>JAECXG010000396.1:0-600000 GCA_018152135.1 Drosophila paulistorum | reverse complement strand
GATAAGAAAAGGTATACCATACACCAGTAAAACAAATATTTCAAATTTGTAATAACAAATGCATTTGCCTAATTTAAAAAATTCTGTTCAGATGCTTTTCACAAGCATATCTTAGTATCTCGCTCATGTAATGTACACAATCCGAAATGAATCCAGATCAAACACATTAGAGGTGGGAAACTATCGATGGCACTATCGACACTATCGATGGTTGAGCACCATCGAGTCGACTCACTATCGATGGTCATGCAGTACCGATAGTGTATCGATAGTGCCTCGATAGTGCCACCAATAGTTGTGAAATAAATTCCGCGTTTTGAAAAAGTGGCGTCGCTTGGCTGGTGAAAAATTTTCTTGCTTTCAATTACAAAACAAAAACATAATTTTAAAGAAATGGATCGCTTTCTCCAAATGGGTAATAAAAATAAGAGTAGTTGAAGCAATTTCAAAGCAACTATTAATATGTGTGTTTTATAATAAGCAAACGCCGCAATTCGAAAGAAACATGCGATTGCAGCTCATCGGAATCGGAAAAGAGCTCTGCGGCTACAACATCTAGCCATAAATTGAAAAAGAAAACAAAAATATCTGATGTGTGGAATTACTTTAAAAGATAAGATGATAAAAAATTTGCGAAGTGCTTAAATTGTGAAAAGGAGTACAAGACAGGTGGAAATACGTCAAACTTGCGGGATCACCTGAAACGGTTTCATCCTAGTTTAAGGGACGATGAAAGGAACTCCAACAAGAAAGCTATTGGATGCCACGAACCATTCAGCTCAAAATATTGCGAATACTTTGCAAGAAGTTTTAAATTCTTGGGGTTTGTTTGACAAAACTGAGTGTATTGTCACGGACAGTGCCAGCTCCATGATCAAAGCTTGCGAGCTGTTAAAGATTCGTAACATTCCCTGCTTTGCTCACACGTTAAATTTGGTTGTTCAAGACGGTCTAACTTTCGACGATGACAAAAAAACAATGGCAATAATTTCAAAATGTAAAGCAATTGTAAAATTTTTCAAAAAAAGCACTATTGCTAATGAAAAGCTTAAGATGGCGCAAGAAAAGTTTAGGTATTCACTTTTACAAGAAACTCCAACTAGGTGGAATAGTTTCTTTTATATGATTCAACGAATACTGGCGACCCATGATGAAATTGCAGTAGTACTATTGTCTACATCCAATGCACCACTCCCATTTCAAGCGGAGGAAATAGATGTTTTCAAGGACATGGAAAAAATTCTTACAGTATTTGAAGAAGTTAGCAAAAGAATATCTGGTGAAAAAAATATGCTACGATTTCGCTTATAATTCCCTTGACAGATGTACTTATTCGTAAAACGCATACTATTTCTTTGGATGTGCACACTGAAGTTGGACAAAAAATGGTCACTGTTTTATTAGATTCAATCGTAAAACGTTTATCGCCATATGAAAAAAAAACTGCGACGAGAATGGCGACAATTTTAGATCCCCGATTTAAAAAGATTGGGTTTCAACATATGTCAAATGCCGAACAAGCTACACATTGTTTCGAAAACGAGTTGACGGCTTTAATGAACAAAGATAGTTCAAATGACACAAATGTGGAACCCATCTCAACAAATAAGGACCCGCTTTTCGACTACATTGGGAACAAAGCCCGTTCCATGGCTAGAAACACGCGATCGGATGCTATCATTGCGAAGAGGCAGTATTTGGTAAGGCCCTTAAGCCAACAAGATGTTGATCCCTTATTATGGATGAAAGTAATTTATAAAATTTTAAATATCAATATCCAAAAAATTAATTTGTTCTCATTAATATTTTTCTTAGGTTAACCAGACGGACTTTCCTGCAATAAAAACGCTGATGTTAAAATACTTTTGCATTCCGGCCACTTCTGTCCAGTCAGAGCGGGTATTCAGCAAGGCAGGGCAAATAGTATCAGACCGCAGAACCCTTCTAAAGGAGGAGAATGTGAACATTTTGTTATTTTTAAACCAAAATCTTTGGCTTACTTCCTCGGAAACCACCGAATAAGCGACGTAAAACATATATATGTACATATAAATAATTAAAAACATTAAACTATGTTTTTGAAAAATTAATTTTAGTTGTTTTATATAGGTCACTATCGAGGCACTATCGATGGCACTATCGAGGCACTATCGATGGTTTGGTAAAAAAATATCGCCGCTATCGATGGTGCCGACTATCGATAGTTTCCCACCTCTAATGCACATCCCCTCTTAGTCAAAGAATGTTATTTGATCCAAGAGGAGGTTAGGTTTGGCCTATATATATTATGTAGTAACTCTCGCAGTCCCGATTTATCAGATATTATGATGGGCAAGAGCACCACAAATCAGGCCAAAGCCAACATGTACGGGCTGAATGTACCGAGAAGTTTTGGTCCGGGTGGGACTTCTGGCTGTCGGCTAGCAAACAGTCTTTGGGGGGGTTCTTTGGACCAGCAATTACTCAATACACCCGTACTACATAAAATAAAACAAAGTCCCTAGAGCACGAATATTACACAATTACATAATAAAAGAATTTATCTAGAAGGATAGAGAAAGAGATTATATTAGTATCACACGAATAGGGAAGCTATGAGGATGGTATTATAGCTTCGCGTCTAAACCCTTCCAACCAATGATTTTCCTGTCGCAAGATTCTGGAAATCCCCAAAATAATTCAGCTCTCCGCTCACACTTCGCTACAAGGAAGATCAACTTTTACTCAAACATTATAAATGATATTTATTCACGAGGGTTACGGAATACCAAAATACTTCCATAAGTCGGAAATATAATCCGAGTTTACTAAACTAAACTTAGAACTTAGGACTTACCCATCCGTCCGGTCCGTCGTAGGCCTTCGTCGTCCTCTGGATGATGCTTAGGAATAAAATGTTAATTAAATCAAGCGTTTGGCATTCCTATGCAATACAGGCGATCTGGTGGACACTCAATCAGCTCTGATGAAATCTTCTCTGCCCGTATCCGATTCGGGCGGCTATTCCAATCGATTAGACTTTGTCGTATTATCTCTATAACCCTTCACGGTGTGCAGTTTTGAGCCACGTTGTTTCAAAAAAAATATCCCTTGCGTTTATTCGGAACTCAATTATGAAATTCCTTGTTCAGGTTTTCGCAATACAAATTAATTGTAGCTAAGTTTTCAAAAGAACTTATTAGAAACTTCCAAAAACTTGAATATCCATAAAAAAATAACTTACGATAATAAGATTCACAAAACTCCACAATAATTATTGTCCTATATGCTCCAAATCAGTATTTAATTAATAATTCGGCTTGATGGCCGAGAAAATTTCAGATTTAAATTTTTATGTTTATTTTTCTGGAGGAGCGGCGTGGTTTAGGCGTCTAGCCAGGGCAGAAGTTCGTCAGAAAAGAGTGTGACCAATGCATGCGATCGCGCATAATGCCTCCTCGGTAGGGTTGCACTAGTAGAGCTATCGAACTTCTAAGCTCAGCTGATCATTTTGATCGACACAATTACCCACCACTTACGGAATTACAAACTAACGCCTTAAAATTTAAAAACAAAACTAACGGCAGAAACTGGGCACTACACTCACTCATGCATATGAGCCCCCTAGCACCTCCACACCCACAAATACCCCCCCACGGCCAACTCCGGCCTTATGGAAAAACGATTATATGCATAACTTGGATATTTTGTGTCTGATTTTTGGTATTTTGCTGGGTATTAGTATCAAATTTAAGTGTGCCAAATTTGTTTCCAAAACGTAAAAAAATAATCGAGTTTTGCAAATTTCGAGGTCGGAAAGGGTCGTGGCAAAATCTTTGCACATACAAAATGTGCGCATTTACTAAGCAAATACCAAATATGGTGTCTCTAGCTACAATAGTTAATGAGATAAGCATTTTTTTTTAATTGCGGGGGCGGAAAGGGGGCGTGGAAAAAATTTTAAATAAACTGGATCACTACATACTACATGGGCCTACATACCAAATTTGGTGGCTCTATCTCTTATAGTCTCCGAGATCTACGCGTTCATACGGACGGACGGACGGACAGACGGACTGAGAGACGGACTTGGCTAGATCGACTCGGCTGTTGATACTGATCAAGAATATATATATTTTATGGGGTCGGAAAAGCTTCCTTCTGCCTGTTACATACATTTTGGCGACATTAATATACTATTTCACCCTATGCGTGTAGGGTATAATTATTAGCAGAAAGGTCTTCGATTAGTTCTGTATGAATAGCTTTTGAGGAAAAGCAAACAAAAATGCCCAAATAGGTTTTGTAGCGAACTTTGCTTCGAATACGGTACGATTTAAGGAATGGTCCACATAAATCCACTCCCCAGATCAGAAACGGGCGTTCGGCCAGGAGACGGTCAGCTGGGAGGTTAGCCATTAATACTGGCTTGTAATGATAGCAATGTGTGCAACTTCTAAAAATCTTTCCGACCAATTCGCGAGCATTTACGATCCATATTGTTAGGCGCAGAATCGCTATAAAAACCTTAGCTCCCGCCTTAAGGTTTCGCAAGTGGAGATCTTCAATGTATTTATAAGGGAAATGATGAGTCTTTGGAATCAATAACGGCATTCTAGCGTTTAATGGTATGTCGGACATAGCAAACCGGGTCCAACACGGATAAGACGAATATTTTGAGTACCTATCTGTTCATTTGATATGAAGGGATTTAATTTTTGAAGCTCCGGATTCAGACTTCACCATGCTTGTAAGTCCTTTAGTTCTTCCGCAAACAAATCACTCAGAGTATCATAAAAGAAGCGAATAGCTGAGTTCATATCTCTACAAGTCAGTCTTACAAAAACACCTAGTTAGAGGCAATTCATTTGAACCAAGTAATGGTGATAGTGAGGGTAGATAAATTTTTAACTTTAATGTAGGATGAAATTTATCTACGGGAGAACACAAAAGGCTCGATCGTAGAAACATCACAATAAGAAGAATCCAATACAAAAATAAGATCTAACGATTTTCCATTAGAATTTAAGACAGGATAAGCCTAGAAGGCCATCAATAAAGTCAGCTATGGGCAGCAACATGGTAGATTCATCTGTTAGTGACCATGCTAAAGCGGGTAAATTAAAATCACCTAAAACTATGAGCATGTCCTGACTAGGAACTAAAGACGAGACAAACTGAATTGCCTGTAAATGATTTAAATAGACCATAATGTCTGACGATGGGGGAATATAGGAACAAGTAATTGAAGCATTAAAAGATATAAAATTTATTTTAACACCGACAAACTTAATATCCTGGGTATAAGCAAATTGAATTTTTTCAGATGATAAAGATACATCAACAGCTATCAGAATGCCACCGCCTACGCGAGAAATCCGGTCACGTCTGAATAAAGAAAAGTTTGTGGAAAAGACCGATTCATCATCAATGTCAGGTTTTAGCCACGTCTCCGTAAAACAAGAATGTTATGTTCAAAAGACTATCTACATAGAGATTAGGAAGTTTAAATTTCAGTCGTCTAACGTTCTGGTAACGCAAGTTAAGGGACGAAACCAGTTTTTTTTTTTTACATGTGTAAGTGTATTATTTCAAGGGTTTCATTTTATTTGGTATATACATTTATATTTATGTATATGTACATATATAAAACATAAGTTAAATTCTATTTGGAAGATCTAATATATGTAATCGTTTTAGTCTTCTTGTTTTTATATTATCAAGTAGACTTAGAGCTAATGAGTTGGGGTGGTTGTGCAGTCTGCCAATATATCTAACACTAAACTCTGCTATTTCTTCCTTTACATATGGTATATTAAGGTTCTTATGTATTTTAGCATTGGAAACATACCACAAGGTGCGTTTACAATTGTCCGTAGGGTTTCATGATATTCCAGTAATTTTATTTTAAGATCTAACGCGGCTTTATTAAACAACAATTTATCTATTGGACTTCTTGTCTCTTGCCATTTTTTCCTAAGTTTTCTTTCTTGTTTTATTTGACGTCTTCACTTCTGAATTCGGAATACCGAAGCGAAAGAAAATAACCCAGTCTTCATTCGTTGAATTCAAAATATGAACTGATTTTATTGGAAAAATTGTTGTATATATAAATGAACTCTTAGAATCTAGGCTCGATACTCGAGGCGACAAATGTTCTTAAAAATGCTTATTCTAATGCCCCACGTCTTCGGGGTTTGAAATTTGTTTATATTTCATGCTCTTAGCTAAGTGTTGTGTCGACAGAGTGCGGATGCAGCGAAGCAATGCTTGCCATATGAATCTTTATGACCTAGTTTGGTTTATGTTTCGTTTGTGTATATTTCTTTGGTCAATCTGATTTGGTGAAGACATTTCAGCTGACCACGATGTTAAATCTTAAACATTCTGCGAGGCGCCGCCAAGTGCGACTGTTTGGTTGTCTTGTACAAATTATTATTAATATTAAAATTAGTAAGATAACTAATATTAAGGAAGCATGACCGGTTGCATAATGAACGTTTAAACCTAGTAAATCAAAATGATCTTCCTTTGGTGATTGTAACTGACCTCCTATTTTCTCTAACTCTGCCGTGTGGTTTACCAAGTTGGCTTCAACTGGACTCCATTCTATATTTGGTATATTAGTAATATCGCCTATATGCGACGTAGTAATAGCTATGTGCGACTCTGACTGTACGCTATGATGAGCCACTAAAATCTTATCTTCTGCCCTAGCTGTGTAGCGTGATCTGAGGTTCAAAATTCGCTGTTCGTTACCACATTGGACTTTGGCCTTAGTTTTAGGTGGAACCTTGAATAACCAACGTTATCTTCAACTGCTTTTTTGAATTCTTCATCGAGCCTCCTAGCCTCCTATTAATTTGCTTGTTTTGCGTAAGACATGATATCTCTCTGTTAAATTGATATGCCTGTTGGTGTGTAACTATAAAATTTTTAGCATTCTTAAGCTCACTGACGGTGAGATATGATGGGTACACTCTATCTCTTTTTTTAACGCTTATTTGGACAAATACCCCTTGAAGCTATATCTGCAGGGTTATCTTCAGATTTTACATGGTTCCATGTTATTTCTTTGATATTTAGGATATCTTCTATGCGACGCCATTCGAATTTTTCCTTACTAGCCCCGTTTTTTATCCAGCACAGTGTGATAGTAGAGTCACTCCAAGCATATATTTCAGCTTGAACAGCAATAGATTGCTGGGCTCTTTTTAGCAACTGCGTAATTCTGGCCAGCTTATTCATACAGGAATACTTTCCAACTAGCTCCTGCACAATACTGCTTTCTGTATTTACTAGTACGGAATTTACCATACTCTTGTCATCATCTATTTTTTGTTTAGGCCATTTATCATTTGCCTCGCCGAGCCACTTTGGCCTATTCCACCACAATTCGCAATCTTTTAACTTATTTGGACAAATACCCCTTGAAGCTATATCTGCAGGGTTATCTTCAGATTTTACATGGTTCCATGTTATTTCTTTGATTTTTAGGATATCCTCTATGCGACGCCTTTCGAATTTTTCCTTACTAGCCACGTTTTTTATCCAGCACAGTGTGATAGTAGAGTCACTCCAAGCATATATTTCAGCTTGAACAGCAATAGATTGCTGGACTCTTTTTAGCAATCGCGATAGCAAGTGTGCTGCACATAATTCAAAATTAGGAATAGTCTTCCTATTTTTGATTGGATTAACTTTGTTCTTGCTGGCTATTAAGGTAACTGCGTCACCTATTTTAGCATATACTACCGCTGCATATGCCTTTTCTGAACCGTCAGCAAAACCATGAATCTGTAACAACATATTAGGTTGTGTTTTGATCCATCGGGGTAATCTGACTTCTTCCAGATACCCCCAATTGTCCCTGAAAAATTTCCATTCTGTTGATTCGTTATCAGACAACTCTTGATCGCAATTTTGCTCCGCTAGCCACAACTTCTGCATGAATAACTTGCCTATTACTGTTACTGGTGCTAGCCAACCTAGTGGATCATAAATTTTTAGCAGTTAACCTTAAATTTAAATTCGTCTTCATTTTCATCAATTTTTAGTACTTTATTATCGCCTGTATCAATAACCTCTTCAATAATATCGGATCTGTTCGAAATCCATTTTCTCAAATTCATTCCTGCCTTTTACAGCTCTCTCTGGTAACCTGCTGAACTTTGTGTTTTGATTCTTGTACGGTATCACCCCCTGTCATTAAATCATCCATGTAGAATTCATCTCGGATAATTTCACTTATCACTTTATCCTGACATCTGTTTGCGATTTCTGCAAGCACCCCTGTAGCTAAGTACGGTGCCGATGCAGTACCGTACGTTACTGTTGTCAATTTATATTTTCTTAACTTTTTCTGCGGGGAATTTCTCCACAAAATATGCAAATATTTTTGATCGTCTTGATCAATGTTTATCTGCCGATACATTTTTTCAATATCTGCAGATGCTACGTACTGCCATTTTCTCCATTTTAATATTATGTCGAATATGTCTTTTTGGAATCGCGGCCCGATCCACATCACATCATTGAGACTTCTGTTATTCGTGGTTTTTGCAGAAGCGTCAAATACAACTCTTAATTTAGTTGTCTAACTTTCTTCTTTTACTACTGCTTGATGTGGAAGGTAATAAGCACCGTCATCCTTAGATTCTACCATGTGGCCTAACTTCAAATATTCTTTAATGAACTTTTCGTACTCCTCCTTAAGTTTTGGATTTTTCTCAAATTTTTTCTCCAAGTTGAGGAATCGCGCAGTTGCTTGTGCCTTCGAGTCACCTAATTCCCTTTCTTGCTTAAATGGGATCGTTACCACATATCTTCCAGAGTTTTCAATCTTTGTTGTTTTGTTAAAATTTTCTTCATATTGATTAGCTTCTATATCATCTTTTTCGTCTGCCTCCAACTCCCAAAAACGCTCCATATCTGTAACGTCTATTGTTGTAGCTACTATAGACCCATCTCCTTTTGACTTAGTACATCCCGACACGATCCAGCCAAATCGAGTGTTTTGTCCCAGCAAGCCCTTAATCTTTAAGATGTGGGTATGTACGTCACCCCTATTATCATATCAACCCTACCCGGTTTATCAAAGGTGGGGTCAGCTAGAACGTAAGTTTGCCATTTTGACATATCCACGTTTGCTATTTTTGATGGAAGAGCTTTCATTAATTGCGGCAATACAATTGCTTCAACCTTAAGCAGTTTCTTTTCCGAATCACGTGTCTTTATTTCAATATTTACCTTATACTTCGACGTTCTGCTTTTTGTTGCAGATACGCCACTTATTTCTGTTTGTTTCTTGATCTTAGGTAATTTTAACATTTGAGCGGCTTCTTCAGAGAAAATAGTGCTCTGAGAGCCATTATCAATTAAGGCTCTTAATGTTTCATACTCTCCATTTATTTTTATACCCTTGCAGAGGGTATTATAAAATTGGCCAGATGTTTGTAACGCACAGATGGAGACGTTTCCGACCCCATAAAGTATATATATTCTTGATCAGCATGAGAAGCTGAGTCGATATAGCCATGTCCGTCTGTCCGTCTGTCCGTCGGTGCGTACGCGTTTTACTCAGCTAGCACGTAAGTTTGCCATTTTGACATATCCACGTTTGCTATTTTTAACGGAAGAGCTTTCATTAATTGCGGTAATACAATTTCTTCTCCGAATCACGTGTCTTCATTTCAATATTTACCTTATACTTCGACGTTCTACTTTTTGTTGCAGATACACCACTTATTTCTGTTTGTTTCTTGATCTTAGGTAATTTTAACATTTGAGCGGCTTCTTCAGAGAAAATAGTGCTCTGAGAGCCATTATCAATTAAGGCTCTTAATGTTTCATACTCTCCATTTATTTTTATACCCTTGCAGAGGGTATTATAAAATTGGCCAGATGTTTGTAACGCACAGATGGAGACGTTTCCGACCCCATAAAGTATATATATTCTTGATCAGCATGAGAAGCTGAGTCGATATAGCCATGTCCGTCTGTCCGTCGGTGCGTACGCGTTTTACTCAGCTAGCACGTAAGTTTGCCATTTTGACATATCCACGTTTGCTATTTTTAACGGAAGAGCTTTCATTAATTGCGGTAATACAATTTGTTCTCCGAATCACGTGTCTTCATTTCAATATTTACCTTATACTTCGACGTTCTACTTTTTGTTGCAGATACACCACTTATTTCTGTTTGTTTCTTGATCTTAGGTAATTTTAACATTTGAGCGGCTTCTTCAGAGAAAATAGTGCTCTGAGAGCCATTATCAATTAAGGCTCTTAATGTTTCATACTCTCCATTTATTTTTTTAACTTGTATTAGAGCTGTGGCCAACAGTTTTTGTTGTTTTTCCCCAAAATGCTGCACAATGAGCATACTATTTCATTGGTGCATCTCTTGTTGCTTGAATGCTTCAAGCATCTTGTACATAATTGTACTTTTTTTGCTATTTCCGTCCATTCTTTAGGTGTTAGGCCTTTAAACTTATAGCACATCGGTGCGCTATGCCATGGACCTTTGCTGATCGGACAACTATCTTTAAACAACGCCACCGACGTTTTTTGTAACGGTTTTTTCTCTTCCTTTCACCTGGCACTTAGCGAGCAATATCTTTGCTCTAAGTATTCCATGACATCAGATAGCACCTGAACTTGCCTGGTTTTTCGAATCTGACTCTCATACAGTTGCAGAGCCTCTGTCAAATTTCCGAAGTTTGAGTTGTGCAAATATTATGTCAACTTCATCGGACAAATTTGTTTTAATTTTTATTAAGTAAACTTACTCATTAATTATGTCAATCACTCCTTTTACACTTTTTGCGGATTCATTGTTGATCATCGGCAAATCAACGATCCGAATTAATTGTTCGGAAAATACCCTCCAATTATTTTCATATCGCTTTTTTAATAATTCCCAAGCGGCACTATAATTGTCAGCTGAACCTGACAATAGATGGGCTACCATGCTCTTTGCTTCGCCCTTTAACGCGGATTTTAAGTAATTGAATTTAAGAGTAAGACTTAGATCCTCTCTTTTTTCAATCAGTTCCGCGAATTATTCTACAAACAGGTTCGCCTCTTACGGTAACATTCTCAGCTTTCAAATTTTTCTGATCGTTTATTTTTTCTTCTAGTGCTGACAAGGTATTCTGAACGTCGAACTCTAGTTCTTCTATGACTAAAGAAGTCATGACGTTTCATTACCTATAAGTTCATCTGTATAAGCTTGGCACATCTGTATCTTCTTGAACAAGAATTCTTTTTTTTAATATACATTTCGCCTGTTTATTGTCTATCATACGTAAATCTTTGCTCACCATGTCCAAATATTGCTGGAGCTGACGGACCTTTCCTTGAAATTTTTCCTGGCTAACATTAGCGTTTTCATTACTGGAAGTCGCATTCCCGCGCGACTCTTTGCTCTATGCTCACCATGTCCAAATATTGCTGGAGCTGACGGACCTTTCCTTGAAATTTTTCCTGGCTAACATTAGCGTTTTCATTACTGGAAGTCGCATTCCCGCGCGACTCTCCTTTGATATCCTCAAACATTTCTGACCTATCGGCTTCTGTTTCAACTAACAGCGACTTACTAGTGCCTGGTTGTTCTGACTCTCCTGCAGCTATTATTTTGGCAACTATCTTTAACATTCCTAATCTCTTTTACTTCCTCGATCACCTTGTTAGTTATGTTTCTGGGATCTAGTGTTTCTAACTGCCTTATCCTGGTATGCTTCCCTAACAACTTTTCAGTTTTGTTAAGAAAAATTTTCTATGGTGTATGTAAATATGTTTGACAATAAATTGATTTTTTTTATTTTCTTTTTATGTATTTACTTATGTATTTTTTGTATATATTTTTATATTATTATTGACCCTTCAACGGGCAACTTGCTTATAAAAAAATTGAATTTTTTTTTCTTTCCCTACACGATAATCGCAGTGATCTCCTGTCTATTTGGCGTGTGGCTTTACGGGCCACACTCTAGACCGAGCAACGCAATTATTGCTCAGTTTAACAGAGTAACATATTTCTTTTTTGCAAACAATTTTAATTTATGATGTATTTGTTGTTGGGCGTTCTACTGCATTCCTAGTCTAGCTTGTCGCGCTAGACGGTGCTGGTGCTGGTCGTCGCACACACTGTTGGGCCGCCGATGCTGGTCCTCTTGACACAAGTGTACTCGCAATATGGCGAATATAATGGTCCAGGGCAGTCCGCCGGGCACTTCTTCTCTGGTGTGGTCTGGATTTTCTTCTTGGGTTCTGCTTTTTGGGATTCGTATGTATTAATTACTTTTATATTTTTAGGCGTAATTTCTGTACAGGTTGAGCCTTTTTATACCATACACCCATAGGGTGAAATGGTATATTAAAGTCGCCAAAATGTATGTAACAGGCAGAAGGAAGCTTTTCCGACCCCATAAAGTATATATATTCTTGATCAGTATCAATAGCCGAGTCGATCTAGCCATGTCCGTCTGTCCGTCCGTCCGTCCGTCCGTCCGTCCGTCCGTCCGTCCGTCCGTCCGTCCGTCCGTCTGTCCGTCCGTATGAACGCCTAGATCTCAGAGACTATAAGAGATAGAGCCACCAAATTTGGAATGTAGGCTCGTGTAGTATGTAGAGTGATCGAGTTTGTTTCGAATTTTTGCCACGCCCCTTTCCGCCCCCGCAATTCAAAAAAAACGTTTATCTCAAAAACTATTGCAGCTAGAGAGACCATTTTTGGTATGTATATTTGCTCAGTAATTGCGCACATTTTGTATGCATAAAGATTTTGCCACGCCCCTTTCCGCCCCCGAAATTTGAAAAACTCGATTATCTCTCCTAATTTTTAACCTTGTGGAATCAAATTTGGCACACTTAAATTTAATACTAATACCCAGCAAAATACCAAATTTGATCAAAATCGGACAAAAAATAGCCAAGTTATGCATATAAACGTTTTTCCATAAGGCCGAAGTTGGCCGTTGGCAGGTGGTGGCGCTAAGGTGCTCATATGCATGAGTGAGCGAGATACTAAGATATGCTTGTAAAAAGCTTGTAAACAGAACTTTTTTAAAATAGGCAAATGCATTTGTTATTACAAATTTGAAATATTTGTTTTACTGGTGTATGGTATACCTAAGTCGGCGAGACGACTTACTTACTTCATTTCTTTAAGTTTTGCTGAATCAGCTCGATGTTGTCTAGTTCAGCTTGTAATTTAATTGCCTTTGCCCAACTAATTGTTGTTTTGGTGGCAAACAGTAGCTCAAGGAGTTTGGCTTTTCTTTGTTTTAGCCGCTACGTCTTGGCATTGCTCATCACCTCTACTCACTCAGATTTCATTTTTTTCCAGACCATGTGTGTCGATTCCGCCATGTATGTGTATGCGTGTTGTGCTTTGCTTGAAAATTTGTAGTAAAAAGAGAGATAATTTGAATGTTTTGTTTGTGTGTTGATGAATTGAGTTGCAGGGAAAGAAATTTCAAAATGTAAAAATATTATTGCAAGGATATAAAAACTTCGGCAATGCCAAAGTTAGCTTCTTTGATATTTTTTAATAGTATACCCGAGGTTTCCGCGTCAGTGTTTGCATATTTTATACAATTTTTTACATGGAAAGGAGCTTCAATAGCGATTGTACACTTAAACCATGCTTTAATATACATTTTTACCAAGAAAATACAAACATCACATGTAAACCATTTTCTTCCTTTTTTATACCCTTGCAGAGGGTATTATAAAATTGGTCAGATGTTTGTAACGCACAGAAGGAGACGTTTCCGACCCCATAAAGTATATATATTCTTGATCAGCATGAGAAGCTGAGTCGATATAGCCATGTCCGTCTGTCCGTCCGTCCGTCCGTCCGTCCGTCTGTGCAAATCAACTTCACGCTGGCATCTTAAGAGCTATCGGAATGAAATTTCATATTTGAGCTACTTTTAGCCGGGAGATAATAAAGTATGTCAAATTGTCATGAAATTTACCAATATAATAGAATTTGATATAAAATCTCAGATCCCAAAATTTGAGTTTGATCGGATAAATAGAACATAAGTTACAGTCAATACAAATCGGTTCTACGTCAACAGTAAATCAAACAGAGCACATGCATACGCACACACAGACGTAGCGCTACACGTATGTATGTATGTATGTGTATGCGTGTTGTGCTTTGCTTAAAAAATTATTGCCAAGGACTGCAAGGGTATATAAACTTCGGCATTGCCGAAGTTAGCTTCTTTGATATTTTTTTATCGTTGCTCAGCTGCTGTTGTCCAGGGCCTATGGTTTCAGGCGGTACCGGTGCCGGTCATCGCACCAGATTTTCTCGGATTAGCAGCCTCTTCTTTGCAACTATCTTGTTGCTCTGCTGCTGTTTGTAGTTGCCGACTTGCAACTACATACATATACACTTTTAACTTCAATTGGTGTGTGGCGTATTCGAAGCCCTAATATCGGAAAAAAAAAGTTAAAGTTAAAAGTGTATATGTATGTAGTTGCAAAGTCGGCATTCTGTAATTATTTTTTTACCAAACTGCCTTTATTCAACTCGGTCGCACGCACTTTTTATTTTTTTATTTATTAAGCAATATTTTGCTTTTTTGTTTTATACTCTGTCTCTTACCACTGGTGGGGGAAAACTACAGAGTTCCTTTTTTCGAAGGATTTAGTAAACTGAACAACGAGGGTCCGGGTTCGAATCCGAGGCTAGTGTATGTAGTTTTCGTCTAAGCCGAAGGCCTTAGTTGCCAGTGCTTGTAAAAATATAGTTAGGTTGATAATTTACAAATATATCCTATACTTTAATAATAATAATAATAATAATACTATTACATATGTATAGTCCATATTTTTCTGTTTCCTCAGTTCGGAGCAGAAACTTTTTTCCTATTCACATTAGTAGATGTCTGACTAACTAATCTCTTTACCAACCTTTTCGCGATCTTTGCGAATAATTTTGGTCAGAAGTGTACAACGCATAGAACGAAGCATCTCAGACCATATAAAGTATATATATTCTTGATCAGCACGACGAGACGAGTTCAAATAGCCATGTCCGTCCGTCCGTCCGTCTGGATCAACGCAAACTCCTCCGAGACCGTAAGAGCTCCAGAGCTGAAATTTTGCACGTAGGCTTGTATATACTGCAGGCGTTGTATATCTCGGATTCAGCCGGATCGGACCGCTATATCATATAGCTCTCATACAAACGTCAAAGTCACGAACAGTGACTTTTCTCAATAACTTCGTTATTTTATCAGCAATTGTCATAAAAGTTGGTATTGGTCAGTTTTGTGTTCTTGTTAATAATTGTGCCAAATAATATCAAGATCGGGTGACTATATCATATAGCTCCCATAGGAACGATCGGTGGAAAACAGTGACTTTCATCAAAAAGTTTGTTATATCCTATGCTATGATTGAAGGCCGTTCTTTCGCAAACATTAGCCTTTTTGGATAAAACGTTTTTACTTTGATGGCTATGGGTAAGGAAAGAATTACCAAAACAGTTGCAAGGGTATACAAACTTCGACGTGGTCATCATAATATTTTTACTGCTGATTTGCCTTCATTACGATATTGCACTCCCTCAATGTTTGCAGATTATATTGCCTTATTGCGTTCAGGAACGCTAGCATCAGAAGTGTCAGCCCATTTACAATCTGAATACGAATCTTTAAGTAACTATTTCTACAGATGGAAAATTATGACAAATACAAAGACTCAAGCAATTTTCTTTACCCAATAGAGAATGGACATTTACGTCACCGCAGTTATTAAATATGGGCAAAAAAATCAAAAATCATTTTGATGCAACTATCAAAAAAAAAAAATAAACATCACGATCCGTACAATCTACCCAATCTACTACAATCTACTCTAATAGAAATTCTAGATTATATATAGAAAATAAACTTTTCCAATTTAGGTCGGTTTTTTAAGTAATTATTTTTTATGGTGCTCCTGTATGGGCGGACATGGCAAAGTGTCACTTAAAAAGACTTAAAATTTCTCAATACAAAATACTTAAGCTTATCTTAAATATAGCGTGGCATTACTTGACAGCTGTTTTGCACACTAGAACTAAAATTGAGACAGTAGCAGAACGAACTATACGTCTAGCTCATAATTTCAATACGAAATGTGTACATTCCACCATATTAATAATCTGTCTTAACTAATTATAGAATACACCGCCAGTAATTCGCAAAGCAAAGGGTTATTAAAAATTATATTCGATATAACATTTCAGGGAATCATAAAACATGTTTATATGTTTATATATTGTGCCGAGTTTAACTCAAAATGTCTACTTGATTTTGGTCTTTTGAAAAATTTGTTAAGTTCACACCAAACAATTTCAAAGTTAAATAATGAAATACCTTTATCTAGTAATTTCAAAATGCTGTGCCTTGATTCTCGCGTTTTTGATACTCATACAATAAAGGATGCATATTTTTTCATTTCACTTTTCACGTGATACTTCATTTATTTATTCCACGTGTATTTCTTATGATAATGTAGAATGTGTGTATGCGAGTCTTTGGTATGCGAGTCGCTATAAATTAATCGCCCTTACTCGCGG
Source organism: Drosophila paulistorum (assembly GCA_018152135.1). NCBI lineage: Eukaryota > Metazoa > Arthropoda > Insecta > Diptera > Drosophilidae > Drosophila > Drosophila paulistorum. Next base: position 583,434 of record JAECXG010000396.1, on the reverse strand, counting down.
TTGTAACCAAACTGTTTTGTCCGCCGCTTAGTAAGAAGCATAGAACCTAACAAGATGCAACGGGCAGTTAGCGGATTTAGGCGGCAACGTGCCGAACGGCACACGGTGTACATTCCATGTTTATCTAATGGACTAAAAAAAAAAAAACAAACACACACACACAAAAATAAATAAATAAATAATAAAAACAAAAGACGCAAGTGCTGATGACTAGCACCGAACCGTCACGTCCGGAGGACTTGGATTTCCTGACGGCTGTTCCTACCGTACAAAGGGACGCAGGTATCCAAATGTTCAAGACTTGGTCATGAACAATGCAAACATGACTTTGCAATTAAGTTATTGTTAGCCACAAGGCATTTGCTTTCCTTGCTCTTTCTTCTAGCAGGCTTCTTAGAATTCTTGGCTATGCTTGTTGTGCAGTCAGAAAATTAGAAAGCTTTGATTTGATTTATATCCACTTGCATTTACTTGGCCAATATCTTAAATCATGTTAAAGAGCTTGGAAATTGTTGTTTAGTTAACCCTCTGCCCCGGAAAATTGTTGCTTAAGGCAACTTCCACTAATAATGTCTGGGATGTTGGCTAAATCCGAGAGATGGAGTGAAATGCAAATTGAAACGAATTGTTATGCAAATTTCTGTTCTCCCTTCATCTTAAAACATATTTGATAAACACAAAAAAGACTCAACAAAAATTGAACTGTTGCACTTTAATGTTACTCTAACCTTTTAAATTTTTAAAAGTATTGGCATATTTTTACAGCAATCTGCGAAGTTTAATGAAATTTGTAAATATAAATCATTTGAAATTCCATTAAAATTTAATACGATTTTATTTGCATTTTATTTGCTTATTTTTTTTTTTTGTTTGTCTGTGTCTTGCTCAGCGGGTTGCTACAACAAAAATTTTAATATTGGTTTTTAGTTTGGTTTTTTTGTTAGTTGTCATATTGTTGTTTTTTGTTAGAACCTTTTGCTATTCCAATCGCATACACAATGGTTGGCAATAAAAAACTGCAACAAGAATATAACTTTTTATACCCTTGCAAAAAGGGTATACTAATTTTGGTCAGAAGTGTGCAACGCATAGAAGGAAGCATCTCCGACCATATAAAGTATATATATTCTTGATCAGCACGACGAGACGAGTTCAAATAACCATGTCCGTCCGTCCGTCCGTCCGTCCGTCCGTCCGTCCGTCCGTCCGTCTGGATCGATGCGAACTCCTCCTAGACCGTAAGAGCTACAGAGCTGAAACTTTGCATGTAGGCTTGTATATACTGCAGGGTTTGTATATCTCGGATTCAGTCGGATCGGACCACTATATCATATAGCTCCCATACAAACGTCAAAGTCACGAACAGTGACTTTTCTCAATAACTTCGTTATTTTATCAGCAATTGTCATAAAAGTTGGTATTGGTCAGTTTTGTGTTCTTATTAATAATTGTGCCAAATTTGATCAAGATCGGGTGACTGTGACTATATCATATAGCTCCCATACAAACGGCAATGTCACGAACAGTGACTTTCTCAATAACTTTATTAATTTTATAGCTATTTTCATAAAAGTTGGTATTTGTGTACTTATTAATGATTGTGCCAAATTTGATCAAGATCGGATGACTATATCGTATAGCTCCCACACAAACGGCAAAGTCACGAACAGTGACTTTCTCAATAACTTCATTAATTTTATAGCTATTGTCATAAAAGTTGGTATTTGTCAGTTTTGTGTTCTTATTAATAATTGTGCCAAATAATATCAAGATCGGGTGACTATATCATATAGCTCCCATAGGAACGATCGGTGGAAAACAGTGACTTTCATCAAAAAGTTTGTTATATCCTATGCTAAGATTGAAGGCCGTTCTTTCGCAAACATTAGCCTTTTTGGATAAAACGTTTTTACTTTGATGGCTATGGGTAAGGAAAGAATTACCAAAACAGTTGCAAGGGTATACAAACTTCGACGTGGTCATCATAATATTTTTACTGCTGATTTGCCTTCATTACGATATTGCACTCCCTCAATGTTTGCAGATTATATTGCCTTATTGCGTTCAGGAACGCTAGCATCAGAAGTGTCAGCCCATTTACAATCTGAATACGAATCTTTAAGTAACTATTTCTCCAAATGGAAAATTATGACAAATACAAAGACTCAAGCAATTTTCTTTACCCAATAGAGAATGGACATTTACGTCACCGCAGTTATTAAATATGGGCAAAAAAATCAAAAATCATTTTGATGCAACTATCAAAAAAAAAAAATAAACATCACGATCCGTACAATCTACCCAATCTACTACAATCTACTCTAATAGAAATTCTAGATTATATATAGAAAATAAACTTTTCCAATTCGGTTTTTTAAGTAATTATTTTTTATGGTGCTCCTGTATGGGCGGACATGGCAAAGTGTCACTTAAAAAGACTTAAAATTTCTCAATACAAAATACTTAAGCTTATCTTAAATATAGCGTGGCATTACTTGACAGCTGTTTTGCACACTAGAACTAAAATTGAGACAGTAGCAGAACGAACTATACGTCTAGCTCATAATTTCAATACGATTATATTATATTCGATATAACATTTCAGGGAATCATAAAACATGTTTATATGTTTATATATTGTGCCGAGTTTAACTCAAAATGTCTACTTGATTTTGGTCTTTTAAAAAATTTGTTAAGTTCACACCAAACAATTTCAAAGTTAAATAATTAAATACCTTTATCTAGTAATTTCAAAATGCTGTGCCTTGATTCTCGCGTTTTTGATACTCATACAATAAAGGATGCATATTTTTTCATTTTACTTTTCACGTGATACTTCATTTATTTATTCCACGTGTATTTCTTATGATAATGTAGAATGTGTGTATGCGAGTCTTTGGTATGCGAGTCGCTATAAATTAATCGCCCTTACTCGCGGTTGTAACCAAACTGTTTTGTCCGCCGCTTAGTAAGAAGCATAGAACCTAACAAGATGCAACGGGCAGTTAGCGGATTTAGGCGGCAACGTGCCGAACGGCACACGGTGTACATTCCATGTTTATCTAATGGACTAAAAAAAAAAAACAAACACACACACACAAAAATAAATAAATAAATAATAAAAACAAAAGACGCAAGTGCTGATGACTAGCACCGAACCGTCACGTCCGGAGGACTTGGATTTCCTGACGGCTGTTCCTACCGTACAAAGGTACGCACACCCCTCCTCGAAGAGGTATTAGAGGTGTATCCAAACGAAGGACCACGCCCACTCACGATAGCTGAGTACCGGGCTCGCCAAGAGAAACAGAAGGAAGACTCCAAACGGAAATCAAGAGGAGGAAAATACGCCACGCTAAGGCGTGAAAGAAAGCTCCTCCAGGACCTCCTGCACACAGCACTGGATGACAAGGACCGATAGCTTCGCCAAAAAGCGAAGAAACGCAATGAGTAAATAATTATCTTGCCTTTAATTATAATTGAAATTTTATACTAACCAACCATTGACAGGCTAATACTAAAAAATATGCGTAGGCATAGATTTAACTAAAACATTGTTCAAGCTGTAAGCATACGCATGTATACTCTTCTATCTTTCCACGTGTATGGCTCACTGTGCGAAACAAAGTTGAGATAATTTCTATTATTTCAAAATTTTTGAATTATATTAAAACAAAAAAAAAAATTTTTTTTTGTAACAATCGAATCCAAAAAAAAAGAATTTTTTTTTCCTCTATCAAACAAATAGTTAACAGGTCTAAACGACCAAGAACACAAAATTTTTATTTCTAGAAAGATGGATTCTCAAGAATCCAAAATAGACCACCCAACGGCTAATGTCGATAACAGCCTTAAAATAGTAGAATACAAGGAAAATTTAGAAGAAATAGGGATATTGTTGTTAGTTATCCTAATATTAGTAGCCTTAAATCTGGCTTTGAAATTATATGCAATGCATAATAAAATAATTAAGAAAAAATATCAGAGAAGAGCAGATGGCCCAAAAACAGCATTAAAATGGGTCGAGTAGAACTTAAATATTTGAACAAATACGTTCCATTCTTAGACATCCTCTTTAACAGAGGCGAAACCAATCCAAAATATAAAGAAATCAAATACTGGATTGTGAATGATAGAAAATTTAAATCAGGGATAACTCACTTGATAGAAAGATCCATAGTAGAAGCCTACAACCGCCTAAAGCGAAAAAACAGAATGCTACCCACCTGGGTACATTAACTATTCGAACAACCCATAGAGACAATTGATCTCTCAGGGAATTAAAAATAAAAAAAAATAATAGGAGAAGCTAGAATACATGCGCAAGAATTAAATAAATCTTGCATGTGCTTCTCGCAGAACAGGGAAATACCCCAAAGTACAATAGAAAAACACTAGTATTATTTTCGAAAGAGCCTATAAAATGTTAGAGCGGTACTCATAGAACACCATAGTAAGCTAACTGCGAGACGAAAAACAGCCACAAATGCATTCTATATTGACTGCAAACAAAGGGCAAAATCCGTATTAAAAAGATATAATATTGAATATAAACAAACAATTGATTTGGATATTTCAATATCACTGGAATATAAAATCAGTTAACGGCTGAAGAAGAGACGGATCAAGAAAAATCGTCAGTGAGTTTAGATCAAACAAAAATAACTCTTAATAAACCAGCCATTTCGCCAAGAAACGCAAAAATGACTCAAACAGTCACTGATTTTTTAAAGATGGCCTCAAACCTTATCCCACAGTTTGATGGCAGAAGAGAAAATCTTCAGAGCTTCATGGACGCATTATCGAAATAATTCCAACCGAGGTAACTCCAACCGAGATAGCTCTAACAAGGGAAATGGTAATGTAAGACTTACTCAAAGTAATTCGGAAAACCAATAGATCCCTGCAGATATTCAGAAGAAACTGTAAATGTATACACATTCAATCTTAGCCTAAGTATTTTCATCAAAATTAAAAACGAAAATACACACAACACCTTCTTGTTAGATACAGGTGCAGACGTATCAATAATAAAAGAAAAAACAGATTCTTTTGAACATATAGATACTTCAAATACAATTGAAATATCAGGAATTGGCGAAGGTTCAATTACTTCCAAAGGTCTAACCCTTATAGAACTAAGACAAAATGAATTCATAATTCCACACAACTTCCATATAGTAGACGAAAGTTTTCCAATTCCATTTGATGGAATTTTAGGACTAGATTTCTTCAAAACATTCAATTGCCAATTAGACTTCAGTGAACCAAACGATTCACTAATATTAAGACCAAATAATTTAAAGTTTGCAATAAATAGCCCCATATTACACACTTGTGACAGCAATACCACAAGTACTGTACAAGAAGTAATCCGACAAATAAATATCCCAAATGAAAACTCAAATATCGTCATCTTAAATCAAGAGGTCGAAAATGGAATATTTATTGGAAATTCGATCTCAAGCCCGAATTTTAAACACAACAAAAAGAGTAAAAATTTAAATTTAAAGAGCATAAAATATGAATCATTAAAGAATTACGAAATTGTACAGACAACTGATGACCAAAGAAGTCAATCAGTTATACACAAACTAAAGCCAAACTTCAAACTCTGCACCGAGTATACAGATGTATTTGGTTTAGAAAACGAACCAATTACTACGAACAACTTTTATAAACAAGAACTCAGATTGAATGACAACCAGCCAGTATACACAAAAATTACAGAATACCACACATGCATAAAGAAGAAATAACTAGACAAGTCTATAAACTCATTAAAGATAAAATAGTCGAACCATCAGTGTCCGACTATAATAGTCCGTTACTACTGGTACCGAAACAGGGTTTACCAGGATCAGAAAAGAAACGATGGCGATTAGTAATAGACTATCGTCAAATAAACAAAAAACTGTTGTCCGATAAATTTCCATTACCAAGAATAGACGATATTCTTGATCAACTAGGCAGAGACAAATATTTTTCATGTCTAGATTTAATGTCCTTTTTTCACCAAATAGAACTAAAGGATAAATCGCGAAGCATTACGTCATTTTCCACTAGCAATGGATCTTGTCAGTTTACTAGACTACCGTATGGTCTGAAAATTGCACCAAACTCCTTTCAAAGAATGATGACAATTGCTTTCTCTGGATTAAATCCGCCACAAGCATTCCTTTACATGGATGATTTAGTAGTCATCGGCTGTTCTGAGAAACACATGCTCAAAAACCTAAAGGATATTTTTGACATATGTATGTAGAAAACGCAACCTAAAACTGCATCCAGAGAAATGTTCATTATTCATGCACATAGTGACATTCTTGTGTCACAAGTGTACCGACAAAGGAATATTGCTAAATGACACCAAATATGACGTCATAGAAAAATACCCAGTACCAACAGATGCTGATAGTGCTAGAAGATTCGTACCCTTTTGCAACTATTACAGACGTTTTATTAAAAACTTCGCATAACATGCACGTCCGATAACACAAATGTGTAAGAAAAACGTAGAATTTGTTTGGTCTGAAGAATGCCAAAAAGGACTTGAATATCTGAAAAAAGCTTTAATAGAACCCACACTGCTGCAGTATCCAGATTTTAGCAAAGAATTTTGTATAATAACAGATGCTAGCAAATATGCATGTGACTCAAACTTACGGTGATAAGCAGTTGCCAGTAGCATACGCATCCCGTTCGTTCACTAAAGGTGAAAGTAATAAAAGTACTACTGAGCAAGAAGCTGCGATACACTGGGCCATTACATACTTTCGCCCATATATATATGGCAGACATTTCAGAGTCAAAACAGACCACAAACCCCCAACGTATTTATTTTCTATGATATATCCGAGTTCAAAATTAACAAGAATGTATTTTTTGTATATATTTTTATATTATTATTGACCCTTCAACGGGCAACTTGCTTATAAATAAATTGAATTTTTTTTTTTCCTCCCTACACGATAATCGCAGTGATCTCCTGTCTATTTGGCGTGTGGCTTTACGGGCCACACTCTAGACCGAGCAACGCAATTATTGCTCAGTTTAACAGAGTAACATATTTCTTTTTTGCAAACAATTTTAATTTATGATGTATTTGTTTTTGGGCGTTCTACTGCATTCCTGGTCTAGCTTGTCGCGCTAGACGGTGCCGGTGCTGGTCTTCGCACAGGCTGTTGTGGTGCCGATGCTGGCTTCTCAGATCTCTTGGCTCCGGGTCTAGCTTGTCGCGCTAGACGGTGCTGGTGCTGGTCTTCGCACAGGCTGTTGGGGCGCCGATGCTGGTCCTCTTGTATTAAAGCTGTGGCCAACAGTTTTTGTTGTTTTTCCCCAAAATGAAGCATGGTATGGTGCCCCTTGCTGCACAATGAGCATACTATTTCATTGGTGCATCTCTTGTTGCTTGAATGCTTCAAGCATCTTGTACATAATTGTACTTTTTTTGCTATTTCCGTCCATTCTTTAGGTGTTAGGCCTTTAAACTTATAGCACATCGGTGCGCTATGCCATGGACCTTTGCTGATCGGACAACTATCTTTAAACAACGCCACCGACGTTTTTTGTAACGGTTTTTTCTCTTCCTTTCACCTGGCACTTAGCGAGCAATATCTTTGCTCTAAGTATTCCATGACATCAGATAGCACCTGAACTTGCCTGGTTTTCGAATCTGACTCTCATACAGTTGCAGAGCCTCTGTCAAATTTCCGAAGTTTGAGTTGTGCAAATATTATGTCAACTTCATCGGACAAATTTGTTTTAATTTTTATTAAGTAAACTTACTCATTAATTATGTCAATCACTCCTTTTACACTTTTTGCGGATTCATTGTTGATCATCGGCAAATCAACGATCCGACCAACGATTTCCGATCAATTGTTCGGAAAATACCCTCCGATTATTTTCATATCGCTTTTTTAATAATTCCCAAGCGGCACTATAATTGTCAGCTGAACCTGACAATAGATGGGCTACCATGCTCTTTGCTTCGCCCTTTAACGCGGATTTTAAATAATTGAATTTAAGAGTAGGACTTAGATCCTCTCTTTTTTCAATCAGTTCCGCGAATTATTCTACAAACAGGTTCGCCTCTTACGGTAACATTCTCAGCAATCTCAATTTATATCTTATCTGATGAACCTGTTGTTGTTCGCCACTGTTGTCTGCCAAGAGTTTACACTTATTAAATCTTTTTTTATACTTTAGAAATGTGCAACGCATAGAAGGAAGCATTTCCGACCACATAAAGTATATATATTCTTGATCAGCACGACGAGACGAGTTCAAATAACCATGTCCGTCCGTCCGTCCGTCTGGATCGACGCGAACTTCTCCTAGACCGTTAGAGCTACAGAGCTAAAATTGTAGGCTTGTATATACTGCAGGCGTTGTATATCTCGGATTCACTCGGATCGGACCACTATATTGTATTGCTGCGATACAAACGGCAAAGTCACGAAAGAGAAGGAAAATAACCCAGTCTTCATTCGTTGAATTCATAATTTGAACTGATTTTATTTACAAAAGTACAAAGTTTATATAGGGTTATCTTAGGCTCTAGGATGTAACAATTGTTCTTAGATCTTGTTCTAGACTCATACCCACGGATTTGGGTGTTAAATTATTATAGGTTAGTTTACAATTACAAGTGTTTTTACTACACCGTGTGGTTGATTCTAATTCTTGTCATATGCTAGGTTAGTTGTTCTTTAGTGCATCTGATTTGGTGAAGAAGGTTCAGATAAACACTATGTTTATTCTTAAACAAGCATGAACACACAATTGATAGTCTATCAGGAAATAGCAACCAAAATAATGAACTTAATTATATCATTAAAGCAGTCAACATAAATAAAATAAACTCCTGAATAACCTTACTATTAAACAAGATGCAGACAAAAAATTAAATATACTAATGTTCAACAGCATTTTACAGAAATCATAGACATAGAACTCTAGGAATGCAGTTGACAAGACTAGGAATATTTAATCCAAAACTTTTAAATCATCAAGAAATATTTAACATAGATACAGAAAAACTTTTAATCATAAAAACATTTCTTTTTTTCTTGGTTAAAATCAGACACGAATAAAAATATTCATAAATTCACATATACCCACACATATCTAAAACATCACTATTCAACATTATATTTTATCCAGATGAAAATAATAACAACTTGATAAAAAATATTGAAGGAACTTACTATATTCAAGACAAAAAAATTTATGCATAATCAACCAAAAAACAAGAACTAAATGAATGTATAATTGGCATTAGCAGAATGCAAATACACAAAAATGTTCAAAACAAATTTAATTAGTTATGTGGAACCCAATATTATCGTAACCTGGAACTTGCCCAATACAAATTTAAAACAGAATTGTAACCAGAAGAAAATATTCATATAAGGAAATAATATAAAAAAACAGAAGGCCGGGGCTAACATGTATACCCTTGCAACTGTTTTGGTAACTCTTTCCTTACCCGTAGCCATCTTTCCTTTGGCTGGGTATGCAATGTGGAAAAATGTTTTATTTAAATACGATAATTTTTGCGAAAGAACGGCCTACAATCTTGGCATAGGAAAGAACGAAGATATTAATCAGTCACTGCTTTCCACCGATCGTTCCTATGGGAGCTATATGATATACTCACCCGATCTTTATCAAATTCAGCACAGTTGTTAACAGATATATTAAACTAACAAATGTTTAATTTAAGCAATCGCATCAAAAGTAATTGACATCGGAGATGCTCCCTTCTATGCGTTGCACACTTCTGACCAAAATTAATATACCCTTTTGGCAAAGGTTTAAATATACGACTGCGCTATGCAGTTAAATGAAATATCAATAGTAAACACATTACAAGATTATACCAACCATGTAACCAACAATCTCAACAAATCATTTCCGAAAAAACCATTTATAACAAAATATTCAACATCATAACTACTACTACTACTAAATAATTATTATACAAATTAAGAATGAAACTTTTGTACAATCAAGAGACTCATCTTTTGACAATCCCGTTTTTCATGAACTGGCACCAACCCAAGAAATTTCACTTCCAAATCTATACCCTATATTTTCTGCCTGAGCACTTAATTTCCCACTCCATTCACCCACATAACTTCACCCCACTTTAGTCACCAAAACGGATGTTTACTACAAACAAGACTAAATAAAAACTTTATAAGCAAATCTAATTGACCCACTGCCTTTGGAATATTCTCAGTCCTGCCGGGGGCCATAAATTTATTTCTTGAGTTTTCCTGTTGTATTTCTTTGGAGTTATGTTGCTTTTATTTTGAAATTTACCTTTCCTCTCCTCCCAAAGTTGTTCAAAATCTGTGACATCTATTGTTGCTGCCACTACAGATTTATTCTGATTTGATTTGGTGCATCCAGAGACGATCCAACCAAATTGAGTATTTGGACCTAGCAGGCCATCAATCTTTGTAATTCCCCTTTTTAGATTTGGGTATATACGTTTACCCCCATTATTATATCAACCCTACCAGGTTTATTAAAGGTAGGATCAGCTAGCACGTAAGTTTGCCATTTTGACATATCCACGTCTGCTATTTTTAACGGAAAAGCTTTCATTAACTTTGGCAATACAATTGCCTCAACTTTTAGATGTCCTTTCCAAGGATTACGCGTTTTTACATCTATTTTTACCTTATATTTTGATTTATTGGATTTTATTGAGGCCACGCCACTTATTTCTGTATATTGTTTATTTGTAGGTAATTTTAATATTTGAGCGGCCTCTTCAGACAACATGCTCTGTGAACCGCAATCAATAAGGGCTCTTAGAGTCTTATATCCTCCATTTACATTTTTTACTTGTATTAAAGCTGTGGCCAACAGTGTTGGTTGTGCGGTTACACAAGTATTAACTCTCTCCTGTGTTTCTTCAAAATGAAGTAAGGTATGGTGCCCCTTGCTGCACAATGAGCATACCATTTCATTAGTGCATTTCTTGTTGCTTGAATACTTCAAGCATCGTGTACATAATTGCACTTTTTTGGCTATTTCCACCCTTTTTTTTAGGTGTTAGCGCTTTAAACTTGTAGCACATCGGTGCGCTATGCCAGGGACCTTTGCAGATCGCACAACTACGTTTAAACACCGCCACCGACGTTTTTGTAACGGTTTTTTCTCTTCTTTTTTTTATGGCACCTAGTGAGTAATATCTTTGCTCCAAGTATTCCATCACATCAGATAGCATTTGGACTTGCCTGGTTTTTCTAATCTGACTCTCATACAATTGCAGAGCCTCTCTGTCAAATTTCCGAAGTATGAGTTGTGCAAATATTATGTCAACTTCATCGGACAAATTTGTTTTAATTTTCATTTAGTGCACTGATTCATTAACTATGTCAATCACTCCCTTTACATTTTTTGCGGATTCATTGTTGATCATTGGTAAATCAACGATCCGACTCAATTGTTCGGAAAATACCCTCCGATTATTTTCATATCGCTTGTTTAATAATTCCCAACCGGCATTATAATTGCGAGCTGAACCTGACAATAGATGGGCTACCATGCTCTTTGCTTCGCCGTTTAACGCGGATGTTAAATAATTGAATTTAAGAGTAGGACTTAGATCCTCTCTTTTTTCAATCAGTTCCGCGAATAATTCTACAAACAGGTCCCTTTCTCTCGGTTCTAAAGAAAATGTGGGTACCTGTATTTTCGGCAATACCGGTAGTTCGCCTCTTACGGCAACATTCTCAGCTTTCAAATTATTCTGATCGTTTATTTTCTCTTCTAGTGCTGACAAGATATTCTGAACGTCTAACTCTAGTTCTTCTATGACTTCTTTAAACATTTCATTACATATAAGTTCATCTGTATAAGCTTGGCACATCTGTACCTTCTTGAACAAAAATTCTATTTTTTTAAATCTTTAAATCTAAATCTTTGCTCACCATGTCCAAATATTGCTGGAGATGACGGACCTTTCCTTGAAATTTTTCCTGGCTAACATTAGCGTTTTCATTACTGAAGGTCTCATTCCCGCGTGATTCTTTTTGCTATCCTCAAACATTTCTGACCTATCTGTTTCTCTTTCAACTAACACTGACTTATTAGTGCCTGGTTTTTCTGAATCTCCTGCAGCTATTATTTTGGCAAGTATCTTTAACATATCTTCATGTATTTTATCTGTGAGATACTGATGTTCGAAATTCCCTTGCTGTAGCAATTTGTTATGATTAGGTATCCATCGATTCCTAATCTCTTTTACTTCCTCGATCACCTTGTTAGTTATGTTTCTGGGATCTAGTGCTTCTAACTGACTTATCCTGGTATGCAACTTTAACTGCTTCCCTAACAACTTTTCAGTTTTGTTGAGAAACATTTTGTATGGTCTATGTAAATATGTTTGACAATAAATTGATTTTTTTTTATTTTCTTTTTATATGTTGATTTTTGCGACCTTTTTGTTGTTTAAAGTTGAATGTTTTTGCCGCCTCGAGGTCAGATGTTGTGGGAATAAAAACAAAAATAAAAAACACAGTTTGTTCTTAATTTCGTTCCGATATATTTCGACCACTCATCGGTGGTCGTCTTCAGGGCAACTATAAATAACATTGAATTGTGATTGACATAATATTAATTTAACAACAAGAAAACACCTACTTAGTTTTACACGTCCGCACACTGTGACGTGGAGCTACACACTGATTTGTCCCTAATAAATGCCTGTATAAATGCGCGCAGTTGTCCGTATCTACCTTATAATTAAGTCTTATATTTGTCGGGGTATTTATTATGTGCAGCATCTCCAAAGTGTAACGTTTGTTGTAATGTTGTTCTTGGTCTATTATGTTTACTTCGTCAAAATTTGGGGAATGTCCACTGGCGGCACAGTGGGCCATAAGTGCCGTTTTTGGTGCATTGGAGTGTTGACGAAGTTTATAGTCAGATCTATGTTGCGATAGTCTTGTTTTTAGCTTCGATTTTGTTGTCCCTATATATATTTTATCACAGTTTTCTTCATTAGTCCCATTGCACGGTATTTTATATACTACGTTGCTCTTGTCCATTGTATCAATCCTACTTTTTTGTTCTGTTAAAAATACTCCGTAGTGTGTTATTGGGTTTATGTGCTATCTGTATTTGTTCGATGTCATAGCAATCTGAGTTTGCTAATCTTTCCGATAGTTGTGGGACATATGTGACGGACATAAAGCGTTTTGTCGGAACATCCTTGTTGGTTTTCTTATTGCGAGATTTTAGTAAAGTCCTTATGGTGTGGTTTGGAAAGTCATTATCCTTTAAAATTCGTCGTATTTCTTCCTTCGTTTCTTCATGAAAAATTGGGTCCGATATATTAAGCATCCGTTGTATACAACCTCTTGCTGTATTCATTATCATCGACTTCGGATGTTTGGAGTTAAAGTTAATTATTCGTCCTGATGCTGTTGGTTTTTTGTACCATTTTAATTTTATTTCATTTCCTCTTCTGTGTATTGATGCGTCCAGATATGTTAATTTGTTGTCATTTTCTAATTCTATTGTAGAAATATATCGGAACGAAATTAAGAACAAACTGTGTTTTTTATTTTTGTTTTTATTCCCACAACATCTGACCTCGAGCCGGCAAAAACATTCAACTTTATTTTCTTTTTATGTATTTACTTTTGTTGTATTTTTATATTATTATTGACCCTTCAACGGGCAATTTGCTTATAAATAAAATGTTTTTTTTTTTTTTAATCAGTTTTATATTTTTGTTCTTTTCCTATTTGATCATTGCAGTGATCTCCTGTCTATTTGGCGTGTGGCTTTACGGGCCACACTCTAGACCGAGCAACGCAATTATTGCTCAGTTTAACAGAGTAACATATTTCTATTTTGCAAACAATTTTAATTTATGATGTATTTGATTGTTGGGTGTTCTACTGCATTCCGGGTCTAGCTTGTCGCGGTAGACGGTGCCGGTGCTGGTCTTCGCACAGGCTGTTGTGGCGCCGATGCTGGCTTCTCAGATCTCTTGAGACGCGGAGTCTCTCTTGTCGCGCTAGACGCTGCCAGTGCTGGTCGTCGCACAGGCTGTTGGAACGCCGATTCTGGTCCTCTTGACACAAGTGTACTCGCAATATGGCGAATATAATGGTCCAGGGCAGTCCGCCGGGCACTTCTTCTCTGGTGTTGTCTGGATTTCCTTCTTGGGTTCTGCTTTTTGGGATACGTATGTATTAATTACTTTTATATTTTTAGGCGTAATTTCTGTAGAGGTTGAGCCTTTTTGCTTTAATTTTTGCTTGTTGTCTAGTTCAGCTTGCAATTTATTTGCCTTTGCCCAACTAATTCTTGTGTTGGTGGCAAACAGTAGCTTAAGGAGTTTGGCTTTTCTTTGTTTTAGCGGATTCTTAACTCCGCTACGTCTTGGCATTGCTCATCACCTCTACTCACTCAGATTTTATTTTTTTTTTTTCAGACCATGGGTGTCCATTCCGCCATGTGATGATTCTACTTCTTTTTTTTTATCGTTGCTCAGCTGCTGTTGTCCAGGGCCTATGGGCTCAGGCGGTACCGGTGCCGGTCATCGCAACAGATTTTCTCGGATTAGCAGCCTCTTCTTTGCAACTATCTTGTTCCTCTGCTGCTGTTTGTAGTTGCCGACTTGCAACTACATACATATACACTTTTAACTTTTTTTTCTTTTCGATATTAGGGCTTCGAATACGCCACACACCAATTCTGCATAAGAATTCAGACTTAAAGGCACTGATTCACCCTCTGAGTCTCTTACCACTGTTGGGGGAAAACTACAGAGTTCCTTTTTTCGAATGACCAAAATGAATAGGGATATTCCAAAGCGAAAGAAAATAACAGTCTTCATTCGTTGAATTCAAAATATGAACTGATTTTATTGGAAAAATTGTTGTTTATATAAATGAACTCTTAGAATCTAGGTTTGATACTCGAGGCGACAAATGTTCTTAAAAATGCTTATTCTAATGCCCCACGTCTTCGGGGTTTGAAATTTGTTTATATTTCATGCCCAGCGCTTGGCGACTTGATAATGCGTCGTTTTGGTCTTAAGTGTTAAGTGTCGACAGAGTGCGGATGCAACAATTGTTCTTAAAAATACTTATTCTAATTCCACACGTTTTCGGGGGTTGAAAATTGTATATATTTCATGCTCAACGTTGGTTACTTGATACCGCGCCGCTGTTATAATCTTAAGTGTTTTCCACAGAGTGTGGATGCATGTGTGTTTGGTTTTAAGCAATAATTGTCATATGAATTTTATGACTTATTTTTGTTTATGATTCGTTTGTGTATATTTCTTTGGTCAATCTGATTTGGTGAAGCCATTTCAGCTGACCACGATGTTTAATCTTAAACAACTTCATTTGGTACAGTAAAGTTGTTATTTTGAGTATCATCGCTTAAGAGTGTACTCCAATAGCTGGCCTCATGAATCGCGTATTTATCACTGAACCAGTTCTTAAAGAAATAATTAGGTCAATTTTTTGATCTAACAAGTATCTGAACTCAGCAACATCAGTTGCGTTGCACACTTTCGCACCCTTTTTTTACTCTCATAACGCTCTGTTATCATCTTGCTATGATTTCATCTCGCTCTGTTCTCATATTGCTGTGATTTCATCTCGCTCTCTGTTTTCAGATATCGCTTTCGCTATCTATTTTCAGCTACCGCTACGGAAGAGCGTAGCGCATCATTTGTTTTTGTGCTACTTGCTACAGCTGTGGTTTTTGAGGAGACAAAACTGAGAACATAGCAGAGCACAAACTTTTTCTTGTTAGGCTACGGCTCTGCTACGGCTCTCGTCAAAAATGAGAGAGCGAGAGTATAGCACAATTTTTATTGCTATTGCTGCTAAAGAGTATTTTTTGCTTAAAGTTTACATGGAGATTAAGTTGGTGCTTCAAATGTTGTAAAAAACCCTGTTTATCGTGCTAGAAGCAAACATATTGATGTGAAGTACCACCACATAAGAAAACCATTTGAAGATAATTTGATTATGCTAGAATACTGTCCAACAACCGAAATGATTGCTGATGTAAAAATCATTGAAAAAAAAAAAACTACAGCTGTCATCCCGACACATTTGGCAACCCTTGTTTAGTTTCTGTTACAATAAATTGAACTCACTCTCATCTA
Organism: Drosophila paulistorum; assembly: GCA_018152135.1. Taxonomy (NCBI): domain Eukaryota; kingdom Metazoa; phylum Arthropoda; class Insecta; order Diptera; family Drosophilidae; genus Drosophila; species Drosophila paulistorum. The sequence goes on along the minus strand of JAECXG010000396.1, from coordinate 567,269 downwards.
AGCAACCAAACCTTGTATTACTTAGCTATTCACAAACCAACAAAAACAAGCAAAAAACAGAAATTATGTTCGACATACAAATAATATTTTGAGTTACCTTTATATAGGCTATATATAATATATAATAATCTCCAGACTGTAATAAAATAAAAAATTCATTTAAACACACTCGTTATCTCGCTTCGAACTGGAATCGGCATTGTGTGCGTGTTTGAGATTAAATATCGTTGTCAGCTGAAATGGCTTCACCAAATCAGATTGACCAAAGAAATAAGCAAAACGAAACATAAACAAAAGTAAGTCTTAAGATTCATATGACAATTATTGCTTAATACCAATCAAAACATGCATCCACACTCTGTGGAAAACACTTAAGATTATAACAGCGGCGAGGTATCAAGTAACCAGCGTTAAGCATGAAATATAAACAATTTTCAACCCCCGAAAACGTGTGGAATTAGAATAAGTATTTTAATACCATACACCCATAGGGTAAAATGGTATATTAAAGTCGCCAAAATGTAGGCAGAAGGAAGCTTTTCCGATCCCATAAAGCATATGTATATATTCTTGATCAGTATCAACAGCCGAGTCGATATAGCCATGTCCGTCTGTCCGTCCGTATGAACGCCTAGATCTCGGAGACTATAAGAGATAAACCCACCAAATTTGGTATGTAGAGCCATGTAGTATGTACAGTGATCGAGTTTATTTCAAATTTTTGCCACGCCTCTTTCCGCCCCCGCAATTAAAAAAAAACGTTTGTCTTAAAGACTTTTATAGCTAGAGACACCATATTTGGTATGTATATTTGCTTAGTAAATGCGCACATTTTGTATGTATAAAGATTTTGCCACGACCCTTTCCGCCCCCGAAATTTGAAAAACTCGATTATCTCCCGTAATTTTAAACCTTGTGGAATAAAATTTGGCACACTAATACCCAACAAAATACCAAATTTGATCAAAATCGGACAAAAAATAGCCAAGTTATGCATACAAACGTTTTTCCATAAGGCCGGAGTTGGCCGTTGGCGGGTGGGGGCGCTAGGGTGCTCATATGCATGAGTGAGTGAGATACTAAGATATGCTTGTAAAAAGCATGTGAAGAGAACTTTTTTAAAATAGGCAAATGCTTTTGTTATTACAAATTCGAAATATTTGTTTTGCTGGTGTATGGTATTCCTAAGTCGGCGAGACGACTTACTTACTTCATTAAGAACAATTGTCGCTTTCTTAGAGTTTAAAAGTTATTAAATAAAATCTGTTCAAATTTTGAATTCAACGAATGAAGACTGGGTTGTTGTCCTTCTCTCAAAGTTAAAAAAAAGGGGGTTAACCTACCGACCACCACTGTATGTACATTATGGGGTCGGAAACGTCTACTTCTGTACCAATTTTATAATACCCTCTGCAAGGGTATAAAAAAGAGAAAACGATCTTACTACCTCCCATCGACGCTGGAAACGGTCAGACTTTGTTGGACACCTCCGTTAGTCACCAGACAGAAGTAGACTGACTCACGCTTCGACGATACAATACATACGATTTCAAAAAACCAGAACCCGAGACAATCCAGACCATACCAGAGAAGACGTGCCTGGCGGTTTGCCCTGGACTACTTTATTCCCCATATTGCGAGTACACCGCAACAGCCTGTGCGAAGACCAGCACCGGCACCGTCTATCGCGACAAACTAGACCCCGGGGCTAAACAGATCTAAGAAACTAGCACCGACGCACCAACAGCCTGTGCAAAGACCAGCACCGGGCACCGTCTAGCGCGACAAGCTAGACCCCGGAGCTAATGAGATCTGGGAAACCAGCACCGGCTCCCCAACAGTCTGTGCGAAGACCAGCACCGGCAACTTCTAGCGCGACAAGGTAGACCCTGAGTAGGACCGATAGCGCTACAAAGAGCGCCCAACAATCAATTACATCATAAATGAAAATTGTTTGAAAACAAAAAAAAAACATTATAAGATATATTGTGAAATTAAGCGGAATCCTATCTGCCCGATAGCAGTATAGCTATGCTAAACATTATGTAGATCACTGCGATGATAGAGTATGGAAAGTAAACAAAATATATAACATTGATTAAAAAAATATCAACGAAGCAAACTTTGTCAATGCTGAAGTTTTTATACACTTGCAGTCCTTGGCAATAAGATTTTTACATTTTAAAACATTTTTTCCCTACAACTCAATTTATCAATACACAAACAAAACATTCAAATTATTACTCTTTTTACTACAAGTTTTATCCCCCTGCAAAAAGGGTATATTAATTTTGGTCAGAAGTGTGCAACGCATAGAAGGAAGCAACTCCGACCATATAAAGTAAATATTGGTCCGATCCGGCTGAATCCGAGATATACAAACCCTGCACTATATACAAGCCTACGGTCTAGGAGTTCGCATCGATCCAGACGGACGGACAGACGGACGGACGGACATGTCTATTTGAACTAGTTTCGTCGCGCTGATCAAGAATATATATACTTTATGGGGTCGGAAACGTCTACTTCTGTGCGTTACAAACATCTGACCAATTTTATAATACTCTCTAAGGGTAAGTCTTACTCTTAAATTCAATTATTTAAAATCCGCGTTAAAGGGCGAAGCAAGGAGCATGTAGCCTATTGTCAGGTTCAGCTGACAATTATAGTGGCGCTTGGGAATTGTTAACCAAGCGATATGAAAATAATCGGAAGTTATTTTCCGAACAATTAAGTGGGATCGTTGATTTACCGATGATCAACAATTATTCCGCAAAAAGTGTTAAAGGAGTGATTGACATTGTTTATGTGTCAGTTTACTTAATTAAAATAAAAGCAAATTTGTCCGATGAAGTTGACGACATATTCGGACAACTCCTACGACAGGAAATTTGACAGATGGGCTCTGCAACTGTATGAGAGTCAGATTCGAAAAACCAGGCAAGTTCAGATGCTATCTGATGTCATGGAATACTTAGAGCAAAGATATTGCTCGCTAAGTGCCATGAGCAAAAAAGAGGAAAAACCGCTACAAATTGTTTTAAATTATGCGTAAGTCGAAGATAAATGTCCGATTTGCAAAATTGCCGGGCACTAAGCGTATAAATTCTATAAATTTAAAGGTTTGACAGTTAAATGTCAAACCCAAACTGAGGACAATTTCCGCATCATCGAAAAGTACCTCCGTAATGCTAACATATACTTCTATACCTACCAACTAAAAAGCAGTAAAGGGCTCCAGGTTGTGTTAAAGGGGATCGAGCCATCGGTCCCACCTCATGAAATAGCAGACGCATTGGCCGAAAAAGGGTTTGCGGTTAAGTCCGTTGTCAACATCATCAACAGGAATAAAGTCGCACAGCCGCTCTTTAAAATCGAGCTCCAACCAGATGCAAAGCAGTCGAAGCCAAATGAAGTGCATCCGATCTACAACCTTCAGCTCCTATTACACAGAAGAATCACCGTAGAGGATCCCCATAAGAGATACCAACCACCTCAGTGTAAAAACTGCCAGGAATACAACCACACCTCTAACAATTGCAATCTTAGGTCAGTGTGTGTTGGCTGCGGCGAACATCATAAAGATGGCATTTGCACCAAGGACAGAAACAACGTCCCACTAAGACTATGCAGTAACTGTGGAGGGAACCACACAGCCAACTACAGGGCATGTCCTGTCTTCAAGGATCTTAAATCGCACCTAAACGGGTGAATAGGGATTCCCGGAGAGAAGGAAAATAACCCAGTCTTCATTCGTTGAATTCAAAATATGAACTGATTTTATTTACAAAAGTACGGAGTTTATATATGATTATCTTAGGCTCTAGTGGGTAACAATTGTTCTTAGAAGATCTTATTTTAGACTCACACCCACGTATTCGGTGGTTGAAAAATTATTATTTTGGGCACATCGTCGGCCACTTGACATCCTGTCGTTGTGATCTTTTGGGTTAGTTTAGAATTACAATTGTTTTTCCCACACCGCGTGTGGCAGATTGTATTTCTAGTCATATGCTAGGTTAGTTGTTTGGTGCAAAGGTACAGTTGTATTGTATTTTCTTTAGTGCATCTGATTTGGTGAAGCCAGTTCAGATGAACACGATGTTTATTCTTAAACATTCTGCAAAGGGCCACCAAATGCGGCGTTTTGGACTTTATTTTTATAGTTAGTTGTCTTGTACAAATTATTATTAAACTATCAGATAATTATTGTTAAAGAAGCATGACCAGTTACATGATGGACGTTGAACCTAGTCAATCTGATGTTCCTTTGCCATTGTCACTGACTTCCTATTCTTACCAATTCTCCCGTATGTATTACTGAGTTGGCTTCTACTGGTTTTTATAATATTTGGCATATTACTTAATGATTTCTGTTTCGGGATATCTACCCATTCCTGATGTGTATTACTGTGCTGACTTCTAGCCTTTTTATAAGCTGGAGAATTTAAAAAAGAACTATCTTTCCTTTTTGAATTGTACCAATGTGATCTTCGCTCCACCATTTTTAAATATCGCTGACTGCTAAAACTTGAGTGGTTATTCTGGCTATCATTAAATGTTGTCCTTTTATACATATTTTGCCATATCTGCCTTTTTGGTACTATAGTTTCGGACAATTTGTTACCGGAAACTTTTTTGATATTATTTTTAGATAATCATTATCTAATTGACCCATTGCTTTCTGAATGTTCTCATTTTGTATTGGCTCTGGGATATATACTTTTTGTTCCCCAATTTTCACTTTACCTCCAATGTGAGGTCCTGCCGGGGGCCATAAATTTATTTTTTGTGTTTTGCTGTTGCATTTCTTTGGATATGTGTTGTTTTTATTTTGAAATTTACCTTTCCTCTCCCAACGTTGTTCAAAACCTGTGACATCTATTGTTGTTGCCACTACAGATTTATTCTGATTTGATTTGGTGCATCCTGAGACGATCCAACCAAATTGAGTATTTTGGCCTAGCAGGCCATCAATCTTTGTAATTCCCCTTTTTAAGATTTGGGTATATACGTTTACCCCCATTATTATATCAACCCTACCAGGTTTATTGAAGCTAGGATCAGCTAGCACGTAAGTTTGCCATTTTGACATATCCACGTTTGCAATTTTTAATGGAAGAGCTTTCATTAACTTTGGCAACACAATTGCCTCAACCTTTAGATGTCCTTTCCAAGGATTTCTCGTCTTTACATCTATTTTTACCTTATATTTTGATTTATTAGATTTTATTGAGGATACACCACTTATTTCTGTATACTGTTTAATTTTAGGTAGTTTTAATATTTGAGCGGCCTCTTCAGACAAAATGGTGCTCTGTGAACCACAATCAATAAGGGCTCTTAGAGTCTTATATCCTCCATTTATATTTTTGACTTGTATTACAGCTGTGGCCAACAGTGTTGGTTGTGCGGTTACACAAGTATTTACTTTCTCCTGTTCTTCGTCAATATGAAGTAAAGTATGGTGTTCCTTACTACACAATGAACAGACCATTTCATTAGTGCACACCTTATTGCTTGAATGGTTCAAGCATCTTATGCAAAGCTGCACTTTTTTGGCTGTCTCATATCGTTCAATAGGTGCCAAACCTTTAAACTTATAGCATTTATATGCTTTGTGTCCGGCAATTTTGCAAATCGGACATTTATCTTCGACTTCCGCATAATTTAAAACAGTTTGTAGCCGTTTTTTCTCCTCTTTGCTCATGGCACTTAGCGAGCAATATCTTTGCTCCAAGTATTCCATGACATCAGATAGCAATTGTATCTGTTTTGTTTTTCTAATTTGACTCTCATATAACTGTAGAGTCTCCCTGTCAAATTTCCTTAGTAGGAGTTGTGCGAATATGACGTCAATTTCATCGGACAAATTTGCTTTTATTTTAATTAAGTAAACTGACTCATTAACTATGTCAATCACTCCTTTAACACTTTTTGCGGAATCATTGTTGATCATCGGTAAACGATCCGACTTAATTGTTCGGAAAATACCCTCCGATTATTTTCATACCGCTTCTTTAATAATTCCCAAGCGGCACTATAATTGTCATTTGAACCTGACAATAGATGGGCTACCATGCTCATGGCTTCGCCCTTTAACGCGGATTTCAAATAGTTGAATTTAAGCGTAAGACTTAGATCCTCTCTTTTTTCAATCAGTTCCGTGAATAATTCTACAAACAAGTCCCATTCTCTTGGTTCTCCAGAAAATGTGGGTACTTGTATTTTTTGGCAACGCTGGTAGTTCACCTCTCACGGCAACATTCTCAACTTTTAAATTTTTCTGATCATTTATTTTCTCTTCTAATGCTACCAAGGTATTCTGAAGATCGAATTCTAATTCTTCTATGACCTCTTTAAGCGCTTCATTATGTATAAGTTCACCTGTATAAGCTTGGCACATCTGTACCTTCTTGAACAAGAATTTAATTTTTTTAATATACATTTCGCCTGTTCTATTGTCTATCGTACGTAAATCTTTGCTCACCATTTCCAAATATCTCTGGAGCTGACGGACCTTTTCTTGAAATTTTTCCTGGCTAACATTAGTATTCTCATTACTAGAGGTCGCGTTTCCCCGCGACTCCCCGATGCTGACCTCAACATTTTCTGACATCGTTGCATCTGCTTCACTGCTCTCCGACTCAACAGTGCCCTGCCTACTTGACTCTCCTTTGGCTATTAATCTGGCTGCCATCTCTAAACCCTCCTCATACTTTCCATCTGTAAAATAGTAGTGTTCGGTTACACCACTCTGTATCATTTGGCTATGGTAACTAATCCATTGCTTCTGAATCTCAGTTACCTCATTAAGAATCTTGCTAGTTAACTTACTAGCATCTAACTCTTCTATTCTTTTTAATCTTTTGTGCAACTCGTGTTGCTTCCCTAACAATTTTTCTGTTTTGGTAGGAAACATTTTTGTCTTATGCGTATATTAGGATATCGATATAAGTATATTATAATAAAAATAGATAGATGTACTTATAACTATCTTAATTTATATCTTATCTGATGATCCTGTTGATACCGTTCGCCACCGTTGTCCGCCAAGTAGAGTTTGCCAAGTAGGCTTTGCCGATAGTCTGCTGCTGCTTGTCTGCCAATGGGTCGGATTTGCCGTTTCTTTATATTTGCCTCGCCTCCAGTCGCCTCTTCTTTGCAACTGTCTTGTTGCTCTGCTGCTATTTTTAGTTGCCGACTTGCAATTGTATATAGTAAATACACTAGTAAATTCTTTTTTTTTTTACTTTCGATATTAGGGCTTCGAATACGCCACACACAAAAACTCCCGCCGCCGAAATTACTACAGTTGCTCCACTAGCCAAACTGACTTTAAAATCGGACGCACGCACTTTTTATTTATTAAGCAAAATTTTGCCTTTTTATATTATTCTCTGTCTCTTACCACTGGTGGGGGAAAACAAGAGTTATTTTATTTTTGCTACCTTTAGCTGATCTTAGCATTTATACTTGCATAAGAATTCAGACTTACAGGCGCTGATTTACCACTGGTGGGGGAAAACTACAGAGTTCCTTTTTTCTCGAAGGACCAAAATGAATCCGGTTCGAAGGACCAAAATGAATAGGGATTTAGAACCACAACTAAAAAACCCAATCTTCATTCGTTGAATTCAAAATATTAACTGATATTATTTACAAAAGTACGGAGTTTATATATGATTATCTTAGGCTCTAGTAGGTAACAATTGTTCTTAGAAGATCTTATTTTAGACTCACACCCACGTATTCGGTGGTTGAAAAATTATTATTTTGGACACATCGTCGGCCACTTGACATCCTGTCGTTGTGATCTTTTGGGTTAGTTTAGAATTACAATTGTTTTTCCCACACCGCGTGTGGCAGATTGTATTTCTAGTCATATGCTAGGTTAGTTGTTTGGTGCAAAGGTACAGTTGTATTGTATTTTCTTTAGTGCATCTGATTTGGTGAAGCCAGTTCAGATGAACACGATGTTTATTCTTAAACAACGGGCGTAAACCCCCAGCTGGACCAAAAATCACCTTCAACGCCTCCAAAACTACACCGGAGGTATTCTTCGCCAAGGCTGTTAGATCATCTAGCATGCCTGCTACAACCAATCCTAGTGTATCCTTCGCTAGTGTACTCCGAACTGGACAGACGGAGCCCGCGAAAGAGACCCCGTCACTCCACCATCTACAGAATCCGCAACCTAGCGCACCAGAACTTGGCCAGCAAACTTCAAGTGGTTTAGAGGCCCTATTGATCTCACTTGATCAAAACATGACCGCTTTTATGACGTTCATGCAAAACTGTATGCAGGAACTGATGCGGAATCAAAACCTGCTTATCCAGAAGCTTATCGAGAATAAATAATGGCTTCCCTACGTCTATGTCTTTGGAATGCTAATGGCGTCTCCAAGCACAAAAATGAACTGCAACTATTCCTAGACTCAAGTAAAATCGACGTCATGCTGATATCAGAAACACATTTAACATCAAAAAATAATTTTCAAATACCAAAATACACCTTCTACGCAACAAACCATCCAGACAGAAAAGCTCATGGCGGGACTGGTATCCTAATCAAAAACCGTATAAAACAGTCGTTCCTCAACAGATTCGAAACACAGCACCTACAAGTAACTGCTATAACCGTCCAAACCAGCTGCGGCAACACTACGTTGGTTGCCCTGTACTTCACCGGTTTCTTTAACACACTCGGAGAACCCTTCATTGCAGCAGGGGACTATAACGCACTGGGGATCTCGCCTGGTAAATCCTAAAGGCAAGCAGTTGTGTACAACACAATAGTCAACCCATTCAATAAGATGGATTGCGTCTCACCGGGTAGGCCTACTTATTGGCCCACAGATCCACAGAAAGTGCCTGACTTGATTGATTTCGCAGTAACCAAGAGGATTCCGCGTAATCGGATCACTGCGGAAACACTGCTAGATTTAACCTCCGATCACTCTCCAGTGTTCACACTGTTAACAAGACCTCAAGTACTTGATAGCTTATATATGCTTACAAACAACAAAACAAATTGGCTTAAATTTAAAATGTACATGAGTGCCCACATTGACTGTTCGCTGAAACTGGATGCTGCAGGGGACATTGACATGTGCGTCTCTGCACTTGAGTCGATACTGGGAGCTGCAGCAAGAGTATCTATTCCACATGCCTCTACTTACGCTAAACCTGCTGTCAGGCCTACGAACCGGCGGATAGAACAATTAGTAACGGAAAAACTACGTCTAAGAAGAGAATGGCAGATTACTCGATCACCAGCAGCAAAACTTCGCCTAAGGCATGCCAGCCGCAACCTCTCCAAGGAGTTAAGACAAGAGGAAATCTGGGCTCAAAGGAAATACATAGAAAAGCTCAGTCCATCCAGCACTAAACATCCTCTGTGGAAAGCCAACCCAACTTTAAGCGCTCCTACAGACACAGTTTCACCAATAAGGGGTCCAACCGGTGGATGGGCCCGCAGTGACGAAGAGAGGGCATCCGTATTTGCCACACATCTTAAAATGGTTTTCCAGCCAAATCCAACATCAAACTCATTTGTACTTCCCCCTTCGAGCACATTAACGGATAGTGAGTACTCGGAACTCCAATCGGATGAGATCACTGCAGTTATTAAAAACCACATAAAGCCGAACAAAGCCCCTGGCCATGACCTAATCACATTGAAAATGATCCTAGAACTCCCTAACATCGCCATACAATACATCTGCAAAATGTTCAACGCTATAAAAAGAATTGGCTACTTCCCAAGAGCATGGAAAAGGTGCACAATCATCATGATTCCTAAAGTGGGAAAGGACAAAACCCAACCATTACCTATAGGCCAATTAGTTTGCTGCCATGTCTTTCGAAGCTTTTTGAAAAGGTCCTGCAGATTCGTCTAAACTCATTTCTGGCATCGGAGAACACAATCCCTTCACACCAGTTCGGCTTCCGCGAAAAACATGGGACAATTGAACAAGTCAATCGTATAACATCCGAAATAAGAACGGCATTCGAACTAAAAGAATACTGTACGGCTGTCTTTCTCGACGTTGCCCAGGCTTTCGACAGAGTCTGGCTGGAGGGTCCAATGTTCAAAATCCGGAAGAAACTCCCACAGTACACCCACAAACTCATGGAATCTTACCTTTACAATAGGAAATTCGCTGTAAGATGTAATGGCTCCGTCTCGGCTGACTTTGAAATCGAAGCTGGTGTACCGCAAGGCAGTGTACTCGGACCATTGCTCTATCTGCTGTACACTGCAGACTTACCAACGAGTCTAGGACTTACAACGTCCACTTTTACCGATGACACGGCAATCCTCAGCAGATCCAAATGCCCGAGACAAGCTTCTGCAAAATTAGAGGAACACCTCAAGGTTGTAGAGGAATGGCTAGCAACCTGGCGTATCCGGGTCAACGAGCAGAAATGCAAACATGTTACATTTACGCTTAACAGAAGAAACTGTCCAGCTATAATGCTAAACAACGTAGTATTTATAATCTCTGAAGTATTTCCTATCGATTGCATATATCATTTTTGCCAAACGCGATCATGAAAAAACGTATTTTTGCAATGCTATCCGAGCAGAGGCCCAACTGTGCGACGTAGCGCTGCCTGCTTCGTTCGGTAGCCTGTGCCAGACAGAATTATTATCAGATTTATGTCGCTTTGTTGAAAAAACACACATGAAAAAATTGATCGCTGCTTTGTTTTTTCTATCTTTTTCTTGCATCAGATTATCGGCTGCGCTCGTTTTCTTGATTTGTGATAGAATTTGATTAATTTTAATTTTTTGCAGCAACATACGCACACAAGCAGTTGCACACATACAACTACATTTTTCAGCGCTCTTTGTGCCGGGCCCTGATCTATGGAATATCAAACAATACAAGTACATCATACGTACAATATACTTGTGCAGAGTGAGCGCGGGTACCGGTGGTTAATGCGAACGCGATTTATGATGCTGGACGGCTGAGCGAGTCTCGTGAGAGGCTGAAAGCAAGCAATCGACTGGAGAGCCAAAGTGAGCGCAACGCAACGGGCAACGGGGCGTCGTCTGCGGGAAGCCCTGTATATATATTGATGAAGAAGCCCCAGGATGCCTATATAAAGCGAGCAGCAAATCAGGAAATCATCAAGTCGTCGAGTCAAGATCAACAACAAGTAAAGCAACAAATATCTTTTGGCCTTAAGAATATTTGGCGTCTAGCAAGTTACTAGTACAAGTCACAATCAAGTTATCGAGTTATAAGGCGAGTAACCTTATGAACTCCACGAGTAGCAGCAAATCTAAAACATAAAACAAATAATCACGTATCTGCTGTAATCAACAAACAAACCAGTACAGAAAATACATATATATACCTCCAAACGTTTATACCTATAAATCTTTGAGTTATAAATTCACCGGGGCACAAACTAAAATTTGTTGTGCCGAACCTCGCTCTGAAAGATCGAAAACATCCCGAAGGACGAAAAAGAATCGTTACAACTGGCGCCCGACGTGCTATACTCGTGAAACTTAGATGAAATAAGCGTGTATACTGAAATCAAAATAGGTTAAGGATGGATTTACCATATGAGAAAGAATCGGAGTCGACAAGAACGGACGGTGGAGTAAATGAGGAAACAGCTAGGCTGGGTGGACAACAATGAGTCTGACCCAGAATGGAAGCAAGAGATAAGCAGATTAGAGGAAAAGTTCACAAAAATGATCAAAACAAAACCAGGAACAAACACAACAAAGGCAGGCGAGAACGGTGAGGCCGAGGCGTATCTAGCAATTTCAACATTCATAAAACCAAGATGGGGAAGTGAAGGAGCGCTGGACAAAAACGAAGGGAAAAATAACCAAAGACAAACAACCCGCAAAAATGGTGCCAAGTACAGCAACCACCGCCGCGTGCAGACGTGTTTTTTAATGCACTCCGCAAAATTTAGCGTAAAAAATAAAAAGACCGCGATTGCAAAAATTGTGTAGGGCTCTCAGTCGCCTCAGAGACGCCTATTTACAATCATATTCCTATTAGTTTGTTCTAATAGCAATAAATACTAAGTTGCAACAACAAAGTGAGCACTTTTTTTTTTTTGGAAAGCCCAACGCAACAACGCGTACTTTTCGGTGGTGTCGCCGACCCCACTGAATGCTACCGTAAGCAATAACACCGAAAGTGCAAGCCACTCAGCAATCAACAGCAATTTACCGTGGAGAGAGCAGTGTGCTTCTCCATCAATATCAATAACTGGGTCACCGATTGCACTGACCAGCACCGTCAGCTCGTTGACAGCAACTACTGCAACGTCTGCAGAAGTATTGACCTGCCTCAAGCCGTCATCGACAAGTCGCCCAGAGTCAGCCATGACAAGAAACCCAACGCCTTCTGTCCAAACTGGAATGGATAGATATATTAAAATAACTAAGCGGAAGCTAAGCCCGCAAAAGAAAAAAAGTGGCAATACGCCGAAAATAACCAAAACAAATGAACGAGTGCTGCTCGTGCTAAGCTGCTAAGCGGAAATCGTTTTAAAATTCTTGCCGATCAGCAAGACGATCAAGCCGACGCTGTGGATAAAGTTAAATCGGCTAGACCACCCCCTCTATACATCCGTGGCGTCCTGATTTCGAAGCTAGTAGAAACAATAGGGGCAAATAACTTTGTTGTATCCACTCTCAACAGGGGTAACATAAAAGAAATTAAATGTCAAACCCAAACTGAGGACAATTTCCGCATCATCGAAAAGTACCTCCGTAATGCTAACATATACTTCTATACCTACCAATTAAAAAGCAGTAAAGGGCTCCAGGTTGTGTTAAAGGGGATCGAGCCATCGGTCCCACCTCACGAAATAGCAGACGCATTGGCCGAAAAAGGGTTTGCGGGTAAGTCCGTTGTCAACATCATCAACAGGAATAAAGTCGCACAGCCGTTCTTTAAAATCGAGCTCCAACCAGATGCAAAGCGGTTGAAGCCAAATGAAGTGCATCCAATCTACAACCTTCAGCTCCTATTGCACGGAAGAATCACCGTAGAGTAGCCCCATAAGAGATACCAACCACCTCAGTGTAAAAACTGCCAGGAATACAACCACACCTCTAACAATTGCAATCTTAGGTCAGTGTGTGTTGGCTGCGGCGAACATCATAAAGATGGCATTTGCACCAAGGACAGAAACAACGTCCCACTAAGACTATGCAGTAACTGTGGAGGGAACCACACAGCCAACTACAGGGCATGTCCTGTCTTCAAGGATCTTAAATCGCACCTAAACGGGCGTAAACCCCCAGCTGGACCAAAAATCACCTTCAACGCCTCCAAAACTACACCGGAGGTATTCTTCGCCAAAACTGTTAGATCATCTAGCATGCCTGCTACAACCAATCCTAGTGTATCCTTCGCTAGTGTACTCCGAACTGGACAGACGGAGAATCAGAATCCGCAACCTAGCGCACCAGAACTTGGCCAGCAAACTTCAAGTGGTTTAGAGGCCCTATTGATCTCACTTGATCAAAACATGACCGCTTTTATGACGTTCATGCAAAACTGTATGCAGGAACTGATGCGGAATCAAAACCTGCTTATCCAGAAGCTTATCGAGAATAAATAATGGCTTCCCTACGTCTATGTCTTTGGAATGCTAATGGCGTCTCCAAGCACAAAAATGAACTGCAACTATTCCTAGACTCAAGTGAAATCGACGTCATGCTGATATCGGAAACACATTTAACATCAAAAAATAATTTTCAAATACCAAAATACACCTTCTACGCAACAAACCATCCAGACAGAAAAGCTCATGGCGGGACTGGTATCCTAATCAAAAACCGTATAAAACACTCGTTCCTCAACAGATTCGAAACACAGCACCTACAAGTAACTGCTATAACCGTCCAAACCAGCTGCGGCAACACTACGTTGGTTGCCCTGTACTTCACCGGTTTCTTTAACACACTCGGAGAACGCTTCATTGCAGCAGGGGACTATAACGCCAAACATACTCCCTGGGGATCTCGCCTGGTAAATCCTAAAGGCAAGCAGTTGTGTACAACACAATAGTCAACCCATTCAATAAGATGGATTGCGTCTCACCGGGTAGGCCTACTTATTGGCCCACAGATCCACAGAAAGTGCCTGACTTGATTGATTTCGCAGTAACCAAGAGGATTCCGCGTAATCGGATCACTGCGGAAACACTGCTAGATTTAACCTCCGATCACTCTCCAGTGCTATTCACACTGTTAACAAGACCTCAAGTACTTGATAGCTTATATATGCTTACAAACAACAAAACAAATTGGCTTAAATTTAAAATGTACATGAGTGCCCACATTGACTGTTCGCTGAAACTGGATGCTGCAGGGGACATTGACATGTGCGTCTCTGCCCTTGAGTCGATACTGGGAGCTGCAGCAAGAGTATCTATTCCACATGCCTCTACTTACGCTAAACCTGCTGTCAGGCCTACGAACCGGCGGATAGAACAATTAGTAACGGAAAAACTACGTCTAAGAAGAGAATGGCAGATTACTCGATCACCAGCAGCAAAACTTCGCCTAAGGCATGCCAGCCGCAACCTCTCCAAGGAGTTAAGACAAGAGGAAATCTGGGCTCAAAGGAAATACATAGAAAAGCTCAGTCCATCCAGCACTAAACGTCCTCTGTGGAAAGCCAACCCAACTTTAAGCGCTCCTACAGACACAGTTTCACCAATAAGGGGTCCAACCGGTGGATGGGCCCGCAGTGACGAAGAGAGGGCATCCGTATTTGCCACACATCTTAAAATGGTTTTCCAGCCAAATCCAACATCAAACTCATTTGTACTTCCCCCTTCGAGCACATTAACGGATAGTGAGTACTCGGAACTCCAATCGGATGAGATCACTGCAGTTATTAAAAACCACATAAAGCCGAACAAAGCCCCTGGCCATGACCTAATCACACTGAAAATGATCCTTGAACTCCCTAACATCGCCATACAATACATCTGCAAAATGTTCAACGCTATAAAAAGAATTGGCTACTTCCCAAGAGCATGGAAAAGGTGCACAATCATCATGATTCCTAAAGTGGGAAAGGACAAAACCCAACCATTACCTATAGGCCAATTAGTTTGCTGCCATGTCTTTCGAAGCTTTTTGAAAAGGTCCTGCAGATTCGTCTAAACTCATTCCTGGCATCGGAGAACACAATCCCTTCACACCAGTTCGGCTTCCGCGAAAAACATGGGACAATTGAACAAGTCAATCGTATAACATCCGAAATAAGAACGGCATTCGAACTAAAAGAATACTGTACGGCTGTCTTTCTCGACGTTGCCCAGGCTTTCGACAGTCTGGCTGGAGGGTCCAATGTTCAAAATCCGGAAGAAACTCCCACAGTACACCCACAAACTCATGGAATCTTACCTTTACAATAGGAAATTCGCTGTAAGATGAATGGCTCCGTCTCGGCTGACTTTGAAATCGAAGCTGGTGTACCGCAAGGCAGTGTACTCGGACCATTGCTCTATCTGCTGTACACTGCAGACTTACCAACGAGTCTAGGACTTACAACGTCCACTTTTACCGATGACACGGCAATCCTCAGCAGATCCAAATGCCCGAGACAAGCCTCTGCAAAATTAGAGGAACACCTCAAGGTTGTAGAGGAATGGCTAGCAACCTGGCGTATCCGGGTCAACGAGCAGAAATGCAAACATGTTACATTTACGCTTAACAGAAGAAACTGTCCAGCTATAATGCTAAACAACGTAGTATTTATAATCTCTGAAGTATTTCCTATCGATTGCATATATCATTTTTGCCAAACGCGATCATGAAAAAACGTATTTTTGCAATGCTATCCGAGCAGAGGCCCAACTGTGCGACGTAGCGCTGCCTGCTTCGTTCGGTAGCCTGTGCCAGACTGAATTATTATCAGATTTATGTCGCTTTGTTGAAAAAACACACATGAAAAAATTGATCGTTGCTTTGTTTTTTCTATCTTTTTCTTGCATCAGATTATCGGCTGCGCTCGTTTTCTTGATTTGTGATAGAATTTGATTAATTTTAATTTTTTGCAGCAACATACGCACACAAGCAGTTGCACACATACAACTACATTTTTCAGCGCTCTTTGTGCCGGGCCCTGATCTATGGAATATCAAACAATACAAGTACATCATACGTACAATATACTTGTGCAGAGTGAGCGCGGGTACCGGTGGTTAATGCGAACGCGATCTATGATGCTGGACGGCTGAGCGAGTCTCGTGAGAGGCTGAAAGCAAGCAATCGACTGGAGAGCCAAAGTGAGCGCAACGCAACGGGCAACGGGGCGTCGTCTGCGGGAAGCCCTGTATATATATTGATGAAGAGGCCCCAGGATGCCTATATAAAGCGAGCAGCAAATCAGGAAATCATCAAGTCGTCGAGTCAAGATCAACAACAAGTAAAGCAACAAATATCTTAATAACGAGCAGCACTTCTAAGCGGAAATCGTTTTAAAATTCTTGCCGATCAGCAAGACGATCAAGCCGACGCTGTGGATAAAGTTAAATCGGCTAGACCACCCCCTCTATACATCCGTGGCGCCAACTGCAGAGCCCTGATTTCGAAGCTAGTAGAAACAATAGGGGCAAATAACTTTGTTGTATCCACTCTCAACAGGGGTAACATAAAAGAAATTAAATGTCAAACCCAAACTGAGGACAATTTCCGCATCATCGAAAAGTACCTCCGTAATGCTAACATATACTTCTATACCTACCAACTAAAAAGCAGTAAAGGGCTCAAGGTTGTGTTAAAGGGGATCGAGCCATCGGTCCCACCTCACGAAATAGCAGACGCATTGGCCGAAAAAGGGTTTGCGGTTAAGTCCGTTGTCAACATCATCAACAGGAATAAAGTCGCACAGCCGCTCTTTAAAATCGAGCTCCAACCAGATGCAAAGCGGTCGAAGCCAATTGAAGTGCATCCGATCTACAACCTTCAGCTCCTATTACACAGAAGAATCACCGTAGAGGATCCCCATAAGAGATACCAACCACCTCAGTGTAAAAACTGCCAGGAATACAACCACACCTCTAACAATTGCAATCTTAGGTCAGTGCGTGTTGGCTGCGGCGAACATCATAAAGATGGCATTTGCACCAAGGACAGAAACAACGTCCCACTAAGACTATGCAGTAACTGTGGAGGGAACCACACAGCCAACTACAGGGCATGTCCTGTCTTCAAGGATCTTAAATCGCACCTAAACGGGCGTAAACCCCCAGCTGGACCAAAAATCACCTTCAACGCCTCCAAAACTACACCGGAAGTATTCTTCGCCAAGGCTGTTAGATCATCTAGCATGCCTGCTACAACCAATCCTAGTGTATCCTTCGCTAGTGTACTCCGAACTGGACAGACGGAGCCCGCGAAAGAGACCCCGTCACTCCACCATCTACAGAATCCGCAACCTAGCGCACCAGAACTTGGCCAGCAAACTTCAAGTGGTTTAGAGGCCCTATTGATCTCACTTGATCAAAACATGACCGCTTTTATGACGTTCATGCAAAACTGTATGCAGGAACTGATGCGGAATCAAAACCTGCTTATCCAGAAGCTTATCGAGAATAAATAATGGCTTCCCTACGTCTATGTCTTTGGAATGCTAATGGCGTCTCCAAGCACAAAAATGAACTGCAACTATTCCTAGACTCAAGTGAAATCGACGTCATGCTGATATCGAAAACACATTTAACATCAAAAAATAATTTTCAAATACCAAAATACACCTTCTACGCAACAAACCATCCAGACAGAAAAGCTCATGGCGGGACTGGTATCCTAATCAAAAACCGTATAAAACACTCGTTCCTCAACAGATTCGAAACACAGCACCTACAAGTAACTGCTATAACCGTCCAAACCAGCTGCGGCAACACTACGTTGGTTGCCCTGTACTTCACCGGTTTCTTTAACACACTCGGAGAACGCTTCATTGCAGCAGGGGACTATAACGCCAAACATACGCACTGGGGATCTCGCCTGGTAAATCCTAAAGGCAAGCAGTTGTGTACAACACAATAGTCAACCCATTCAATAAGATGGATTGCGTCTCACCGGGTAGGCCTACTTATTGGCCCACAGATCCACAGAAAGTGCCTGACTTGATTGATTTCGCAGTAACCAAGAGGATTCCGCGTAATCGGATCACTGCGGAAACACTGCTAGATTTAACCTCCGATCACTCTCCAGTGCTATTTACACTGTTAACAAGACCTCAAGTACTTGATAGCTTATATATGCTTACAAACAACAAAACAAATTGGCTTAAATTTAAAATGTACATGAGTGCCCACATTGACTGTTCGCTGAAACTGGATGCTGCAGGGGACATTGACATGTGCGTCTCTGCACTTGAGTCGATACTGGGAGCTGCAGCAAGAGTATCTATTCCACATGCCTCTACTTACGCTAAACCTGCTGTCAGGCCTACGAACCGGCGGATAGAACAATTAGTAACGGAAAAACGACGTCTAAGAAGAGAATGGCAGATTACTCGATCACCAGCAGCAAAACTTCGCCTAAGGCATGCCAGCCGCAACCTCTCCAAGGACACAGTTTCACCAATAAGGGGTCCAACCGGTGGATGGGCCCGCAGTGACGAAGAGAGGGCATCCGTATTTGCCACACATCTTAAAATGGTTTTCCAGCCAAATCCAACATCAAACTCATTTGTACTTCCCCCTTCGAGCACATTAACGGATAGTGAGTACTCGGAACTCCAATCGGATGAGATCACTGCAGTTATTAAAAACCACATAAAGCCGAACAAAGCCCCTGGCCATGACCTAATCACACTGAAAATGATCCTAGAACTCCCTAACATCGCCATACAATACATCTGCAAAATGTTCAACGCTATAAAAAGAATTGGCTACTTCCCAAGAGCATGGAAAAGGTGCACAATCATCATGACTCCTAAAGTGGGAAAGGACAAAACCCAACCATTACCTATAGGCCAATTAGTTTGCTGCCATGTCTTTCGAAGCTTTTTGAAAAGGTCCTGCAGATTCGTCTAAACTCATTTCTGGCATCGGAGAACACAATCCCTTCACACCAGTTCGGCTTCCGCGAAAAACATGGGACAATTGAACAAGTCAATCGTATAACATCCGAAATAAGAACGGCATTCGAACTAAAAGAATACTGTACGGCTGTCTTTCTCGACGTTGCCCAGGCTTTCGACAGAGTCTGGCTGGAGGGTCCAATGTTCAAAATCCGGAAGAAACTCCCACAGTACACCCACAAACTCATGGAATCTTACCTTTACAATAGGAAATTCGCTGTAAGATGAATGGCTCCGTCTCGGCTGACTTTGAAATCGAAGCTGGTGTACCGCAAGGCAGTGTACTCGGACCATTGCTCTATCTGCTGTACACTGCAGACTTACCAACGAGTCTAGGACTTACAACGTCCACTTTTACCGATGACACGGCAATCCTCAGCAGATCCAAATGCCCGAGACAAGCCTCTGCAAAATTAGAGGAACACCTCAAGGTTGTAGAGGAATGGCTAGCAACCTGGCGTATCCGGGTCAACGAGCAGAAATGCAAACATGTTACATTTACGCTTAACAGAAGAAACTGTCCAGCTATAATGCTAAACAACGTACCAATTCCTCAAGCCGTGGATGTCACTTACCTTGGTATCCACGTAGACAGAAGACTAACTTGGCGCAAGCACATCGAGGCAAAAAAGTCACAGCTTAAACTGAAAGCGAGTAGCTTACATTGGATTATCAATGCTCGGTCACCTCTACGTCTGGAGTATAAAGTCCTCCTATACAACTCCGTACTGAAACCCATCTGGACTTACCGTGCCGTACTATGGGGAAATGCAAGTACCAGCAATGTCGACATTATACAAAGGGCGCAGTCGGGCTCCGGGGTACATACGGAACGACAACATTCAAAATGATCTAAATATACCTAGCGTAAAATCTGAAATAGGTAGTCAACAACTAAAGTATTCTGCGAAACTGGATATACACCGTAATGTTCTTGCCAATTGCCTTACGCGAACTAATAATAGAACTCGTCTTAAAAGAAATGACAGGCCAACCCAATAATAAATGATTAGGGCCGCCTGCAATATCACCTGGATATATTTTAAGTACTAGATGAAGAAAAATATCTCAAACTTGTTGTTAGGCTCTAATTTAAGAGTAGATTCAACAAATATATATTAAACGTTCAAAAAAAAAAAAAAAAGTACAGCAAACAGGACCACTGAGTATGCTAAAGTGGCTAAACAAGGAAGAGAGTGGACGTTTAGATTCGACGGCAACTCGAAACCGCTGGAATTTCTAGAACAAATAGAGTGGTAGCGGACATGCATATGATACCAAGGGCGATGCCAGAACTGCAAACAATAATCAATGGCTGTCATGAAAGAATTTGCAGAATGCTTCAAGAAATATTTTCTACCAAAAGGATTTTTCAATAAACTGGCCGATCAGGGCACACAAACAAGGCAACAATGAATGTGTAGTATGTTGTATGCCAAATAAGCATATGCCCACTGTATTGTAGAGTATACAACATAACAAGTGGTCATATGCCCAACTATAAAGTAAGAGTAACACTTTGTTGCTATGTTTATACAATAACAAATATACTTAAGTGGAGTAATAGGATCCGCCACTTATGCGGACTGGCCCAGCGTGAGAACGCTACCGTAAGCACTTTTCGAGTATGTAGCATCCGTATATATATACATATATACAAATACATATGGCATGCTATATACTCCCGTTCTGCCGCTACTCTGGGCGACAGAACTCCAAACCTCATTATGTACTTTAGGCTAAGTCTATTATTAAATAAAGAGAGACGATTCATTCTGAATCCGTCAACAGGAAAGACAAGATACCAATCTTTTTAATTTCTACATGGCGACCGTGACTGTGAGGAACAGCAATAAATAAATCAAAACCATCACCAACAACAATAGCAGCAGCAGCAGCAACAAAATTTCCAGCAACAAGACAATTACAAAGGAAAAACTAAGACAGCAGCGATGGAGGGATAGTTGTAAAAAAAAGAAAACAAATTTATATCTGAGTGAGTTTGCTGCGCACTAACTTGCGTGAATTCCCGGCCTGTGCGTGGACCAGCACCGGTAACTTGAACAATGGACCGGCAGCGCTACAAAGAGCGCACTACCACATAAATTTTTTTATACATACTTATTGTAAAAATTGAGCGAGAACTCCCCTGATTAGAGTACATATATATGTTTATATACGCAGGAATTTTGTAAATTCACCTGCGAGTGAATAATAATAGCAAGGATATCACTGTGTTGATCGACTAGAAAAAGATATAATTTTTTTTTATTAAACAAAAAAAAAAGGAAAAAGAAAAAAAAAACACTAAATTATATATTACAAATAAGAAAAAAAATACTATATATACATATATATACATATATTCGTCTAATGAAATAATAATGATACAAAAAAATGAAAATAAAATAAACAAAACCTTTTAATTTCTACATTTTTATACCATACACCCATAGGGTGAAATGGTATATTAAAGTCGCCAAAATGTATGTAATAGGCAGAAGGAACCTTTTCCGACCCCATAAAGTATATATATTCTTGATCAGTATCAACAGCCGAGTCAATATAGCCATGTCCGTCTGTCCGTCCGTATGAACGCCTAGATCTCGGAGACTATAAGAGATAAAGCCACCAAATTTGGTATGTAGAGCCATGTAGTATGTACAGTGATCGAGTTTATTTCAAATTTTTGCCACGCCTCTTTCCGCCCCCGCAATTAAAAAAAAACGTTTGTCTCAAAGACTTTTATAGCTAGAGACACCATATTTGGTATGTATATTTGCTTAGTAAATGCGCACATTTTGTATGTATAAAGATTTTGCCACGACCCTTTTCGCCCCCGAAATTTGAAAAACTCGATTATCTGCCGTAATTTTAAACCTTGTGGAATAAAATTTGGCACACTAATACCCAACAAAATACCAAATTTGATCAAAATCGGACAAAAAATAGCCAAGTTATGCATACAAACTTTTTTCCATAAGGCCGGAGTTGGCCGTTGGCGGGTGGGGGCGCTAGGGTGCTCATATGCATGAGTGAGCGAGATACTAAGATATGCTTGTAAAAAGCATGTGAAGAAAACTTTTTTAAAATAGGCAAATGCATTTGTTATTACAAATTCGAAATATTTGTTTTGCTGGTGTATGGTATTCCTAAGTCGGCGAGACGACTTACTTACTTCATTAAGAACAATTGTCGCTTCTTAGAGTTTAAAAGTTATTAAATAAAATCTGTTCAAATTTTGAATTCAACGAATGAAGACTGGGTTGTTGTCCTTCTCTCAAAGTTAAAAAACAGGCGGCTAACCTACCGACCACCACTGTATATACATTATGGGGTCGGAAACGTCTACTTCTGTACCAATTTTATAATACCCTCTGCAAGGGTATAAAAAAGAGAAAACGATCTTACTACCTCCCATCGACGATGGAAACGGTCAGACTTTGTTGGACACCTCCGTTAGTCACCAGACAGAAGTAGACTGACTCACGCTTCGACGATACAATACATACTATTTCCAAAAACCAGAACCCGAGACAATCCAGACCATACCAGAGAAGACGTGCCTGGCGGTTTGCCCTGGACTACTTAATTCCCCATATTGCGAGTACACCGCAACAGCCTGTGCGAAGACCAGCACCGGCATCGTCTAGCGCGACAAACTAGACCCCGGGGCTAAACAGATCTAAGAAACCAGCACCGACGCACCAACAGCCTGTGCAAAGACCAGCACCGGGCACCGTCTATCGCATTTCCGCAGCTAGATGATGCAAAATGTTTATAGGTGCAGATGTAATAAGGCCTAAACATTTTCTCAAGTGAAGATTGGCGGGGGTTTTTATACTATTAATTGCTGCTTTGGACAAGGATGCAATCGATGAGCATGCATATTCGTACTTTGGTCTGATAAAAGCTTACATGAAATTAAGGGCTTTGGATAGATGAACTCCGAATGTGCTTTTTTATATTTAACCATTTCTTAGCGACACGATTAACAAATCGCAACTCCGACAGGAGTGGGAAAGACAGTTAAGGCCTTTTACATTATATCCAGAAGCGAATAATATTATATTGATACCTTAGAACAAGAGCAAGCCCACAATTGCACGAGATAATTTATCAGAAAATAAACCAAAACTCGTAAAATATATAAAAAATCTAATTTACAAATTTTTGTAGGAAATGTACTTACTCTTAAATTTTAACCTTATAGTCTTTATGTTTTCTAATATTACTGGTTCAAGACGTTCTTCTTCCCTATGTTCTTCATGAGAATAGGACGCTTCTATCATCTCTCGATTGATTATTCCGGGTTCAATATCTAATTTCGTTCAGCAAAGGTTTGCTTTGGTCTTCAGTTTTAAAAGCTGTAGAAATTCGATCCATAATTTATTGCAGATTCGGCAGATTTATTTATATATATATATATATATATATATATTTTATATAGTCAAAGATGTTTGTACATTACTATGCCCAGTGTTTACTCCGTTAACGACGATTTTATAATATTCTATCATGTTTCATTTTTTTACCCTCGCAAAAAGGGTATATTTAATTTTGGTCAAAAGTGTGCAACGCATAGAAGAAAGCATCTCCGACCATATAAATTATATATTCCGCCTGGATCAACGCAAACTCCTCCTAGACTGTACAAGCTATTGAGCTGAAATTTTGCACATAGGCTTGAATATACTGCAGGGGTTGTATATCTCGGATTGAGCCGGATCGGACCACTATATCGTATAGCTCCCATACAAACGGCAAAGTCATGAACAGTGACTTTTCTCAATAACTTCGTTATTTTCTGAGCTATTGTGAAATATTGGTGAGTTTTTTACACATACTAACGACTGTGCCAAATTTGATCCAGATCGGGTGACTACATCATATAGCTCCCATAGAAACGATCGGTCAATAACAGTGACTTTTGCCCATAACTTCGTAACTTTCGACTCGATTGCTTTCAAATTAAACATTTGTTACTTTAATATATCTGTTAGCTACTATACCGAATTTGATAAAGATCGGGTGACTATATCATATAGCTCCCAGAACGATCGGTGGAAAATAGTGACTGATCAATAAATTTGTTATTTCTTTTGGATAAAACGTTTTTACACTTTGATGGCTATGGGTAAGGAAAGAGTTACCACAATAGTTTCAACGGTATACGAACTTTGACGCGGTCGAAGTTATCTCCGGCCTTCTGTTTTTATACCATACACCCATAGGGTCGCCAAAATGTATGTAACAGGCAGAAGGAAGCTTTACCGATCCCATAAAGTATATATATTCTTGATCAGTATCAACAGCCGAGTCGATATAGCCATGTCCGTCTGTCCATCCGTCTGTCCGTCCGTATGAACGCCTAGATCTCGGAGACTATAAGAGATAAAGCCACCAGATTTGGTATGTAGAGCCATGTAGTATGTAGAGTGATCGAGTTTATTTCAAATTTTTGCCACGCCTCTTTCCGCCCCCGCAATTAAAAAAAAACGTTTATCTCAAAAACTATTATAGCTAGAGACACCAAATTTGGTACGTATATTTGCTAAATAAATGCGCATATTTTGTATATGAAAAGATTTTGCCACGCCCCTTTCCGCCCACGTAATTTGGAAAAACTTGACTATCTCACGTAATTTTTATCCTTGTGCAATCAAATTTGGCGCACTTAAATTTGGCGCACTTAAATTTGGTGCTAACACCGAGCCAAATACCAAATTTGATTAAAATCGGATTAGAAATAGCCAAGTTATGCATCTAACCGTTTTTCCTGTTGGCAATTGTCTGGGGCTGCTCGTAAGCTTGAGTGAGCGAGATACTGAGATATGCTTGTAAAAAGCATGTGCTCAGAATTTAAAAAAACACCTAAATGCATTTGTTATTATAAATTTGAAATATTTGTTTTACTGGTGTATCGTATTCCTAAGTCGGCGAGGCGACTTACTTTCTTCATTTTTTGAAACTCTGTTCACATGCTTACGAGCACCCTGCGCTCCCACCAGCCAACTTGGCTATTTGTAGTCCGATTTTTATGAAATTTGGTATTTTGCTTGATATTAGTATCAAATTTAAGTATGCCAAATTTGATTGCACAAGGTAGAAAATTACGGGAGATGGCAATATCTTTAACATACAAAATGTGCGGATTTACTAAGCAAATATACATACCAAATATGGTGTCTCTAGCTGCATAAGTTTTTGAGTTAAAGGGGCGTGGCGAAAATTTAAAATAAACTTGATCACTCTCACTCTCACTCATTCCAAATTTTGTGGCTCTATATAGCCTCTTATAGCCTATTATATGGCTCTTATAGCCTCCGAGATCTACGCGTTCATACGGACGGACGTACGGACGGACGTACGGACGGACGGACGGACGGACATGGCTATATCGACTCGGGTGGTGATACTGATCAAGAATGTATATACTTTATGGGGTCGGAAAAGCTTCCTTCTGCCTGTTACATACATTTTGCCGACTTTAATATACCATTTCAACCTATGGGTGTATGGTATAATTACATTCCCCATTAATTATTTCAACAGGCAAATAGAATTAGAGGTTCAGAAGACAAAGGAGAAACAACAACTTCATAAATCAAACATAAAAATAACATACACAGAAGTGACCACTGTTTACGCAAGGGACCTTCAAAGGTGTACACAAGTTAAAGAAATAATCCTAAAACATAAAGAATTATTACATCCAGAAATCGAAAAAGTGATTAATTTGTTTAAAGAAAAATATTATTTCCCCGATTTTCAAAACCTAATTCAAAACATTAATAATGAACGCTGTCTTTGCAATATTGCATACTATTGCAAAGACAGAAAATAGAAATGCAAAACTAACTTTTGAATTTTTTTTTTTTTAATTAATTTAATTAATTTAATATATATGTGTTGAATCTACTCTTAAATTAGAGCCAACAAGTTTGAGATATTTTTCTTAATCTAGTACTTAAAATATATCCAGGGGATATTGCAGGCGGCCCTAATCATTTATTATTTGGTTGGTCAGTCATTTCTTTTAAGACGAGTTCTATTATTAGTTCGCGTAAGGCCATTGGCAAGAACATAACGGTGTATATCCAGTTTCGCAGAATACTTTAGTTGTTGACTACCTATTTCAGATTTTACGCTAGGTATATTTAGATCATTTTGAATGTTGTCGTTCCGTATGTACCTCGGAGCCCGACTGCGCCCTTTGTATAATGTCGACATTGCTGGTACTTGCATTTCCCCATAGTACGGCACCGTAAGTCCAGATGGGTTTCAGTACGGAGTTGTATAGGAGGACTTTATAATCCAGACGTCGGTGACCGAGCATTGATAATCCAATGTAAGCTACTCGCTTTCAGTTTAAGCTGCTGAAGTTAGTCTTCTGTCTAGGTGGATACCAAGGTAAGTGACATCCACGGCTTGAGGAATTGGTACGTTGTTTAGCATTATAGCTGGACAGTTTCTTCTGTTAAGCGTAAATGTAACATGTTTGCATTTCTGCTCGTTGACCCGGATACGCCAGGTTGCTAGCCATTCCTCTACCACCTCGAGGTGTTCCTCTAATTTTGCAGGGGCTTGTATCGGGCATTTGGATCTGCTGAGGATCGCCGTGTCATCGGCAAATGTGGACGTTGTAAGTCCTAGACTCGTTGGTAAGTCTGCAGTGTACAGCAGATAGAGCAATGGTCCGAGTACACTGCCTTGCGGTACACCAGCTTCGATTTCAAAGTCAGCCGAGACGGAGCCATTACATCTTACAGCGAATTTCCTATTGTAAGGGTAAGATTCCATGAGTTTGTGGGTGTACTGTGGGAGTTTCTTCCGGATTTTGAACATAGGACCCTCCAGCCAGACTCTGTCGAAAGCCTGGGCAACGTCGAGAAAGACAGCCGTACAGTATTCTTTTAGTTCGAATGCCGTTCTTATTTCGGATGTTATACGATTGACTTGTTCAATTGTCCCATGTTTTTCGCGGAAACCGAACTGGTGTGAAGGGATTGTGTTCTCCGATGCCAGAAATGAGTTTAGACGAATCTGCAGGACCTTTTCAAAAAGCTTCGAAAGACATGGCAGCAAACTAATTGGCCTATAGGTAATGGTTGGGTTTTGTCCTTTCCCACTTTAGGAATCATGATGATAGTGGACCTTTTCCATGCTCTTGGGAAGTAGCCAATTCTTATTATAGCGTTGAACATTTTGCAGATGTATTGTATGGCGATGGTAGGGAGTTCAAGGATCATTTTCGGTGTGATTAGGTCATGGCCAGGGGCTTTATTCGGCTTTATGTGGTTTTTAATAACTGCAGTGATCTCATCCGATTGGAGTTCCGAGTACTCACTATCCGTTAATGTGCTCGAAGGGGGAAGTACAAATGAGTTTGATGTTGGATTTGGCTGGAAAACCATTTTAAGATGTGTGGCAAATACGGTTGCCCTCTCTTCGTCGCTGCGGGCCCATCCACCGGTTGGACCCCATATTGGTGAAACTGTCTCTGTAGGAGCGCTTAAAGTTGGGTGGGCTTTCCACAGAGGATGTTTAGTGCTGGATGGACTGAGCAGCTTTTGTATGTATTTCCTTTGAGCCCAGATTTCCTCTTGTCTTAACTCCTTGGAGAGGTTGCGACTGGCATGCCTTAGGCGAAGTTTTGCTGCTGGTGATCGAGTAATCTGCCATTCTCTTCTTAGACGTCGTTTTTCCGTTACTAATCGCTCTATCCGCCGGTTCGTAGGCCCGACAGCAGGTTTAGCGTAAGTAGAGGCATGTGGAGTAGATACTCTTGCTGCAGCTCCCAGCATCGACTTAAGTGCAGAGACGCACATGTCAATGTCCTCTGCAGCATCCAGTTTCGGCAAACAGTCAATGTGGGCACTCATGTACATTTTAAATTTAAGCCAATTTGTTTTGTTGTTTGTAAGCATATATGGGCGATCAACTACTTGAGGTCTTGTTAACAGTGTGAATAGCACTGGAGAGTGATCGGAGGTTAAATCTAGCAGTGTTTCCGCAGTGATCCGATTACGCGGAATCCTCTTGGTTACTGCGAAATCAATCAAGTCAGGCACTTTCTGTGGATCTGTGGGCCAATAAGTAGGCCTACCCGGTGAGACGCAATCCATCTTATTGAATGGGTTGACTATTGTGTTGTACACAACTGCTTGCCTTTAGGATTTACCAGGCGAGATCCCCAGTGCGTTATAGTCCCCTGCTGCAATGAAGCGTTCTCCGAGTGTGTTAAAGAAACCGGTGAAGTACAGGGCAACCAACGTAGTGTTGCCGCAGCTGGTTTGGACGGTTATAGCAGTTACTTGTAGGTGCTGTGTTTCGAATCTGTTGAGGAACGACTGTTTTATACGGTTTTTGATTAGGATACCAGTCCCGCCATGAGCTTTTCTGTCTGGATGGTTTGTTGCGTAGAAGGTGTATTTTGGTATTTGAAAATTATTTTTTGATGTTAAATGTGTTTCCGATATCAGCATGACGTCGATTTCACTTGAGTCTAGGAATAGTTGCAGTTCATTTTTGTGCTTGGAGACGCCATTAGCATTCCAAAGACATAGACGTAGGGAAGCCATTATTTATTCTCGATAAGCTTCTGGATAAGCAGGTTTTGATTCCGCATCAGTTCCTGCATACAGTTTTGCATGAACGTCATAAAAGCGGTCATGTTTTGATCAAGTGAGATCAATAGGGCCTCTAAACCACTTGAAGTTTGCTGGCCAAGTTCTGGTGCGCTAGGTTGCGGATTCTGTAGATGGTGGAGTGACGGGGTCTCTTTCGCGGGCTCCGTCTGTCCAGTTCGGAGTACACTAGCGAAGGATACACTAGGATTGGTTGTAGCAGGCATGTTAGATTATCTAACAGCCTTGGCGAAGAATACCTTGTATACCTGTAGTTTTGGAGGCGTTAAAGGTGATTTTTGGTCCAGCTGGGTGTTTACGCCCGTTTAGGTGCGGTTTAAGATCCTTGAAGACAGGACATCCCCTGTAGTTGGCTGTGTGGTTCCCTCCACAGTTACTGCATAGTCTTAGTGCGACGTTGATTCTGTCCTTGGTACAAATGCCATCTTTATGATGTTCGCCGCAGCCAACACACACTGACCTAAGATTGCAATTGTTAGAGGTGTGGTTGTATTCCTGGCAGTTTTTACACTGAGGTGGTTGGTATCTCTTATGGGGCTCCTCTACGGTGATTCTTTCGTGCAATAGAAGCTGAAGGTTGTAGATTGGATGCACTTCATTTGGCTTCAACCGCTTTGCATCTGGTTGGAGCTCGATTTTAAAGAGCGGCTGTGCGACTTTATTCCTGTTGATGATGTTGACAACGGACTTAACCGCAAACCCTTTTTCGGCCAATTCGTCTGCTATTTCGTGAAGTGGGACCGATGGCTCGATCCCCTTTAACACAACCTGGAGCCCTTTACTGCTTTTTAGGTGGTAGGTATAGAAGTTTATGTTACCATTACGGAAGTACTTTTCGATGATGCGGAAATTGTCCTCAGTTTGGGTTTGACATTTAATTTCTTTTATGTTACCCCTGTTGAGAGGTGTTACACGGATGTATAGAGGGGGTGGTCTAGCCGATTTAACTTTATCCACAGCGCCGGCTTTATCGTCTTGCTGATCGGCAAGAATTTTAAAACGATTTCCACTTAGAAGTGCTGCTCGTTCATCTGTTTTGGTTATTTTCGGCGTATTGCCACTTTTTTTTTCGTGCTGACTCTGGGCGACTTGTCGATGACGGCTTGAGGCAGGTCAATACTGCTGCAGACGTTGCAGTAGTTGCTGTCAACGAGCTGACGGTGCTGGTCGGTGCAATCGGTGACCCAGTTATCGATATTGATGGAGAAGCACACTGCTCTCTTCACGGTAAATTGCTGTTGTGGCTTGCTGTTGCTGAGTGGCTTGCACTTTCGGTGTTATTGCTTACGGTAGCATTCAGTGGGGTCGGCGACACTACCGAAAAGTACGCGTTGTTGCGTTGGACCGAGAGACGACGCTCACGTTGTTGTTGTACAAGTAGTTCTTGTAGCTGTTGCTGGTGGGGATCGAGAGAGCTTGGGCCCGAATTGGTGGACATGGCTTTTCCAAAAAAAGTGCTCACTTTGTTGTTGCAACTTAGTATTTATTGCTATTAGAACAAACTAATAGCAATATGATTGTAAATAGGCGTCTCTGAGGCGACTGAGAGCCCTACACAATTTTTGCAAACGCGGTCTTTTTATTTTTTACACTAAATTTTGCGGAGTGCATTAAAAAACACGTCTACACGCGGCGGCGGTTGAAATGGGAAATTAATGGAATACAAATTGTGAAACTTAACAAACGAGGACTAATTAATAGAGTTGGTTCAATATACAAATATTAATACTCTTGATCAGGATGATAAAAACGAATTAGAAGAGAAAAAAAAAATCTTGAAAGCAATAGCGTACAAGCAAACGAACTAAATTACGTAATTGACACTATTAATAAAGGTTTAGAAGTAATAAACAACCTCAAAGAAGAAAGGGAAAAATACATAAAATTAAAAGTTCTAATCTTTAATTTAGAGCATTTCACAGAATACATTGAAGACATATAAATGGGCATGCAGCTCACTATACTAGGAATTTTCAACCCAAAAGCATTACAAATAATATCACCAGGCTAGGACCTATTTCCTTTATCCAAACAAAAGAGATAATTAACGAACACACGAAATATTATACCATAATAACCTTACTATAATAAGTTTGATTTCATACTTAATCTATAAATTTAAGGCAATGCCACAACAATTAATAATTAGGAATTTTCGATCAAATAACAATCATTCTCGCACAGAAAGAATCGAAACCCCAATTGTTGAAAAAATTGAGTCCGAAATTATAAACAAAACTGATACTGCAATCTTCACAGCTGAGAAAAACCCCTCGCTATATTCCAATGTATCCGCCTGATATTCATATATCCAACGTCAATATACCCAATAAATTATACATTTTTCGCCCCCTAAAATTTATAATTTTAAAGTAAACATCCGTTTACTGGACACTTGCAATAACAATGGCCCTCCTCAAAATCAAAGCGTGTGAACGCTAACTTATAATTAAAGCATAATTAAAATTCGTGCCAATCAAATCCCGTCAATATCCATCACGCCACTGAAGGGATCACAAATTTAGCCTATAAATATTACCATAGGACATTTTTATGCATCAGTTTAAAATATTCATCCAACGAATAAACCCCCCGCTTTTAACTCAAACAAACAATATCTTTTTTCACCTTTTGGAAAGATAAGATATTTATATTTATATATATATTCTTGATCAGGACCAACAGCCAAGTCGATCTAGCCATGTCCGTCTGTCCGTCCGTCTGGATCAACGCAAACTCCTCCTAGTCCGTTGGAGTCATAGAGCTGAAATAATGTAAGCTTGTATATACTGCAGGGGTTGTATATCTCGGAATCAGCCAGATCGGACCACTATATCAAATAGCTCCCATACAAACGGCAAAGTCACGAACAGTGTATGTATACTACAGTCTTCAGTAATACTAAGAAAAAACATACAATTTAAATGTGGGATTGAGAAGGGATAGGGCGTGGGATCCGAAACAGTAGTAGCAATATATGAATCATTATTAGCAGTCTGGTCATTAAGTCTGAAGGTGGAAGGTAGTAGGTTATAGATCGTTGTTTAGAATTAACAAAGTTGTAAAATCTTTTGGGGTTCTGATAGAAATCAAGTCTACAGCGCACCATATAATTTGCATAATTAAGTCGCGAACCAGTTTTTTGAATCCTTTTAAAATAACTTGGTTAATGCTACGTGTCAACCAGAACAGCGTACTGGAGATGGTAGAGATATTCACATAAGGAACTCAATTATCAATTTGAGGACTAAGAGCAGCACTC
This sequence comes from Drosophila paulistorum, assembly GCA_018152135.1. Lineage (NCBI taxonomy): Eukaryota > Metazoa > Arthropoda > Insecta > Diptera > Drosophilidae > Drosophila > Drosophila paulistorum. Next base: position 535,254 of record JAECXG010000396.1, on the reverse strand, counting down.
AAATACAAATGACCAATCAAAAGAGGAAATAAGCTTGTTAAGACTGAAATTTGTTTTGCGAAAACATATACGACGAGGAACTGAGATGTTATTAAATGAATTAGTATGTCAATCGTAAGAAATAATAACTTCAATGGTGGAGTGATAAGGATTTTTAGCCATCATAAGGGGCTGTGTCTGTGTTGGCTAACGGCTGCGCCCTTGCGGAGCCCCAATCTGCTCGCTTTGTATGATGCGGCCTTCGGATGATTTCCACCGGGGCGGCTTTGAGGCACTGGCGATTTGGAAGGAATGAGATGACCAGGTTGACTTCAATCCAGTTGCTTTATTTTCTTAACCTAAAACTATAGTACAATTGTATGCGGCACAGAAGGTGCAACCACATCGTTCGAGATTAATTTCAAGAGTAAAATTCAAGTACAGCAAACCACGCCGGAGCAGGAGGTGCTAAAGGCGCTTCACCGATCCGAAAGTGACCGGGTGTTAATACCATATAATCGTCAGGATCATTTCATAGGGGACATAACGGTCTTGATTTTAAACAAGACTCAATCTGTGCCAACCAGTTGACCGATTCTTGGTGTTCGGAAATAAGTGTTGTAAACCGACAGTTTGAGAAAAACTCAAAGAGCAACAGTTTCAGTTGTTTGCTCGATGAATCTGTTTTGCTCTGAACAAAACCGATTTTTTTTCGATTCTTTTGCTCTGGTTATTATCGGACACTTTAATCTCTCACAATGAAGCAAAGTGTTTTTTGAGTATGCTTTGCGAATCAGATTCGCTTTCACTTGTGTTTGTGATTTCTATGCGGTCGCGTCAAAATTAACATTTTTAGTGAAATAGGTCGTGGCACAGGTTGTGCTGGCCACTCCAGCAACTCAAGTTCCTGTGGAGAGGGCATTTTCTGCACTCCATTTATTTTGAGCGAAAGGCGCTCTTCAACTTCAAACTTAATGAAAATTATTTAAAAATAATACAAAAAACACTTTGCGCTGAGTTTTTTTTTCAAAAGGTCTTTAACTGACAGTTATTTTTTGAAAGATATTGTTTCGCTCTCAAATTGTTGCTCATTTCAAGAAACTATCTCAAATTTGTCAAATGATATCTCTCAACAGAAAACCGAAACGAATAGAGTTAAAGTGTTTGCCTCAGAGCGAGACCGCATATGTAATATTTTTTTCGGTTATGCTCTCAACCAGAGCGCTAGAAAAAAAGCGCCCAACTGTTATTTGCGAGCTCTGGTGCCAACACAGTTGCCATTTCCTCGAATGTTAAAATTTGTTCTCCGAGAGTTCTCTTCAGATGATACTTCATGGACTTCACTCCAGGCTCCCACAATCCACCAAAGTGTGGCGCTGATGGTGGGTTGAAATGCCAGTTAATTCCTTTTCTCAATAATGTTGGCGCAATATGTTTCGTAATGTACGAACAATATGCCAGTTTGTCCATTTGCAATTTTTTGTTGGCTCCAATAAAATTAGTACCGCAGTCACTATAAACGTCTGTGCATAGGCCACGTCTGCCAATGAAACGGTTAAATGCTCCTATAAACGCATCTGAGGTCAGATCTCCAACTGGTTCCAAATGAATGGCCTTCGTCACTAGACATACGAACACAGCAATGTATCCCTTCTGGGATATACGTCCTCTTCCTTTGCAGGGCGAAATATTTACTGGTCCAGCGTAATCCACTCCAACGGATGAGAATGCCCTAGAAGGGCGTACCCGTACTGCTGGTAACATTCCCATTTTCTGACCTGCAAATTGAGGCTTCATTTTAAAACATGTGATACATTTATGAATTTTAAAACGAACTGCATTGCGTCCATTAACAATCCAGAATTTCTTCCTTATAAAATTCAGCGTTAGTGAGGCTCCACTATGCAAGGTGCAAATATGACTGTAAGATATGACCAGATCTGTGAAAGGATGTTTATACGGTAGTATATAAGGATATTTTTCATTTATGGGCAACAGGGAATCTCAAAGCCTGCCTCCGAGACGTAAAACACGTTCGTTCGAATCAAAATACGGATTAAGAGACAGTAGTATGCTGTCCTTTGCTATTACCCTTCCTTCCGATAGCGCCTTCCATTCAGAGTTAAAACAATCCTTCTGCACCATCCTAATCAATTCACGTAGGCCCTCTGCTAATACCACAATTGAGAGTCCTAATCCTCTTCGTTCTGCCACAGATGTACGACAATTACATACGAAACGTTTTATATATGATATAATCCAGACGAGTCGTGTATACGATGAATACTTGCTGATAAATGCTACACTTGGCATTTCTTCCACTGATATCTTATGGCACTTCACCTTTCTGACTTCAGTGTCAACAACCGACGGCAAATCCTGATCAATAGCATCACAAGGCCAATTGATGTCTGATTCTTGTAACCATGATGGTCCAAGCCACCATAATTCACACGATGCCAACTTGGTTGCACTCATGCCACGGCTTAGATAATCTGCAGGGTTATCTTTCGAGGCGACGTGTCTCCATTGCCTTTCGTCTGAGATTTCCAGGATATTGTGAATTCGATTGGACACAAATACTTTCCAGTTGGCAGTTTCATCACGAATCCAACTGATGGTCTGACCAAAAAATAGTGTTCGAATAATTAATGTTAATTCTTAGATTCTCCTTTAGATACTTATACATTTTGGATGCTTCAAGCGCAGCACATAACTCTGCCCTAGGTATGGTTAGTTATTGTTTAGTTGGCGATAATTTCCCCTTTGACAATAACAACTCTGTGTGATACTTATCCTCTCCAACGTGCACGTGACGAGGCATCGCTAAACAGGTGCAGTTCAGCTACACCAACCGGTAGCCCCCATGTAACATTCCGTTGTATTCGTATAGTTACTATGTTTGGTAACTCCTTCACGAATTTCTCCCAATCTCTCTTAATAGTGTCCGGTAGTGTGCTATCCCAGCCAATTTTCTCCTTTCATAGTTGCTGCATGAGAATTTTGGCAGTAATAATAAGTCGTGCAATTGCTGATAGTATTGTCCTCTTTGTAGGTGTGCTCATTGTTGGAAAGACATTCAAAGCAAAACGGAACTCATCTTCCTTAGGACTCCAGTAGAGACCTAAAGTGGGAATAGTATCATTACCTTCTACGTGTAACATTCCGCTTGATTCTCGATGCTCAACTGGTATGTTCTCTAATAGCTTTGGGCAATTACTCGCCCACTTCCGTAGTTCTAATGCACCCTCCAATCATTTGGTTCTTGACATCCTCCGTCTCTGCAATACTTTCGCCACCAGACAGCACGTCATCTACATACATTTCATGATTCACAACATCCACCGCTAGTGGATACTCCTCGCTTTCATCCATAGCTAATTGTTTCATAACTCTCATGGCTAAATAAGGTGCGGAGCTAAATCCAAACATTACCGTTGTGCAGGCATATTCTGCCACATGATCGCAAGTGTCCGGATTCCAGAGAATAAGTTGGTACTGCTCGTCGTCGTGTGGAATATTAATACATCTGTACATTTTTTCAACATCCGCCATAAGTACCCATTTTAGCCCACGCCAATTGAGAATGATTCCTTGAAGATGTACGTGCAATTGTGGACCAATTGTTAAACTCTCATTAAGTGATTTTCCATTACTCCTCTTATTCGATCCATCAAAGACAACTCGTACCTTCGTCGTTGATGACGATTACTTTATGACTGGGTGATGCAGTAGGTAACTATGATCGACTCCTTTCAATGCAGGATTGCCCGTCTTACTAGTTCGTGACGTTACACGTTCCATTTGACCAAGCTCCAGATACTCATTTATCGTGCCAACATAAGCGTACTTCAAACTCGCATCGGTACGCAACCGTCTGTCCAGAGAATGTAATCGTTTTAGCGCGCCCTTATATGATTCTCCAATTACCATTGATTCGTCCAAGTAAGTAAGAAAAGGAAGACGAACAACATATTTCCCAGACGGCATTCGGCTATGTGTCTTAACGAAGAAATCTTCGCACCAGTTATCCTCTACTGAAACCCCACGTGGCTCCTCGTCGAATTGTTCTAGCTCCCAAAACTTACATAACAATTGTTCAAGTATCTCATCAGCTTCCTTCTTTCGTACCGTTATGGTGTAGGACGATCTCCTACGAGCTTCTTGATTCGTTTTTCCTGATACTATATATCCCAAATGCGTATTTTGCGACAGAGGCACACCACGTATTCCTCGATGCACTTCTCCTAACATCAGCTCATCGTAGACGTCATTTCCCAGCAAAATATCAACTCCTTGTGGACTGAAGAAGTTAGAATCGGCCAACGGTAAGCCCTTCAGATGAGTCCACTCTTCAAATGGCACTCGATTGCTTGGCATGCGCTTACTCACTAGGGGTATTACTGACGCGAGCAGCTTGAATTTCGCATGTGGGTTGTAGATTGATCTTATGACTAGCTCCACCTCTGCTGCCGCATCTGTAATTTTTGTATCTGCTAATCCAGTTATCGTGATGTAAGCCTGTTTGCGCCGCAAACGTAGCTGCTGAGCTTCATTCTCTGAAATGAACGAAACTTGTGAACCTTGATCCAAAAACGCTCTAAACTGTAAGAGATAGCCTTCTATCGACTCTACCCAAACCATTGCTGTTGGTAATAAAACCTCGTCTTTATGCCTTACCGCAATTTCTGTTGTACTTTTTCCAATTAAAGCATTCGCAGATGCTGTTGGGATAACTCCCTTCCTTAGTGCGCCAAGCGACATCCTGACTTGTCTACATGGAGTAGTGTATGATGCCGTCCTTGACATTTTTCACAATTTACCGCACTGTCACATGCATCTATTCGGTGATTTGGTCTAAGGCAATAAAAATAACTATCGCTTGTTATCATACAAATTCATCAACATTCTCCAAGCCACTTCATAGTTCGCCGCTATTAGCGTTAGATATTCAATATCCTCAGCTGCGTCTCCAACCAATGAATCCTTCAAATAATGAAAACGATGTAAGTCCGACAGCTTGTCGCAATGGTGTACTCTTGATAAAAACACCTCCTTAAACGCCGGCCACTCAATAAATTTCCCGCTGAAGGTAGGCAGTTTAATTGTTGGGAGTTTCACTTCCTCCAAACTTGGTCCCATGTGTTCATGCACCGTCTGATGCAAACAAGACTCATCAAATGCAGTCGACGCCGGGATTCTCCGATCCTTATGTCTCTGCAACTCGTTTCGAATCTCAGCTACTCCCATTATGTAGGTTTCTTCGAAACAGTCTCTGATGTCTTTGTCAAAATATCTGCCCTTTATCTCCTCATTATCTCGTTCTTGCACCAGTTGGTGATGATTGCACTGAAAATCTGCGTGAAGGTGGGCCATCGAGTCCAATCTGGCTTCCAAATGACTCTCGGTTTGTCCCGCCTCATCCGATTTATACCGTGCCAATGACTTCTCCAGCGAAGTGAGCAAAGTGATTTGCTCCGTAGTCAACGGTAACAGTTTTTCAGCCATAATGAACACCTACCCATTAACGTTAAATTGTACTCACCCGAATCAGTCAATCCACTGGCAATCACACTCTAAATCCATTATAACCATCATTACCCCGGGTTTCGGCACCAAAAATATGTTGGCTAACGGCTGCGCCCTTGCGGAGCCCCAATCTGCTCGCTTTGTATGATGCGGCCTTAGGATGATATCCACCGAGGCGGCTTAGAGGCACTGGCGATTTGGAAGGAATAAGATGACCAGGTTGACTTCAATCCAGTTGCTTTATTTTCCTAACCCAAAACTATAGTACAATTGTATGCGGGCACAGAAGGTGCAACCACATCGTTCGAGATTAATTTCAAGAGTAAAATTCAAGTACAGCAAACCACGCTGTCTTTTACAAAATCAAAGTTCTGGAAATTTCCATAGAAGAAATAAGAAAGAAAAGAATTGAAGTAACGGATCTCCAAGTTTGTCACTTCAAAGTAACTTGCGCTGTTCTTAATCTCTCTCTCTTCGGTCGTTTTCTCTTTCAGCAAAGAGAGTCTGGCTTCAGTTGAAGCCCAAACAGTCTGAGATACAGAAATAACAGTGGGATCAGAGACAAAAATAAGATCTAGGATTCTTTTAGAAGAGTTAAGTTAATAATTTAACTGATATAGTGGACATTCAAGTAGGCTATCAAGAAAAACATATTGAGACGAAGGAATTGAGAGAGAGAGATTATCAACTACCAGCCTAAAGCTGGAACATGTAACTTCGACGAAAATAAATTCAACACTTAATCGGCACAACATTCAAACACAGATTCGAGTTAACACGATGAATCATATAAAAAATAAAGTTATTAGAAAAGTTATTCGTTATCCAAAATAGAGGAGTTGAGCCAAGTTTCAGAAAAAGCTAATATGTCAATCGAAAAGGTTTGGCTATCACAGAACAGTTTCGAGAGCTTAGAAGTCCTCTTACATTTGATAATGAATGCATAGACTAGACGTTATTAGTTCTTTGAAGCAGACGATGAACAGTATAAATTGGAAAGGTGTACAGGAAACGGACGGAAGCGCTTATTGGGCCCCAACTCATGTACAACTCTGGTCCTCTGGCCAAAAATTATGGTCTACCATAGCTGATAAATACTCATTTGTGTAGGAATTTGTTTTATTCCTTTTATTTATTTGTAGTATTTTAGTTTATTTTAACGTAAAACTATTTATATGATTATTTTAATTAGATTTAGTTGGAAATTAGTCGTCTTTACTGCTCTGCGTCGTTTCGTCTTTCGTCTTTTTTGCAACCGCGCTCGCTCGTCTCTTCAGTTCGACTGCTCGTCTTTAGCTCAATTCGCCCCGCTCACCAAAGTTGCCAGACCCAATCCCACAACTCGGCCATCCTAGTATGCATTCGCCTCGAATGCATCCTGGTCGTCTGTCACAGGGCACCCACGGCTTCATATAGGCAGCGCAAGTCGTAGTTCGCCTAGGACCATCGTTGAATAATGTATCTTTGATCACGTCGTATGTGTCTCTGGCCTTTACCATGGTAACGCGGTACGGACCTAAATATTTGGGCTTCAGCTTCAAACCTCCTCCAAGTTGGGTTCTTTTAACTGCTACCAGATCACCGACTTTGTATATAGAAGCAGGTCTGCGACGTAAGTTGTAGGTCTTTTTATTTTCTTCTTGCATACGAAGGATCTGCTACTTCGCTATATTACGTAGATCATCTCTGTTGTCGTTAAAAATCTGAATCATCTCATCGTGAATTATTTCTTTCAGCTTAAGGTCGTCTTTTGTGTGCATCTTTATACCAATCAGTAGTTCGAACGGCGTTGAATGTGTGCTTCTGCTGTACGTTGAGTTAATCGTTTGTTGCACTTTGCCGACAAACTTATACCATTTGCTAGGGTCTTCTATCGAAATCTTAGACAACACGGATATAAGCGTCAGAAATAATTTGAACTGGATTTCCAAAAATTAAACTTTGTTGTTGTAGTCTTGTGATTACTTCCTTCGTAGATGTCGTTTTCGTCGGGTACAACCAGCAAAATTTTGTAAAGCCATCGATAACTGCAAGAATTTGCTTATACTGCTTGTGAGTTGACTCTAAGGGTCCAAGAAAATCGATGTGGAACGTCTGAAAGGGCAGTTCTTCTTTCGGCAGTGGATGCAGTTCTCCTTCTTTTTTAGACATCGAATGCAGCATCTTATTTGGTGTTGTATTTTCTCATCTAATTTTGGGAAATAATACTCCTTTGCAATTATTTCTTTCGTCTTTTTCACAGAAAAGTGACCTCTTTCGTGAGCATGTTTAATAATTTCCCGTTGCAGAGTAGAGTAGAGTAGTTGTTATGAGAAGTTTTCTGAGCAAGGATATCGATTATGGCCTTCAAATGGTCGTCTTGTGCTTGGACATTCTTTAATTTACTGTGTATGTAATCTTCTGATATAATCATAACGGGGTAGCGACTAAGCGCATCTGCATGACGTATACGATCTCCTGCACGGTGCTCAACATCAAAATCAAATTCTTGGATCTCAAGAATCCATCGTGCGACTCTTGTGCACACATCTTTTTTATCCATCGTCTTTGCAAACGCATTACAATCGCTTATGACTTTAAAATGCATACCTAGAAGGTAAACTCGGAAATTACGAAATGCTTCAACTACCGCCAAAATCTCTAATTCGTAGCTAGTGAATTTCCTTTCCGCTTCAGTCGTCTTTTTGCTCATGTAGTATACAGGGTGCAATTCTTTATCATCAGGTAACTTTTGTAATAAAATTGCTCCGAAGCCATCAATCGATGCGTCTGTATGTACTTCTGTTTCAAACTTGGGGTTAAATATTTGCAAAACAGGTTTCTGGCTTATCAATTCTTTCAGCAAATTAAAAGATTTTATCTGACTCTCGTTGAATATAAATTTTACATCATTTTTTAATAAATCAGTAAGAGGCTTGGCTATAATCGAAAAATCTGCAATGAACTTGCGAAAATAACCAACAAGGCCAAGAAAACTTTGGAGCTGCTTTTGATTCATCGGCATAGGAAATTTGTTTACAGCTTTGGTCTTTGCGTCTGAGATACATATCTTCTGATTCTTTATAGTATGCTCCAAAAATTCTATTTCTCTCTTCAAAAAACAACATTTCTTTAAGTTAAGGACTAAACCATATTCTTCACATCGCTTCAAAACATTTCTCAGATTGGAGACGGCTCCTCAGTTTTCCCAGGGATTATAATGTCGTCGACGTATGGGATAGCCGTACCAGCACGGGTCAAATCACGAAAAATGGCATTAACGTGTCTCTGAAATACCCCAGGGGCGTTCGTCAATCCAAAAGGAACTTTTAAAAACTGGTACTGTCCGTTGTGTGTAACGAACGAGGTGAATCTTCGACTCTCTTTTTCAACATCTACATGGAAAAATCCATTCTTTAAATCGATTGTGCTGAAAACCGTTGCTCCTTGTAGCCGATCCAATTGATCTTCAATCAGAGGTAATGGAAAATGGTCTTTTACTATTACCTTGTTTATTCGTCTGTAGTCAATGCACAGCCGTGGAGTGCCAACGCGTTTTTTTTACTAATACGACCGGACGCTGAATTCAGACTCGGATTGTTCTATTATTTCGTCTTTCAGCCGACTTGGTCATCGATTATGCGATTATGCCGTTCAGCAAAAGCGAATCTGCGTGGTCTCGAATAAATTGGACTATCGTCTTTTAGAACAATACGCATTTCAACATTTGTCGATTTTAACTTTTCCGGCTTATAGTTTTTGATAAGTTCGTTCACTTCGCACTTTGTACTTTTCGATGCATTTGAGTCAATGTCAATTTCGTCGTTTCCGACCTTTATTCTCATTACCGAACTTAATTCCGTTTCATTATTATATTTCCCGATTTGTACGCCATCACGATTGATTTTTATTTCGGCTTGCTTACAAAAGTCTTCTCTCAAAATCACTTCAACATCCAGGAACTCAGATGATACCACTAAAAAAACCAAATCAAACTGTTCTTGGCTTACGAAAAGCCTTCCCGTAAACGAACCGATAGGTACGACTTTCTTTTTATCTCCGAAACTGTATAGAACTTTATCAACTTTAGCGAGCTTAGGTTTTTTCAAACGATTATAAATTGTTTCGTTTACGATATTATATTTGCTACCAGTATCAAGCAAGGCTATACACTTTTCATTGTTGATTGATACTTCTTTACACATAAACATATGATCAGCTGATATTTTATTAGTATTACGAACATCTGTGCTATTTTCAGGCTTTTTATTTGGACAGTCTTTTGCTATGTGACCAAAATTATTGCAACCAAAACACTTTTCCTTTACTCTTATTGTCACAATTCTCAGATATATGTCCTTTTTGCCCACAGTTATAGCATTTTATACCACTTTCTTTATTTTCGTATTTCATTACACTTTCTTTTTTGATTTGAACGTTCTTAGACTCACTTTTTTGATTACTCGACTTTTCCCGCATTTTTTCATAACATTTTATTTTCTCTTTAAACTCTTTTAGGTTATTAGCATTGTACAATATTGCTTTGTTCATACTCAAGTCATTAATTCCGTCAATCACATACTGCATAAGAGCACTGTTCTCTATATTACCCCGTGATGCCATCTCTTTCATTTTCAACAAATATTCTTGAACACTGTCACCTTTTTTTATTTTCCGTTCTGACAATTGCTTATATAACTCTGCGCTATTTATTACTGTTTTAAACTCATTTAAAAGTGATTCTTTCAATGTTGACCAATTTTTAATTCCGCGTTCACTCAGAATAATCATTTTAGCAAGTCCTTTAATAGATCTTTTAGCAAAAATAAATTTTTGTAAACTATCCCATTGCATCAAGTCAGCCATGTCTTCGAAATACTCGATCCATACTTCACCTGATAAAGTTTCATCGCCATGGAAAGATCGTAAAGAGTCCTCAACGTCCCGAAAATTCAAAGCGAACCTCGGTGGTAGCATGTTGACATTTACTGCACTTTGCGTATTAATATTGTTGGCCACGACTGTAGAGTTTGCCCTATTCGTTTTGTTTCGCATATTTTCGTTTGTTGCAGCTGTTCTAAAATTCGTTTCGTCGCTCACTACTGACAACATTTCGTCTTCGTCTTGCATATTGCCTACATCGCCATCTCTTTCGCGGTCATCGTCATCATGGCAAATTGCGAAATAAATGGGAAGTTAGATTCGATTTACAAATTCGACGTTACAAAGAATCACTAAATCGTTATTTGTTAAATTCTTTTCCACATAAGACACTTTACTTTTATACAAATCGCTGTCGTAATCAAAATTAAACCCTTCAAACTTTCTTAGTCTTTGGCGATTTGCACGATCGCCTTCTTCTTCGTATATAAACTTGTGAAACAATGTAATATTCGATTTCTTTTCAGTTTTCAGTGCCTCTTGCACATTTCCAAAGTCTTCAAGTTTGCTCATAGTTCTTTCTCTTACGCACACACACTAATATTGTATATGTATATATACGTCGTTTGCCACTTCACCACAGTTATCGTCGTATTCAAACACTTTCTCGTCGTTCGTCGAAAACTTTTTCCCGTTTCTTTGCCGCTTTTTCGTCGTTAGCCGCCAATTTTTCGTCGTTTGATTCCACTGTTGCGTCGTTTTGTGTATGTTTGTCTCTTTCTCACTCACTGATATTACTTTTTTACTTCTTTATACATACATACATAAGTTGAATCATGATTATTTTGTAGGTTGAGCCACTATATTTGTAGGAATTTGTTTTATTCCGTAAATTTATTTGCAGTATTTTAGTTTATTTTAACGTAAAACTATTTGATTATTTTAATTGGATTTAGTTGGAAATTAGTCGTCTTTACTGCTCTGCGTCGTTTCGTCTTTCGTCTTTTTTGCAACCGCGCTCGCTCGTCTCTTCAGTTCGACTGCTCGTCTTTAGCTCAATTCGCCCCACTCACCAGAGTTGCCAGACCCAATCCCACATTTGGAACAAAAAATTTTAAAGAGGATATTTCGCAAGGCCTAGAAAACATAAACTTTTGAATTAAAACCTTAGCAGAGCATATATTACCAATGAAAACTGCCACAGACGTCTCAAAAGTACCTGAAGCGTGCCTAGCGATAAATATGTGTTTATTTGCATTGGAATCCATTAATGATTGCGAGCCAGCATGATCCTGTAAATGATCAGAGTTCCCGTGATGGATAGATTGAGATACACCAGGGCTTGTACAGGATATTTCAGACTATAAAGAGGGACAAGATGTGGTGTAGGTGAAAGCAAAATAGGAGAAGAATCACGCTCATTAGACAGCTGTTTGGCCAGTTTGTTTAAAGAAATAACGGAAGATCCCTGTACATAACCTACAGTAATGGAGGTGGCGATTGAACTACCTAAACGAAAAAAAAACGGTACTATCGCCACATATATTTTTTGTATTATGCGGATAGCGCAAAGGTGAAGGAAAAAAACAATCCTCGTTTTCTGTCTCTATTTCTTTCCTAATTTACAAAAACAATTCTTATGCAAGTACCGATTCTTTTCGTTTATGCTTTCTTTCGAAAGCTGCTGCGTTCGCCGATTGACAAAATACAATCAAGCATAACAAGTGAAGTTCTAAGACAGCAAATTTTCCAATTATATTTGGTGAAAAAAGCGTATCATATAATGTCCATAGTTTACTCCATGTACAACAAACGGTGGAGCAGGTGGTCGAGAATTATTTACAGCATATTAAATGTTACGTTAGAAAGCTAAAAAAAAATTTTACAGCAAATACACAGGAGGATAGACGAAGTCAAGTTTTTACCAGTCTTACCAAGATCAGACCCCATTAAAAGTAATAAATACATAATTTTTAATGATAGCACATCAATGCAAATGGAAATCAATCAAATTATATAAATTATATAAATTTTAAAAGAAATTAAGCAAAACGTTTGTAAGCATTTACGTTTTTATTCCCTGTAAAAAAGGGTATATTATTTTTGGTCAGAGCAGGTTCCTTTAAAGAAATTAGAGTGGAATGTCAATTCCTGTGATGAAGGTCTGTTAATGTTTATATTTGCAATAGTATTAAATATACTCAGCTCAGTATACACTTTTCCATAGCTAGTGTTTCTAGCTATAAAATTATTAGATAACAGATTGGCTGCTGGAAGACCAAAGGCAAACATTTTAGCAATTTCTTTTGCTGTTGCAAATTTCAACCTGTATTCATGTGGCATTTCCGCAGCTAGATGATGCAAAATGTTTATAGGTGCAGATGTAATAAGGCCTAAACATTTTCTCAAGTGAAGATTGGCGGGGGTTTTTATACTATTAATTGCTGCTTTGGACAAGGATGCAATCGATGAGCATGCATATTCGTACTTTGGTCTGATAAAAGCTTACATGAAATTAAGGGCTTTGGATAGATGAACTCCGAATGTGCTTTTTTATATTTAACCATTTCTTAGCGACACGATTAACAAATCGCAACTCCGACAGGAGTGGGAAAGACAGTTAAGGTCTTTTACATTATATCCAGAAGCGAATAATATCATATTGATACCTTAGAACAAGAGCAAGCCCACAATTGCACGAGATAATTTATCAGAAAATAAACCAAAACTCGAATTTGTTACATCTGTAAAATATATCAAAAATCTAATTTACCAATTTTTGTAGGAAATGTACTTACTCTTAAATTCTAACCTTATAGTCTTTATGTTTTCTAATATTACTGGTTCAAGCTGATGTAGCCGACGTTCTTCTTCGCTATGTTGCAAAAGTGACGCCAACATTACAAAGCAAAAGAGCAAGCGAGACAACAGAAAATGCGTGCTTGATTTCACCACCGAAGTTCACGAGAAGAAACGGACGCACGAGAAAGAGTAGCAGAAAATATAGACGTAGTCGTACAACGCTCAATACGAACAAGGCCTGGGCCTGTTACGAATGACCCTAAGTAAAGTTAATGTTAGAACCTCTACTACCCACTCCGACCTAAAGGCATAGGCGTATTACATATATAAACATAAAATTAAACTAAAGAAATAGAAAATATTAAATGTAATAAGATAATAGGTTACATATAAAAAGAAAACAGGATTGGTTAAAATAAAGATAATTACGACTAATTACGAGCGAGGAAGGACAAGATCGCAGTTTTTAAACCAGGAAGCTATGTTTCGGAACCGATAACGTGCCAAAGTCTGTTGTAGTCACTACATAGTATACAAAAAGGTTCATACAGAGAAAAGTTAGTTGTGCAAGTGGGAAGTAAAAGCGGTGTGAAATTGCGGGTCCTTCTAGATGGAACAGAAATATGAATTTGAATCAACAGCTCGGAAGAGTCAATCTCACCATTCAAAAGTTTGTAAAGAAAAGTTACACCAAGCATTTTTCTAAGATTAGCTAAAGAAGGAAGGTTAATTAACTGAAGTCGACTTGAATAAGATGGAAGTTGTACAGTTGGATCCCAGCGCAAATCACGAAAGGCAAAGAGTAAAAACTGTTTTTGTACAGATTCTCCAATATGGGGCGGACTAAAGAAGTGAAAAGTATTTTGGTAGTATATAGATCCTTGAACTCCTTCGACCAGCGCTTTATAAAGCCAAGAACACTTTTAGCCCTACTAACAGTAGTCGATATATGCTGATTAAAACTAAGTTTGTGGTCTATTAAGATCCCCAAATCTTTTACAATCAAAGAAGAATTATTAATTCTTTCTAACGGGAAATTATTTAAAAAGTTACTCGTTAATTGAGGAGATCCTCTATAAAAAGACATAATTTTGCACTTAGAACAGTTTAGCGATAACAAGTTAGCCCACACCACCCCTTAAAAGCATTCAGGTCAGCTTGCGAATAGCGATTTTTACATCATCGGCATACATAAGAACTCTGGAATTTAAAAGAACGGTTGGGAGATCATTAATAAAAATGGTGAATAGTAATGGGCCAAGGTGACTGCCCTGTGGGACTCCCAATGCAATACAAATGATTTTAGAAAGAGAGGACTAAAGGAAACCCTCTGCCTACTATTGCTTAGATATTGTGAAATCCAAGCAAGCAGAGCATCCGGAAAGCCAACTAAATTCAGCTTATGTAATAGTAAGTCATGATTTACCGAATCAAAAGCCTTACTGAAATCCGTATATATAACATCAGTTTGCTTTTGTTTCTTAAAACCTTGGATTACAAAAGATGTAAACTGTAGAAGGTTAGTTGTGGTAAATAGATTGACATAAATGCTGTATTTGAGACGTCATAATTTTCTCAAACAGTTTCTGTATCGCTGACAATTAAGAACGTCCTCTGTAATTTGTGACATCGGATTTATTGCCACATTTGTAAAGAGGTAAAATAAACGAATCCCTCCTTAGTTGGAAACTCGGACAGTGTAACGGACAACTCAATAAGCTTAAGTTAAGGCGAGCACAATGACTCCGCAAAGAACCTCAGGACACAAGCGGGAATACCGTCTGGACCTGGTGAGTATACCGGCTTAATCGTCATTAGTTCCTTAGCTACCGAACTTTCCGTTATAATAGGATGAAGAATGCAGTTGGATTTCGTTATAGGATATGGATATATCTGACTAGAGTTGTACTTAGTGGATGTGTACGTAGTCGAGAAGAAGTTAGCAAATAAATTAGAAATAGATTGATCAGAAGAGGCCGAAACATTATTAAAAACTGCAAACGATGGAAGGGAGATAGAATGTCGCTTTGAGTTAACGAAACTTTAGGACGAGAATGATCCGATGATAGACCCGTGACTTTATACTTTTTGTGATACCTAGACTTAAGATTCTTCAGTTTTGACAGCCCCCGCGTAAACCATGGTGAATTTTGCGTCACCACAGGAGACACTAGGGGTTCACAGTCATTATAGATTGAGTCAACAGTGGTATAAAATAAATAAATGGCGGAATTAGTCCAATCGGTATTAAGAAAGGCATTGTTTAGTGCGACAAAGTCAGTCGTCCGAAAACATCGTGTGCGTACCGTAGGATCAAACTCGGAGATGGGTTCGCGGATGGGAAACTCAATAGATAACTCTAAAGTTGGATGAAAACTATCGAATTCAGCTGGGCCAACGAAAGCTCAAGCAGATCATCAATAAAATCGTGACACCCTGAGGTGTCCCCTTAAGGACAATTATGAGTCTCTGTCAGAAAGTATTTCAGGTATAAATTTAATAGATTCTAAGTGTAGTAAGTAGGTTGGCCATTCCGATTAGGGCGGAATGTAAGAACAGATACCAAAAATGGAAAAATGAGTAAAAGATACCTTAACGGATATAAATTCGATTCTACTTGAGACAGGTATTGTTATCAGTCCAGATGATAGGGCGGAATCTACAGCAATAAAAACTCCACCACCCCTACGATCAGTACGATCACGTCTAAAAATATTGAAATTAGAGGGTAAAACTGTGGCATCCAAAACGTCAGGTTTTAACAAAGTTTTAGTAAAGTCAATTAGGTCAAAATCAACAAACATACAGACTACAAAGAGTTTAGTAAGTGTAGTATTAGGGCCTCTGACATTCTGATAGCCGACAGAGAAGGAAGTTGTTAGTTTTTTGATAAAGTAGAAGAAGGTATAGATAAGGAAGGAGCGGGAATAGATAAAGAAGAAAGAGGAATAGATGGTGAAGGAATCCTTGTTTGGCCCCGTGTCTTCCTTTTTCTGGATGTAAACTCCTTCACAATTAAGCTTTTCGGGCAGAAGCTAGAACTGCAGATACAGTCAAAGAACTCAATTGGAATACTGATTTTAAAAGATGAAATTTCTTTAGAATATGAAAATTTAAACTTTTCTGTGGATATATTGGAGACATTCAGTTTAGCCCGAATGTGGGCCATGACATCATCTGATGTAGCATCAGGGAGAAGTCTCGAAACAAAAAACCACCAATAGTTTCGGCATTCCAGGTATTGCATCAGCTACCGCATTAATTGTAGCATCAGTTGCAACAAGTGGCACTCCGGCATTACTAGGATCCCTGTCGTCAAAATCCATGGGTGTAGATTCTTGCCCAGACAAAACGGACACTACAGACATCGTCTGCGGAATTGGAGTTTGCATTGGTTGAGAAGAGGTCGGAACCGATATAGATGTGGAGACCGGCAAACGCAAGGACAAATACGGAGTCTGTGTTCCTGCAAGAGTTTAAGAAAACTGGCAGACAGACTCATCAGGTTATCTTTTGTTTGCCGCATGAAACGTTCCATTTCATCTTCCACGATCCGGCATGACTCATATCCCCATTTGAGACCCTTTTTTTGATCTAAAAGATCCTTCACCCTGCATGTAAAGCCGGCGCACTTAACATATACTGTAGTTCTACACAACCAACAGTAAATAAAACTATTCAGGGGTGGAGCGGGCTGCAAACAATTTTTAAGCGAACAAACAGGCATTATCAGGTAATAAGAAAAATTGGTAATCAAACAAATAAAAATGAGAAATGAGAAATGTTTTGGTATTAAAATCAGGGTGAGGCACCCATAGCCCGTGCGAGCACTTTTGCTCGGCAATTGCTCGTGCCGATGTGAGCACGAAGTACAAGTTGAGACCGTAAAAAAAAAACTAGTGTCGCACAGACTTTTGACGAAAGCAATACAATGTCGCATTGTTACGCAGCTACACGCAGAAAAATTAGTGCTTCATTTTCTTACATGTGCACACAAGCAAGCGCATGCATACATCGACAGTTTTCGTTGGCTCTCTTTGTGCCTCACCCTGTATTACAGACACACAACAGACTGCAATATGAGCGCAAATAACGGCAACGAGTGAATCGAAAACGAGAAAAAAAGTAAAAGAGCGCGAGCGCTGGAGTTAGAAATCACAATAACAAAAACACTGCAACAAGAACACAAAGAAATTGCAAGACAAAAACAAATGAGCGTTGCTTGTGGTTTGCAAGAAAGAAAAAAATGAGATTAAGGTGGGGAGAGAGGAAGAAAAGAGAAAAAAAAAGAAAAAAACCAACAAAAGTTATAAACAGAAATTAAAGTTGTAAAAATTATTAACAATGAAGCAAGTAAGTCGTCTCGCCAACTTAGGTATACCATACACCAGCAAAACAAATATTTCAAATTTGTAATAACAAATGCATTTGCCTATTTTAAAAAAGTTCTGTTTACATGCTTTTTACAAGCATATCTTAGTATCTCGCTCACTCATGCATATGAGCACCTTAGCGCCACCACCCGCCAACGGCCAACTCCGGCCTTATGGAAAAACGTTTATGTGCATAACTTGGCTATTTTTTGTCCGATTTTGATCAAATTTGGTATTTTGCTGGGTATTAGTATCAAATTCAAGTGTGCCAAATTTGATTCCACAAGGTAAAAAATTACGGGAGATAATCGAGTTTTTCAAATTTTGGGGGCGGAAAGGGGCGTGGCAAAATCTTTATACATACAAAATGTGCGAATTTACTAAGCAAATATACATAACAAATATGGTGTCTCTAGCTACAATAGTTTTTGAAATAAACGTTTTTTTTTGAATTGCGGGGGCGGAAAGGGGCGTGGCAAAATCTTTATAAATACAAATTGAGCGCATTTACTAAGCAAATATACATACCAAATATGGTGTCTCTAGCTGCAATAGTTTTTGAGATAAACGTTTTTTTTGAATTTCGGGGGCGGAAAGGGGCGCGGCAAAAATTTAAAACAAACTCGATCACTCTACATACTACACGAGCCTACATTCCAAATTTGGTGACTATCTCTTATAGTCTCCGAGATCTAGGCGTTCATACGGACGGACAGACGGACAGACGGACGGACGGACGGACAGACGGACATGGCTAGATCGACTCGGCTGTTGATCCTGATCAAGAATATATATACTTTATGGGGTCGGAAAAGCTTCCTTCTGCCTGTTACATACATTTTGGCGACTTTAATATACCATTTCACCCTATGGGTGTATGGTATAAAAACACACACAAACGCAACGATTGATACGGTGCAAGTTAGATTTACTAATATAATTTAAATTTCGATCGCGATGCCGATAAAACAAAATAAAAAATATCAAAGAAGCTAACTTTGGCAATGCCGAAGTTTTTATACCCTTGCAGACCTTGGCAATAATATTTTTACATTTTAAAATTTGTTTCCTTGCAATTCAATTCATCAATACACAAACAAAACATTGAAATTATTATTCCTTAGGCTACAAATTTTTTTCTTCAATCATTCCATAAGCAAAGCACAACACGCATACACATACAGTTCGTGTAGCGCTGCGTCTGTGTATGTGTATGCATGTGCTCTGTTGGATTTGATGACGACGTAGTAGGCAACAAGCAGCGCTGCCGGCAGCGCTTAAACCGATTTGTATTGACTGTAACTTGTGTTCTATTTATCCGATCAGATTCAAATTGGGATCTGGGATCTGAGATTTTATATCCTTTACTATCGTATTGGTAAACTTCATGGGGATATTCCAATTTTTGCAAAAATGTGTCTTCTAGAGCTATATCTATATATAGTCCGATCCTGACAATTTTTATACTTTATCATCTCCGGGCTAAAAATAGCTCAAATATTAAATTTCATTCCGATAGCTCTTAAGATGCCAGCGTGAAGTTGATTTGCACAGACGGACGGACGGACGGACGGACATGGCTATATCGACTCAGCTTCTCATGCTGATCAAGAATATATATACTTTATGGGGTCGGAAACGTCTCCTTCTGTGCGTTACAAACATCTGACCAATTTTATAATACCCGCTGCAAGGGTATAAAAATGTAAATCAGTTAAAAACGCGGGAGCTAAAAAAAAAAGATGTCCGTCTTACACGAGAGCGTTGATGATTATGAAAAAAAAGAGAAAAAGAAGGAAAAGACAAGCAACATCAAAAAGACGACAATTTTGTTAAAAGAGGAACACAGTGAGGAAAAGCCACAATAAAGACGAAAAGTTGGACAAAAATTGTTCAGAGAGAAACAAAACTCGAAGAGCATCACAAGACGAAAAGACGACAAAATTTGTTCAGAGAGGGACAAAACGACGACCACATAAGAAGAAAACAGGAGAAACATTGAACTTGCTTGGATTCGGCGCTATCCAATCATTCAGGCATGCCAAGAAGTAACCTGGAGCACAGATCGGACTAGGAGTCACACAATGAGTGGCTGCTAATACGAGGAGTACCAGATCGAAACGAGACGACTCAATCCACCACTACAGTCAGAAGGCATCCTCCATCAAATATTGTGTGTGTGTGAGTGAGAAGAAGCTAAAGCGTCAATTTAAGACGTAAGGAAGACAATTACGTGAAGAAGATCACGAGAAACGGGAAGCAAACACGTAAAATAACCAGTTTTTTTTCAATACTAACAATATTTAAAGAATACAGCTGAGTAAAGAATAAAATAAAACAAGACGAATTTAAAATACTTTCGTGAAATAAGAAAAGAAAATTTAAAATTTTGGAATATAAAAAATACGAATTACAATTTTTAAAAAATAAGTAAAGACGAACTTAAATTTTTTCGAAAAATAGAAAAGACGAATTGGATGGAAGAAAGAAGATTTAAAATTTTTGGAAAACTATAAAAATACGAATTAAAAAAAAAAAAAAAAAATTAAGACAAATTTAGTTTTTTGGAAAATAAGAAGATTTGAAATTGAAATAAGAGAAAAGACGAATTACAAATTTTGAAAATTAAGAAAGACGAATTAAATTTTTTGGAAAATAAGAAAAGAAAATCTATAAATTTTGTAGAGTAAGAAAATAAGATGATTTAAAAGTTTCGAAATAAGAGAAAATATGAATAACAAATTTTGATCTAATTCAACAAGAGGATTCAAAATATTTGTCATCATATAAACTAACATCTAATTTAAAGACTAATTTAAATTATTTTGTAATCAATATTTTTACATATGTTGTATAACGAAATCACCGAACTGACCGTCGCAGGGTTAAAAGAAAAGTTAAAAGAGCTGAATTTAAATCAGAGCCCGGCTCATATCCCCCGGGGGACGAACACGTTCGGCACCTCGTATGCGTGTAACCGATCGGCTGCCGAAGTCTTCACACAAAAAAATCAATAGCATGAGGGTGGATTTAGTTTTCTACAACATTTCGACGCAGACAGATCTATGTCGCTTTGTTTAAAAAACACACATGAAAAAATTGATCGCTGCTTTGTTTCTTCTATCTTTTTCTTGCATCAGATTATCAGCTGCACTCGTTTTCTTAATTTGTGATAGAATTTGATTAATTTTAATTTTTTGCAGTGTAAAGCAACATACGCACACAAGCAACTGCACACATACAACTACATTTTATTAGCGCTCTCTTTGTGCCGGGCCCTGATTTAAATGTAAAGGCAACAAACCTGAATTAAGAGAGATAAATTTCATATTTTGATTTAGACACGAACAAGGAATCCTTATATTCAGAAGCTAATATGAGTATTCAATTCGAAAGTGAAGAAGTTGAGAGTGAAGTGACAATGGCATTCACATTAAAAGATATTCGTCATTCGTTGACAGAGTTTGGTGGGAGCAACAAAAAGGATGTATGTATAAGAATGGCTTTCAGACTTTGAGGGTACTGCTGTAACAGTACAATGGAATGATCTTCAGAAATTTATTTATGGTAGACAGCTGTTGACAAGAACGGCTAAGTTGTTCGTAAATAGTCAAGAGGCTCTAACAAGTTGGAGTAGCCTTAACAGCGCGCTACAGGATGCGTTTACTGTTAAATTGTCGGAAAAAGAAGTTCACAAGCAATTAGAGAGTAGAAAGAAGAAATACAACGAGAGTCTGGTTGAGTACTTTTATCTAATGAAGAGTATAGCCAAAAGAGGCAGCTTAGATGAGGAAAGCACTGTCGAATACATCATTGAGGGTATCCCTGACTCTAAAATGAATAAAAGCGTCCTTCACCAAGCGGGAGATTTAAAGGAATTACGAGAGAAACTAACGAAGTACGAAAAAAATATGCTTTCAACCAAGAGTCTAAACCAAAAGAGGATTTCAAATGCTTTAAATGTGCAGGAAAGAATCACGTCGCTAAGAATTGTTAAGACAATTTCAAATGTTTTAAATATAATCAGATGGGTCACAAAGCCAGTCAGTGGGAGGCAACGAACGCAAAAGAAACTAAGAATGATAATACGAATTATTCCCATAGATAATGGAGTATTATCTGCTCTGTTTGATTCGGGCAGTGAACTTTCCACCATTAGCAAGAGTACTTATAAGGAAATAAACCCGGTTAACTTAAGCCGTGAATGCAAGGAGGTAATTGGCGTAGGAGGGAAAAAGATTCGTACACTCGGATTTTTCAATATCAAAACAGAGTTAGATGGCAACGTAGTAGAAATAGACTTTCATGTTGTTCGGGATAAAGACACATTGTATAAAGGAGTGATCGGCAATGATGTTCTGGAGAACTTGAATATTATTATTGGAAGAAAACGAATCGTGTTCCACAAAGAAGACGAAATACCAAAGCCAATAAGCAGGGAAGTGCAAACTAAGACAAAAATTTCTGAATTCAGGCAACGTTTGAGAAAATTATGACGATGACCTTGGTTGAAGACTCTCCACTAGAAATTGATCTCATCCATTTAGACGAAGGTATAAAATCATATATATTAGAAATGTTGAAGTCATATAAACCGGTAAAACCTACTATTTCGCAAGTGGAAATTATGATTGTGGTAACAGATGATATTCCAATTTCTCAAAGGCCAAGACGTTTACCATATCAGGATCGAGCGATAGTGAATCAGCAGATAAAGGAATAGGATGGAGGCTGGAATTGTTCGTCAAAGCTTTTCCGAGTATTCATCTCCTCTGGTGCTAGTTTCAAAAAAATTGGCAAGAACAGATTATGCTGTGATTACAGGAAGCTGAATCAGAAAATAATAAAAGACAATTTTCCGACAGCATTAATTGAAGACGTTTTGCATAAACTGCAGAGAGGAAAGGTGCTTACAACCCTCCTTTTATGCAAAGGATTCTTCCACGTTCCCGTAGAAGAAAGCTCACGGAAGTTTACTTCGTTTGTTACTCAAAACGGCGAGTTCGAGTTTAGTTTCGTGCCATTTAATATAACCAATTCGCCAGCTGTATTCATGACATACATATTTGCAGTCTTAAGGCCACTTATCGATGAAGGGATTGTTATTTTGTACATGGATGACATTATCATACCATCAGGTGATGAGGAAGATGGATTAAATAAGCTGAAAAGAGTATTAAATCTAGCCGACACTTCAGGACTTAAAATTAAATAGGAAAAATGCCAATTTTTACAAAGGCGAGTCAATTTTCTACGATACATAATTGAAAATTCGACTATTAAACCGTCTTACTTCGTATTTTTGCCGATTTGTGAAAGACTTTGCAACAATCGCTAGGCCGTTGACGAATATGATGAAAAAAGAGATACCATTCATGATGAATGAAGAAGCACTTCCATCCGTTAGACAGTTAAAAGTATGTTTGTCAAATCCGCCAGTATTACGTTTGTTTAATCCGATGGGTATTACCGAAGTTCACTGTGACGCTAGTATGTATGGTTATGGCGCTATGTTACTACAATTTAATTCTGAAGACCAGAATTTTTATCCTGTGGAGTACAAGAGTCGCAAGACTACACCAGCAGAGGAGAAGTATCACTCATATGAGTTGGAAGTACTCGCCATAATTCAGGCTTTGTCAAAGTGGAGGGTGTACGTGTTTGGGAAGAAGATAAAAATCGTTACAGATTGTAATGCATTTGCAATGACGATTCAAAAAATTAAGTGGCTTTAAGAGTGGCTCGATGGGCGATATTTCTAAAAGATTTCGTCTTCGAGATCGAACATCGACCTGGAACTAAAATGAAACACGTGGATGCGTTAAGCAGAACTCATTGCTTATTACTCGAAAATTCTCTGAGACACAAGATACAACAGGCTCAGCTTTTGGATGAATGGATTAATGCGGTTAGAAAGGTATTGGAAAACAGGACATTTTTTATTTGCAGTACTATATTTTACACAAAGACCCGATTAAAGAACTTATAGTTATACCGTCGGCAATGGAAAGAGAAATCATAGCTATGGCGCACCGCCAGTGGCATTTTGGAATTAAGAAGACCATATATGTTCTATAAAATCGTGTGTGGAGTGCATTGTAAGCGAGCAGACGAATGGAAGGAAGGATTTTTAAAGGTCATCGACAAAGGCAATGAGCCATTGACAACGTTTCACCTAGATCATATAGACCCATGGAATCGACAAAAAAGCAGTATAACCCTGTTTTGGTCATATTAGATGCTCCCACTAAGAGCACAGGATCTGAAGAAGTTGTTGATCGTCTGCAGAGACAATCGGAAGTATTCGGGAACCCGAAACGTTTTATAACTGACAGAGGAACTGCTTTCACTTCCAACATGTTTAAAGAATACTATACCTTCCAAAAGATTAAGCATTTACTTATTGCTACAGGAGTACCTCGTGGAAATGGGCAATTCGAGCGTATTAATAGGACTGTTTCAACGCTATTAACCAAGTTATGTGCAGAGGAACCCAAGTCCTGGTATAAAAACGTTGGCAGGGTACAACAGTTCATCAACTCTTCGGCACCCCGGAGTACTAAGATCTCGCCTTTTAAAATTTTGACTGGTATTGAAATGAGAACGACATATGATCGAGTTAATGTCTCAGTTAGAGGAAGAATTACTTATAGATTTGCAACGGGAGAAAGATGAAATTCGTAGATTAGCAAAAGATAATATAGAAAAAATACAGGAAGAAAATCGTAAGTCATATAACAAGTTCAGAAAGTCCGAAACAGAATACGAAGTTGCTATAAAGCGTACCCAGTTTGGAGTAGGGCTGAAGCTTAAGAAGAATTAACTAGGGCCGTATAAAATTTTTAGGAAGTTAAGACATGGTAGATACTCAGTGGAAAAGATTGGGAATGGTGAGGACCCAAATAGGACCAACTCCTTAGCGGAGTACATGAAGATGTGGAGTACATTCGGGACGAATGAGGCTGTAGAATGGCCGAATGTAGGATTGCGTGAGAACCCCTAATGGTATCAGAATGCCGATAACGATATTGGTATGGTAGATATCGATAGATGGCAATCAAGGAGAGTAGAGAGGCTTAAGTTGCTGGACGAGGAGGTTGCGTTGGTCTCGCGAAGTTAAAAAGTGTTCAATAAGACGATTCCTTTTTATATTAATAACTAAATGTATATGTATAAACTAGCTGGCTCGGCAAGCGTTGTTCTGCCGTTTTTTTTTTTGCTTGCTGGCGAATTAAATATTTAGTTCATCCATTAAATGTTCGACGTGGCATAGTCGCACTGATCAAGCAGCAATTATTTTATGGGATGAATGTCCGATGGCCCATAAAAAATCTTTGCAAGTATTGAATACCACATTACAGGATCTAAGGGGCAATCAAGAATTATTTGGAGGTGCATTAATATTGCTATCTAATGATTTTCGACAAACGCTGCCCGTCATTTCCAGATCAACTGATCCAGTGCATTCTTGAATAATTTGACCAATTCATTGTGCTGATGGAAAAATCTTTGCAGCTCACTCAAGATTTCTCTTCTAACATTTGTAGCGATTGCACAGCGCTGGTTCAATTCTGTATCAACATCACCAATGAAATATATTTGTAAAACTGATGGTCAGCATCTGGGAGTGGCAACAGTGACCCAGCCCTATGGTATATCTGGCCTTGAATCTGGAATTTTTTTTCTCATAAAGCAAATTGCATAGTAAGTACTAAGAAGTAATTACCTTAAAGGTCGGCATAACTCCATCTCTTATAATATTTGTAGCCCCAAAAGATATAATTTGAAAGAACGAATTGTACTTTTGAATATTTTTCAAAAACTCCTTTGACGCTTGTGAATTGCCATAAATTAATGAATGCAAGGGGTCTGGTGGAGGTTCTAATACAGGCAATTTAACTTTTCCAGAAGCACAGCACACGACAGGCGTTTCGTTCATAAATTTCAATGCTCTGCAATGCACACATTTTTTATTCATTTGTCCAATATTGGAATACATGCTATAATCAATTGTGCTATCATAATTATGAGCCGCCAATTCTATGTTGTTGTCAACCGTATTCGCATTACGACTACGAAATTATCTAACATCTGTGGCGTTTCGTGTTCATCTACCAGTATTTCAACGTCTTGGAAGTGGAATTTTAAATGTGGTTTATATACAATTCACTTAATTTTTTAAATTCTAACTTCACTTTTCTTATTAAACGCAAAAAATTGACATATAACAGTCACGAATGCAATGATCTGGCAACGAATGCCATATAAACAATACATCAGTCATTAAATGTATGGCAGCACCACTGGTATATTAAAGCTATATGTTATACAACACTATACGTTAGAGGTTTACATTGTATTGAAATGAATTCTTTTTATTCATTCGTTTTAAAACGCCTTAAGTTAATTGGTTAAATTCAAAATTAGCTATCTTTTGGAAAAACAAACCTTATTTGGGCCATAACGAATATTTACAAAAAAATTGTATACGTTGTACAACACTGGTTCGTTATTTGAATTCATTTTATTCATTCATTTTAAAACGCCTTTAGTTAATTCGTTAAACTGAAAATTAACTTTCTTTTGGAAAAAAACCCTTTTTTGGGCCACAACAAACATTTACAAAAAAAAGTGTTCAAAATTGGTTGATTGAATGACTTATTGAATTACAAAAAAACGGCTTACAATTTTATATATATAGAAGATAAGCTAGAAAACCTTTTCTGCAGAGTTGTTGTTGGGTCAGCTAAGCATTTTCGACAGTATTTGATTGGCCGTGAATTCGTTGTGTATACGGATTATAAATCCCTGAAAGCATCAAGAACAAAGCATTTACAATATTTTGACTTTACGATAGAACATAGAGAAGAGAGGCGCATGGCGCACATACACATAAAGAGCAGAAATAAGAAATGCAAACGGGTTCCCTTTAAACTCTTTTGTCCGCGGTCGAATCGGGCCTTCGGTCGTGGTGGGATGCTCTTTGCGAGGTACAACTTACCGATAAAAAAAAAGACACATCCTTTGAGCTTCATTTCGCCGAGCGATACAGAGATTGATATCGACAAAATAGATGCAAAGTTTAGAGTGGAAGGTGATAGATACATTTTGAAGACATTGCATAATAGGAGAATGTATTGCCATGAGGATTAAAAAAAATTGCCACATGGTTATGTTCCGCCCGCGTGAATGGTATCCCTAAGAGGATATGTAATGAAAGATATCCCGGTGAGAGGATATGTTGTTTAGTAGTTGCAATAGTGTTGGAATAACCTTCGATATGGAAATTTTGTGAATAGGGGTTATGAAGATTCCAATGGAAACAACATGGTAAATATTTTGTGTTGCATGGAAATATTTGATCTATGGTTTTGAGATTGGAGATGACTGCGTCATTGAGCAAGCACAAGTGAAAAACGAAAGTTGGAACATGGTGTGTGGCGCTCTTGACGGAACCATGCTCATAATCAAAAGGAAATCATAATGAGAATTACTGCAGTCGAATTTCGAATCCTTAGTATGGAAATGATTAAGTAATTGAAAAAGAAACTATTGAAACAGACAGTATTGAAATAAACCAAACTGTTGAAAAAGGAAGTAAAAAAAAAAGAAACTGTTGAAAGAGACAGTATTGAAACAAGAGAAACCGTTAAAAGAGACGGTATGGAAGCTGTAGAAATAGACAGTATGGAAACCGTTGAAAGAGGCGGTATGGAAGCTGTTGAAAAAGACAGTATGAATGTTGAAAAATAAGAAATGTAAAATGAAGTGCGTATTGAGATATACGATTATCGATCGCTGCGTGGTGGTCTGGTCCAAGAGAAGTTGTTTTTGTTGCAATTAATAAAAAACTGACAAAGTATAAAAAAAAGCGAAACGAAGTTGAAAAGATAAATAATGTAAAGATTATTTGATAAATAATGTAAATGAATTAATATGAAAAGTATTGAAAAGTATTGAAAAGTATTATTAGTACAGAAATAAATTTGGAATGGTATAAATGGGTTGATTTATGATGATTTAAAATAAATGTGTAAATTAAGAAAGAATTGATGTTTAATTTAAGTCTGAATAAGAAATAGCTATTTCAATAACACTTCGGTAATATTAGTTCATTGACGATTACACTGTGTAACCCAGACGGTCAATGAACTACTATTCGTAACTTACACGAGGACGTGTAAAGGTTAGGATGGCCGTGTCGGATAGTGAGACGATGATTGAAATTATGAATTGAGTTTGACATTTTGGTCAGAAGAAATGTAAAATTAATATGTTGAAAAAAAATTATTTGAGTTTTGTAATTTGCACAGATTGATTATGTTTATACTAAGAATAAATGTAAAATTTTGTGCGAAAGAAATGTTTGTATGAAAGAAGCTGAATATTTTATCGAGGACGAGTAAATGTCAGAATGGTTATCCGACTAGCAGAGACGATGATTGGTTATCCGTCTAGGAGAGACGATGGTTATCCGTCTAGGAAAGACGATGTTTTGTTATCCGTCTAGGAGAGACGATGGTTATCCGTCTAGGAGAGACGATGGATATCCGTCTATAAAAGACGATGGTTATCCGTCTAGGAAAGACGATGTTTTGTTATCCGTCTAGGAGAGACGATGATGGAATTCCGTAAGGTAGACAATAAATAAAGCTTGGAAAGTTTGAAATTAAAAATTAAAATATTACACGAGGACGTGTAAAGGTCAGGATGACCGTGTCGATTAAAGTGACTAATAAGTCAAAGCCTACTAGGCATATCAATTGTAGCCCTGGTATTTCTTTTGCAGCGGCTACAGACTTACATCTGGAATGTTGCTGGGAATGTTAACTAGAAACAAATCTGTCATCAGGTCAGGTCCTATATAAAGGGGGGCCTCGGGCTAGAGAGCTCAGTGAACAAACCCCCTGGGAACTAACCCTACAGTAAAAAGTGCAAGTCAAATTAAAAAGTATAAAGTGAACATTATAAATTAAAACATGAGTGAAATAAACAAATGTCTTGACGTCCCGACAAATACAAGATATCCATTAGGTGCCTTTATGGGATTAATTTCAATACTTTGATTATACCATTGATAAGAGTACAAATAGTAATGTTGCGATTTCTGAAATTAATTAGTATATTTACTTTGATGAGTTTTCTTTTTAAATTTTGATTTGTAGTGTGTTGTTTGTCTACCTCGGTTTGTTTCAATATAATGTTTCTCGTCAACTTGGGTAATTTATCCTGTTTTCTTAAAGGATGTTGTCGTTTTTGATCTAACTAAGGAGGCTTGTTTATATTTTGTATTTATTTCAAAATCGTGCCTAATTTCATTTAGTTTATCAATTTGTTTTACTTTATTAGCTTGCGTATTATAAAGAGGTGTGCCTGCGCATATAAAGATATCCGCTGGTGTTCTGTTTGTCGTTAGATGTTTAGTCTTAAGGTTATATGTGTAAAGGATAGTTTCAAATTTAGTTTGTTTGTCTTCTATGCTAGATTCTGCATTAATAATTCTTAGTTTTTCGTTTACGGTTCTGTGAAATCTTTCCACATCTGAAACGCCATTTTTGCTCGATGTTATACTTATATTAACGTTTTCTGATTGTAGCCAATTTTGAAGTGCTATACAAATAAAGGCTGAGTCATCTGCTTTGATTTCTAAGGGTTTTCCCATATCGTTAAAGATTTTTATGATTGTTATACCCTTGCAAAAAGGGTATATTAATTTTGGTCAGAAGTGTGAAACGCATAGAACGAAGCATCTCCGACCATAAAAAGTATATATATTCTTGATCAGCACGACGAGACGAGTTCAAATAGCCATGTCTGTCCGTCCGTCCGTCCGTCCGTCTGGATCAACGCGAACTCCTCCGAGACCGTAAGAGCTACAGAGCTGAATTTTTGTACGTAGGCTTCTATACACTGCAGGCGTTGTATATCTCGGATTTAGCCGGATCGGACCACTATATCATATAATTCCCATACAAACGTCAAAGTCACGAACAGTGACTTTTCTCAATAACTTCGTTACTTTTTAAGCTATTATCGTGAAATTTAATATAAGTAAGTTTATTGTAACTATAAGCGACTGTGCCAAATTTGGTCAAGATCGGGTGACTATATCATATACCTCCCATAGGAACGATCCGTCGAAAACAGTGACTTTTGTCAATAACTTCGTTACTTTTAATGCGATTGCTCTCAAATTAAACATTTGACAGTTAAATATATCTGTTAATGACTGTGCCGAATTTGGTAAAGATCGGGTAACTATATCATATAGCTCCCATAGGAACGATCGGTGGAAAACAGTGACTTTCATCAGAAAGTTCGTTATATCCTATACTAAGATTGAAGGCCGTTCTTTCGCAAATATTACCCTTTTTAGATAAAACAGTTAGTTTAGATAAAAGAGCTACTAAAAAACTTGCAAGGGTATACAAACTTTGACGCGGTCGAAGTTAACCCCGGCCCTCTGGTTATGATTGCCCGTTTTATTTCAAGCCAATCTCGACTTTTAACTTCAACTAAAGTCGCGTACTTTGAGTAAATATCTATGCAAGATAAAAATTGTTGGTTGTCGATTAAATAGAAATCCATCACGTATTTTTCTCTAGTGTTAAATATCTCTGGGGTGGTTTCAAAGGTTAATTTAGTATTTCAATTTTCTGATTTCGATAAATTGCCTGTATGGCATTCATTAATGAAGTTTTCAATTAGTTTGTGATAGTGTGGATAATAGTATTTTTCTTTGAGTTTTAGTTTTAGTAATTTGAATTCTGCATAAGTGGGAATGTCTTTTAATTTGTAAGTGGTTCTTAAAGTTTTTGTTTGGCTGTCCGGACTAATTATTTCAAGATAAGCTTCTTGGAGTGTTTAAAAATCCAAATCGTTTTCGATGTAAAGTGCATTATTTTTGGAGCATAAATATTTTTTGATAATTTCTTTAGCAAACTGATTGGTCATTTCTACATATGATATTTCTATCTTAGTTTTGTGAAAATAGTGAGTAACGTTGATTTTATTTTCATTGCATTTAGTGAATTTTATTTGACGATTGTAGAAATTTAGAGGTTTTTCTGAAATGGCTATTAGGTTTTCATTATCTTCTTGAGCACTATGTACTGTGGCTCTAGAACTAATTGTTTCTTCACCTAAAAAATTTTCATCTAGTTTTATTCTAGAAAGGGCGTCTGCCACGTAATTCTCTTTTCCTGATAAGTATTTTATTTTATAATCAAATTCGTTATATTTTATCTTCCATCTCTGTAATTTCATGTTAAGTTCTTTAACATTTTCCAACCATACAAGAGGTTTGTGATCACTTAGGATTTCAAAATGTCTGCCGAAGAGGTATGGTCTAAAATATTTGGTTGCCCATACGATAGATAGTAGTTCCTTTTCTATGGCTGAATAATTAAATTCATGATCATTGAGATGAACGCACCTAAAGCTATATTGCTAGCATCTGTGGTTAGAAAGAATGGTTTTTTGAAATCGGGATATCGATAAGTATCGGATCGTTCATAAGGAGACATTTTAATTTTTCAAAGGATGAAATATAATGTGGGTCGTTTATGTCAATTTTAGCTGCTTTAATTAATCCAAGAGTTAAAGGTTTTGCAATATGAGCAAAGTTTGGTATGAATTTCCGGAAGAATCCGCATAATCCTAGGAATGATTTTATTTCTTTTGGGGTTTTAGGAATCTGAAATTGTTTAATTGCTTTGACTTTATCTGGGTTTCGTTTGATGCCTTCTGTAGTTATGACGTGTTTCCTTTTTCATGAATTCGCATTTATCTAATTGTAGTTTTGGATAGCGTTGCGGTGGAATAAACAATTATATCGTCTAAGTAGACTAAACAATCTTTATAGATTAGATCTTCTAATAAATTGTTCATACACCTTTGGAACGTAGCTGGTGCATTTTACTCGTAATGACCATGTTTCCATGTCAACGACAGTAATCTCATTTAGATTACGATAGTCGATTACTAAACGGAACTTTTGTTCCTTGGATGCGTCCTCTTTTTTGGGTACAATCCAGATTGGAGAACAATAGGGCGATTTCGATTTCCGTATGATTCCTTGTTCTATCATTTCATTAATTTGTTTATTGACTTCTTCGTCAAAGATTTGTGGGTATTTGTATGGGTGTTTGTATATTGGGTCCTCGTGCTTGGTTCTGATGTTATGCTTTATTGTACTAGTAAAGGTCAAATTTTGACCTTTCCTATACTGGATATCGCTAAATTCATGCAATATTTTCTTTAACTTTTCTACTTCTGAATTTAAGTGATCGAGTCTAAATTCTTCTGTGAACGCTTCATATTTGATCTCTGGGGGAGAATAAGGTATTGATTTTTCTTTTTCTTCCTCTTTATTGGTGAATTTGAAATAAAATTTATGATTTGATAATGTTACACTATTTTCTTCATAGTTTATAACGGCTTGACATGCTTTAAGATATTTTCTACCTAATATTATGTCGTATGTTGATGAAAATTTATAGTAATAAAATTTTTGATGGTTGGGGCAAAGTTTGCTTGGTGCAAAAGACACACTTTTATTAAGCTCTATTATTCCTTTTATTGTTTGGACATTCAAATTTTCTGAGGTTTCTGGAAAATTGAAATAATTTTTGTTGATAATATTTATTAAAGAGCCTGTATCTATAACGCACTTAAGTTGGATATAGGGGTTTGATTGGACGTATTCGGTTGGTCTGTTTGGTTCATTGGTTCTGTCTGAACTGTCTGATCCGAGGCTGATTGATGAAAATTTTTGGACGACTCCATTCTATTCTGACCACTGGTACTTTATCTTTGCCTTTTAGTAGGTTGATTTACCAACTGTTCTCAAAGCTGTTGATTATTTTGGGGAGTAGGATTTGAATTATTGTATTGGTTGCTTTGCCTATAATAGGTTTGCCTGAATTATTTTGGTTTGATCTGTAGTTAAAGTTTCTGAAGTACTTTGATTATTAGTTTTGCATTCTCGGTGGAACTATTTTCGTATTGGCCTTCTCTCTGAGCTACTTGCTTTAAATTAGACACTGTAGAAATATCAAATTTTGCTAATGTCATGTAAAGCTTCTCTGGTAATCTTTTGATAATAACATCTTTGATTGTGTTATTCATGGCATTTGTGTATAATACGGTGTTGGCCGCGTTGCCTTCTAATGCTAACTTATTTACTATAATGAATGACTTATGTTCTAAATCTTCAATAAACTTACGAAGGTTTCCTCCAAAAAAAGTGTGGTATAGCCGTCGTAGTAGTTCTTCATAAGGCGTTTGCACCTTATATTCGCTGATGAGGGCGGCCCGCAACTCGCTCCAATTGTTGGCGTGCGATAGTTGTGATGTCCGCTGTGCTTCTCCAGTGAGCTGCATCTCTATAGTGCCGTACATCAAACTATGTTGGAGGACGTCCCCCGTCGGGTAGAGTTGTAAAATATAATCAACTCTCCGTATGAACGTGCTCAAGGTCAAAGCATTACCATCGAAATTGGGCAACTGTCTAAGCATGGTCAGTGCCTGGTTCAGGTTTGTTTCTTCTAGAGACATTTCGGATAATTTGTCCAACGTTGAAAAACAAAGAGTTAAAAATCAATGAAGTTTGTCGTTTTTATTATTTCTTCCAACACTGTGTTTAAAACTTCAGTATTCGATGTCGCGCTTTTGACTGCACGAAAGGTTCTTTTGCGGATAAAACGAAAACAAAAAAATTTTACGGGGCCTTAATTGCTTACAGCTCCTTATTATTTTAATTTTTAGCACAAAAAGTCTCGATCACGGGCCAACCTTAGATTTGATATCTGTAACGGTGGCTTGACACGAGTTTCGCACATTTACTTATTTAATGATACAAAAAAGCTTTTGAGCGGATGATATCTCGATCTGGAATTTGATTGGCTTATTGATTTTGCCTACTAAGCGTTCTCACGCTTGGAAGATTTTTTGGGGACAGATTTGTTTATAATGTTACGTTCTCTCGCTTGAAGATTTTTTGTGGACAGATTTTGTTTATGAAGTTTGGTTTAGTCTCGGTTGCAGTAAACATCCGTTTTGTAGACTAAAAAGGGGGTGACGTTATGTGGGTGGATGGAGTGGCGGATATATTACTATATATTACCATATCAGCCAAATTTCTGGCTATCATTGCTACAGCAACGACAGAATAGGCAGTAGAGGAGGAGTGGTAGCTTTATATATAATGAAAAATATCCGGCGATTTTGACGGATGTATTTCAGAGCAGAGTTGCTACCCGTTCCCACCACAGAAGTAATTGAAATTGTTGAAATAAACATAAAATCAGCCCAGAAAGAGGAAATTAAAATATATTCCTGCTACTTTCCAGGCGGCCACTCATGCTCTAGTACGTCTAACTAGCTTAAACGATTAATGAGACCATGCACATATACCGGCAACAGCCTCTGGGCGTCCTTCAACGCAGGGCGTCTCCAATACAGTGGTTCTAAACAATCTAGGTTCTAACCATTTGGCAGTGCAAACAAGGATCGGAAATGTTTTGAGTCGAACAAATACAATGGCGTTTATTTATGATATCAAACACGCTAACTGCGTAAAGTACCGCCGCGAAGTAGAGTCAGGTATCCCTGAGATCGATCCATTAGACTTCCCAGCGACATTGATATTTTAATAACCAAATTAAATACTGCAATCATAAATGCAAGAAACGTTAGCATTTTTCATCCAACCAATTCCAAAAAGCATCACAGTTAGTAGGAAGAAAAAGAAGGGCAATTCCAACATTAGTTACCAATTCACATGGTTTAGCTGCAGACGAGGAGAAACCTTATATACTTGCGGTAACTCTTAAATTAAATCATAGCCTCTCTGCTAATTAAAACGACTCTGCGACGTATGCTGCCGTATACCATTCAATAAAAGTTCTAGACAATACGTTAATAAACCCAAATAATAACTGAGATCCGAGATCTAGGCGTTCATACGGACGGACAGACGGACGGACAGACGGACATGGCTAGATCGACTCGGCTGTTGATACTGATCAAGAATATATATACTTTATGGGGTAGGAAAAGCTTCCTTCTGCCTTTTACATACATTTTGGCGACTTAAATATACCATTTCACCCTATGGGTGTATGGTATAAAAACTAAGTAGGGAAATTAATGGAATAGAAATTGTAAAACGTAACAAACGAGGACTAATTAACGGAATTGGTTCAATATACAAATATCTTTTTGGTACTCTTGATAAAGACTATAAAGACGAATTAGAAGAATAAATAAATAATCTTGAAAGCAATAGCGAATACAGAATACATTGAAGACATACAAATGGACATGCACCAGACTAGGAATTTTCAATCCAAAACAATTTTAAAGTATAATCGCTTAAGTCATGTTAATTCGGAAAAACTAGAATACAAAAACATCCACCTGGCTTAAACCAAATTCAAACGAGATATTTATCATTTCAAACATTCCTCAAGAAATAATAAAAACCCCTATCTTTGAGAGACTTCCTTATCCAGATAAAACTAAAAATATTTTGACAGAAAATTCATACGATAAATACTATTTTAATGAAGCAAGTAAGTCGTCTCGCCGACTTAGGTATACCTTACACCAGTAAAACAAATATTTCAAATTTGTAATAGCAAATGCATTTGCCTATTTTAAAAAAGTTCTGTTCACATGCTCTTTAAAAGCATATCTTAGTAGCTCGCTCACTCATGCATATGAGCACCCCAGCGCCCCACCCGCCAACGGCCAACTCCGGCCTTATGGAAAAACGGTTTTATGCATAACAATTTTTTGTCCGATTTTGATCAAATTTGGTATTTTGCTGGGTATTAGTATCAAATTTAAGTGTGCCAAATTTGATTCCACAAGGTAAAAAATTACGGGAGATAATCGAGTTTTTCACATTGGGGGGGCGGAAAGGGGCGTGGCAAAATCTTTATACATACAAAATGTGCGCAGTTACTAAGCAAATATACATACCAAATATGGTGTCTCTAGCTATAATAGTTTTTGAGATAAACTTTTTTTTTTGAATTGCGGGGGGCGGAAAGGGGTGTTGCAAAAATTTAAAACAAACTCGATCACTCTACATACTACACGAGCCTACATTCCAAATTCGGTGGCTCTATCTCTTATAGTCTCCGAGATCTAGGACATACGGACTTGGCTAGATCGACTCGGCTGTTGATACTGATCAAGAATATATAAGTTAAGACCAGATATGCTTCACCATCATAATCACACTCACACCACACCCATAGAGAACATTCAAGAGTTATCATAATGAGCACTGACGTAATGAGCATCGACATAATGAGCATCGGCATGATCATAGAAGGCACCGCCAAGAATGTCACCCGATAACCCTGCAACACACAATCGTCTTCACACAATCGCCAGACTAAACATAGGGTAATGGTGTCAAATTCGGTACATCAGACGGCAAGCCGCCCAATCCCATAAATCAATTCGGCAATAAGCATCATGTTCGGTGCACCAGCCATCACGTCGCCCAAATCAATTTCATGATAAACAGATTCCACGCTCGCGTTCGACCATTGGACTCAACAAGCGTCGCTGTCACCATCGACGCCCAAAATCAGAGGCTTGATTCAAACATAATCGATCTACACAATTCAGTCTTTAATCTTAGTACAAACTTGTCACTTCGTTAGAGCTCCGCGATCTTAGTTCAGTCTAATAGTAACAAAGTCTTCCAGTAACAAAGATAGATTGTCAAATGTGTACTCAATATTAAATAAACTCAAAACTTTATTTTTTTATGCGACTAACTAAGATTGTGTTTAATTGGCGCCCGAGCAGGGACCCCGCGTTTAAAAGTTGATCAAGTGAAGTAAACGGCAATTGTGATAAGTGTTAATCAAAGTAAACGCAAATAAATACGCCTTTAGAACGATAACCGAAATATACGCAGTGCCAACAAAACTTCGCTGAGGTCAGATGGGGTTATAATAAAAACTGATCGCTGCATTCCTCTAGTATCCGTTCGGAGGAAAATTGGTACAACAAGTGTTTGGATTCGGAGCGTTAGTACCTCAACATGGGAAAAGCGAGTACCCCTACCAACCAACCAATACAAGCACCGAAATGAAAATTATTATTAACTTACTAATGTAAGTTAAGTTAAAAGTTAAGAAAAACCAAAAAGAAGAAAAGAAAGAAATAATATTTAAGAGAAAAATCAAAAACAGAAACGAATTAGCATCATAAGAAACGGAAAACTAACTAACATTTATAAAATTACCTCTATTAACAAAATTTTTTTAAACCAAAAGCCTCTTCCATCCAAAATTTTTTCTCTAAACGGTATTGCGTCGCGAATAAATTTTCTTGTCTTTCGAATAATTATTCGACGCGTAGTGCAAGCGTTTGTTTTTCTTGAAGTGAATTAACCTCCTTTGAAATCGAAAATGTCTAAAAACGACAGTTGGGTAAAAGCCGCAGTCCTTCAGCCAGGAGGTTGTCCTACGACAGAGTCGCCGAGTGCGTCAACCTCAGCTGCCGCGAACAGAAGTATAGAGGCTATATCCATACAAGGTATAGATGCAGCCATTGATAGTCTTTTAGCAGCAAGAATGGGGTCTTATATCGAACAAATGAAACTAGCCCAGCCAGTAATCTCAGAATACAGAGACTTAACTCTAAATTTACAAGATAATTGGAATGAGGTAGATAAAGTTCCAGACTTAGTGAAAGGTCTAAAAGAATTCTCTGGTAATCCAGCAGCATTTACAACTTGGTTCGCTTCAACCTCGCGTGTAATGGATGCCTTTGCAAGGAACGCCAAAATACTTCCCGATTTTACTAACGGTTAGAGATAAAATTACAGGACATGCGAACATAGTACTGAAGGTGAATGACACCGCGTTACATTGGGAGGCAATCTCGAAATGCCTTCTAGAGGAATATTCAGACAGACGAGACTTGGGAACACTAGAATATCAGCTGTTTTCTATGAGTCAGAGGAATAGCACAATCCACGAGTTTTACCTTGCAGTGAACCATCAGATGTCCTTAATTATCAGCCAAATGAAGAACATGGGACACGGTCCTGAGGTCATGGCAGTCTTGTCAAAACAGATAAGGGACAGAGCCCTAGATACCTTCATTAGGGGCCTGAACGGTGATCTATCGGATAGAATAAGTCTAGCGCAACCACTTAACTTGAAACATGCGTTGCAGATGATAGAAGACTTAACCAATAAGCACACTAAAAACTCGATCGGCTCAGGTTATCACCACCCTCGTCCAAACCTAACATACAAGACAGGACAATACACCAGAATTAACGACCCCCCACAGTGGTCATACCCTCCGGTACTTCCCCCTAAACCACACAACAATATGAACTGGTACAACCCCAGGCAGACTCAAAATACTTTCGCACCCCAAAACAATTTCCCACAGAATCATGGCATTCACCAAAATATCCCTTCCCGTAACAGTAACCAAACCTTCTTGAACGCACCACCAAGACCTCTCGCCCCAAAGCCGCAACCCAGGCCTACACCTATGGAAGTGGACGATTCTATAATGACTAAAAACGTGAACTACATGAATAGACCAAACATAAATCCTACACAACCAGTTTTATTAAAGAGAGTAAATCCGTTTAATACGAATCTCCCAAACAAAGTCCAAAGACAGTTCCACATTGGAGCCGAGGTACAAGACGGGCAATACAGTGCCCCACCACCAGAAGACTTTCAAGTCAATGTAACCGAAGCTCAGTTGTCCGAATACCAAGAACAGGAAGACTATTTTCAAACAGTCCCATACTCACAATTTTCGGAGTATGAACAACAACAAGAGTACCCCACCACTCAAGGTGGTATGTCCGAATTAAGTCCGCAAGATAGGGAAACAACACATCCTACAGTACAGGATCCTTACCCACAAATCGAGGATACGGTTAATTTTTTAGGATGAAGTGTTCCTCTTTGCCGTACTTTGTAGTCCGGGACAAAGACGGAACAGTATACAATTTCTTAATAGATACCGGTTCAAATAAAAACTATATCCAACCCGAGATAGCCAAGAACATAAAGCCAAATGAGCGTAATTTCTACGCGAATACCGTAAGTGGACGCATCCTGATTACGGAGCATGTCCACCTAGGCCTCTTTAACGAACCTAACAAACCCATAATTTTTTTTCTACTCCCAAGTTTAAAATCGTTTCATGGAATTCTAGGCAATGACACACTAAAAGAATTAAATGCCATTATAGATGTAGGAAAAGATTTGTTACAAGTCAACAACTCTCATGTTGTTAAAGTGAGACAGATGCGAGCTCAGCAGGTCCACACGATCAACTCAGATCAATTATCGGGTCATCAAAAGTTAAAGCTAGAAGCACTCCAAGAGGAATACAAATCGTTATTTGCAAGTCCGGACATGAAGTTGACTTATGCTACCAATGTCCAAGGTGAAATTCGAACATGGTCAGACACTCCAGGCTACTCAAAACACTACCCGTACCCAGCCTCCTTGAAGGAAGTAGTCGAAGAGCAAATCCAAGAACTATTAAAAGATGGTATAATGCGACCCTCACGGTCGCCCTATGGCTCTCCTGTATGGATCGTCCCAAAAAAAAGTGACAGTTCGGGAAAAAAGAAATATAGGATGGTCATTGACTATAGAAACTTAAATTCAGTCACCATCTCGGATAAATACCCTATCCCAGAAATTGGAGAAATGATTGCTCAATTGGGCAACAACAAATACTTCTCCGTCCTTGACTTAAAGAGTGGATTTCATCAGATCCCTTTAAAGGAATCCGACATAGAAAAATCAGCATTTTTTATAAACGGAGGAAAATATGAATTCACCAGACTCCCTCTTTCGGGTTAAAAAATTCCCCAGCTATATTCCAAAGAGCTCTCGACGATATTTTAAGAAAACATATAGGGAAAATATGCTACGTTTACATCGACGACATCATAATATTCAGCAAAACAGAGGAGGAACATTTTAGCCATCTGGCCCAGGTATTCTCTACCTTAGCAGAAGCAAATATGAAAGTGCAAGTCGACAAGTGTAAATTTTTAAAACAAAGCGTTGATTTCCTAGGAGTAGTAATATCGAGCGAAGGCGGTAAAACCAACCCAGAAAAGGTACAAGCTATAATAAATTTCCCTATACCAAGGAACTTGAAGCAACTAAGATCCTTCTTGGGCTTAGCTAGTTATTATAGGCGGTTTATTAGGGATTTCGCGAAGCTAGCAAGACCCCTCACAAATCTACTGCGTGGCGAACACGGGAGAACGAAAAAGAATGTCTCCAACAAAATAGAAATTCGTTTTGGCAAGGAAGAATTGGACTCTTTTGGAAAGGTTAAGAATGCACTAGTTTCACAGGATGTCTTACTAGCATACCCCGATTTCCGTAAAGAATTTCATCTGACCACAGATGCCTCAAATATAGCGATAGGTGCCTCACTAGAACAAAATGGCAGACCAATCACATTCATATCCAGAGCATTGTCTAAGACAGAGGAAAATTACGCTACGAATGAAAGAGAAATGCTAGCCATAGTATGGGCCTTAGAAAAATTGAGAATGTACCTTTATGGGAAATCAAAAGTAACCATTTATACAGACCATCAACCACTTACCTATGCGCTTAGTCCAAAAAACAACAACACGAAGCTAAAAAAATGAAGTAAGTAAGTCGTCTCGCCGACTTAGGAATACCATACACCAGTAAAACAAATATTTCAAATTTGTAATAACAAATGCATTAGCTTATTTTAAAAAAATTCTGTTCACATGCTTTTTACAAGCATATCTTAGTATCTCGCTCACTCATGCATATGAGCCCCCTAGCGCCCCACCCGCCAACGGCCAACTCCGGCCTTATGGAAAAACGTTTATATGCATAACTTGGCTATTTTTTGTCCGATTTTGATCAAATTTGGTATTTTGCTGAGTATTAGTATCAAATTCAAGTGTGCCAAATTTGATTCCACAAGGT
This sequence comes from Drosophila paulistorum, assembly GCA_018152135.1. Lineage (NCBI taxonomy): Eukaryota > Metazoa > Arthropoda > Insecta > Diptera > Drosophilidae > Drosophila > Drosophila paulistorum. The sequence continues at coordinate 494,708 of JAECXG010000396.1, read as the reverse complement.
AAAAAATTACGGGAGATTATCGAGTTTTTCAAATTTTGGGGGCGGAAAGGGGCGTGGCAAAATCTTTATAATTACAAAATAAGCGCATTTACGAAGCAAATATACATACCAAATATGGTGTCTCTAGCTATAATAGTTTTTGAGATAAACGTTTTTTTTTTAATTGCGGGGGCGGAAAGGCGCGTGGCAAAATTTTGAAATAAACTCGATCACTCTACATACTACATGAGCCTTCATACCAAATTTGGTGGCTCTATCTCTTATAGTCTCTGAGATCTAGGCGTTCATACGGACGGACAGACGGACAGACGGACGGACGGACGGACAGACGGACATGGCTATATCGACTCGGCTGTTGATACTGATCAAGAATATATATACTTTATGGGGTCGGAAAAGCTTCCTTCTGCCTGTTACATACATTTTGGCGACTTTAATATACCATTTCACCCTATGGGTGTATGGTATAAAAATGGAAGAGTTACCTAGAAGAATACAACTACGAGTTGAAGTATAAACCGGGTAGCTCAAATGTAGTAGCAGACGCACTTTCGAGAAATCCTACCAGCATAAATGCCAGTAGTACGTCAGCAGTTACTATGCATAGTGATGAAAGCTCAGGGCACGAACTAGTACCGACTATGGACATTCCTATCAATGTATTTAAAAATCAGTTAATACTTCTCACAGGCGAAAACGAAAAAATGACATTCGAGTTACCATTTCCCACCTATCACAGACACACGGTAGTTCGAAGAAACTATTCGGAAAGTGATCTCGTAGAAATCCTAAAAGCAAAATTAGATCCTAGGTGAATGGTATTTTCACTTCAGAAAGTATCATGGGAAAAATTCAGCTGATATTTCCAGAACATTTTAGAAATTATAAAGCTAGGTTTACGCAGATCCAAACTACGGATGTCCACGAGAATATCGAGCAGCAGGAAATCATAACCAAAGAACATACTAGAGCCCATAGAAACGCAATAGAAAATAAAAAACAGATTTTATCCCAAGTTTTTTTTCCTGGAATGAGGAAAAAAATAGAAGCAATAGTAAAAGCATGCCAAACTTGTAAACTTTCTAAATACCAAAGACACCCCCCAAATCAAGAGATTCAATCAACACCCATACCATGTTATCCAGGAGAAATAATCCACATAGACCCTATACTCGACTCAAAACAAAACCATCTTAACGGCAATAGACAAATTTTCAAAATACGCACAAATAAAGTTAGTGAATTCAAAAGCAACGGAACATTTAAAGGTACCACTACGTGAGTTATTAGTAGCCTTTGGCGCGACAAAAACAGTAGTAATGGACAATGAAAAATCGTTAAATTCCGCTTCGATAAAATTCCTTTTGAACGATCAACTGGGTATAAATGTACACACATCACCACCGTATACTTCGTCTAGCAATGATCAGGTAGAAAGATTCCATTCCACATTCACGGAATTAATGAGATGCCTAAAGATTGAGCATCCGGAATTAGAATTTGAAGACCTAATATTCAGAGCTGGTGATGAATACAATAGGACTATCCATAGTACAACTAACAAAAAACCGATAGAAACTTTTTTTGCTTTAGAATTGACACACTCTCCAGAAAAGCTAGCATTAAAAAGAGAAAAAACTTCAAAGAGAATTTCAGACAAACAACTTGCAGATTTACAATACCATAACCAAAACAAAGAACCCATATAAATTTATGACCCAGGAGAAATAATTTACGTCAAAATCAATAAGAGATTGGGTTCTAAACTAACACCAAGATACAAAAAGGAAAAAGTAGCTGAAGATTTAAATACAAAAGCTAAAACAATGTCAGGCAGGATAGTACATAAGAACCAGTAGAAATACTGACCAATATCCATCTTTGACAGGTTAATATTGATACCAGTCTGTTGGGGACATACGACTATCCTGGATTACTCAAAATCGAGGGTAGTAATGCTGGAAACTTGGATGTCAGCGAGGCAGAATGGCACGTTTAAAATTATACACGTTTTAGAAGTAGAAAAATATCAACAGGCATTATCGGTGTTGAAGGAGGTTGTACGAAATTCAACTAAAACAAATCCGTATTACCCTTTCCTTATTTACGAAATAACCCGAATCGAAAATGAGATCAAAAGATTAAAGCCTATAAAGTTCAGAGCTAAACGCTCTCTTGACATACTTGGAACAGCGTGGAAGTGTCTCGCGGGTACCCCAGATCACCAGGATCACAAAATTGTAATCGACAAAATCAATGAACAGCTCAAAAATAATAACAAACAAGTAGTAATCAATTAACTAGTAGAAAATAAAATAAACGATTTAATTAAGATAACACTTTATTATATAAAAGCAAACCAGAAACAGACGAAAAATTAAAAGAAATAGAGGTAACAAAATTTAAACTGAGTCTCTCAAGAGAAGAAATCACAAATATCATTTATGCAATAGATTGGGCTAAAGCCAATACAATAAATTCTTTAATATTATCACCGGCAGAAATAAATATTATCGAAACATATGCTGAGGAAAGCTTAACATTTGTAAATATCGAAGAGCTTATAGAATTTGCTGAAGTAAGTGTTGCTTCAGATGGCAGAGCTCTTCTTTATATTGTCAGCATACCTAGGGTGATTAAAGAACAATGTAAAAAAATCATGGCATTACCCATAAAATATGGAAAAACAATCGAAAAAATAGATTGCAATCACATATTAAAATGTAATAAACAATACTTTGGTTTAGCTAATAAGAACAAATGTAAGAATCAAAACAACAAAATATTATGTAAACTGGAAGATTTGATTGACTTAAAAAATAGCAAATGCATAGGAGCGTATTTTCACAGGAAAAAACCAACTTGCCCAACAACTAACAATCAGCATGTAAAATCACACTCGGAGGTAGCCCTGGCACGATCTTGCTAAACCAATTCATGGGTATCATCAACGTCGATGGAGAAAACCTTACTTTGGACGGAACTTTTATAATACAATCGCAGAATGCCACGATCAACATTGATGATTCGTGGTACATCATGAAGACAAAGCGTGAAGTAGAAGTCCAACCCCCATTACTTCAACTACTATCGGACAAACAGCACCAAGGCGAAACCCTATCTCTGGAGATGATCAAAGAACTGCACTTCAATAACACTAACAGCCTGGAAAAAATCCAGACTGACAATGTCATAATTTCATCATCCTATTGGATCGTCATAGCAATTTTAGCGATCGCAGCAATCATATACTGGGTGATCAAGATGAAATACAATCACAGGCCAGAGGAAAGCAGTCCACCAATAGTAATGCCGGTTACACCCGTACAATATGTGGTAGCGACCGAGGACTCCGCACTTAAGAGGGGAGGAGTTAAGACCAGATATGCTTCACCATCATAATCACACTCACACCACACCCATAGAGAACATTCAAGAGTTATCATAATGAGCACTGACGTAATGAGCATCGACATAATGAGCATCGGCATGATCATAGAAGGCACCGCCAAGAATGTCACCCGATAACCCTGCACACACAATCGTCTTCACACAATCGCCAGACTAAACATAGGGTAATGGTGTCAAATTCGGTACATCAGACGGCAAGCCGCCCAATCCCATAAATCAATTCGGCAATAAGCATCATGTTCGGTGCACCAGCCATCACGTCGCCCAAATCAATTTCATGATAAACAGATTCCACGCTCGCGTTCGACCATTGGACTCAACAAGCGTCGCTGTCACCATCGACGCCCAAAATCAGAGGCTTCATTCAAACATAATCGATCTACACAATTCAGTCTTTAATCCTAGTACAAACTTGTCACTTCGTTAGAGCTCCGCGATCTTAGTTCAGTCTAATAGTCACAAAGTCTTCCAGTAACAAAGATAGATTGTCAAATGTGTACTCAATATTAAATAAACTCAAAACTTTATTTTTTTTATGCGACTAACTAAGATTGTGTTTAATTGGCGCCCGAGCAGGGACCCCGCGTTTAAAAGTTGATCAAGTGAAGTAAACGGCAATTGTGATAAGTGTTAATCAAAGTAAACGCAAATAAATACGCCTTTAGAACGATAACCGAAATATACGCAGTGCCAACAAAACTTCGCTGAGGTCAGATGGGGTTATAATAAAAACTGATCGCTGCATTCCTCTAGTATCCGTTCGGAGGAAAATTGGTACAACAAGTGTTTGGATTCGGAGCGTTAGTACCTCAACATGGGAAAAGCGAGTACCCCTACCAACCAACCAATACAAGCACCGAAATGAAAATTATTATTAACTTACTAATGTAAGTTAAGTTAAAAGTTAAGAAAAACCAAAAAGAAGAAAAGAAAGAAATAATATTTAAGAGAAAAATCAAAAACAGAAACGAATTAGCATCATAAGAAACGGAAAACTAACTAACATTTATAAAATTACCTCTATTAACAAAATTTTTTTAATCCAAAATTTTTTCTCTAAACGGTATTGCGTCGCGAACAAATTTTCTTGTCTTTCGAATAATTATTCGACGCGTAGTGCAAGCGTTTGTTTTTCTTGAAGTGAATTAACCTCCTTTGAAATCGAAAATGTCTAAAAACGACAGTTGGGTAAAAGCCGCAGTCCTTCAGCCAGGAGGTTGTCCTACGACAGAGTCGCCGAGTGCGTCAACCTCAGCTGCCGCGAACAGAAGTATAGAGGCTATATCCATACAAGGTATAGATGCAGCCATTGATAGTCTTTTAGCAGCAAGAATGGGGTCTTATATCGAACAAATGAAACTAGCCCAGCCAGTAATCTCAGAATACAGAGACTTAACTCTAAATTTACAAGATAATTGGAATGAGGTAGATAAAGTTCCAGACTTAGTGAAAGGTCTAAAAGAATTCTCTGGTAATCCAGCAGCATTTACAACTTGGTTCGCTTCAACCTCGCGTGTAATGGATGCCTTTGCAAGGAACGCCAAAATACTTCCCGATTTTACTAACGGTTAGAGATAAAATTACAGGACATGCGAACATAGTACTGAAGGTGAATGACACCGCGTTACATTGGGAGGCAATCTCGAAATGCCTTCTAGAGGAATATTCAGACAGACGAGACTTGGGAACACTAGAATATCAGCTGTTTTCTATGAGTCAGAGGAATAGCACAATCCACGAGTTTTACCTTGCAGTGAACCATCAGATGTCCTTAATTATCAGCCAAATGAAGAACATGGGACACGGTCCTGAGGTCATGGCAGTCTTGTCAAAACAGATAAGGGACAGAGCCCTAGATACCTTCATTAGGGGCCTGAACGGTGATCTATCGGATAGAATAAGTCTAGCGCAACCACTTAACTTGAAGACAGGACAATACACCAGAATAAACGCCCCCCCACAGTGGTCATACCCTCCGGTACTTCCCCCTAAACCACACAACAATATGAACTGGTACAACCCCAGGCAGACTCAAAATACTTTCGCACCCCAAAACAATTTCCCACAGAATCATGGCATTCACCAAAATATCCCTTCCCGTAACAGTAACCAAACCTTCTTGAACGCACCACCAAGACCTAATAATACGATTAATACGAATCTCCCAGTTCCACATTGGAGCCGAGGTACAAGACGGGCAATACAGTGCCCCACCACCAGAAGACTTTCAAGTCAATGTAACCGAAGCTCAGTTGTCCGAATACCAAGAACAGGAAGACTATTTTCAAACAGTCCCATACTCACAATTTTCGGAGTATGAACAACAACAAGAGTACCCCACCACTCAAGGTGGTATGTCCGAAGTAGGTAAGTCCGCAAGATAGGGAAACAACACATCCTACAGTACAGGATCCTTACCCACAAATCGAGGATACGGTTAATTTTTTAGGATGAAGTGTTCCTCTTTGCCGTACTTTGTAGTCCGGGACAAAGACGGAACAGTATACAATTTCTTAATAGATACCGGTTCAAATAAAAACTATATCCAACCCGAGATAGCCAAGAACATAAAGCCAAATGAGCGTAATTTCTACGCGAATACCGTAAGTGGACGCATCCTGATTACGGAGCATGTCCACCTAGGCCTCTTTAACGAACCTAACAAACCCATAATTTTTTTTCTACTCCCAAGTTTAAAATCGTTTCATGGAATTCTAGGCAATGACACACTAAAAGAATTAAATGCCATTATAGATGTAGGAAAAGATTTGTTACAAGTCAACAACTCTCATGTTGTTAAAGTGAGACAGATGCGAGCTCAGCAGGTTCACACGATCAACTCAGATCAATTATCGGGTCATCAAAAGTTAAAGCTAGAAGCACTCCAAGAGGAATACAAATCGTTATTTGCAAGTCCGGACATGAAGTTGACTTATGCTACCAATGTCCAAGGTGAAATTCGAACATCGCCAGACACTCCAGGCTACTCAAAACACTACCCGTACCCAGCCTCCTTGAAGGAAGTAGTCGAAGAGCAAATCCAAGAACTATTAAAAGATGGTATAATGCGACCCTCACGGTCGCCCTATGGCTCTCCTGTATGGATCGTCCCAAAAAAAAGTGACAGTTCGGGAAAAAAGAAATATAGGATGGTCATTGACTATAGAAACTTAAATTCAGTCACCATCTCGGATAAATACCCTATCCCAGAAATTGGAGAAATGATTGCTCAATTGGGCAACAACAAATACTTCTCCGTCCTTGACTTAAAGAGTGGATTTCATCAGATCCCTTTAAAGGAATCCGACATAGAAAAATCAGCATTTTTTATAAACGGAGGAAAATATGAATTCACCAGACACTCTTTCGGGTTAAAAAATTCCCCAGCTATATTCCAAAGAGCTCTCGACGATATTTTAAGAAAACATATAGGGAAAATATGCTACGTTTACATCGACGACATCATAATATTCAGCAAAACAGAGGAGGAACATTTTAGCCATCTGGCCCAGGTATTCTCTACCTTAGCAGAAGCAAATATGAAAGTGCAAGTCGACAAGTGTAAATTTTTAAAACAAAGCGTTGATTTCCTAGGAGTAGTAATATCGAGCGAAGGCGGTAAAACCAACCCAGAAAAGGTACAAGCTATAATAAATTTCCCTATACCAAGGAACTTGAAGCAACTAAGATCCTTCTTGGGCTTAGCTAGTTATTATAGGCGGTTTATTAGGGATTTCGCGAAGCTAGCAAGACCCCTCACAAATCTACTGCGGGCTAACACGGGAGAACGAAAAAGAATGTCTCCAACAAAATAGAAATTCGTTTTGGCAAGGAAGAATTGGACTCTTTTGGAAAGGTTAAGAATGCACTAGTTTCACAGGATGTATTACTAGCATACCCCGATTTCAGTAAAGAATTTCATCTGACCACAGATGCCTCAAATATAGCGATAGGTGCCTCACTAGAACAAAATGGCAGAACAATCACATTCATATCCAGAGCATTGTCTAAGACAGAGGAAAATTACGCTACGAATGAAAGAGAAATGCTAGCCATAGTATGGGCCTTAGAAAAATTGAGAATGTACCTTTATGGGAAATCAAAAGTAACCATTTATACAGACCATCAACCACTTACCTATGCGCTTAGTCCAAAAAACAACAACACGAAGCTAAAAAAATGAAGTAAGTAAGTCGTCTCGCCGACTTAGGTATACCATACACCAGTAAAACAAATATTTCAAATTTGTAATAACAAATGCATTTGCCTATTTTAAAAAAGTTCTGTTCACGTGCTTTTTAATAGCATATCTTAGTATCTCGCTCACTCATGCATATGAGCACCCCAGCGCCCCATCCGCCAACGGCCAACTCCGGCCTTATGGAAAAACGGTTTTATGCATAACTATTTTTTGTCCGATTTTGATCAAATTTGGTATTTTGCTGGGTATTAGTATCAAATTTAAGTGTACCAAATTTGATTCCACAAGGTAAAAAATTACGGGAGATAATCGAGTTTTTCAAATTTCGGGGGCGGAAAGGGGCGTAGCAAAATCTTTATACATACAAAATGTGCGCGTTTACTAAGCAAATATACATACCAAATATGGTGTCTCTAGCTGCAATAGTTTTTGAGATAATCGTTTATTTTGTTTTGCGGGGGCGGAAAGGGGCGTTGCAAAACTACACGATCCTACATTCCAAATTTGGTGGCTCTATCTCTTATAGTCTCCGAGATCTAGCTCGCATCTTTTATTTGCCATTTGGCATCTTCTATTGTTGGCGATTACTGAGTATCTTTTCGTTAATGTTGGCGGATTAGGGCATCTTTTCATTGTGTTTTTTTTTTTTCTTTTTTTGGCTCGTTCCGCATCTTTTCTTACTTACTAGTATTACTCTAACTTATTTCTAATTTTTTGTTTTGTACTCTTACTGCCTCTCCCTAAACACCCTAATCACCCCCTGTGCGATTCTAATTCTATACCTAATTCTACCCGCCCACGCTATTCTTACTACTCTTGGCCCCTCATGTTGCGCCATTTGCCCCACGATTTCCGACACCATCTCCGGCCATTCACTTTCCTCCACCGCCTCATATCTTTCATGCCCGTATGGCACTGGGCATGAGGTTTGCCTGGCCAATATGGGCCGAGCACTGTCGTTGTGCCCCGTGGGTGCCGTCATTTGTCTAATTAATGCCGGTCTTGGCCACACCCACGGGCACTCTTGGCATTCGAGCTGCAGTTGCTGATGTTGCTGATGCTGCTGATGTTGCTGATGCTGCTGTTGTTGCTGTTGATGTTGTTGTTGTCGCAGTTGTTGTCGCAGTTGTTGCTGCTGCTGCTGCTGCTGTTGCTGCTCTTGTTGTTGCAGTTGTCGCTGTTGCTGTTGCTGCAATTGTTGCTGTTGCTGCAATTGTTGCTGTTGCTGTTGTTGCTGTTGCTGCAATTGTTGCTGCTGTCGCTGCCGTTGTTGCAGTTGTTGCTGCTGTTGCTGAGAATGCTGTTGCTGTTGCTGCTGTCGCTGTTGTTGCTGTTGCTGCTGCTGTTGCTGCTCTTGTTGTTGCAGTTGTCGCTGTTGCTTTTGTTGCTGTTGCTGCTGTCGCTGCCGTTGTTGCAGTTGTTGCTGCTGTTGCTGTCCCCTCGTTGCCTCCGCCAGCCGCTCCCTGGCCTTTGCCAGCTGTTCCTCTTCCTGCTGGCTTTTTTCCCACGCCAGCAGATCCCTCTCAGCCTCCTGCTGCTGCAGGATCTGCTGACGCCACCAACTCATCCATTGATGGTTCTAAAACATGGCTCGTTCTGCATCCCAATACGTCCCCTCCGGCTCGAGTGGAGGTGGGCTGGCTAATCCATCAGCCGCACCTTCATCAGCCACGGCCATCCCCGCCGTTTCGCTGGCCTCTGACATTGAGTTCACCATACGAAACGGCGTTGATGGCCGCGCTGGCTCCCACAATCTTGCCGGAGGCTCATGGATTTCATTCTGCTCCTATGGCGCATATTCCTCCGGGCTACTTCGGCCGCTGCTCGCCTCTCCCGACACTTCGTCCTCCATCATTCGTACCGCCTCGTCCAGCTCCCTCCACATTTCTTCATCATCGTTCTCGTCCTCCTGGTGTCCCTGGTTCACTGCTGACTCTGCCTCGCTCTCCTCTGTCAGGTAATCACTTTCATCGAACTCCTCGTCCGAGGAGGCGGCGATGGCCGGATTTGCTATGTCCGTGCCAGTCACCGCGTTCCATGTTGGCCCGCGGTGCCGCACCTCGTCGATCTACGCCTTCATCCTGGCCATTACCTGCATTAAATGTGTTCATATTGGGTTTTTTTTTTTCGTTATTTACTCGCCGAGTGATAAACTTTGAGTGTCTCTTGATTATGACAATTGCACGCATGAAACCTCGCATTAGCATTCGGTCATTTCTTTGATATTTACCGATATTTAGGATTTCTCCACCTTGCCCTTGCTCTCTTGGCATACTTGTATATTCTAAAGCGTCGTGATGCTCCACCATTACATGCATAATAGCATGCGCATGTGTATGTGCGTCGCGGTGACTCACTAATACATACGTAATATCGTGCGTATGTGTGGTTGCGTAATATCATGCGCCTGTGTGGGTGAGTTTCCTCTTCCTTTTTGCGGTGTATGTGCATATGTGTTGGTGTTGTCTCTCGTTGATTGTCCCCATTCGTTCTATCTCGGGTATTTTTTTTTGCTGTCCGTTTCTAATGTTCTATTTTGCCTGCATATTATTTGCATCGTTATGATATTCGAGTATCCGCTGCCAGTTTCTAAGTTCGTTTTCGCATGCTTGTATACGTGTCGTTACGATATTCGCATATCTTCATTTTGCTCTGCGACGCGGTTTGTGACTTTGCTATAATTTGTTTCTGATACGATGTGCTTTTGAGATTTTCAGCTCTATGTCATGTTTTTGAGTTCTCTGTCCAGCCGGCTTGTCTGTGCAGATTTCTCGCCGCCATGTCATTAGAGTCGTCCATACTCATTGCCCATCAATTTTAGTGCCATCCTCTTCCTCGCATATTTGTTGCTTCAATTGACTGATATGTGCTTGTCTGCTTTTTTTTGTTTCTTTGTGCCGTAATTTAAATATGACCGGGGATGCAAAGCCTATCACTTCATACGGGCCTCCAAACTTTGGTGCCAGCTTTGCTGCGAATCCTTCTGCAGCATTTGAAAGGAGGTGTTCTTTTGCCCATACTGTTGCTCCAATTACTGGTCTACATTCTCTTCGTCTTAGATTGTAATGCCGAGCCTGATCCTGTGCAGCCGTCTCCAGATTTCGCCGTATTAGTTCGAACAGCTCTTGCATTTGTTTTACCTTCGCTTCTGGTGATATCATTTGCTTCCCTGTGCTATGTGTGTTATTTCTGGCCAACTTTCATCCCAGTTGCGTTGATTTTCCCCCGTAAACTGAGCAAACATTGTTTTTACTGTTCTATTTGCTCTCTCGGTTGGATTTTCTTGTGGTGTGTACGGTGCTGTCAGTTGGTGTTGGCATCCCCATTCCTCTAGCGTTTTTTTGAATATTCTGCTAGTGAATTGAACTCCATTGTCCGTTATCACCACTTTCGGAGCTCTGAATCTAGATAGTATCCTCTCTCGAAAGGCCTTAACTAGATTTTCTGCAGTTGCCTTCCGCATCGGTATCAGTTCTGTCCATTTCGAAAACCTGTCAATGATTACTAGTAGCATCGAATTTCCGTGTTTCGATCTTGACAATGGTCCCACAAAATCAGCGCATACTGTGGCCCATGGTTCTTCTGGTATTTGTGTTAGCGTCTTTCCCGCTGCCTCTTGTTGGCTGGGTTTGTATTGTTGGCATATCGTACACTTTCCTACAAATGTCCTGATATCTCGTTGCATTCCTGGCCAGTAATATCTTGCTGCGGTCCTGGCAGTAGTTCGCCTGCTCCCTGTATGCCCTGCTGTTGTTGCAGTGTGGTTTTCGGCCATTACTTGATTACGTAGGGTTTTTGGCACACATAGTTTCCATGATACCACTTCTTCTTGGCCTGCTCTGTGCGGAATGTTCCTGTATACCTGGCTATTTTCTATAATGTAATCCGGATATTTCTGTGGTTGTTGTTTTATTTTTCCCATTATGTCTTGAATCCACCCACACTCTTTGTTTGCTTGTCTTAATCTGGCACCATTGTCTACTATTCTTTTGCACCCTTCCATTGGTTGTCTTGACAAAGCATCGGCGACAATGTTTAATTTGCCTTTTCGATATGCTATTTCGAAATCGTATTGTTGCAGTTCCAGTGCCCATCGGGTTATACCGCCCGTAGGGCTTACTATACTATTCAACCACTTCAACGCCATGTGATCTGTTACCACTTTAACTCGGCATCCTTCAAGGTATGGTTTTAGTTTGCGTATTGCCCCCATACTATCGCCAGACATTCTTTTTCTGTTGCCGAATAGTTCTTTTCCGCTGGGCTTAATTCACTTGACAGGTATGATAGCACTCTCTCTCCATCCTCAGTGTTTTGTACCAATATGGCTTCTAATCCCATGTTACTTGCATCCGTCTGGAGCACGAACATTTTTGTGAAGTCTGGACATGCCAATACCGGGCCACTCGTCAGCCTTTCCTTTACAGCATCGAATGCTGCCTGATGCTCCTCGTTCCAGTGTCACTTTGTTCTTTTCTTTAGCAGTTCGTTTAATGGGTGTGTTAGTGCTGCAAAACCCGGTACGAACCGTCTGTACCTAGATGCCACTCCTAAGTACTGGCGTAATTCCTTTGTGCAAGTTGGTGGTTCTAATTGGGCTATTGCGGCCACCTTTTCTGAGTCCGTTGCAATACCGTTTTCTGTCACCAAGTCGCCTAGAAACTTTAGCTCTTCTAAAGAATTGGCACTTCTCGGCATTAATTCTCAAGTTTGCTTCTTTCAATCTCCTGAACACTTCTTGTAGATGATTCATGTGTTCCTCGATTGTTTTGCTCACTATCACAATGTCATCTTGGTATGCGAATGCGTTTGGTATCATTTCTGGGCCAATGACTTGGTCCAGTGCGCGCTGGAAAGTTGGTGATGCTGAGTGTAAACCGAATGGCATCACTTTCCATTGGAATAACCCTTTCCCTGGGACTGTGAATGCCGTCATTGGTCTACTTTTCTCTTCTAACGGAATCTGCCAGTATCCGTCCTTCAGATCTAAGCTGCTTATGAATTTTGCTTCGCGTAGTTGATTCAAGATGTGTGGCATTGGGTATGCATCCTTTATAGATTTTGCGTTAATCTGTCTAAAATCTACACATAATCTCCATTTGCCTGTCCGTTTCTTTCTTACCATCACTATGGGTGAGCTATATGGGCTTTGCGATGGTTCTATGCATCCCATTGTCAACAGTTCGTCGACCTTTGCGTTGATATCTCCTTGTATTTTCGGATTTTTCGGGTAATACCTTTGTTTTATTGGGATATCGTCCTTCATCGTAATGCGATGTATTCCCACCTTTGACAGTCCCTTAACTTTCCCTAATTCCTTCAACTCCTGATTTAGAAAACTTTGTATTTCTTGTTGATCACTATTCTCAGTGACCATGATGGATATTCTTTCTACCAGCCTGCCCTGTATTCGCTTTACTGTCGGTATTCGCACTGTGCGGCCTCCACGCGATATTTCTGTGTTCATAATCCGGAGGAAATTCCACCCTAAGATTAGCGCATCCATTCCTTCTGGCATGACCAGGAATGGCATGTGGATTTCCTTATCCCCGAATCTCACGTATCCTGTCCATTGCTCTTCAATGTCTCGCATCTTTCCGTCTGCCATGTATACCTGTTTGTGTGTGTTCTCCCATTTTCCCTTATTCCTCACTGTTTCCAACATCTGCTTGGTGATGAAGCTACTCGTGGCTCCGGAGTCAATTGTCGCTTTCATCTGGATTCCTGCTACTTCGATAATCGCTGACAATTGATCCTCTTCCTCTACTAGTTGACCTAATAGTGGTGAGGAGCTTGTTGGCTGGGTCCCTGCTCGCCCCGAATAGGCTGGAACCGCCTTTCGTTTCCCGAACTCCAGCAACATTCTTTTGTCCTTTTCCCAATCTTTCCACACTGCCAGCAGAAATTGAGTCTCTGATTGTTGCATTCCCTGGCCCAGTGTCCGGCTCCCCCGCATCTGCGGCACGCCTGATTCGGGTTCAAGACTTTTCCGTCTTGGATGTTCTTGTTTTCTTGGTTTGGTCTCGAATGATTCTCCATGCTGTTGTCCTGGCATCTTCGGCACTGTGTGACTGGTGGTCCGTGATTATTTCCTCCTCTGTGGTTTGATTGGTTGTTATGTGTTCTTTAAGCATTGTTTTCGCGATGGAAATCGAATCGCTCCTGTTCGAGTATCTTCTTCCAACTGCATCAGCTCATCTAGGTTTCTGACCCTGTGCGGCCGAACGAATATTTTTAAATCTGGAGTGCAATTTTCCAATATGACCTCCAATTGTTCGTACTGTGGTATTTTAAGGGGTCTCATCAATGTTTGCATGTCCACCATATAGTCCTTGAAGTACTCATTTCTGTTTTGTTTGCGATTTTTTACTTGATCAGCCAATTTGTTGAAGAATCCCCTCGGCAAGAAATATTTCTTGAAGCCCTCAACAAATTCCTTCCATGTTCGCCACTGCTTATTGTTTGCGACGTACCATTTGAGTGCTCTGTCTTTCAGTAGTTCTGGCATTGCTCTCGGGATCATGTCCAGCTCGATGCCATACATGTCTGCTGACCACTCGATCTGTTCTATGAACCTAGTGGTCTGGAATTGCCATCGAATATGAATGTCCACTCCCTCACTTGTTTTGTTCAGCCTCCTTGACTATGCTTGCTATTGTTTTCATTTTTAGATTTTTCGAGTACTTTGTTTTCAATCTATTTATTTCCTCCTTCCAGTCTGGGTCCGTTTCATTCCTTTCTACCCCCTCGCCTAGCTGTCTCCTCATTTCCTCCACTTTGCCGGTTATCTCGATCCTGATCCTTTGGCCTGTCTGTACCAAATCCTCCTTCTTCATGTGGTAAATCCATCCTTTTCCCATTTTGATCTTTTTATGATTTATAAACTGTAGTTTTTATTTCTAAATTTCACCAGTATAGCACGTTGGGCGCCAGTTGTAACGATCCTTTCTCGTCCCTTGGGATATCTATGCTATCTCTTGGGCTAGGTTCGGCACAACAAAATTTATTTTGTGCCCCGGTGAAATTAGAACAGGTTTGTTTATTGATTTGTTCTGGTGGTATGTTTATTTACGATTGTTTATGGGCTTGGTTGGATATGACAAGTTTCACTACGGTAGTTCTGGACCTGGACAGCGTTGGTGAGTCACTTCGAATCCTTCGTCGTCCCTTCTTGCCTTCCTTTTGCTCCTGTAGCCGTTGCCGGTTGTTGTCGCAGCCTGTATCGTGTGCTTGATTTGTGCTCCACACCTCTGCACCCCCTTCGCTATGCTTGTTGAGATGGCTTTTGCTTTATGGCTTTGGGACGAATCCCGTAGCTATTATCACGAAGCAGGATGTTCCTCAGCAATTGGTACTCGTCAGGATATATAGATCCTGGAATTTCGGCAGTAGGATATATCCTCGTGCCTACCACTGACTTTGGATACTCATGGAAATGCTTGGCTTCTCTCCAATTTACTCTAGCTTGGGTACGGTATTTGTTATCCTTATTTAAGGACTTGTTGCTATCGGATGAACTGTACAGGTTACTCGTAAGGCCTGTATGGTTCCTAGGTTTTCTGCTGCTCCTTGTGTTTCCTTGATAAGTTCTTAAGGTTATTCGTAAGGCCTTAATTACTTGTTACTTGATCACGACTTGATGACTTGATGATCACTCTGATTTGTGCCGCCTTTATATAGGCAGCTCCTTTGGCCTCAGGCACTGGCTGGTGTAATACCGCTATACAGCTGGTAAACTTCCATCGGCCCTCTGCTTTCACCTACGCATCCACTTGTTGCTATGCGTGGTGAAAGTCCCGTAAATCCTTGGCGCATATGTCCACTTTCTCTGTGGCTGCGCGCCCATTTATTCCTTGTCCTTGTCTTTCTTGCTTGTACATATTGACTGCATCACTTTCTCATGTTGGCGTCGCCTTTCTATTGGCCGCCCATCGTATCCCGTTGACTTTCTCTGCTTTCTTTTTCTGTCAGCGCTGCCGTCGCCCGTCGCTCCCTTTGATCCACTCGTCATACCCAATTTCGCCCATATTCTCTCCATATTATATTTATATACATATATACTAATTGTATTATCTTAAACTATTGTTTAATAATAATCAGCATGATTAATTTAATATACAACATTGTTTAATTTCCCATGCAATGCACTTTCATACGCATATCGTATCTATTAGATAGAGGGCTTTCCCATTGTTCATCCCTCCCCCTTCGGTTCGCATATTCCCCTATCCAATCCACAAACCTTTATCGTTTCATATAATGCATGCATGCCCCGCACCCGTCTCACGGGCTTGCTTGGCTCTCACTTTTATTCTCATTCGCTCACAAGATTTTTGGCTGCTCGCAATCTAACTGCTTTCGTGCTCATGAGCGTGACGTCGGCAGAGAGCACCCTATTGGCCACCGGTATTCTCCCTTGCTGTCACTCACGCATAGTGTACGTGTGACGTGCGTGTATGCTTATTTAGCGTATACTCATAAGCCCAGTATGCTAATGCATGCCTCTCTATATTTGCCTCTCTGTGTTTTTGATTTACCTAATGAGGCCAATGCCCGCTTTTTGCATGCAATTATGCCCTCAAGCCTGGTTTCATTTACTCTTATACAGTCGATATTATGCATTATGCCTCCCACGCATCTTCCCGCTTATACGAAATTGCCAGCGGTCGCCTGTGGCTCGATCGGTCATGTTTGATCGTAAATCATGGGATCGAGCCATGTTGGACTTGGTTGCCCATCGCATGTGTGTGCACATCAGTTTCTTTGCATTATGCTTCCCACGCATCTTCCCGCTTGTACGAAATCGCCAGCGGTCGCATGCGGTTCGATCGAACCATGCTTGATCGTAAGTCATGGGTTCGTGTTGGTTCGATCGAGCCATGTTGGACTTGGTTGCCCATCGCATGTGTGTGCATATCGGTTTTTGCATTATGCTTCCCACGCATCTTCCCGCTTGTACGAAATCGCCAGCGGTTGCGTGTGGTTCGACTGGCCAAGTTTGATCGTAGACCACTTATATTGAATCGGTTCGATCCATCAGCAGCAAGTTCGGTCGTATATCGTACGTTTGGTTTGTGTCTCGGCTGTATCTTGTGTCTGGTGCATCCTTTGCACCGTTTGATTGTGTTGCTGCTGGCTTGTTGTGTGGGATATTATAGTTAATTATAATGTTCCTCACAATACATTTTGGCGACTTTAATATACCATTTCAGCCTATGGGTGTATGGTATAATGAGAAATTTAATAATAAGAAGAAAAAGTAAAAATAATATTATACTTATGTATGTATATAGCACATGATGGACGAATTAAAGGCACAACAACAATGTTATAGATAACAGCAATAACAGCGATATTCAATCCGCTCACCAATGTGCCGGCTAAACTAACTTCGGCTGTTCCGAAGATTATATACCCTTGCAGTTGTTGACAATAAAATTGGTGTGTTCCAAACTCTTCTGTAACTCAATTCATCAATACAGAGACAAAACCTTCCAAATATCATTATCATTTCTTTTTCTTCGTCTTCCCCATCGCCTTCAAAAGTGCCGCGACTGGCACGCATACAGATAAAGTTTATATGGCGTTTCGTCTGTGTGTCTATGCGTATACTGTTAATTCGAGCAGACGTAAAATGTTGCTGGCAGTCCTGAGTAGAGACGATTTTTATTAACTGTAAGTTATCTTATAATATACATAGTTTCCTCGTAATCAACGTGGTACTGTTATGTAAATCATCTTGCATCCAGTGTTGCTTTATATTTGATTGGAATGCCAAGTTCGTTATATTTAATCGACAATACGCAGATACTAGCTACAATATTTTTGCCCTCTGGCTTCTTTATAATTGTCCAGGTGTTATTAACTTCATGAGCATTCATCTCTGTCTTTATTCATAGCTCCCAATCAGATTTATTAATTCTATGTAAACTTTCTTCAAAGGAACTTGGGATTTCAACAAAAATTTAATGTTCATTATTTAGATTTTCATTATGTTCGTGAATGAATTGAGTTTCATTTTCGTTGTAGGATGCCATCTTCTTTTTTTATTGAGTTGAGTATGTTTATGTGTATACATTAATATATTCACATAAACATACTCACATCAATATACAGCTAAACATGTTCATATATGTATGTACACACATATATGCACATACATATATTCATATGAGCAACAATGCACAGGCGTAACATGAGCTAGGGCCAAGCCAGCGTGTGAACGCTGACCATGCACTTTGATGCAAGTGCCCCAAATAATATGTATGTATGTATGTACTGACACTTTCTCTCTCTTTTGTAGCTGTTTATTCTTCCAAAATTATAAACCAAGTGGAACCCGGTCATTACATGGCGACCGTGACAATAGGTCAAAAATAGACCTAAGGACAAAGGACGAAGGAAAAATTTTTTGTGTATGTATGTGTATGTGTGAAAAAAGAAATAAATATAAAAAAAAGGGCACGAAAATGAGAAATGGCTACACTGGAGAACTACTTTCAAAGAGTTACCAGGCGAAGCCCGAGCATAAGAAACGATATAATTGAGGTGTTCCGTAGTGAGCGAAGCCACTCCCCTCAAAGCTCGCGAACTCTAGTGCAAATAAGAGCCGCATACTCCGATCTTGCTGGAGAAGAATTCCCAGTAATGGGAGGCTTAAGAGTACAGATATGCTTCCTGATAGGGTACCCAATGTATGCTGCTACACAGATGCAGCAGGTACATTCCATTTTTATCTAATGGACTAAGAAAAAAAAAACACACACACACAAAAATAAATAAATAAATAATAAAACCAAAACCACGGATGAACAACGGTGAAGATATTCCCTTTGCGGAATCTGCTCCTGTCGAGCAAAGGGATGCACAGACGCTAGAAGAAGCGTTAGAGCTGTATCCCAACGACGGACCACGCCCACTCACAATAGCTGAGTGCCGGCTTACTGTCTGGCTCACTGTGCGAAACACAGTTGAGATAATTGTTCTTTCTTTTAAAGTTTTTCAAATTACATTAAAGAAGAAAATTTTTTATGTAACAATCGGATCCAAAAAGGAATTTTTCTCTCACACAAGGAAAATTTAGAAGAAATAGGGATATTGTTGTTAGCTATCCTAATATTAGTAGCCTTAAATCTTGCTTTGAAATTTTACGCAATGCATAATAAAATAATTAAGAAAAAATATCAGAGTAGAGCAGATGGCCTAAATACAGTATAAAAATGGGTCGAGTAGAACTTAGATATTTGAACAAATACGTTCCATTCTTAGACTTCCTCTTTAACAGAGGTGAAACCAGTCCAAAATATAAAGAAATCAAATACTGGATTGTGAATAATAGCAAATTTAAATCAGGGATAACTCACTTGATAGAAACATCCATTCTAGAAGCCTACAACCGCCTAAAGCGAAGAAACAGAATTCTAGCCACATGGGTGCATAAACTATTCGAATAACTCATAGAGACGATTGATCTCTCAGGGAATTAAAAAAAAAAAAAAAGAATGAGTAAATTTTTTAACGAAATATGGCTAATTGGGATGACATAATAGGACAAGCTAGTATAAAGGCGCAAGAATTAAATAAATCTTGTAAGTGCCTCTCGCAGAACAGGAAAACATCCCAAAGTACAATAGAAAAACACTCGAAAATAATAATAGAGAGCCTAGAAAATATTAGAGCGGTATTCATAGCACACTATAGTAAGCTAACTTCGGTACGAAAAACAGCCGCAAATGCATTCTATAATGACTGCAAACAAAAGGCAAAACCCGTATTAAAAGATATAATATTGAATATAAACAAACAGTTGATTTGGATATTTCAGTGTCACAGGAAGACAAAACCAAGTTAACGGCTGAAGATGAGACGGATCAAGAAGAACCGTCAGCGAGTTTAGAACAAACAAAAATAACTCTTAATAAACCAGCCATTTTTCCAAGAAATACAAAAATGACTCAAACAGTCGCTGATTTTTTAAAGATGGCCTCAAGCCTTATCCCACATTTGATAAATTCACTAAAAGGCGACCATGAGGAAACAGCAGTGTGTCTCATAAAAACAAAACTAAAAGGTCACCCAAGAAATTTGATAACCTCTGAACAGACAATAGAAGAGATTTTTAACAGTATTGCATAACGGCAAAAATCAAAAACCTACCCCAGAGAAACAAAACAGCAAGTCAGTATGCCCGAGAAATTGAAAAGCTTACTGAATCTCTGGAAGGTGCCTTTATACACGATGGCAAATCTGTCGAAATAGCTAAAAAGTATACACTTTCAGTCGCTACAGAGGCAATGACAAAGAACTGCATAAACAATCAAGTACGTAACGTACTAAAATCAGGTATTTTCCGTGACATGAACGAACTAACAACAAAGTTCGTAGACAGTAGTACAGCAGAAACAGGACAGGCAAACCCTGTCATGCACTACCGTCGATACAATAGAAATGGACAAAATAATTACCGAGGTAGAGGTAATTACCAATAGGAATAATAATACCGGTACAACAACCGAGGAAGAAACAATTCCAACCGAAACAGTTCGATCCGAGGTAATTTCAACCGAGGTAGCTCTAACAACCGAAATGGTAATGTACGACTTACTCAAAGTAATTAGGAAAACCAATATTTCCCTGCAGATATTCAGAAGAAACTGTAAATGTATACACATTCAATCTTAGCCTAAGTATTTTCATCAAAATTAAAAACGAAAATACACACAACACATATACCTTCTTGTTTGATACAGGTGCAGACGTATCAATAATAAAAAATATCAAAGAAGGTAACTTCGGCAATGTCGAAGTTTATATACCCTTGCAGTCCTTGGCAATAATTTTTTTACATTTTGAAATTTCTTTCCTTGCAACTCAATTCATCAACACACAAACAAAACATTCAAATTATTTCTCTCTTTACTACAAATTTTTAAGCAAAGCACAACACGCATACACATACATACATACGTGTAGCGCTACGTCTGTGTGTGCGTATGCATGTGCTCTGTTTGATTTCCTGATGACGTAGAACCGATTTGTATTGACTGTAACTTGTGTTCTATTTATCCGATCAAACTCAAATTTTGGGATCTGAGATTTTATATCAAATTCTATTATATTGGTAAATTTCATGGGGATACTTGTTCTAGAGCTATATGATATAGTAGTCCGATCCTGACAATTTTCATACTCTATTATCTCCCGGCTAAAAGTAGCTCAAATATGAAATTTCATTCCGATAGCTCTTAAGATGCCAGCGTGAAGTTGATTTGCACAGACGGACGGACGGACGGACGGACGGACGGACGGACGGACAGACGGACATGGCTATATCGACTCAGCTTCTCATGCTGATCAAGAATATATATACTTTATGTGGTCGGAAACGTCTCCTTCTGTGCGTTACAAACATCTGACCAATTTTATAATACCCTCTGCAAGGGTATAAAAAAACAGATTCTTTTGAACATACAGATACTTCAAACACAATTGAAATATCAGGAATTGGCGAAGGTTCAATTACTTCCAAAGGTTTAACACTTATAGAACTACGACGAAATGAATTCATAATTCCACACAACTTCCATATAGTAGACGAAAGTTTTCCAATTCCATTTGATGGAATTTTAGGACTAGATTTCTTCAAAACATTAAATTGCCAATTAGACTTCAGTGAACCAAACGATTTACTAATATTAAGACCAAATAATTTAAATTTTGCAATAAATATCCCCGTATTATACACTTGTGACAGCAATACCACAATCCTTCCAGGGAGATCTGAAGTAATCCGACAAATAAATAATCCAAAGGAAAACCCAAATATCGTCGTCTTAAATCAAGAGGTCGAAAATGGAATATTTTTTGGAAATTCGATCTCAAGCCCGACCAAAACATTTGTCCGAATTTTAAACACAACAAAAAGAGTAAAAATTTTAAATTTAAAAAGCATAAAATATGAATCATTAAAGAATTACGAAATTGTACAGACAACTGATGACCAAAGAAGTCAATCAGTAATACAAAAACTAAACCCAAACTTCCCACCTATGTATGTTCAAAAACGTACTTGAAAAGCTCTGCACCGAGTATACAGATGTATTTGGTTTAGAAAACGAACCAATTACTACGAACAACTTTTATAAATAAGAACTCGGATTGAATGACAACCAGCCAGTATATACAAAAAATTACTAAAAATTAATTAAAAATTAATACAATGCATAAAGAAGAAATAACTAGAGAAGTCGATAAACTCATTAAAGATAAAATAGTCGAACCATCAGTGTCCGAGTATAATAGTCCGTTACACCAGTAGTAAAAGGGGTTTACCAGGATCAGAAAAGAAACGATGGCGATTAGTAATAGACTATTTATTTATTTATTTACTTATTTACGTCAACTAAATCAGCAGTCGACGAAAAAGCTTAAGCTAAAATACATATAATTATTTCACGAAGGTAGCTTAGCTTCCTGCACAACTAAACTTCCCCGACCCGGTGGAGGTGTTTTATTTACAACAAGGTGCCAGCTATGCCCCGATTCACAGCCAGTGTGGTCAGGAATGAGTTGCATCCAATCCAATATCCAGTCCAGAATATTTTCAGTGGTTTCGCTGTAGATAATTAAAAAGTATAGCGCGAAGAGAAGTGACAGATAGATGAGGAGAAACAAGGTGAGAAAGGTCGTTAAAAGATTGGCAAAGAACACGAAAAGGTTCGTGAAGAGAGTAGTTAGTCAAACATCTACTAAGGTGAAGAGGAAAAAAGTTTCTGGTCCGACGTGAGGCAACACAAAAATATAGCGATTCTAGTAAATTGGTAGAAATGACTTCGCCGTTGACTAGTTTATGGAGAAAGAGAATGCCAAATACGAGCCTACGGTTGTAAAGTGAAGGAAGATTAATAAGAAGTCTGTCAGAATAAGAAGGTAGGCGAAGACTCGGGTCCCAATTAAGACCGCATAACGCGAATTTAAGGAATTGCTTCTGTACTGATTCAATACTACGCTGGTGAACATCATATTGAGGGTTCCACACTGGCGAGCAATATTCCAGAGTAGGGCGAACTAACGAAGTGTATAAAACCTTTGTCACATATGGATCATCAAATTCTTTGGCCCAACGTTTAGTGAAGCCAAGAAGACTGCATGCTCTATTGAAAATTTAAGATATATGAACATTAAATGAAAGTTTTGGGTCAAACATAACGCCTAAGTCTTTGAATGATGGTACACAATCTAACAGAACAGACTTAATAGAGTAATGAGCTAGGAACGGCGACAAACGACTGAAAGTCATAAAAGAGCATTTAGAGGCATTAAGGTGTAATTTATTAACGTGACACCAATCACAGAACGCATCGAGATCTGATTGCAAGTACTGTTGGAAAGAAGGATCATTATATGAATAGCAAATCTTCACGTCATCCGCAAACATGAGCACGCGTGAATGAGCCAAGGCCAAAGGCAAATCGTTTATAAACAAGGTAAATAACAGTGGGCCCAGATGACTGCCTTGGGGGACACCTGACGTAACTCGAACAGTTTTAGATATCGAGGAACGAAAAGACACCTTTTGGGTTCTGCCAATAAGATACGACTTTAACCAAGCCAATAGTTTCGGGGAAAAACCCATGATGTTAAGTTTCATGAGAAGCAAGGAATGATCAACCGTATCGAAAGCCTTACTAAAGTCAGTATAAATAACATCAGTTTGACACTTATTACGGAAGCCATGGTGTACAAGGGTAGTCAATTCTAAAAGGTTGGTAAGCGACGAACGACCGTTCATGAAGCCATGCTGACAAAGAGAAATAGTGGATCTAAATAGGTGTTGAAGGGAAGACGTAATAATTTTCTCAAACAGCTTAGTTTGGCAATGCCACGGTAGTTAGAAATATCCGAATTGCTACCCTTTTTAAAAAGCGGAATAATAAACGACTCCTTCCAAATATCAGGAAAGCTACAAGTCTCACTCGATATAAAGAATAACCGAGATAAAGGCTTAGATAGGGAAATCGAACACATTTTAAGGATGCAACTAGGTATATTATCAGGCTCGGGTACGAAGGAAGACGTCATAGATGACAAGCTAGAGATAATGCAGTCTTCAGTAATACTAGGAAAAAACATACAATTGTAAGAGGTATAATCGTTTACGGTATTCTTTATTTTATTCTCCTATTGTAGCGGATGGCTTAATTATTTTACGATTTGCCACCGACACGTCTTGTCGCTGCAAGCTTTAGAATAGGAAGACCGGTATCAGCGTTGTTTCATTTAAACGTCATCGATATCACAGCGTTGATATCGATATAACTTAATCGCTATATAATACAGTTTATCGCTTATATAATAGGGTTATTTTATATATGTACTGGATTATCGTTATTATAAAGTTAAGGAAATATGTAAGTATTATATACGTAGACCAGAGGATTTATATGTAGCCTACTACACAATTTAAATATGAAATTGAGAAGGGATAAGGTGTGGGATCCGAAGCAGTAGTAGAATAAGTCGACTGAATGAATTTAGCAAACAGATCTGCAATATTTGAATCATTATTAGCAGTCTTGTCATTAAGTCTGAAGATGGAAGGTAGTAAATTAGAGCGTCTTTTGGAATTAACAAAGTTATAAAATCTTTTGGGGTTCTTATAAAATTCAACCTTACAGCGAACGATATAATTATTGAAGCATTGAGTATTTAAAAGGCAAAATTGAGATTTGGCTACACAATAATTTGCATAGTCAAGTCGCGAACCAGTTTTTTTAAATCTTTTAAAATATCTCGATTTAATGTTACGGAGATTAGAGAGCCTACGTGTGAACCAGACTGGCGCACTGGAGACGGTAGAGACATTCACATAAGGAACGCATTTATCAATTAGAGAATTAAGAGCAGAGTAGAACAAATTTACTGCACAATCTATATCACAGCACTCAAATAGAAATGACCAATCAAAAGAGAAAATAAGGCAAGGTGCATGTAGATCATCATATCAGAAGCTGGAGGAATGTATGAACAAGAGATATATAAGCTAAAGTTAGAACATGTAACTTCGACGCAAATAAACTCAACACCTAAGGGGAGATCAATCGGCACAACACTTGAGCACAGATTCGAGTTGACTGCAATGAGTACTCCGCCGCCACGACGACCAACACGATCAAGCCTATAAGAAATAAAGTTATTAGAAAGAATTTCATTATCCAAAACAGAGGAGTTAAGCCAAGTTTCAGAGAAAGCTAATATGTCAGCCGAAAAGGTTTGGCTATCGCAGAATAGTTTCGAGAGCTTGGTAAGAAGTCCTCTTACATTTTGATAGTGAATGCAAAGACTAGACGTTATTAGTTTTTTGAAGCAGAAGATACATTAGGAAGGTGGACAGGCAAAGGGCGGGAGCGCCTATTGGCCGCAAACTCGTGTACAACTAGGCCCTCTGGCCAAAAGTTAGGGTCAACTATAGCTGAGAAATACTCATTTGGTACAGTAATTTTAAACGAGGAGATTTCGCGAGGCCTAGAAAACTTAATCTTTTGAATTGAAACTTTAGCAAGGCATATATTACCAATGTAAGCTGCCACAGACGACTCAGAAGTATCTGGAGCAAGCCTAGAAATAAATAATTGTTTGTGATGAAGCACTACAGTTCGTGGAGGCGGAGAGCATTGGGATCCGCAAGTGATTGAGAGCCAGCATGATCAGAGTTCCCGTGAGGGATAGATTGAGGTACACCAGGGCTTGTAATGGGTACTTCAATCTCAAAAAAAGAGCATAAAGAGGGACAAGAAGAAAAGGTGTAGGCGAAAGTAAAATGGGAGAAGATGTAATAGAGAGTGCGGGCGACTGCTTATGAGGCAACTCAAGGGTACATTTCTTGGGCAATTCCTTAGAAGGTGGACAAAACTTGAATTGCGACAATAAATGTATGCTAGAGTCACACTCGTTAGTCAGCTGTTTGGCCATTTTATTTAAAGAAAGAAACTTTAAACGAAGATCCCTGTACATTCGGCTAAAATCACGCTGCTGGCTGGCACAAGATGGGCAAGTCCAGCGCATTAAGCCAAGCTCAGGTTTAGACACAGACAAACCACAAAATTTGTCGTAGTCGCGGCCGTTGAGGCCAGCACATTTTAAGTGAATAGGATTATCGCAGAGCCAACAAGATATTGCTCTATACTGATCGTCAAAACGATCAAAATGCTTGCAAGTAGGTATACAACAAGCCATTGAAAAGCCAAAAGAAACACAGGGCAAAAAACAAAAAACAAAAACTAAATATAGAAAAAATTTAAATACACAGCACAAAGATAATTATCGATAAAAAATCAATAATTACAAATAAAGCAAAGAGACAGCTAGAGTACACAGCAAGAGAGAGTGCAAGAACAGTTATAAGACGACCTTTAAGGGGCGGCCTTACAAAAGTGATTACGCGGGAGAGAAGCTGAGCACAAGCACAAAGCAGAGAGAACAACAAAACCACTAGCACTGATGGTATGAGAGAGAACAATAAATAAAAATTTAAATGCAACAAACACTAATCACGAAAAATTATTTAATTTAGCGAATTGTGCAAATAAAACACAAGGGTGTCAAGAAAACTGCACCAGCGAAAGCGAAAACAGACAATTAAAAATTGAGAGATAAAAATATATATTAATAAAAACTCAGGAGCTATACAAAAACACGACCGTCGTCAAATAAACATCCCTGTAGTACTGGAGGTGGCGATTGACCATAGTTGAACTACCTTCCGCACTAGTCCTAACATGGGTACTTACTTGACTGACCCTATGGTAAGCGAACGCCGAACCACCGAGCACGAAACGACAAAAAACATAAACGAAAAAAAAACGGTAGTATCATCACATACATATATTTTTGGTGTTTTGCGAATAGCGCATAGGTAAAGGAAAAAACAATCTTTGCTTTCTGTCGCTGTTTTTTTCCTAATTTACAAAAACAATTGTTATGGAAGTACCGTTTCTTTTCGTTTATGCTTTCTACTCTTCCTCCAAGGCTGCTGCGTTCGGCAGTTGACCAAATACAATCAAGCATTGCAAATGAAGTTCTGAAGCAGCAACAATCGTAAATATTCCAAGAAAATTTAAACAAATTATAATCAAAACAATATGTATAGTTAAAGGCATTTAAGAAGGCTCAAACAGGAGCAGAAAGCCAAATATATAAACAAATTAAATTGTGTCGCGACATTAGAAAAGGGAGAAGAAAAAAAAAAAATGAAAGTGATGGTGAAATGGAAGAAGTTGAGGAAGTATTAAATGTGATAGACATTGACAGTGGCATAAATAATTCAAGGCAAAGCAGCCTTGAAAAACGAGAGTAGGTATTATTTAATTCATTTCCGATTTAATTACAAAATTTAATCTTTACATTTTTCCCTAGATGCAATAAATTTGTTTGATGGCAGTGGATCACCCGAAGAACAACTGCAAAAGGCCATGCAGCTGCAGAAGAAGCGTTTCTTTAAAAACAGTAGCGTGAACAAAAAGAAAAATTAAATGAAACAGATTCAGAGTAAAAAAATTTATATTTAAATAAATAACAAAATTTAATTAAAACTATTTTAACATTTTTTCATTTCTTTTCACCACCCCTGCCTAGGGTCAGCAAAGTAAGTAATGGTGGTACCCTAGTAAGTAGTGATTTCACCAGCTACGAACTAGTTACCAGTACTAGAGGGATAAAACTGTTTAGCGGACGTTGACGATACTATGCGCAGTACGTTCAAGTGGCCCCTACGACACCAGGAGCCCAAGCAGATATGTAACTGCCCACCTCCCACCCGACCGACCGAAGGGTGCAGCCGTATAACGCACGGCACGAATCGCGTGGACAAATACACAATAGAAAAAACAGACAAATATATAAAAAAATACTATAGCTATCTACTAACTAAATGGGATAGGATAGAAGTTTTAATCATATTAATAGAAAGCTCTGAGCCGATTACAGGGAATAGAAGGTTGTAATCAGAGCAGAGGACCCTAAAAGGTTCATGCAGGGCATAGTTAGAAGAGCAACGACTAAGGGATAAAGGTATCAAAGGATGTCTACTCCGTCTACATGGTACCGACAGATTTACCTGAGCTAATAACTCAGGCGAGTCGATATCACCAATTAGGAGCTTGTGCATAAAAATAACACCAAGCATAATTCTACGGTTAGTTAGGGATAGGCAAATTGACATTGCGATCCCAGCTTAAGCCACGAAGAGCAAATAGCAAGAACTGCTTTTGAACGGATTCAAGTCTAATCTGGTGCGACTCATATTGAGGTGACCAAATGCAAGATCCATACTCTAAAATAGGACGGACAAGCGAAGTAAAAAGAACTTTAGTTGTATTCTTTTGACCATCTTTTAATGAAACCCAGGAAATGTTTCATGGAAATATGTGTGTTAAAATTTAACTTATGGTCCATAAGTACGCCCAAATCATTCATATTATTTAGACGTTCTAAAGGACTATTGTTTAGAAAATAAGAGACCAGTTGAGGAGAGTTATGATGGAAGATCGTTAATGAATAGTGTGAAAAGCAAAGGGCCAAGATGACTACCTTGAGGTACACCAGAAGTCACAGGAATGGAATCGGAAAAAGAAGACTTAAAAAGTACCTTCTGTTTTCTATTTGTTAAATATTCTCGAACCCAAGAGAGGAAAAGGGGTGGAAACCCAATGTCGCTCAGCTTAAAAAGTAATAGGGTATGATTAACGGAATCAAAGGCTTTGCTGAAGTCAGTGTATATGACATCAGTTTGTTTACCATTTTTGAACCCCTTGATAATTATTGATGTAAATTCTAAAAGGTTAGTGGTTGTAGATCTACGTTTAACAAACCCATGTTGGGATGGCGAAATAATAGAGCTGCAAAAATGTTGCAATTGAAAAGTTATAATTTTCTCAAAAGCTTTCGGAATAGCGGACAATTTTGAGCTACCTCTATAGTTAGAGGCTTCGTACTTTTTGCCATTTTTATGCAGAGGAATGATATACGACTCCTTCCAAATAGATGGAAAAGAAGAAGATTCAACAGACAATAGAAACAATTTTAAAATGGGTTTGCATAATGCGTTTGCACAGAACCTGAGTACACATCCAGGAAGACCATCTGGATAAAGAGGTTTAACTAATTTAAGTTCGCTAAGAATAGAACTTTCATCAAACACTGGATTGAAAATGCAATTAGCCTTTTCTAAATGATAAGGATTGCTCGATATTCAATCAGGCAATTGCCTGATCAGTGCTCGCTTTTTTATTTTGAGAAGACAAAAAAGATGGGTGCACGGAGGTCTTACGTTTAGAATTGACAAAATTATAAAATTGTTTAGGGTCAGAAGAAAACTGAAGCTTACACCGCTGAAGATAATTCTTATAGCATTGTGTATTAAGCATCATGAATTTTGAACGAGCGACTGTATACAGAGCATAATCTGATGAACGACGTGTTTTTTGAAACTTATAATGTCGTGTCTTCACATTTTTCAAACTCAGCATCAACAGCTATTAGAACGCCACCACCTATGCGAGAAATCCGGTCACGTCTGGATATAGAAAAGTTTGTGGAAAACACCGATGCATCAGCAATATCAGGTTTTAGCCACGTCTCTGTAAAAGTTGTTGTTGTTGGCAAGCGAATCGGATGCCGATTTTTCTTTTTTACAGTATATTCCTTAACTATTATATGTTTCGGCCAAAAATCTTCTCGACATATAGTGTCGAAGATATTGGCAGAAACACTAATTTTAAAGGACGAAATGTCCCGAGAATAAGAAAATTTAAACTTCTCCACCGCAATATTCGAGACGTTAACTTTCTTCCGAATATAGGCTATTACATCATCAGATGTGACAACAGTGTCTAGCCTAGAAACAAATATATGTTTCTTTGGTGGTATGCCAACGCGGTCCCGAAGCGTCAGCCGTAGTAGTAACGTTGGACGAGTCACCCACTGCAGAAGTCAACTTGTTTACGGGGCCCTCGATACTTTTAGAACTATCGGCAATTTCCATTGGAATGGGTAAATGCCCGGACACATCGGACACTACAATAGGCATCGTTTTTAAGAGATCATTCCCAGGTGATACCGGTAATTCCTTACTAATAGCATTCACAACCGGGCTCTTAAACGATATCAACTGCTGTACATTAGGAGTGGACGGTGCATGAGACCGGTCAGGAACGATAAGAGACGCTGGTGGATCTCCAGATACTGAAACACCCTTTTACGTTTCGGAGACTCATAAGCGATAAACTCCTGAACTGAGTCTCCACCGCAGTAGACTCCGCTTGGTGTTTATTAAAACCTGCCCCTAAAGTGCCACCGCCTTTAGCAATAGACCCCTTGATTTTGCCTGTGTAACCTGCACACTTAACGTGAACCGCATTGTCACACAGCCAACAAAGAATATAATCATGGGAGTCAACCTCATTAGTGGCAACTATGCAATTATTTTTTGAGCAGACAACCATTTTATCAAAAATTAATTAATTTAATTAAAAAAGGAAATACAAAAAAATAAAAATTCTAAAGGTTAAAAATCTGTATATAAGAATATACTGACCAGTTCTGACACAAGGGTTAATGTGCAGAGTAAGCCTTCACAACTAAAGAAAAGAAATTATAAGAATACACAAAAACAAAAACACGTATCACAGAGTCGCGGGTAGGCAAAAGACGAGAGCGCAAATCAAACAAGAATAGGAAAGAGCGGGAGAGCGCGTCAAATTGAACACATGCAACAACAATTTGTACGCAAGAGCGCGAGAGTTAGTTAAAACGGAAACGACACAAAAGCAAAATAAGATAAACAAAACAACAACACCGCTAACGCAAGTATTGCTGTAAGTTTTGATTTTATTTAAATTTAAACAAATACACAAAAGCGACAGCAAGAATTCGCGAAATGAAAATAAAATTCGGATGCTGGAAATATTAGCCGATAATAAATTTATGCACAAGTTATAGAAAAGAAATTAATCGCGAGAAAAAAATAAAAGTTGATAAGCGCAAAAAAAACACGTCCGTTCTCTGCAACGAGTGAAAGTTTTTTTTTGTCCGATAAATTCCAATTACCAAGAATAGACGATATTCTTGATCAACTAGGCAGAGCCAAATACTTTTCATGTCTAGATTTAATGTCTGGTTTTCACTAAAAGATAAATCGCGAAGCATTACGTCATTTTTCCACTAGCAATGGATCTTATCAGTTTACTAGACTACCGTATTGTCTAAAAATTGCACCAAATTCCTTTCAAAGAATGATGACAATTGCTTTCTCTGGATTAAATCCGTCACAAGCATTCCTTAACATGGATGACTTAATAGTCATCGGCTGTTCCTGAGAAACACATGCTCAAAAACCTAAAGGATATTTTTGACATATGTAGAAAACACAACCTAAAACTGCATCCAGAGAAATGTTCATTATTCATGCACATAGTGACATTCTTGTGTCACAAGTGTACCGACAAAGGAATATTGCTAAATGACACCAAATATGACGTCATAGAAAAATACCCAGTACCAACAGATGCTGATAGTGCTAGAAGATTCGTAGCCTTCTGCAACTATTACAGACGTTTTATTAAAAACTTCGCAGAACATGCACGTCCGATAACACAAATGTGTAAGAAAAACGTAGAATTTGTTCGGTCTGAAGAATGCCAAAAAGGATTGGAATATCTGAAAAAAGCCTTAATAGAACCCACACTGCTACAGTATCCAGATTTTTGCAAAGAATTTTGCATAACAGATGCTAGCAATTATGCATGTGGAGCAGCACTAACTCAAACTTATGGCGATAAGCAGTTGCCAGTAGCATACGCATCCCGTTCGACATTTCAGAGTCAAAACAGACCACAGACCCCCAACGTATTTATTTTCTATGATATATCCGAGTTCAAAATTAACAAGAATGAGACTTGATCTAGAGGTATATGAATTTACAGTAGAATATCTGAAGGGAAAAGATAATTTCGTTGCGGATGCATTATCCCGCATTACAATACATGATCTAAAAAACACAAAAGCAAATGTCCTGAAAGTTACTACCAGGCAGACAAAATAAGCCCAAAATATATGATGTACTCTGCAATGATGAACGAAAAGTAGTGACCTTGCGCATAACACACGATTTATGTTTCCTAAAACATGGAAAGAAAGTTATAGCAAAAATTGAGATTGGAAATCTGTACACCAATGGAAATCTAGACTTAGGTCAGTTTTTTCAAAGGCTTGAAAAACAAGCCGGTATACTCGAAATCAAACAACTCAAGTTGGCACCGAATAAAAAGATCTTTGAAACATTTTCAATAGAGTCCTTTAAAGAAATGGGCAATAAAATATTGAAAACATTAAGAGTAGCGCTTCTCCAGCCGGCGATCATTATAGAAAAAGATAAAGATAAAGAAGCAATATTGTCTACATACCATGATGATCCGATACAGGGTGGCCATACAGGCATTACAAAAACTTTGGCCAAAGTAAAAATATATTATTATTAGAAAAACATGACACGTCATGTAATAGACTACATTAATAAATGTGAAAAATGCCTAAAGTCAAAAACGACAAAGCACATAAAAACACCCTTAGTTATTACATAAACCCCCATACATGCTTTTGATAGGGTAATAGTGGACACCATTGGTCCATTACCAAAATCCGAAAATGGAAACGAATATGCAGTCACTCTAATATGTGACTTGGCGAAATACTTAGTAGCAATACCAGTTCACAATAAAAGCGCTACAACAATCTCTAAAGCTATTTTTGAATCTTTCATTCTGAAGTACGGTCCAATAAAGACGTTCATTACGGACATGGGAACAGAATACAAAAATTCGATAATAAATGACTTGTGCAAATATTTAAAAATAGACAACATTACGTCTACTGCACACCACCACCAGACCTTGTAACCGTTGAAAGAAGTCATAGGACATTCAATGAGTACATTCGATCATATATATCGGTAGATAAAACTGATTGGGACATATGGTTACAATATTTTGTGTATTGTTTTAACACAACCCTGTCAAAAACACACAAATACTGTGCATATGAACTTGTATTTGGTAAACAAAATAATCTACCAACACATTTTAATAGCATAAATAGAATAGAACCATTATATAACGTAGATGATTATGCTAAAGAAGTTAAGTTTAGATTAGAACTAGCATACAGTAGAGGTAGAATAATGATAGAGAAACGTAAGGAAAACCAGAAAAATTTTTATGACAATAAGTCAGCATATCTAAAAATAGAAATAGGAGATAAGGTTTTCTTAAAAAAACGAAGCTGGTCATAAGCTTGACTCAGCCTATATAGGACCATCGAAGTTGTAGAAATATCTAAAAACAACAACATAAAAATTAGGAATAATTAAAATAAGATACAAACAGTACATAAGGATAGGTTAAAAATTTGCAAAAATAAATAAAAAAAAAAAATAAATAAAAAAAAAAAAAAAAAAGAAAAATATAAATTTTTTTTATGGATTCAACTACTTTATTTTATTAAAAAAAAAATTCTTTTTGAAGAAAGAAAATTTGTCTGGCCAGACACACATAAAACAATTTTCCTAACAAACATACATACATTACTATTAATCAATCATTTATTATCATTATTAGTAACTAACAAATAACTCCATAATATTACTTTGAAATATCTTAGAATGTTTATTGATTAAGTGATATTGAGATTATATATATATATATATCGCAAGTTTATAACGCGTGTGCTTGCTGCGAACGACCGGCTGGACTGCCATTCGGGCGTCAAGAAGAAGAGTTGCCAGATGGCTTACGTATGAAAGGGCTGCATACACAACACCCCTTAACACCCAAGATGACTCATAGAATTGAGTGGGTCGTATCATGCCAGCAGAACGTCGTAGCATTAGTGGCAACTATGCAATTATCTTTTGAGCAGACAACCATTTTATCAAAAATTAATTAATTTAATTAAAAAAGGAAATACAAAAAAATAAAAATTCTAAAGGTTAAAAATCTGTATATAAGAATATACTGACCAGTTCTGACACAAGGGTTAATGTGCAGAGTAAGCCTTCATAACTAAAGAAAATAAATTATAAGAATACACAAAAATGACAAAAATGAATAGGCAAATGACGAGAGCGCAAATCAAACAAGAATAGGAAAGAGCGGGAGAGCGCGTCAAATTGAACACATGCAACAACAATTTGTACGCAAGAGCGCGAGAGTTAGTTAAAACGGTAACGACACAAAAGCAAAATAAGATAAACAAAACAACAACACCGCTAACGCAAGTATTGCTGTAAGTTTTGATTTTATTTAAATTTAAACAAATACACAAAAGCGACAGCAAGAATTCGCGAAATGAAAATAAAATTCGGATGCTGGAAATATTAGCCGATAATGAATTTATGCACAAGTTATAGAAAAGAAATTAATCGCGAGAAAAAAATAAAAGTTGATAAGCGCAAAAAAAAACACGTCCGTTCTCTGCAACGAGTGAAAGTTTTTTTTTTGTCCGATAAATTCCAATTACCAAGAATAGACGATATTCTTGATCAACTAGGCAGAGCCAAATACTTTTCATGTCTAGATTTAATGTCTGGTTTTCACTAAAAGATAAATCGCGAAGCATTACGTCATTTTTCCACTAGCAATGGATCTTATCAGTTTACTAGACTACCGTATTGTCTAAAAATTGACAACAAACAAGAATGAGACTTGATCTAGAGGTATATGAATTTACAGTAGAATATCTGAAGGGAAAAGATAATTTCGTTGCGGATGCATTATCCCGCATTACAATACATGATCTAAAAAACACAAAAGCAAATGTCCTGAAAGTTACTACCAGGCAGACAAAATAAGCCCAAAATATATGATGTACTCTGCAATGATGAAGTACGAAAAGTAGTGACCTTGCGTATAACACACGATTTATGTTTCCTAAAACATGGAAAGAAAGTTATAGCAAAAATTGAGATTGGAAATCTGTACACCAATGGAAATCTAGACTTAGGTCAGTTTTTTCAAAGGCTTGAAAAACAAGCCGGTATACTCGAAATCAAACAACTCAAGTTGGCACCGAATAAAAAGATCTTTGAAACATTTTCAATAGAGTCCTTTAAAGAAATGGGCAATAAAATATTGAAAACATTAAGAGTAGCGCTTCTCCAGCCGGTGATCATTATAGAAAAAGATAAAGATAAAGAAGCAATATTGTCTACATACCATGATGATCCGATACAGGGTGGCCATACAGGCATTACAAAAACTTTGGCCAAAGTAAAAATATATTATTATTAGAAAAACATGACACGTCATGTAATAGACTACATTAATAAATGTGAAAAATGCCTAAAGTCAAAAACGACAAAGCACATAAAAACACCCTTAGTTATTACATAAACCCCCATACATGCTTTTGATAGGGTAATTGTGGACACCATTGGTCCATTACCAAAATCCGAAAATGGAAACGAATATGCAGTCACTCTAATATGTGACTTGGCGAAATACTTAGTAGCAATACCAGTTCACAATAAAAGCGCTACAACAATCTCTAAAGCTATTTTTGAATCTTTCATTCTGAAGTACGGTCCAATAAAGACGTTCATTACGGACATGGGAACAGAATACAAAAATTCGATAATAAATGACTTGTGCAAATATTTAAAAATAGACAACATTACGTCTACTGCACACCACCACCAGACCTTGTAACCGTTGAAAGAAGTCATAGGACATTCAATGAGTACATTCGATCATATATATCGGTAGATAAAACTGATTGGGACATATGGTTACAATATTTTGTGTATTGTTTTAACACAACCCTGTCAAAAACACACAAATACTGTGCATATGAACTTGTATTTGGTAAACAAAATAATCTACCAACACATTTTAATAGCATAAATAGAATAGAACCATTATATAACGTAGATGATTATGCTAAAGAAGTTAAGTTTAGATTAGAACTAGCATACAGTAGAGGTAGAATAATGATAGAGAAACGTAAGGAAAACCAGAAAAATTTTTATGACAATAAGTCAGCATATCTAAAAATAGAAATAGGAGATAAGGTTTTCTTAAAAAACGAAGCTGGTCATAAGCTTGACTCAGCCTATATAGGACCATCGAAGTTGTAGAAATATCTAAAAACAACAACATAAAAATTAGGAATAATTAAAATAAGATACAAACAGTACATAAGGATAGGTTAAAAATTTGCAAAAATAAATAAAAAAAAAAAATAAATAAAAAAAAAAACGAAAAGAAAAATATAAATTTTTTTTATGGATTCAACTACTTTATTTTATTAAAAATACATAAAAAAGAAAAAAAAAATTCTTTTTGAAGAAAGAAAATTTGTCTGGCCAGACACACATAAAACAATTTTCCTAACAAACATACATACATTACTATTAATCAATCATTTATTATCATTATTAGTAACTAACAAATAACTCCATAATATTACTTTGAAATATCTTAGAATGTTTATTGATTAAGTGATATTGAGATTACATATATATATATCGCAAGTTTATAACGCGTGTGCTTGCTGCGAACGACCGGCTGGACTGCCATTCGGGCGTCAAGAAGAAGAGTTGCCAGATGGCTTACGTATGAAAGGGCTGCATACACAACACCCCTTAACACCCAAGATGACTCATAGAATTGAGTGGGTCGTATCATGCGAGCAGAACGTCGTAGCATTAGTGGCAACTATGCAATTATCTTTTGAGCAGACAACCATTTTATCAAAAATTTTATTAATTTAATTAAAAAAGGAAATACAAAAAAATAAAAATTCTAAAGGTTAAAAATCTGTATATAAGAATATACTGACCAGTTCTGACACAAGGGTTAATGTGCAGAGTAAGCCTTCATAACTAAAGAAAATAAATTATAAGAATACACAAAAATGACAAAAATGAATAGACAAATGACGAGAGCGCAAATCAAACAAGAATAGGAAAGAGCGGGAGAGCGCGTCAAATTGAACACATGCAACAACAATTTGTACGCAAGAGCGCGAGAGTTAGTTAAAACGGAAACGACACAAAAGCAAAATAAGATAAACAAAACAACAACACCGCTAACGCAAGTATTGCTGTAAGTTTTGATTTTATTTAAATTTAAACAAATACACAAAAGCGACAGCAAGAATTCGCGAAATGAAAATAAAATTCGGATGCTGGAAATATTAGCCGATAATAAATTTATGCACAAGTTATAGAAAAGAAATTAATCGCGAGAAAAAAATAAAAGTTGATAAGCGCAAAAAAAACACGTCCGTTCTCTGCAACGAGTGAAAGTTTTTTTTTTGTCCGATAAATTACAATTACCAAGAATAGACGATATTCTTGATCAACTAGGCAGAGCCAAATACTTTTCATGTCTAGATTTAATGTCTGGTTTTCACTAAAAGATAAATCGCGAAGCATTACGTCATTTTTCCACTAGCAATGGATCTTATCAGTTTACTAGACTACCGTATTGTCTAAAAATTGCACCAAATTCCTTTCAAAGAATGATGACAATTGCTTTCTCTGGATTAAATCCGTCACAAGCATTCCTTAACATGGATGACTTAATAGTCATCGGCTGTTCTGAGAAACACATGCTCAAAAACCTAAAGGATATTTTTGACATATGTAGAAAACACAACCTAAAACTGCATCCAGAGAAATGTTCATTATTCATGCACATAGTGACATTCTTGTGTCACAAGTGTACCGACAAAGGAATATTGCTAAATGACACCAAATATGACGTCATAGAAAAATACCCAGTACCAACAGATGCTGATAGTGCTAGAAGATTCGTAGCCTTCTGCAACTATTACAGACGTTTTATTAAAAACTTCGCAGAACATGCACGTCCGATAACACAAATGTGTAAGAAAAACGTAGAATTTGTTCGGTCTGAAGA
Organism: Drosophila paulistorum; assembly: GCA_018152135.1. Classification (NCBI taxonomy): domain Eukaryota; kingdom Metazoa; phylum Arthropoda; class Insecta; order Diptera; family Drosophilidae; genus Drosophila; species Drosophila paulistorum. Next base: position 457,124 of record JAECXG010000396.1, on the reverse strand, counting down.
ATGCCAAAAAGGATTGGAATATCTGAAAAAGCCTTAATAGAACCCACACTGCTACAGTATCCAGATTTTTGCAAAGAATTTTGCATAACAGATGCTAGCAATTATGCATGTGGAGCAGCACTAACTCAAACTTATGGCGATAAGCAGTTGCCAGTAGCATACGCATCCCGTTCGACATTTCAGAGTCAAAACAGACCACAGACCCCCAACGTATTTATTTTCTATGATATATCCGAGTTCAAAATTAACAAGAATGAGACTTGATCTAGAGGTATATGAATTTACAGTAGAATATCTGAAGGGAAAAGATAATTTCGTTGCGGATGCATTATCCCGCATTACAATACATGATCTAAAAAACACAAAAGCAAATGTCCTGAAAGTTACTACCAGGCAGACAAAATAAGCCCAAAATATATGATGTACTCTGCAATGATGAAGTACGAAAAGTAGTGACCTTGCGTATAACACACAATTTATGTTTCCTAAAACATGGAAAGAAAGTTATAGCAAAAATTGAGATTGGAAATCTGTACACCAATGGAAATCTAGACTTAGGTCAGTTTTTTCAAAGGCTTGAAAAACAAGCCGGTATACTCGAAATCAAACAACTCAAGTTGGCACCGAATAAAAAGATCTTTGAAACATTTTCAATAGAGTCCTTTAAAGAAATGGGCAATAAAATATTGAAAACATTAAGAGTAGCGCTACTCCAGCCGGTGATCATTATAGAAAAAGATAAAGATAAAGAAGCAATATTGTCTACATACCATGATGATCCGATACAGGGTGGCCATACAGGCATTACAAAAACTTTGGCCAAAGTAAAAATATATTATTATTAGAAAAACATGACACGTCATGTAATAGACTACATTAATAAATGTGAAAAATGCCTAAAGTCAAAAACGACAAAGCACATAAAAACACCCTTAGTTATTACATAAACCCCCATACATGCTTTTGATAGGGTAATAGTGGACACCATTGGTCCATTACCAAAATCCGAAAATGGAAACGAATATGCAGTCACTCTAATATGTGACTTGGCGAAATACTTAGTAGCAATACCAGTTCACAATAAAAGCGCTACAACAATCTCTAAAGCTATTTTTGAATCTTTCATTCTGAAGTACGGTCCAATAAAGACGTTCATTACGGACATGGGAACAGAATACAAAAATTCGATAATAAATGACTTGTGCAAATATTTAAAAATAGACAACATTACGTCTACTGCACACCACCACCAGACCTTGTAACCGTTGAAAGAAGTCATAGGACATTCAATGAGTACATTCGATCATATATATCGGTAGATAAAACTGATTGGGACATATGGTTACAATATTTTGTGTATTGTTTTAACACAACCCTGTCAAAAACACACAAATACTGTCCATATGAACTTGTATTTGGTAAACAAAATAATCTACCAACACATTTTAATAGCATAAATAGAATAGAACCATTATATAACGTAGATGATTATGCTAAAGAAGTTAAGTTTAGATTAGAACTAGCATACAGTAGAGGTAGAATAATGATAGAGAAACGTAAGGAAAACCAGAAAAATTTTTATGACAATAAGTCAGCATATCTAAAAATAGAAATAGGAGATAAGGTTTTCTTAAAAAACGAAGCTGGTCATAAGCTTGACTCAGCCTATATAGGACCATCGAAGTTGTAGAAATATCTAAAAACAACAACATAAAAATTAGGAATAATTAAAATAAGATACAAACAGTACACAAGGATAGGTTAAAAATTTGCAAAAATAAATAAAAAAAAAAAAATAAATAAAAAAAAAACGAAAAGAAAAATATAAATTTTTTTTATGGATTCAACTACTTTATTTTATTAAAAATACATAAAAAAGAAAAAAAAATTCTTTTTTAAGAAAGAAAATTTGTCTGGCCAGACACACATAAAACAATTTTCCTAACAAACATACATACATTACTATTAATCAATCATTTATTATCATTATTAGTAACTAACAAATAACTCCATAATATTACTTTGAAATATCTTAGAATGTTTATTGATTAAGTGATATTGAGATTACATATATATATATCGCAAGTTTATAACGCGTGTGCTTGCTGCGAACGACCGGCTGGACTGCCATTCGGGCGTCAAGAAGAAGAGTTGCCAGATGGCTTACGTATGAAAGGGCTGCATACACAACACCCCTTAACACCCAGATGACTCATAGAATTGAGTGGGTCGTATCATGCGAGCAGAACGTCGTAGCATTAGTGGCAACTATGCAATTATCTTTTGAGCAGACAACCATTTTATCAAAAATTAATTAATTTAATTAAAAAAGGAAATACAAAAAAATAAAAATTCTAAAGGTTAAAAATCTGTATATAAGAATATACTGACCAGTTCTGACACAAGGGTTAATGTGCAGAGTAAGCCTTCATAACTAAAGAAAATAAATTATAAGAATACACAAAAACAAAAACACGTATCACAGAGTCGCGGGTAGGCAAATGACGAGAGCGCAAATCAAACAAGAATAGGAAAGAGCGGGAGAGCGCGTCAAATTGAACACATGCAACAACAATTTGTACGCAAGAGCGCGAGAGTTCGTTAAAACGGTAAACGGTTAGTTAAAATTCGGATGCTGGAAATATTAGCCGATAATGAATTTATGCACAAGTTATAGAAAAGAAATTAATCGCGAGAAAAAAATAAAAGTTGATAAGCGCAAAAAAAACACGTCCGTTCTCTGCAACGAGTGAAAGTTTTTTTTTTGTCCGATAAATTCCAATTACCAAGAATAAACGATATTCTTGATCAACTAGGCAGAGCCAAATACTTTTGATGTCTAGATTTAATGTCTGGTTTTCACTAAAAGATAAATCGCGAAGCATTACGTCATTTTCCACTAGCAATGGATCTTATCAGTTTACTAGACTACCGTATTGTCTGAAAATTGCACCAAATTCCTTTCAAAGAATGATGACAATTGCTTTCTCTGGATTAAATCCGTCACAAGCATTCCTTAACATGGATGACTTAATAGTCATCGGCTGTTCTGAGAAACACATGCTCAAAAACCTAAAGGATATTTTTGACATATGTAGAAAACACAACCTAAAACTGCATCCAGAGAAATGTTCATTATTCATGCACATAGTGACATTCTTGTGTCACAAGTGTACCGACAAAGGAATATTGCTAAATGACACCAAATATGACGTCATAGAAAAATACCCAGTACCAACAGATGCTGATAGTGCTAGAAGATTCGTAGCCTTCTGCAACTATTACAGACGTTTTATTAAAAACTTCGCAGAACATGCACGTCCGATAACACAAATGTGTAAGAAAAACGTAGAATTTGTTCGGTCTGAAGAATGCCAAAAAGGATTGGAATATCTGGAAAAAGCCTTAATAGAACCCACACTGCTACAGTATCCAGATTTTTCCAAAGAATTTTGCATAACAGATGCTAGCAATTATGCATGTGGAGCAGCACTAGCTCAAACTTATGGCGATAAGCAGTTGCCAGTAGCATACGCATCCCGTTCGTTCACTAAAGGTGAAAGTAATAAAAGTACTTCTGAGCAAGAAGCTGCGATACACTGGGCCATTACACACTTTCGCCCATATATATATGGCAGACATTTCAGAGTCAAAACAGACCACAGACCCCCAACGTATTTATTTTCTATGATATATCCGAATTCAAAATTAACAAGAATGAGACTTGATCTAGAGGAATATGAATTTACAGTAGAATATCTGAAGGGAAAAGATAATTTCGTTGCGGATGCATTATCCCGCATTACAATACATGATCTAAAAAACACAAAAGCAAATGTCCTGAAAGTCACTACCAGGCAGCAAAGTAGACAAAATAAGCCGAAAATATATGATGTACTCTGCAATGATGAAGTACGAAAAGTAGTGACCTTGCGTATAACACACGATTTATGTTTCCTAAAACATGGAAAGAAAGTTATAGCAAAAATTGAGATTGGAAATCTGTACACCAATGGAAATCTAGACTTAGGTCAGTTTTTTCAAAGGCTTGAAAAACAAGCCGGTATACTCGAAATCAAACAACTCAAGTTGGCACCGAATAAAAAGATCTTTGAAACATTTTCAACAGAGTCTTTTAAAGAAATGGGTAATAAAATATTGAAAACATTAAGAGTAGCGCTACTCCAGCCGGTGATCATTATAGAAAAAGATAAAGATAAAGAAGCAATATTGTCTACATACCATGATGATCCGATACAGGGTGGCCATACAGGCATTACAAAAACTTTGGCCAAAGTAAAAAGATATTATTATTGGAAAAACATGACACGTCATGTAATAGACTACATTAATAAATGTGAAAAATGCCTAAAGTCAAAAACGACAAAGCATATAAAAACACCTTACATGCTTTTGATAGGGTAATAGTGGACACCATTGGTCCATTACCAAAATCCGAAAATGGAAACGAATATGCAGTCACTCTAATATGTGACTTGGCGAAATACTTAGTAGCAATACCAGTTCACAATAAAAGCGCTACAACAATCTCTAAAGCTATTTTTGAATCTTTCATTCTGAAGTACGGTCCAATAAAGACGTTCATTACGGACATGGGAACAGAATACAAAAATTCGATAATAAATGACTTGTGCAAATATTTAAAAATAGACAACATTACGTCTACTGCACACCACCACCAGACCTTGTAACCGTTGAAAGAAGTCATAGGACATTCAATGAGTACATTCGATCATATATATCAGTAGATAAAACTGATTGGGACATATGGTTACAATATTTTGTGTATTGTTTTAACACAACCCTGTCAAAAACACACAAATAGTGTCCATATGAACTTGTATTTGGTAAACAAAATAATCTACCAACACATTTTAATAGCATAAATAGAATAGAACCATTATATAACGTAGATGATTATGCTAAAGAAGTTAAGTTTAGATTAGAACTAGCATACAGTAGAGGTAGAATAATGATAAAGAAACGTAAGGAAAACCAGAAAAATTTTTATGACAATAAGTCAGCATATCTAAAAATAGAAATAGGAGATAAGGTTTTCTTAAAAAACGAAGCTGGTCATAAGCTTGACTCAGCCTATATAGGACCATCGAAGTTGTAGAAATATCTAAAAACAACAACATAAAAATTAGGAATAATTAAAATAAGATACAAACAGTACATAAGGATAGGTTAAAAATTTGCAAAAATAAATAAAAAAAAAAAAAATAAAAAAAAAAAACGAAAAGAAAAATATAAATTTTTTTTATGGATTCAACTACTTCATTTTATTAAAAATACATAAAAAAGAAAAAAAAATTCTTTTTGGAGAAAGAAAATTTGTCTGGCCAGACACACATGAAACAATTTTCCTAACAAACATACATACATTACGGGCTGCATACACAACACCCCTTAACACCCAGATGACTCATAGAATTGAGTGGGTCGTCTCATGCGAGCAGAACGTCGTAGCATCGGTAAGGCATGCAATGACTGTGGATCATCTTGAATAGGACTCTCTGGCCTAGAGTGGTTACTGGAAACAGGATCTTCCGTGTTGTCATCAGTTGCTGATGGTACCTGATGTGATATTTTTGCATCTATTTGTTCAACTCGGCTTCGAATTTGGTTATAGACGCTTCATGATGCGATTGTCTGTCAAACGAACTTTGTAAGACACTGGTCCTGTTTGCTCGGATATGTAGGCTTCTATTCATTTTGGACCCGGTGCATAGTTTCGTACCCAAACGGATTTGCCTGTATCAAAACATTTCGGTTGTCTAATAAATGGCACTGCTCCATTAAAAATTTCTTGTGGCTGTAGTTTATTAAAGTAGGACTGTAACTCCCGATTCAACAACAGCTGAGCTGGCGAGCGATTTGTCGTTGCATGTGGAGTTATGTGTTAAATTAAACAAAAATCGAGCAAGGCTTAGATCCATATTATTGTTCGGAGGTAGTTTTTTAAGGTTGTTTTTGGTGGTCTGCACCATTCGCTCTGCTTGGCCGTTTGTTGCTGGGTGAAACGGTGCTGATCTAATGTGTCGAATTAGATTGTTGTGGAGGAATGCCTTGAACTCCTCGGAGGTAAATGCTGTGCCATTGTCTGACACTAACTGATCTGGTAACCCAGAACTTTGATTGTAGCCGCTGTAGAAGTGGAGCTAACAACTGCAACCTCTAGCCACTTTGAGTAAGAATCCACGACCAGAAGAAAGGTTTTTCCTTGAAAAGGTCCTGCAAAGTCGATGTGTAGACGGGACCACGGCCGCTTGGCTAACTCCCAATGATGCACCGGTGCCCCTGAATGATCGTTACGACTCTGCTGGCATGGAATACATTTCTTAACAATAAGCTCAATCTCTGCGTCAATGTTTGGCCACCAAACATAGCTACGCGCTAACGCCTTCAATTTTACAATGCCTGGATGAGCGGCATGTAGAGCAGCTAAAATTGTTGCTCTGGATTTCGGTGGAACTACGGCGCGATTTCCCCAAATCAAAACTCCTTTATTTGTAGAGAGCTGTTCCCGAAGGCAATAGTATGGATTTGCAATATCTGATTGCTCCAATTTCATGTCAGGCCATCCCCCCCTTAACACCCAGTTTGATACTTTCGCCAATAAGGGGTCCTTCGATGTTTGAGCGGCAATCGCCTCAGCACTTATGATTGGCGTTGCTGCTAATTCGATCATAAGCACATCGTCGGTGCTAACAGCGTCCGATGCTGCTGACAGTGGACAACGACTTAGAAAATCCGCATTGCCCATTTTTAATCCGCAGCCGTGTACTAGCTCGAAAGTATATGCTGACAGGAACAAAGATCGACGTAGCATCTGATTTAAAATAATGTTTGGGATTGCTTTCGATGTGGTAAAAATACCCAACAGAGGTCGATGATCGGTGATTAGTGTGAAAGTACGACCGTAGACGTAGTTGTGGAACTTCTTTACTCCTGCTACCAAGGCAATAGCTTCTCGATCAATCTGAGCATAATTTCGCTCAGCTTTGGATAAGGTACGGGAGTAAAAGGCGATGGGTTTCTCCGGTCCATTCGGCATTTTGTGACTTAAAACTGCACCGAGTCCATATGGTGACGCATCACAAGCTAGAACTAGTGGCAATGAACCATCTTAATGCACTAGTACGTCGTCTGACCCAATGAGTTCCTTAAGTGTAGAAAACGCCTTCTCACACTGTTTGTCCCACCTCCAAGTTGCATTTTTATCCAAAAGACGATGTAAGGGGTCTGCCACTGGTGCTTTATGTGGCAAAACTGAGTGATAAAAATTTAGTAGTCCTAAGAAAGCCTGCAACTGCTTTTTAACCTTAGGTGCTGGTGCGTCTTTGATTGCCGAGACTTTATCGGCACATGATCTTATACCAGTTGAGTCAATTTTGAACCCTAAAAACTCAACGAATGGTACTCCGAATTGGCATTTGTCCTTGCGTAGTCGCAGTCCGGCTTTATCAAAACGTATAAACAGTTTCTGTAATCTAATTGCCAATTCCGTTTCCGTTTTTCCCATTATTACAATGTCATCAAAATATGGTAAGACTCCGGAAATATTCTATACCACATTCTCAATACAGCTTTGAAACATGCCTGGTGCAGATGATGCATAGGCGATCCAGCTCCTCTTCGACTAGTCCCTTTAGAGCATATGGAATTCGGCGTGGAGGTAGTCGCACTGGTGGCACTGTTGCATCAATGTTTAATATGACTGGCGGACCAGTGTAACAACCAAGTTCTATTGAGAATCGAACTTATTCAGAATGCATGCGATCTGTACGTCACTGCCCACTGAATGTATGCCCTTGATACTGATGCCTAGTGGGTCGAACCAGTTGCAACCCAGAAGGCCGCTACAACCGTTTTTAGTGACGATGACTGGAAGATTATCAATATTACGACCGTTGTAATGAATTAATACATCAAAAACTCCTAGTATCTGGATTGGGTTGTGTTGGTAGTCACTAAACCCCGGATCGTAGTTGTAAACCTTAGGCTTGTTTGTTGGCCAGATACGATCATAAGTGCGCAACGCCATCATAGTTACGTCAGATCCTGAATCCACTTCAAAAGTACACGATTTTCCATTAATCTGTAGCGTGATACGTTTTTTCAGGCTCACCAGATTAGATGTGAGGTTTACCGATATTCCGCGTGAATTTTTGCCCTTTACTGGATGAACATCGATGGACGATTCATTATTCCGGCAGACACGCTTAAGATGGCCCTTCCGGCCACAGCTGTGACATATTGCTTCACGATAAGGGCATTGCTGCCGGCCGTGTGGACCGGCACAACCCGCACATTGTTGTCCTTTTCCTTTATGTGGTTGTTGAGGGCCCTGTGATTTGATGCTATGGATAGTCTCATTAGGCTGGCTGATAGCCTTTGCACTCGCTGCTGCAGCTTCACTAGTAGTTGCTCTCTCCAAAACTTTTTGCACTGTCAATTCAGTGTCTGCAAGAAAACTTCTATGTAAGCTTTCATCTCTCATGCCGCATGCAAAACGATCACGCAGCATTCTGTCCAACGCTGCTCCAAAATTGCAACCCACTGCCAATGCCCGCAGCGCTGCGAGATAGTTTCCGACGGTCCCATCCGGATGTTGATCACGTTTGTGAAAATGATAAAATGCAGCGATTTCCGATGGACGTGGACAAAGATGATCAGTTAGAATCTTCTCAATTTGGTCTAACGGTAATGTACTGACCTGGTTTGGAAACGCCAATGATGTCAAAAAATCGTAGACTGGTGCTCCGACCAATGTGAGGAAATATGCTTTTTTGGCAAGCAGGAACAATTTAAATCGCCCCAAATATGAGCCCCATTTATTTGGCTGTCCCAAATCAAACGGTTCCAAACTTCCAACTGTCGTCATAATTGGGTTCCGTTGAGTATATTTAGCACTCGTAGAATCAATTACTTCCTTCTTTTCCTCAAAAACGCCGGCTAATCTAATCTCTCCAAATTCACCAGCAAGCGACTCTGCCATGCAAATGTGTGTGTAAACGTTTGCAAAATTTCACCACAGCATGTATATGTGAACGTATATGTATGCTTTCGTGCGTGACAATTTTTTGATATTTTGCGTCAATAATTCCAAGTTTATTTCGGATGATAATTAGCATCCCATCCTCGTCGCCAGTTTGAAATTTCTTAGAATGTTTATTCATTAAGTGATATTGAGATTACATATATATATATCGCAATTTTATAACGCGTGTGCTTGCTGCGAACGACCAGCTGGACTGCCATTCGGGCGTCAAGAAGAAGAGTTGCCAGATGGCTTACGTATGATAGGGCTGCATACACAACAATTACGTTATTTTCTAAAAAGAGGAGGTGTAGTATATCCATACCAAAAAATCATTTCACACAAAGAGCTCAACTTGTAACACTTTGTTGCAAGTATAAACAATCAAATATGTACGCAATAATTCATATGACTCCAGTTGAGTATGTTTATGTGTATACATTAATATATTCACATAAACATATGTATGTACACACATATATGCACATACATATATTCATATGAGCAACAATGCACAGGCGTAACATGAGCTAGGGCCAAGCCAGCGTGTGAACGCTGACCATGCCATTTGATGCAAGTGCCCCAAATAATATGTAATGTATGTACTGACACTTTCTCTCTCTTTTGTAGCTGTCGCATAAGTGGCAGCATAAGAATATCTATGTAACAATAGGTTAAATCAAAGAATATTGTTGGAATAAAAATAAATCTAAATATTACCACCAAACTGAGCTGACGCGTTTATTGTTCCAAAATTATAAACCAAGTGGAACCCGGTCATTACATGGCGACCGTGACAATAGGTCAAAAATAGACCTAAGGACAAAGGACGAAGGAAAAATTTTTTGTGTATGTATGTGTATGTGTGAAAAAAGAAATAAATATAAAAAAAAGGGCACGAAAATGAGAAATGGCTACACTGGAGAACTACTTTCAAAGAGTTACCAGGCGAAGCCCGAGCATAAGAAACGATATAATTGAGGTGTTCCGTAGTGAGCGAAGCCACTCCCCTCAAAGCTCGCGAACTCTAGTGCAAATAAGAGCCGCATACTCCGATCTTGCTGGAGAAGAATTCCCAGTAATGGGAGGCTTAAGAGTACAGATATGCTTCCTGATAGGGTACCCAATGTATGCTGCTACACAGATGCAGCAGGTACATTCCATTTTTATCTAATGGACTAAGAAAAAAAAACACACACACACAAAAATAAATAAATAAATAATAAAACCAAAACCACGGATGAACAACGGTGAAGATATTCCCTTTGCGGAATCTGCTCCTGTCGAGCAAAGGGATGCACAGACGCTAGAAGAAGCGTTAGAGCTGTATCCCAACGACGGACCACGCCCACTCACAATAGCTGAGTGCCGGCTTACTGTCTGGCTCACTGTGCGAAACACAGTTGAGATAATTGTTCTTTCTTTTAAAGTTTTTCAAATTACATTAAAGAAGAAAATTTTTTATGTAACAATCGGATCCAAAAAGGAATTTTTCTCTCACACAAGGAAAATTTAGAAGAAATAGGGATATTGTTGTTAGCTATCCTAATATTAGTAGCCTTAAATCTTGCTTTGAAATTTTACGCAATGCATAATAAAATAATTAAGAAAAAATATCAGAGTAGAGCAGATGGCCTAAATACAGTATAAAAATGGGTCGAGTAGAACTTAGATATTTGAACAAATACGTTCCATTCTTAGACTTCCTCTTTAACAGAGGTGAAACCAGTCCAAAATATAAAGAAATCAAATACTGGATTGTGAATAATAGCAAATTTAAATCAGGGATAACTCACTTGATAGAAACATCCATTCTAGAAGCCTACAACCGCCTAAAGCGAAGAAACAGAATTCTAGCCACATGGGTGCATAAACTATTCGAATAACTCATAGAGACGATTGATCTCTCAGGGAATTAAAAAAAAAAAAAAGAATGAGTAAATTTTTTAACGAAATATGGCTAATTGGGATGACATAATAGGACAAGCTAGTATAAAGGCGCAAGAATTAAATAAATCTTGTAAGTGCCTCTCGCAGAACAGGAAAACATCCCAAAGTACAATAGAAAAACACTCGAAAATAATAATAGAGAGCCTAGAAAATATTAGAGCGGTATTCATAGCACACTATAGTAAGCTAACTTCGGTACGAAAAACAGCCGCAAATGCATTCTATAATGACTGCAAACAAAAGGCAAAACCCGTATTAAAAAGATATAATATTGAATATAAACAAACAGTTGATTTGGATATTTCAGTGTCACAGGAAGACAAAACCAAGTTAACGGCTGAAGATGAGACGGATCAAGAAGAACCGTCAGCGAGTTTAGAACAAACAAAAATAACTCTTAATAAACCAGCCATTTTTCCAAGAAATACAAAAATGACTCAAACAGTCGCTGATTTTTTAAAGATGGCCTCAAGCCTTATCCCACATTTGATAAATTCACTAAAAGGCGACCATGAGGAAACAGCAGTGTGTCTCATAAAAACAAAACTAAAAGGTCACCCAAGAAATTTGATAACCTCTGAACAGACAATAGAAGAGATTTTTAACAGTATTGCATAACGGCAAAAATCAAAAACCTACCCCAGAGAAACAAAACAGCAAGTCAGTATGCCCGAGAAATTGAAAAGCTTACTGAATCTCTGGAAGGTGCCTTTATACACGATGGCAAATCTGTCGAAATAGCTAAAAAGTATACACTTTCAGTCGCTACAGAGGCAATGACAAAGAACTGCATAAACAATCAAGTACGTAACGTACTAAAATCAGGTATTTTCCGTGACATGAACGAACTAACAACAAAGTTCGTAGACAGTAGTACAGCAGAAACAGGACAGGCAAACCCTGTCATGCACTACCGTCGATACAATAGAAATGGACAAAATAATTACCGAGGTAGAGGTAATTACCAATAGGAATAATAATACCGGTACAACAACCGAGGAAGAAACAATTCCAACCGAAACAGTTCGATCCGAGGTAATTTCAACCGAGGTAGCTCTAACAACCGAAATGGTAATGTACGACTTACTCAAAGTAATTAGGAAAACCAATATTTCCCTGCAGATATTCAGAAGAAACTGTAAATGTATACACATTCAATCTTAGCCTAAGTATTTTCATCAAAATTAAAAACGAAAATACACACAACACATATACCTTCTTGTTTGATACAGGTGCAGACGTATCAATAATAAAAAATATCAAAGAAGGTAACTTCGGCAATGTCGAAGTTTATATACCCTTGCAGTCCTTGGCAATAATTTTTTTACATTTTGAAATTTCTTTCCTTGCAACTCAATTCATCAACACACAAACAAAACATTCAAATTATTTCTCTCTTTATCTAATGCAGCGACTGTATCAGCATATATTGGTTCTATATCAATTTCATTTACAGAGCTTAGCACATTTAAAACGTTCAATTGGTTCTTCTCATCAGCGTGGAGGCTAAATGTACATCCGTTGGGATCCATCATCACCGTAAAGTTTTTGACGAAGACGTATCCAATAAGTACATCAGCTTCTAATTTAGAGTTCGGGACGATGAGTATTTTGTGTTCTGTACTCAATCCACCTTGACTGTAGTAGTAACCTCGTTACTTACGTTTTACAATTTGTATTCCATTAATTTCCCTACTTAGTTTTTCTGTTAAGTATTGTATATAGATTATATCTTTAAATTCCTGTGCTTGTTGCATTAGATTGTTATATGTAATGTCTATTAACGTTAAATTTACTTTTAAATAATGATATTCAAAGTTTGTCGGTAAGTCCATGGTTCCTGTTTTAAATATTAAGTAACCGTTCGGTGCTTTTACTGGGTTTATGTCAATGGATTGACTGCATGTTGATTTTAATGTTAAGAATAGCATGATGCACAAAAAAGTCATCTTGAGATGTTGACCTGTAATGTATCAAGTGTCATATTTGCTTTTATTAACTTTCTTTTTCTTTTTGAATTTTGATTTGTAGTGTGTGACTCTTTGTTCTCTATTTCTTTCTTCAAAATGTTTCTTATCTAATTGATTTATCTCTCCTGTCTTTTTGAATGGATTTGTTGTTTTTGACTTTACTAGTGGTGCTTGTTTAAATCTAGTATCGATTTCGAAATCGTGTCTATCTTTATTTAAATTGTTTATTTTATGTATTTTATTCGTTTGGGTATTATAGTCTGGTTATCCTGCATAGATAAAAATGTCCGCTGGTGTTCGGTTAGTTGTTTTATGTCTCGTCTTATGGTTGTATATGTAGAGAATTTTTTCAAATTTAAGTAATTTATCTTCAATGTCGTTTTCACTATTTATAATTCTGAGTTTTTCATTTACTGTTTTATGGAATCTTTCTACGTCTGAAATGCTGTTTTTACTTGTTGTAATTTCTAACTTTACATTTTCTTCTTGTAGCCAATTTTTTAGTGCTATACACAAAAATGCTGAATCTTTGTCTGATTTTATTTATATTGGTTTGCCCATTTCAGTGAATACTTTCCTAATTGCTCTCTTGGCTTCTAACCAATCTCTAGATTTTACTTCTACAAGTGTTGCAAATTTGAAGTAAATATCAATGCATGAAAGGAATTGTAAATTGTCGATCATGTAAAAGTCCATGACGTATTCTCTGGCATTAAAAGTTTCTGGTGTTATTTCAAAAGTTAGTTTTGTATTCCTATTTTCTGTCTTTGCGATATTGCATACTGAGCATTCGTTAATAATGTTTTGAATCAGGTTTTGAAAATCGGGGAAATAATATTTTTCTTTAAACAAATTAATCGTTTTTTCGATTCCTGGATGTAATAATTCTTTATGTTGTTTTAGAATTATTTCTTTGAATTGTGCAAATGTTTGAATGTCCTCGGTTAAAGTTTCTGTTTTGTCTTCTGAATCTCTAATGAATTCTATTTGCCTGTTAGAATAATTAATGGGTTTTTCTATTATTGGAATGTAATTTCCATTATCCTCATGAGCACTATGTATTGTAGCTACGGTGCTGTCTGTTTTTTAAATACCCTTCTGAGTGATAGTATGTGTTCCTCCAATGAAGTGGAGTGCACTGTAATGTCATCCAGATAAACAAGACAATCCTTGTAAATAAGGTCTTCCAAAAGATTATTCATGCATCTTTGAAATGTTGCCGGGGCATTTTTAAGACCAAATGGCATACGTGTGTATTCGTAATGGGTTTAGTTGAGAAAGCTGTTTTTGCAATAGATTCAGGATCCATTTGAATTTGATGAAATCCCTTAGCTAAATCAATGGTGGTAAAGTATTGGCATTTTCCCAGTTTGTCAAGAATTTCATCCATGAGTGGAATTGGAAATTTGTCATATTTATTTTTATTTAAATTTCGGTAGTCAATGACTAACCTGAATTTTTGTTTGTTGGAAGCATCTCCTTTATTTGGGACGATCCAAATGGGTGAACAGTAGGGTGAATTCGATTTTCGAATGATACCTTGTTCGATCATTTGATTTATTTGTTTGTTGATTTCTATATCAAACGTTTGGGGATATTTGTATGGACGTTTATAAATTGGGTCCTCATGTTTTGTACAAATAGAGTGCTTTATAGTACTCGTGAAAGTCAAATTTTCACCTTCGCGGTACTGAATATCACTGAATTCGTACAAGACCTTTTTTAGTTTTTGTATTTCCTCGTTATTTAAATGGTCGAGTCTACACTGATTACTTTCTATTATTTCATTTTCAATAGCAAAATTTGTGTCTGGGTCCCTCTCTTTAGGTGGGTCTAAACACTCTATGTTATGTTCTTCTTCTATTTCTTCCATATCTCTGAAATAAAATGTATATTCTTCTTCATAGTTTATTTGGGCTTTGCATGCTTTTAAGAAAGTTCTGCCTATCAACATGTCATATGTATTTGAAAATTTATGGATATAAAACTTTTGTTCTGTCGGACAAAGTTTGCTAGGTGCAAGGAAAATTACTTCTTTTAATTCTACTGCTCCTTCAATCATATGAATTTTGGAATCTCCTAAATAGGTTTTGAAATTAAAAAAGTTTTCGGACATTACATTTATTGAAGAGCCTGAGTCGACTACACATCTTAAAGGTTTATTGTTCATTGTGATTCTGATGAAGGACTTGTCTCTATCTCTTCTTCCGATTGATCCGAGGCATTCTGATGAAAATTTTCGGATGTGTCCATTTTGCTAATTCCACTATTACTTTCTCTTGGCCTTTTTGTAGGCTGGTTTGCTACATATTTTTTTGGATAATTATTTTGTTGTTGATTATTCATTGGATTCTGAGCCCTGTCAATATTTAATTTTTGTTGAAATTCTTGGAAAAGTTTTTGGTTTTGTGTGGTGTCTGATTGTTTTGTTTGAGACGGAGTTGTACTATTGGGTACAAAAGATTTTCCACTTTTTTGGCTTTGATTTGATTTTCTGATTTCTGTTATACTATCCTCGTATAACCCTTCTCTTTGAGCTAGTTGTTTTAGCTTGCTAACTGTGGTTATATCATATCTGGCTAACGTCATAAATAATCTATCGGGTAATTTTTTGTTGATTACATCTTTTATAGTGTTATTTAAAGCATTTGTATAAAGAGTAGTGTTATTTGCATCGTTTTCAAGACTAAGCTTGTTTGTAATAATATAGGATTTATCTTCTAATTCTGTTACAAACTTACGAAGGTTTCCTGTATAGTGGGTGTTGTAGAGGCGTCGAAGAAGTTCCTCACATGGGGTCTGCGTCTTCAATTCATTGATGAGGAATGTTCTGAGTTCCGGCCAGTTGTTGGCTCCAATTTGCGAAAGTCGTTGTGCCTCTCCAGTGAGCTCCATCTCGATTGCGCTGAACAATATGTTTTGTTGCCTTAGGTCATGGGTTGGATACAGGTGCATGATGAAATCTATCCTCCTTATGAATGATGTCAGATTCTCTGGTGCTCCATCATAGTTTGCCACTTGTCTTAATGAAGAGTGAGTTCGGCCATTTTTGGTTTTTTAGTTTTGTTTGTGATGTTTTGTATGTGTTTTATTTTATTCGCACACAAGTTGGCGTTTTGTTCCACAATTGGAGTTTATGGTTGTAACACACACAGTTGATATTTCCGCACACAGTTGGCGTTTTTGTTCCACAATTGGAATATAATTTTTTTTTTGTTGGTTGCAACACACAGTTGATATTTCCGCACACAGTTGGCAGAAAATATTTTCACTGTTGTAGACTTTTGAGCGTTCCCGTAAGTTCTTGATGTCGGATCGGAGTTTTATAGTGATTATTCACTAATTCTATGTAACGCACGGATAATAGTTCTGTGTCACTCGGATAGAATAACAAGTTCACATTTACCGATCCTACCGACTGCACCAATTATGTATCTTGTCTTTCCAAAAGGAAAAAAAAGATATTGTTTTATTTGAGTTAAAAGCGGGGACTTTATTCGTTGGATGAATGCTTAAAACTAAAGCACAAAATGTCTTACAGTTATATTTATAGGCTAAATATGTGGGCCCTTCAGTGGCGTGATCGATATTGATGCGGTTTGATTGGCCCGAATTTTAATGCTGAATTAGCGTTCTCACGCTTTTGATTTTAGGGGGACAATTATTATTGCAAGTGTTCAATTGTTTATGAATAAAACGGATTTTATTGCTTGTGCTTTAATTATGAGTTAGCGTTCACCCGCTTGATTTTGAGGGGGACAATTGTTATTGCAAGTGTCCAATTGTTTATTTTTACGGGGCGAAGAGTTTATAAGGTTTTGTGTATTGAAGTTGGATACTTATGACTATGTAACGTTTTTCCATTTTGATGGCTATGGCTAAGGAAAGTATGACTAAAAAAGTTGAAAGGGTATACAAACATTGACGCGGTCGAAGTTAGCCCCGGCCTTCTAGTTTTTAGTTTAAGCTCTGTTCACATGCAAGCTATGCAAGCACCAGCCAACTTGGCTATTTGTAGTCCGATTTTTATGAAATTTGGTATTTTGCTTGATATTAATAGGGGAGAGGGCCCAGTTGTGACTCAGGCCCAGTTGTGACATTCTCAAATATTTTTGAAATGCGATATTGAATGACAGTTTGAGCCCTGTAAATCATGTTCATTAGACGTTCTTCAGTTTTTGGACAGAAACATTAATAATAGCATTGTACATATATACGCGTAACAAACATCGTGTTGAAAATCGTGCGAAAAAGTTATTTTGATTTTTTTCAAAGTACCAAAATTTTATGAAATTAAAACTGAAAAGGTGAGTTTAATGCATCAAAGTATTGAATTTGCCGTATATTTTCTGTTTCTATAAGGATTTATGTGATTATGTAGTGTCTATGAAAAATATACATATAAACTATAAACTATGAAAAGGCCCGGTTATGACACAGCTGGAAAGCGCAGTTATGTCCCATTTTATTTGCACTAGGATGATGTAAACCAACATCACCATCATCTGATGAAGAAACAGATTTCTGCATCATTTGCCTAAAGCTGTTGCCGAAGAAATTGACCGCTGCCAACTTTATCAACTCCAATGTATGCAAGAAGTGCGCTAATATGCAAGCAAGTTATTTCACTTGCAAACACTGCGAAAGTGCCATGGGCGACGTGGAATAAAAATCGTTATCATTTATGGCCATTGGAGGCCATTTTCTTATGTTTTTTTCCATTGTTTTTGCCATTGAAGGCCTCATAATAAAAAAACCATTAAATTACTACAATTGGTGTGGCATTCCTTTCATATTTTCTTATATTCAGTGAATTTCTTAAGGTGAGTCATAACTGGGTCACTTTTTTTGGCTTAAAAAAAGTTATCTAAATTAAATCTGTTCCAAAATTTTTTGAATAACTCAAATAAACATACTTTCTTTGGAAAAAAGTTGCGTTTGGTTAATATTTAAATGTTAGTCTTCTTAATTTTTCACTTTCCGGAACTGAAGAAAAAATTTCGATGTTTTTCAAAACCCGGGTCACATCTGGGCCCTCTCCCCTATCAAATTGAGGTATGCCAAATTTGATTGCACAAGGTAGAAAATTACGGGAGATAATCGATTTTTTTTGAACTGCGGGGGCGGAAAGGCGCGTGGCAAAAATTTGAAATAATCTTGATCACTCTACATACTCCACGAGCCTACATTCCAAATTTGGTGGCTCTATCTCTTATAGTCTCCGAGATCTAGTCGTTCATACGGACGGACAGACGGACAGACGGACGGACAGACGGACATGGCTAGATCGACTCGGCTGTTGATACTGGTCAAGAAAATATATACTTTATGGGGTCGGAAAAGCTTCCTTCTGCCTGTTACATACATTTTGGCGACTTAAATATATCATTTCACCCTATGGGTGTATGGTATAAAAACTAATTAGGGAAATTAATGGAATAGAAATTGTAAAACGTAACATCGAGGACTAATTAACGGAATTGGTTCAATATACAAATATCTTTTTGGTACTCTTGATGAAGACTATAAAGACGAATTAGAAGAAAAAATAAATAATCTTGAAAGCAATAGCGAATACAGAATGCATTGAAGACATAGAAATGGACATGCAGCTCACCAGACTAGGAATTTTCAATCCAAAACTTTTAAAGCATAATCGCTTAAGTCATGTTAATTCGGAAAAACTAGAATACAAAAACATCCACCTGGCTTAAACCAAATTCAAACGAGATATTTATCATTTCAAACATTCCTCAAGAAATAATAAAAACCCCTATCTTTGAGAGACTTCCTTATCCAGACAAAACTAAAAATATTTTGACAGAAAATTCATACGACAAATACTATTTTAATGAAGCAAGTAAGTCGTCTCGCCTTAGGTATACCAACCATACACCAGTAAAACAAATATTTCAAATTTGTACCCGATATTCTTTTCTTTCCTCACATAACTCTTTCCTTACATAACTTCTTTTTTAAATATTCTCACATGTCAATGTATGGTCATGGTATCTGCTTATTATCCTCTGTTGGATAGATTGCAAATTGGAGGAACCGAGTTAATTTAAAAAAAAAAAAAAAACTCAACATACTACATGAGCCTACATTCCAAATTTGGTGGCTCTATCTTTTATAGCCTCCGAGATCTACGCGTTCATACGGGCGGACATACGGACAGACGGACGGAACGACAGACATGCGGACAGACGGACGGACGGACAGACAGATGGACGGATAGACGGACATGGCTATATCGACTCGGCTGTTGATACTGATCAAGAATATATAGACATACTAACTGGCCCGGCAAGCGTTGCTCTGCCCCCTTTTTTACTCGCTGGCGAATTAAATGTTTAGTTCATCCATTAAATGTTCGACGTGGCAATTTTCGTTAATTTTTTCAATTTTTGGTAGAATATGCGAGCTGTTAAATCGTGACGATCTGTTGGCACCTGACCACTAACTAAGTATTTATACACTTCAGTCCATTTAGGGTTGCAAGTAAATGTGATGAACAGATCTGGACGGCCGTATTATTGACGAACATATGTCATGGCATCTTGGGGGTTTTTTTTTTATTCATTTTATTTACAACCAAATTAGATTTACATTTCCTTCACGTATATACATAATTTTTGGCGGTGTGGCTCAAACAAGCTACTGCGGGACTACCGCGAGGTAGCTTCGCAGCGGCCGGCTTAAACTATACCTCCCTTCTCAGCCTCTCTAGTCACCGTTGTTCGACCATAACGGCTGCGGCAAACTCGCACACTGCCTCCCATGCGCGACCGTTTTCTAACATCAGAGGCACCAGGTTCTCGATGGTGATTGCATTCGTGCATTCGTCGGATGCCTCGTTCCCAAAACGCTTTAGATAAGCTCTGAAGCAGCCATGGCCGCTCAGAATTTGCGTCAGGTAGAACGTCACTTGCCCGTGACTTCTGCCTATCCACTGTTGAAGGTCCTGAATCTGGAATTTTTTTTTCTCATAAATCAAATTGCATAGTAAGTACTAAGAAGTAATTACCTTAAAGGTCGGCATAAATCCATCTCTTATAATATTTGTAGCCGCAGAAGATATCATTTGAAAGAACGAATTGTACTTTTGAATATTTTTCAAAAACTCCTTTGACGCTTGTGAATTGCCATAAATTAATGAATGCAAGGAGTCTGGTGGAGGTTCTAATACAGGCAATTTAACTTTTCCAGAAGCACAGCACATGGCAAGCGTTTCGTTTATTCATTTGTCCAATATATAATAATCAATTGTGCTATCATAATTATGAACCGCCAATTCCATGTTGTTGTCAACCGTGTTCGCATTACGTCTCCGAAATTATCTAACATCTGTGGCGTTTCGTGTTCGTCTACCAGTAATTGAACGTCTTGGAAGTGGCATTTTAAATGTGATTCACTTCATTTTTTAAATCCTAACCTCACTTTTCTTATTAAACGCAAAAAATTGACATATAACAGTCACGAATGCAATGATCTGGCAACGAATACCATATAAACAATACATCAGTCATTAAATGAATGGTAGCACTACTGGTATATTAAAGCTATATGTTATACAACACTATAATTTAGAGGTTTACATTGTATTGAAATGAATTCTTTTAATTCATTCGTTTTAAAACGCCTTAAGTTAATTGGTTAAATTCAAAATTAGCTTTTTTTTGGAAAAACAAACCTTCCTTGGGCCATAAGGAATATTTAAAAAAAAAATGGTATACGTTGTACAACACTGGTTCGTTATTTAAATTCATTTTATCCATTCATTTTAAAACACCTTTAGTTAATTGGTTAAACGGAAAATTAACTTTCTTTTGGAAAAAACCCTTCTTTGGGCCACAACGAACAATTACAAAAAAAATGGTCAAAATTGGTTGATTCCTGAATGACTTATTAAATTACAAAAAAACGGCTTACAATTTTATATATATAGATAGATATATATACTTCAATACTTCGCCCCCTAAAATCAAACTTTAAAGTAAACATCCGTTTTTTATAATAAACAATTGGACACTTGCAATAACAATTGTCCCCCTCAAAATCAAAGCAGGTAAACGGTTACTCATAATTAAAGCACAAGCAATAAAATCCGTTTTATTCATAAAGAATTGAACACTTGCAATAATAATTGTCCCCCTAAAACCAAAAGCGTGAGAACGCTAAATCAGCATTAAAATTCGGGCCAATCAAATCACATCAATATCGATCACGCCACTGAAGGGCTCACAAATTTAGCCTATAAATATAACTGTAAGACATTTTGTACTTTAGTTTTAAGTATTCATCCAACGAATAAAGTCCCCGCTTTTAACTCAAATAAAACAATCTTTTTTTTCCTTTTGGAAAGACAAGATATATAATTGGCACAGTCGGTAGGATCGGTAAAAGTGAACTTGTTATTCTATCCGTGTGACACATAGAATTATTATCCGTGCGTTACATAGAATTAGTGAATAATCACTATAAAACTCCGATCCGACATCAAGAACCTACGGGAACGCTCAAAGGTCTACAAGAGTGAAAAATATTTACGCCAACTGTGTGCGGAAATATCAACTGTGTGTTGCAACCAACAAAAAAAAAATATTCCAATTGTGGAACAAAAACGCCAACTGTGTGCGGAAATATCAACTGTGTGTGTTACAACCATAAACTCCAATTGTGGAACAAAACGCCAACTTGTGTGCGAATAAAATAGAACACATACAAAACATCACAAACAAAACTAAAAACCAAAAATGGCCGAACTCACCGAAGCCCATCTCAATCAAGCACTGTCTTCATTAAGACAAGTGGCAAACTATGATGGAGCACCAGAGAATCTGACATCATTCATAATTAGGATAGATTTTATCTTGCACCTATATCCAAATCATGACATAGGCAACATAACATATTGTTCAGCGCAATCGAGATGCAGCGCACTGGAGAGGCAAACCACTTTCGCAAATTGGACAAGCCAACACCTGACCGGAACTAAGAACATTCCTCATCAATGAATTGAAGACGCAGACCCCATGTGAGGAAATTCTTCGATGCCTCTACAACACCCACTATACAGGAAACCTTCGTAAGTTTTTAACAAAATTAGAAGATAAATCCTATATTATCACAAACAAGCTTACTCTTGAAAGCGATGCAAATAACACTATTCTTTATACAAATGCTCTAAATAACACTATAAAAGATGTAATCAACAAAAAATTACCCGATAGATTACCACAGTTAGCAAGGTGAAACAAGTAGCTCAAAAAGAACGGTTATACGGGAATAGTATAACAGAAATCAGAAAATCAAATCAAAGCCAAAAAAGTGGAAAATCTTTTGTTACCAATAGTTCAACTCCTTCTCAAATAAAACAATCAGACACAACACAAAACCAAAAACTTTTCCAAGAATTTCAACAAAAATTAAATATTGACAGGGCTCAAAATCCAATGAATAATCAACAGCAAAATAACTATCCAAAACAATATGTGGCCTACAAAAAGGCCAAGAGAAAGTAATAGTGGAATTAGCAAAATGGACACATCCGAAAATTTTCATCAGAATCACAATGAACAATAAACCTTTGAGATGTGTAGTCGACTTAGGCTCTTCAATAAATATAATGTCCGAAAACTTTTTTAATTTCAAAACCTATTTAGGAGTTTCCAAAATTCACATCATTGAAGAAGCAGTAGAATTAAAAGAAATAATTTTCCTTGCACCTAGCAAACTTTGTCCAACAGAACAAAAATTTTCAAATACATACGACATGTTGATAGGCAGAACTTTCTTAAAAGCATGCAAAGCCCAAATAAATTATAAAGAAGAATATGCAAAGCTAGGAAACTATACATTTTATTTCAGAGTTATGGAAGAAATAGAAGAAGAACATAACATAGAATGTTTAGACCCACCTACAGAGAGGGACCCAGACACAAATTTTGCTATTTAAAATGAAATAATAGAAAGTAATCAGTATAGACTCGACCGTTTAAATAACGAGAAAAAACAAAAACTAAAAAAAGTCTTGTACGAATTCAGTGATATTAAGTACCGGGAAGGTGAAAATTTGACTTTCACGAGTACTATAAAGCACTCTCCTTGTATAAAACATGAGGACCCAATTTATAAACGTCCATACAAATATCACCAAACGTTTGATATAGAAATCAACAAACAAATAAATGAAATGATCGAACAGGGTATCATTCGAAAATCGAATTCACCCTACTATTCACCCATTTGGATCGTCCCAAAAAAAGGAGATGCTTCCAACAAACAAAAATTCAGGTTAGTCATTGACTACCGAAATTTAAATAAAAATAAATATGACAAATTTCCAATTCCAGTCATGGATGAAATTCTTGACAAACTGGGAAAATGCCAATACTTTACCACCATTGATTTAGCTAAGGGATTTCATCAAATTCAAATGGATCCTGAATCTATTGCAAAAACAGCTTTCTCAACTAAACCCATTACGAATACACACGTATGCCATTTGGTCTTAAAAATGCCCCGGCAACATTTCAAAGATGCATGAATAATCTTTTGGAAGACCTTATTTACAAGGATTGTCTTGTTTATCTGGATGACATTACAGTGCACTCCACTTCATTGGAGGAACACATACTATCACTCAGAAGGGTATTTAAAAAACAGACAGCACCGTAGCTACAATACATAGTGCTCATGAGGATAATGGAAATTACATTCCAATAATAGAAAAACCCATTAATTATTCTAACAGGCAAATAGAATTCATTAGAGGTTCAGAAGACAAAACAGAAACTTTAACCGAGGACATTCAAACATTTGCACAATTCAAAGAAATAATTCTAAAACAACATAAAGAATTATTACATCCAGGAATCGAAAAAACGATTAATTTGTTTAAAGAAAAATATTATTTCCCCGATTTTCAAAACCTGATTCAAAACATTATTAACGAATGCTCAGTATGCAATATCGCAAAGACAGAAAATAGGAATACAAAACTAACTTTTGAAATAACACCAGAAACTTTTAATGCCAGAGAAAAATACGTCATGGACTTTTACATGATCGACAATTTACAATTCCTTTCATGCATTGATATTTACTTCAAATTTGCAACACTTGTAGAAGTAAAATCTAGAGATTGGTTAGAAGCCAAGAGAGCAATTAGGAAAGTATTCACTGAAATGGGCAAACCAATATAAATAAAATCAGACAAAGATTCAGCATTTTTGTGTATAGCACTAAAAAATTGGCTACAAGAAGAAAATGTAAAGTTAGAAATTACAACAAGTAAAAACGGCATTTCAGACGTAGAAAGATTCCATAAAACAGTAAATGAAAAACTCAGAATTATAAATAGTGAAAACGACATTGAAGATAAGAAGCGGACATTTTTATCTATGCAGGATAACCAGACTATAATTCCCAAACGAATAAAATACATAAAATAAACAATTTAAATAAAGATAGACACGATTTCGAAATCGATACTAGATTTAAACAAGCACGACTAGTAAAGTCAAAAACAACAAATCCATTCAAAAAGACAGGAGAGATAAATCAGTTAGATTTTGCCTAAGGGCATAGGCGTATTACATATATATAAAATTAAACTAAAGAAATAGAAAATATTAAATGTAATACAATAATAAGTTACATATAAAAAGAACAGGTTATGTTTAAATAAAGATGATTACTACTAATTACGAGCAAGGAAGGACAAGATCGCAGTTTTTATAACGTGCCAAAGTCTGTTGTAGTCACATAGTATACGAAAAGGTTCATGCAGAGAAAAGTTAGTTGTGCAAGTGGAATGTGAAAGCGGTGTGAAATTGCGGGTCCTTCTAGATGGAACAGAAATTAATTTGGCTCAACAGCTCGGAAGAGTGAATCTCACCATTCAAAAGTTTGTAAAGAAAAGTTACACCAAGCATTTTTCTAAGATTAGCTAAAGAAGGAAGGTTAATTAACTGAAGTCGACTAGAATAAAATGGAAGTTGTACAGTTGGATCCCAGCGCAAATCACGAAAGGCAAAGAGTAAAAACTGTTTTTGTACAGATTCTAATTTGTTTTGATACAACTCATATTGAGGAGACCAAACACAAGATCTATACTCCAATATGGGGCGGACTAAAGAAGTATAAAGTATTTTGGTAGTATATGGATCCTTGAACTCCTTCGACCAGCGCTTTATAAAGCCAAGAACACTTTTAGCCCTACTAACAGTAGTCGATATATGCTGATTAAAACTAAGTTTGTGGTCTATTAAGATCCCCAAATCTTTTACAACCAATGAAGTATTATTAATTCTTTCTAACGGGAAATTATTTAAAAAGTAACTCGTTAATTGGGGAGAAACTCTATAAAAAGACATAATTTTGCACTTAGAACAGTTTAGCGATAACAAGTTAGCCCTACACCAACCATGAAAAGCATTCAGGTCAGCTTGCAAGGTATGACATGAGAGAGAGTTTACGATGCGATTAGCGATTTTTACATCATCGGCATACATAAGAACTCTGGAATTTAAAAAAACGGTGGGGAGATCATTAATAAAAATGGTGAATAGTAATGGGCCAAGGTGAATGCCCTGTGGGACTCCCGATTCAACACAAATGATCTTAGAAAGAGACGACTTAAAAAGAACCCTCTGCCTCCTATTGCTTAGATATTGTGAAATCCAAGCAAGCAGAGCATCCGGAAAGCCAACTAAATTCAGCATATGTAATAGTAAGGCATGGTTTACTGAATCGAAAGCCTTACTGAAATCCGTATATATTTGCTTTTGTTTCTTAAAACCTTGGATTACAAAAGATGCAAACTGTAGAAGGTTAGTTGTGGTAGACCTATTCTTGACAAACCCATGCTGGTATGGCGAAAAAATAGATTTACATAAATGCTGTATTTGAGACGTCATAATTTTCTCAAACAGTTTAGGTATCGCTGACAATTTAGAAATTCCTCTGTAATTAGTGACGTCGGATTTATTGCCACATTTGTGAATAGGTAAAATAAACGAATACTTCCATATAGTTGGAAGCTCGGACAGTGTAACGGACAACTCAAAAAGCTTAAGTAAAGGCGAGCACAATGACTCCGCACAGAACCTCAGGACACAAGCGGGAATACCGTCTGGACCTGGTGAGTATACCGGCTTAATCGTCATTAGTTCCTTAGCTACCGAACTATCCGTTATAATAGGATTAAGAATGCAGTTGGATTTCGTAAAAGGATATGGATATATCTGACTAGAGTTGTACTTAGTGGATGTGTACGTAGTCGAGAAGAAGTTAGCAAATAAATTAGAAATAGATTGATCAGAAGATGCCGAAATTAAAAATGCCATTATTAAAAACTGCAAACGATGGAAGGGAGATAGAATGTCGCTTTGAGTTAACGAAACTATAGAACTCTTTAGGGTTTTCAGAGAATTGCAACTTGCAACGTTGTAAGTAATTATTATAGCAATTAGAATTAGAAACAATAAAATTCGATTTAGCAACCAAGTAACGAGAAAGATCCGATGATAGAGCCGTGACTTTATACTTTTTGTAATACCTAGACTTAAGATTCTTCAGTTTTGACAGCCCCCGCGTAAACCATGGTGATTTTTGCGTCAGCACAGGAGACACTAGGGGTACACAGTCATTAAAGATTGAGTCAACAGTGGTATAAAATAAAGAAATGGCGGAGTTCATATCCATACAGGTGTATAAATTAGTCCAATCGGTATTAAGAAAGGCATTGTTTAGTGCGACAAAGTCAGTCTTCCGAAAACATCGGGTGCGTACCGTAGGATCACACTCCGAGATGGGCTCGCGGCTGGGAAACTCAATAGATAACTCTAAAGTTGGATGAAAACTAACTAACTAAAAATCAGATCCAGAAATCTGCCAGACGTATTAGGAATCGAATTCAGCTGGGCCAACGAAAGCTCAAGCAGACCATCAATAAAATCGTGACACCAAGAGGGCAGCAACGTTTTGCTACCATTAAGTGTTGACCAAGTTATAGTGGGCAGGTTAAAGTCCCCAAGGACAATTAATGAGTCTCTGTCAGAAAGTAGTTCAAGTATAAATTTAATAGATTCTAAGTGTAGTAAGAAGGTCGGCCATTCCGATTGGGGTGAAATGTAAGAACAGGTAACAAAAATGGAAAAACGAGTAAAAGATACCTTAACGGATATAAATTCGATTCTACTTGAGACAAGTATTGTTATCAGACCCGATGATAGGGCGGAATCTACAGCAATAAAAACTCCACCACCCCTACGATCAGTACGATCACGTCTAAAAATGTTGAAATTAGAGGGTAAAACTGTGGCGTCAAAAACGTCAGGTTTTAACCAAGTCTCAGTAAAGACAATTAGGTCAAAATCAAATGACAGACTATCTACAAAGAGTTTAGTCAGTTTAGTATTAAGGCCTCTGACATTCTGATAGCCGACAGAGAAGGAAGTTGTTAGTTTTTTGGTAGAGTAGAAGAAGGTATAGATAAGGAAGGAGCGGGAATAGATAAAGAAGAAAGAGGAATAGATGGTGAAGGAATCCTTGTTTGGCCCCGTGTCTTTCTTTTTCTGGATGTTAACTCCTTCACAATTAATCTTTTCGGGCAGAAGCTAGAACTGCAGATACAGTCAAAGAACTCAATTGGAATACTGATTTTAAAAGATGAAATTTCTTTAGAATATGAAAATTTAAACTTTTCTGTGGATATATTGGAGACATTCAGTTTAGCCCGAATGTGGGCCATGACATCATCTGATGTAGCATCAGGGAGAAGTCTCGAAACAAAAAACCACCAATAGTTTCGGCATTCCAGGTATTGCATCAGCTACCGCATTAATTGTAGCATCAGTTGCAACAAGTGGCACTCCGGCATTACTATCACTAGGATCCCTGTCGGCAAAATCCATGGGTAATACAGACATCGTCTGTGGAAGTGGAGTTTGCATTGGTTGAGAAGGGGTCGGAACCGATATAGATGTGGAGACCGGCAAACGCAAGGACAAATCAGGAGTCTGTTCTCCCGCCTTCTTGCGCTTTCGAGACTCACCCTGCATGTAAAGCCGGCACACTTAACATGTACTGTAGTTTTACACAACCAACAGTAAATAAAACTATTCAGGGGTGGGGCGGGATGCAAACAATTTATAACCCAACAAACAGTCATGTGAGGTTATAAGAAAAATTGGTAATAAAACAAATAAAAAATGAGAAATGTTTTGGTATTAAAATATATAATATATATCTCACTCTGAGGTCCAGAAATAATAAGAAATAGAGATTTTGAGGGTGCACAAGGGTTAAAAGAAAAGAGCACTGACTAAGAGAATATAGACTCTATATTACAGACACACAACAGACTGCAATAAGAGCGCAAACAACGGCGACGAGTGAAACGAAAACGAGAAAAAAAATCAAAGAGCGCGAGCGCGGGAGTTAGAAATGAAATTCCAAGACAACAACAACAGAGCGTTGCTTGTGATTTGCAAGACAGAAAAAATCAGATTAAGGTGGGAGAGAGAGGAAGAAAAGAGAAAGAAAAAAAAGAAAAAAAACCAATAAAAGTTTTTAAATAGAGATTAAAGTTGTTAAAAATTATTAACACAAACACACAAAAACGCAACGAGTGATACGGTGCAAGTTATATTTACTAATATAATTTTAATTTCGATCGCGATGCCGATAAAACAAAATAAAAAAAAAATGTAAATCAGTTAAAAAACGCGGGAGCTTAAAAAAAACACGTCCGTCTTCCTCGAGAGCGTTGATGTATTTAGATGAGAAACATTTTGAAGAAAGAAATAGAGGACAAAGGGTCACACACTACAAATCAAAATTCAAAAAGAAAAAGAAAGTTAATAAAAGCAAATATGACAATTGATACATTACAGGTCAACAACTCAAGATGATTTTTTTGTGCATCATGCTATTCTTAACATTAAAATCAACATGCAGTCACAATCCATTGACATAAACACAGTAAAAGCACCGAACGGTTACTTAATATTTAAAACAGGAACCATGGACTTACCGACAAACTTTAAATATAATTATTTAAAAGTAAATTTAACGTTAATAGACATTACATATAACAATCTAATGCAACAGAATGAAGTAAGTAAATCGTCTCGCCGACTTAGGTGTACCATACACCAGTAAAACAAATATTTCAAATTTGTAATAACAAATGCATTTGCCTATTTTAAAAAAGTTCTGTTCACGTGCTTTTTAATAGCATATCTTAGTATCTCGCTCACTCATGCATATGAGCACCCCAGCGCCCCATCCGCCAACGGCCAACTCCGGCCTTATGGAAAAACGGTTTTATGCATAACTATTTTTTGTCCGATTTTGATCAAATTTGGTATTTTGCTGGGTATTAGTATCAAATTTAAGTGTACCAAATTTGATTCCACAAGGTAAAAAATTACGGGAGATAATCGAGTTTTTCAAATTGCGGGGGTGGAAAGGGGCGTGGCAAAATCTTTATACATACAAAATGTGCGCATTTACTAAGCAAATATACATACCAAATATGGTGTCTCTAGCTATAATAGTTTTTGAGATAAACGTTTTTTTTTTGCATTGCGGGGACGGAAAGGGGCGTGGCAAAAATTTAAAACAAACTCGATCACTCTACATACTACACGAGCCTACATTTCAAATTTGGTGGCTCTATCTCTTATAGTCTCCGAGATCTAGGCTTTCATACGGACGGACAGACGGACGGACATGGCTAGATCGACTCGGCTGTTGATACTGATCAAGAATATATATACTTTATCGTGTCGGAAAAGCTTCCTTCTGCCTGTTACATACATTTTGGCGACTTAAATATACCATTTCACATTATGGGTGTATGGTATAAAAACTAAGTAGGGAAATTAATGGAATAGAAATTGTAAAACGTAACAAACGAGGACTAATTAACGGAATTGGTTCAATATACAAATATCTTTTTGGTACTCTTGATAAAGACGATAAAGACGAATTAGAAGAAAAAATAAATAATCGTGAAAGCAATAGCGAATACAGAATACATTGAAGACATAGAAATGGACATGCAGCTCACCAGACTAGGAATTTTCAATCCAAAACTTTTAAAGCATAATCGCTTAAGTCATGTTAATTCGGAAAAACTAGAATACAAAAACATCCACCTGGCTTAAACCAAATTCAAACGAGATATTTATCATTTCAAACATTCCTCAAGAAATAATAAAAACCCCTCTCTTTGAGAGATAAATACTATTTTAATGAAGTAAGTAAGTCGTCTCGCCTTAGGTATACCATACACCAGTAAAACAAATATTTCAAATTTGTAATAACAAATGCCATTTGCCAATTTAAAAAAAATGTTGTTCACATGCTTTTTACAAGCAAATCTTAGTATCTCACTCACTCATGCATATGAGCACCCTAGCGCCACCACCCTCCAACGGCCAACTCCGGACTTATGGAAAAACGTTTATATGCATAAATTGGTTATTTTTTGTCCGATTTTGATAAAATTTTGCTGGGTATTAGTATCAAATTTAAGTGCGCCAAATTTGATTCCACAAGGTAAAAAATTACGGGAGAAAATCGAGTTTTTCAAATTTCGGGGGCGGAAAGGGGCGTTGCAAAATCTTTATACATACAACACGAGCCTACATTCCAAATTTGGTGGCTCTATCTCTTATAGTCTCCGAGATCTAGGCGTTCATACGGACGGACAGACGGACGGACATGGCTAGATCGACTCGGCTGTTGATACTGATCAAGAATATATATACTTTATGGGGTCGGAAAAACTTCCTTCTGCCTGTTACATACATTTTGGCGACTTTAATATACCATTTCACCCTATGGTATGTATGGTATAACAATAACACTTTGTTTAATAAAAATACAAAAGAAATAGAAATTAATGAATGTATAATAGGCATTTTAAATCAAATCCCAACCACTTGTAAATACACTGAAACATATAAGAATTTTCAATCTAATTATATTGACCCAAACATAGTTGTGATATGGAATTTACCAAAAACAAAACTTAATCAAAATTGCGTAAACAACGACTTAATAATAGAAGGCAATAACATAATAAAAATTTACGATTGTGCCTTACAACTAAACGAAATATCAATAATAAATTCATTGCTTGACTATAGCCAAAGCATTTATGTAACAAACAATACCACCAGGCTAGAACCTATTTCCTTTCTCCAAACAAAAGCACAAGCAGATCGCTGTCCACCTCCCGCCCGACCAACCGTGAGGCGCAGCCGTATATCGGACGGCACGATCGCGTGGACAAATACAAGTATAACGGACAAACAATTAAAAATTAGATTAACTACAGCTAATTACGAGCTAAATGTGCTAAAATAGAGGTTTTCACAAGAGAACGAGGCTTCTGATCTGATTACGGGATACAGAAGATTGTAAGCAGAACATAGGACTCGAAAAGGTCCATGCAAAGAATAGTTAGATCTGCAATTTTTTAAGGATAGAGGAATAAAATATATAGTAGGTCTACGGGGTACAGATAGGTGCGTCTTATATTGAGGTGACCATATGCAAGATCCGTACTCTAAGATAGGACGGATTAATGAAGTATACAAAAGTTTGGTTGTGTACGGATCGACAAACTCTTTTCACCATCGTTTCACATACCCAAGAACATTCATAGCTTTACTAACTGTAGCAGAAATATGAGGATTAAAGGTTAATTTATGGTCCATAAGAACACCTAAGTCATTGACAATATTTATCCGTTCTAAGGCAGTGTCGTTAAGATAATAAGTTGCTAAGTATGGAGTGTGTATCTATAAAAAGACATAACTTTACATTTAGAGCTGAAGATCATTAAGATCCGATTGAAGTAGGCAAGAAGACGATATGTCTTTAATTAATAGCAATGGACCCAAATGACTACCCTGAGGTACTCCAGAAGTCACGGGGATGGTCTTAGAAAATGAAGACTTAAAGAGGACCTTTTGCGTACGCTTAGAAAGATATTGAAGAATCCAATCTAGCAAAAGAATGGGGATGCCAAGTGCATTTAACTTATATAAAAGGAGAGTATGATTAACAGAGTCAAAGGCCTTGCTGAAGTCAGTATAAATGACATCAGTTTGCACGGCAGTCTTGAACCCTTTGATTGAGTGAGATGTAACTTCTAATAGGTTAGTAGTTGTCGATCTACTTTTTTAAACCCATGCTGCGATGACGAAATGATTGAGCTACAAAAATGCTGCAATTGAGACGCTATTATTTTCTCAAATACTTTCGGTATGGCAGACAATTTAGAAATACCCCTATAATTGGAGGCTTTGGACTTTTTCCCCTTTTTATGAAGATGAATAATATATGATTCCTTCCAGATGGACAGGAAGGCGGAATATGTAACGGACAGTGTAAACAAATTAAGTATTGGCCTACATAGGACCTCTGCGCAAAACCTTAATACGCATCTTGGTATTTCCTCAGGGCCAGGTGCATATATTGGTTTGACGGAACTAAGCACGCTAAGAACCGAACTTTCTTCAAAGACAGGGTTTAACATACAATTAGACGATTGCAAGTGATAAGGATAAGGAGGATTTGCTTGATAAATCGAAGAGGAATAAGTTGTTTTGAAAAAATCAGCAAACATATCCGCAATTGCCAGATCATTGTCAGCTTTATTGTTTGCGAAAGACAAGTAAGACGGGTGCACTGATGACTTACGTTTTCCATCGACGAATGTATAAAATTGCTTAGGATCGCGAGAAAACCTAAGTTTACATCTCTGAAGATAATCCTTGTAGCATTGTGAATTCAGCACCATAAAATTTGCTCGAGCAACTACGTATAGGGAAAAATCCGATGCTTTACCGGATTTTTTAAATCTTTTATAACATCTCGATTTTACGTTCTTCAAGTTACATAACTCACGTGAGAACCAAGGAGGTTTATCAGACCATCCATGAGTAACACGGTGGACACAAACACCAACAACTCAAGAGTTTTATAGAAGGCAGAAATGGCAGAGTCCATATTCGTGCAAGTATAGAGGTATGTCCAATCATTAGTTAACAAGAGTTTTTTAAGTTTAGTAAAGTTAGTCTTGCGAAAACATCGGGTTGGAGGCATCGAATTATTATATCGAGTCATAACCCCAAAAGGAAGGTCAATGGTTACATCCAGAGTTGGATGAAAGTTGTCTTCAGGGATAACTAAAGGATCAGGATGGAAGAATCGAACACAAATAGCAGATCTAGTGATCTGTTCCGACTATTCCGGACAGGATTTATTTGAGTTAGGGACAACTCAAACAGACCATCTATGAAACAATGTGACGAGGAGGGCAACACTAATAAAGAATCATATGAGAGGGTCCAGGCAATCTCAGGTAAATTAAAATCTCCCAGAACAACGAACAAGTCTTTGAATAGCTTCCAAATGGTGAATGTATACTGCCTAGTCGGACTGTGGTGGAACAAGTCATATAGACAGAAAAAGAATTAAAAGAAATTCTAACACAAACAAATTCAATCTCCTGATTGGAAGACTGTACAATTTCATATGAGAACGCTGAATCAACAGCGATCAAAGCACCACCACCATTACGGAAAGTCCGATCATGTCTATATATTAAATATTTTGAGGGGAGAATTGAAGCATCGGCAATATCAGGCTTCAGCCAAGTCTCAGTAAAGGCAAGAATATGAAAGTCAAAAGCTAAACTATCGACATAGAGTCTAGAGAGTGTAGACTTTAGTCCCGTTCTGATAGGCCAGAGTTAGGGACGAAATTAGTTTTTTGAATCGCCAACAGGTGCAGACGAGCCGGAAGGAACGTTATTCACAGAGGCAGGTATACAATAAAAAAGACTAAAAGGCCGATTCTTCTTTTTATTGTATACTCTTTTACAATGAGGTGTTCCGGCCAAAAGTCTTTATGACATATTTGTCCAAAAAGATCTGGGGAGACACTTATTTTAAAAGACGAAATGTCCCGAGTATATGAAAAACGGAACTTTTCCACAGCAATGTTTGGTGCTTGAACTTTGCCCTGGATATAGGCTATGACTTTTTCAGAAGTAGTATTGGGATCAAGCCGCGAAATAAAAATTTGCTTTTTGGGTGGAACTACAACAAGGGAACTAGAAGTGCCAGGCACAGCAGTAGCAGCAACAGCAGATGCAGCAGCAGCTGAAGCAGCCAACACTTTACTAGCTCCTCTTGTAACTACTTTATTGGCAATTTTCCTGGAAACGGATTTTTGCCCGGACGGTTCGGAAACTTCAACCGATATCGTGTTGGTAGGTGGGATACTGTCTCCAGGGGAAATGGGAAGAGACTCCACACCTTCCAAAGCCGGACTCCTAAACGATATCAGCTGCTGTGCATTTGGTGTCATAAGGTAATTGTCGGAAGCCGGAACTGGTAGAGAACGATGTGCCGACGGACTGAGGGACGCGCCCTGAAACCTGGCCCTCTATCGGGTCGGAGATTCAATCAAAAGTTTAGAACTTCTGAATTGAACCTCCATCGCCAAAAGCTCTTTATGGAGCTTATGAACGCCAGCTGACAGGGTTTTAAACGCATCCGCAGTCCGTTTCATAAAACTACGTATCTCGAGCTCCAAGCCACGACACGAATCACAGCCCCATTTAAGGCCGCCACCCTGTGCAATACACATTTAAAGTGCATTACATTGTCAGACAGCCAACAGTAAAGAAAGTCTTCACTGGTCTTGCTGGGATTATTGCAATTATATTTGCAACAGACAGACATTATTAAATAATTGATTTATCACAAACAAATTATAAGAGAGGCGTATACAAACCAAAGCAAAAGCTAACTGCAATATGCAAATTAGAATGAGAAAAAAGAGAAATTTTTTATTTTTTTTGTATTGTAACACACTACAACAAAAACTTGTCACAAGCGCGAAGTTAACGGCCGAGAGCTCGGTCAAAAGAGAAAGCAGAAGAATAGAGAGCACCAACACCACACAAACAAAAACAAAATATGAACTGTAAATTGAGAGCGCGGGTGGGAGCAAAAAAAATAGAACGAAATCAGAAACTAAGCAGCGCAACAACAAAATTATATTTGCGTTTGTTAAAGTTTTGATATTGATATAAGTAAATTTTAATAAATTTAATCAAACTTCGCGATGAGTATAGCGTTTATTAAAAATTGGTAAAGGCAATGTATTTAAATTGAATATTATAGATTAACTTCACGAAAAAACGAAAGACAGTAGTTAAGCGAGAGCGCAAAAAAAACACGGCCGACTTCGATGAGTGACAATATGTTTCCTGATGTTACTATATGAAGTTTGATTACATACTTAATCTATAAGTTCAAGGCAATGCCACAACAATTAATAATTATGATTTTTCGATCAAATAACAATCGTGTTCCCACAGAAATCAAAACACCAATTGTTGAAAAAATTGAGTCCCAAATTATGAACAAAATTGATACCCCAATATTTACAAGTGAGAAAAAACCCCTCGCTATATACCAATGTATCCGCCTGAGGACAGGCTATTTTTTTTAGGATGGGGAAGTCATATATCCAACTTCGAATCTACACAAAACCTCAAAAACTTTTCGCCCCCTAAAATCAAACTTTAAAGTAAACATCCGTTTTTTATAATAGACAATTGGACACTTGCAATACCAATTGTCCCCCTCAAAATCAAAGCGCGTGAACGCTAACTCATAATTAAAGCGCAAGCAATAAAATCCGTTTTATTCATAAAGAATTGTTCACACTTGCAATAATAATTGTCCCCCTAAAATCAAAAGCGTGAGAACGCTAATTCAGCATTAAAATTCGGGCCAATCAAATCACATCAATATCGATCACGCCAATGAAGGGCTCGCAAATTTAGGCTATAAATATAACTGTAAGACATTTTGTACTTCAGTTTTAAGTATTCATCCAACGAATAAAGTCCCCGCTTTTAACTCAAGTAAAACAATAACTTTTTTTTCCTTTAAGATAAGATATATAATTATATATACTTTATGGGGTCGGAAAAGCTTGCTTCTGCCTATTACATATATTTTGGCGACTTTAATATACCATTTCACCATATGGGTGTATGGTATAATTACATTCCAATAAAAGAAAACCCCATTAATTATTTCAAAAGCCAAATAGAATTCATTAGATGTTCAGAACACAAAGTAGAAACACCAACTTATTTTCATAAATCAAGGATAAAAATAACATACAAAGAAATGACCACTGTTTACGCAAGGGATATAATCAAAAAACATCTTTGCAGTAAGAAAACTGTTCTATAATTTCATAATGAACAAGATTTTCCCATATTGCAACAAGCTTTTATTGAAATAATACGATCGTACGCAAATACAAAAACTTCGAAATCTAGCATTAAATTAGAGGACCTTCAAAGGTGTGCACAATTCAAAGAAATAATCCAATGACAACATAAAGAATTACTACATCCAGGAATCGAAAAATTGATTAATTTGTTTAAAGAAAAATATTATTTCCCCGATTTTCAAAACCTAATTTAAAACATTATTAATATTGCATACTATTGCAAACACATAAAATAGAAATGCAAAACTAACTTTTGAATTTTTTTTTTTTGAAATGTAGGCTCGTGTAGTATGTTGAGTTTTTTTTTTTTTTTAATTTAACTGGGTTCCTCCAATATAAAAGAACCAAACATGAAACTTCAACGATGGAGAATAAAACTAAATGAGTTTGATTATAAAATTAAATATTTACCCGGCAAAGAAAATCACGTAGCAGATGCTTTTTCCAGAATTAAAATAGATGAAAACTTCTTAGGATCAACAGACAGCACCGTAGCTACAATACATAGTGCTCATGAGGATAATGGAAATTACATTCCAATAATAGAAAAACCCATTAATTATTCTAACAGGCAAATAGAATTCATTAGAGGTTCAGAAGACAAAACAGAAACTTTAACCGAGGACATTCAAACATTTGCACAATTCAAAGAAATAATTCTAAAACAACATAAAGAATTATTACATCCAGGAATCGAAAAAACGATTAATTTGTTTAAAGAAAAATATTATTTCCCCGATTTTCAAAACCTGATTCAAGACATTATTAACGAATGCTCAGTATGCAATATCGCAAAGACAGAAAATAGGAATACAAAACTAACTTTTGAAATAACACCAGAAACTTTTAATGCCAGAGAATACGTCATGGACTTTTACATGATCGACAATTTACAATTCCTTTCATGCATTGATATTTACTTCAAATTTGCAACACTTGTAGAAGTAAAATCTAGAGATTGGTTAGAAGCCAAGAGAGCAATTAGGAAAGTATTCACTGAAATGGGCAAACCAATATAAATAAAATCAGACAAAGATTCAGCATTTTTGTGTATAGCACTAAACAATTGGCTACAAGAAAAAATGTAAAGTTAGAAATCACGACAAGTAAAAACGACATTTCAGACATAGAAAGTTTTCATAAAACAGTAAATGAAAAACTCAGAATTATAAATAGTGAAAAAGACATCGAAGATAAATTAATCAAATTTGAAAAAATTCGTTACATATACAACCATAAGACGAGACATAACAACAAACCAAAGACCAGAGGACATTTTTATCTATGCAGGATCACCCGACTATAATACCCAAACGAATAAAATACATCAATCAAACACTTTAAATAAATAGACACGACTTCGAAATCAATAATAGTCAAAAACGACAAATCCATTCAAAAAGACAGGAGATATAAATCAATTAGATGAGGTCACACACAACAAATAAAAAATTCAAGAAGAAAAAGAAAGTTAATAAAAGCAAATACGTTTTATTAATTACAGGTCAACAACTCAAGATGACTGGTTTTGAGCCTTATGCTATTAAGCAACAGATCAAGCAACAGATGGATTTATTTTATTTATTTATTTTTTTTTTACGTCAACTAAATCAGCAGTCGACGAAAAAAGCTTAAGCTAAAATACATATAATAATTATTTCACGAAGGTAGCTTAGCTTTCTGCACAACTAAACATCCCCGCCCGGTGGAGGTATTTTATTTGCAACAAGGTGCCAGCTATGCCCCGATTCACAGCCAGTGTGGTCATGGATGAGTTGCAGCCAATCCAATATCCAGTCCAGAATATTTTCAGTGGTTTCGCTGTAGATAATTAAAAAGTATAGCGCGAAGAGAAGTGACAGATAGATGAGGAGAAATAAGGTGGGAAAGGTTGTTAAAAGATTGGCAAAGAACACGAAAAGGTTCGTGAAGAGAGTAGTTAAACAAATATCTACTAAGGTGAAGAGGAAAAAAGTTTCTGGTCCGACGTGAGGCAACACAAAAATATAGCGTATCTAGTAAATTGGTAGAAATGACCTCGCCGTTGACTAGTTTATGGAGAAAGAGAATGCCAAATACGAGCCTACGGTTGTAAAGTGAAGGAAGATTAATAAGAAGAAGTCTGTCAGAATAAGAAGGTAGGCGAAGACTCGGGTCCCAATTAAGACCGCATAACGCGAACTTAAGGAATTGCTTCTGTACCGATTCAATACTACGCTGGTGAACATCATATTGAGGGTTCCACACTGACGAGCAATATTCCAGAGTAGGGCGAACTGACGAAGTGTATAAAACCTTTGTCACATATGGATCATCAAATTCTTTGGCCCAACGTTTAATGAAGCCAAGAAGACTGCATGCTCTATTGACAATTGAAGATATATGAACATTAAATGAAAGTTTTGGGTCAAACATAACACCTAAGTGTTTGAGTGATGGTACACAATGTAACAGAACAGACTTAATAGAGTAATGAGCTTGGAACGGCGACAGACAACTGAATGCCATAAAAGAGCACTTAGAGGCATTAAGGTGTAATTTATTAACGTGACACCAATCACAGAACGCATCGAGATCTGATTGCAAGTACTGTTGGAAAGAAGGATCATTATATGAATAACACATCTTGACGTCATCAGCAAACATGAGCACGCCTGAATGAGGCCAAAGGCAAAGCATTTATAAACAAGGTAAATAACAGTGGGCCCAGATGACTGCCTTGGGGGACACCTGACGTAACAGTTTTAGATATCGAGGAACAAAAAGACACCTTTTGGGTTTTGCCAATTAGATACGACTTTAACCAAGCCAATAGTTTCGGGGAAAAACCCATGATGTTAAGTTTCATGAGAAGCAAGGAATGATCAACCGTATCGAAAGCCTTACTAAAGTCAGTATAAATAACATCAGTTTGACAGTTTACGGAAGCCATAAACGACCTTTCATGAAGCCATGCTGACAAGGAGAAATAGTGGATCTGGATAGGTGTTGAAGGGAAGACGTAATAATTTTCTCAAACAGCTTAGGTATTGCCGAAAGTTTGGCAATGCCACGGTAGTTAGAAATATCCGATTTGCTACCCTTTTAAAAATCGGAATAATAAAAGACTACTTCCAAATATCAGGAAAGCCACGTCTCACTCGATATAAAGAATAACCGAGATAAAGGCTTAGATAGGGAAATCGAACAAATTTTAAGGATGCAACTAGGTATCTTATCAGGCCCGGGTACGAAGGAAGACGTCATAGATGACAAGCTAGAGATAATGCAGTCTTCAGTAATACTAGGAAAAAACATACAATTTAAATGTGAAATTGAGAAGGGATAAGGTGTGGGATCCGAAGCAGTAGTAGAATAAGTCGACTGAAAGAATTTAGCAAACAGATCTGCAATATCTGAATCATTATTAGCAGTCTGGTCATTTAGTCTGAAGGTGGAAGGTAGTAAATTAGAGCGTCATTTGGAATTAACAAAGTTGTAAAACCTTTTGGGGTTCTTATAAAATTCAACCTTAAAGCGAACGATATAATTATTGTAGCATTGTGTATTTAAAAGACAAAATTGAGATTTGGCTACACAATAATTTGAATGTCAAGTCGCGAACCTGCTTTTTAAAATTTTTTAAAATATCTCGATTTAATGTTACGGAGATTAGAGAGCCTACGTGTGAACCAGACTGGCGCACTGGAGACGGTAGAGACATTCACATAAGGAACGCATTTATCAATTAGAGAATTAAAAGCAGAGTGACCAACAAAAGAGAAAATGAGGCTGTTAAGATGGTTGAAATTTGTTTTACGAAAACATCTACGACGAGAATTTGAGATGTTATTAAATGAATTATGAAGATAGATTATCATCAACAAGCCAAGAAATATTAGGCAAGTTAAAATCACCTAAATCTATAAGAAAATCACGATCTTTAAAACGAATAAAAATAGTTCGCAATGCATCAGCTTGGTGCATGTAGATCATGATATTAGAAGCTGAAGGAATATATGAACAAGAGATATACATACTAAAGTTAGAACAAGTAACTTCGACGCAAATAAACTCAACACCTAAGGGGAGATCAATCGGCACAACACTTAAGCACAGATTCGAGTCGACAGCAATGAGTACTCCACCGCCACGACGACCAACACGATCAAGCCTATAAGAAATAAAGTTATTAGAAAGAATTTCATTATCCAAAACAGAGGAGTTAAGCCAAGTTTCAGAGAAAGCTAATATGTCAGCCGAAAAGGTTTGGCTATAACAGAATAATTTCGAGAGCTTGGTAAGAAGTCCTCTTACATTTTGATAATGAATGCAAAGACTAGACGTTATTAGTTTTTTGAAGCAGAAGATACATTAGGAAGGTGGACAGGCAAACTCGTGTACAACTAGGCCCTCTGGCCAAAAGTTAGGGTCAACCATAGCTGAGAAATACTCATTTGGTACAGTAATTTTAAACGAGGAGATTTCGCGAGGCCTAGTAAACTTAATCTTTTGAATTAAAACTTTAGCAGGGCATATATTACCAATGTAAGCTGCCACAGACGACTCAGAAGTATCTGGAGCCAGCCTAGAAATAAATAATTGTTTGTGATGAGGCACTACAGTTAGTGGAGGCGGAGGAGCATTGGGATCCGCAAGTGTTTGAGAGCCAGCATGATCAGAGTTCCCGTGAGGGATAGATTGAGGTACACCATGGCTTGTAATGGGTACTTCAATCTCAAAAGAAGAGCATAAAGAGGGACAAGAAGATGGTGTAGGCGAAAGTAAAATGGGATAAGATGTAATAGAGAGTGCGGGCGACTGCTTATGAGGCAACTCAAGGGTACATTTCTTGGGCAATTCCTTAGAAGGTGGCCCAAACTTGAATTGCGACAATAAATGTATGCTATAGTCACACTTGTTAGACAGCTGTTTGGCCAATTTATTTAAAGAAAAAAACTTTAAACGAAGATCCCTGTACATTCGGCTAAAATCAAGCTGCC
Organism: Drosophila paulistorum; assembly: GCA_018152135.1. Lineage (NCBI taxonomy): Eukaryota > Metazoa > Arthropoda > Insecta > Diptera > Drosophilidae > Drosophila > Drosophila paulistorum. The sequence goes on along the minus strand of JAECXG010000396.1, from coordinate 415,803 downwards.
GGCTGGCACAAGATGGGCAAGTCCAGCGCATTAAGCCAAGCTCAGGTTTAGACACAGACAAACCAGAAAATTTGTCGTAGTCGCGGCCGTTGAGGCCAGCACATTTTAAGTGAATAAGGTTATCGAAGAGCCAACAAGATATTGCTCGATACTGATCGTCAAAACGATCAGAATGCTTGCAAGTAGGCTTACAACAAGCCATTGAAAAGCCAAAAGCAAAAAAACAAAAAAAAAAAAATATATAGAAAAATTTAAATACACAGCACAAAGATAATTATTGATAAACAATCAATAATTACAAAAAAAACAAAGAGACAGCTAGAGTACACAGCACAAGAGAGAGTGCAAGAACAGAAATAAGACGAGCTTTGAGGGGCGGCCTTACAAAAGTGATTACGCGGGAGAGAAGCTGAGCACAAGCACAAAGCAGAGAGAACAACAAAACCACTAGCACTGATGGTATGATGGGGGCGATGAGGGGAGCAACTGCAGAAGCTATGACGAGAGAGAACAATAAATAAAAATTTAAATGCAACAAACACTAATCACGAAAAATTATTTAATTTAGCGAATTATGAAAATAAAACACAAGGGTGTCAAGCAAACTGAACCAGCGAAAGCGAAAACAGACTAAGGACAATTAAAAATTGAGAGAAAAAAATATATATTAATAAAAACTCAGGAGCTATACAAAAACTCGACCGTCACGTCAGAGAGCAGAAGCTTCTTTTTGAGAGAGCAGAAGCTTCTTAACATTAAAATCAACATGCAGCCAATCCATTGATATAAACCCAGTAAAAGCACCGAACGGTTACTTAATATTTAAAACAGGAACCATGGACTTACCGACAAAGTTTGAATATCATTATTTAAAAGTGAATTTAACACTAATAGACATTACATATAACAATTTAATGCAACAGGCACTGGAATTTGAAGACATAATCCTTATTCAATTCTTAACAGAAAATCTATGTAGGGCAATTAATGGAAAAAAAAATCTTGAAAGCAATAGCGTACAAGCAAACGAACTAAATTACGTAATAGACACTATTAATAAAGGTTTAGAAGTAATAATAATTAATATTATTTATAAGATTTAATTTTTTTTTTGTACACGATACACGCGGTGAGTGCAGTAAGTGTTTGATCTGCCCAGTTGCAGATGGTACAAACCTCCAATGCTCAATAGCATGTGGAGTGGAGTAGAAAAAATAAGTCTTCTCGTCTTCGAATTCCAGTAAGAAGTCATTTTTATATTTCGGTCTCATGAGTTAGAAGCTCTTCATGAGCTATGTAACAGAAGCTTTTAGAACATGTTAATGTAAATACAGTGGTAGAAATTCCGATAATCTTAAACAAATAATATAAGAAATTTTAATATATACAAATCTAAGTTAACGATGACGTCTCCTCCAACAGTAAGATTGCAGTGAAGTTGGTAGCGAAGATTGCAGTGAAGATTGCAGCACCTGTGCCACGAGTATTTAATCTTTTAATTTTCCTTTGGCCAATTATCTTTTCTTTTATATTCTTTAATCTAGGGCTGAGCTTTAAGCCGATATCTCACCGATCGATACGTGACGACTTACGTAAATACGTGAGGTCATAAATTATAGATAACACTATGTTCTCATTGGTGTACTAAAAACAAGCTAAATTGGCTGTTTCCACAATTAAATATTTGCTATTGATTTTTCGAATTTTGAACGACAAGCGCATGTTACAAATTCATAAGATAAATACTATTTTAACAACAACACTTTGTTCAATAAAAATACAAAACAAACAAATATTAATGAATATATAATAGTCACTTCAAATCAACTCCCAACCACTTGTAATTACACTAAAACATATAAGAATTTTCAATCTAATTATATTGACCCAAACATAGTTGTGATATGGAATTTACCAAAAACAAAACTTAATCAAAATTGCGTAAACAACGACTTAATAATAGAAGGCAATAACATAATAAAAATTTACGATTGTGCCTTACAACTAAACGAAATATCAATAATAAATTCATTGCTTGACTATAGCCAAAGCATTTATGTAACAAACAATACCACCAGGCTAGAACCTATTTCCTTTCTCCAAACAAAAGCACAAGCAGAGCGCTGTCCACCTCCCGCCCGACCAACCGTGAGGCGCAGCCGTATATCGGACGGCACGATCGCGTGGACAAATACAAGTATAACGGACAAACAATTAAAAATTAGATTAACTACAGCTAATTACGAGCTAAATGTGCTAAAATAGAGGTTTTCACAAGAGAACGAGGCTTCTGATCTGATTACGGGATACAGAAGATTGTAAGCAGAACATAGGACTCGAAAAGGTTCATGCAAAGAATAGTTAGATCTGCAATTTTTTAAGGATAGAGGAATAAAATATATAGTAGGTCTACGGGGTACAGATAGGTGCGTCTTATATTGAGGTGACCATATGCAAGATCCGTACTCTAAGATAGGACGGATTAATGAAGTATACAAAAGTTTGGTTGTGTACGGATCGACAAACTCTTTTCACCATCGTTTCACATACCCAAGAACATTCATAGCTTTACTAACTGTAGCAGAAATATGAGGATTAAAGGTTAATTTATGGTCCATAAGAACACCTAAGTCATTGACAATATTTATCCGTTCTAAGGCAGTGTCGTTAAGATAATAAGTTGCTAAGTATGGAGTGTGTATCTATAAAAAGACATAACTTTACATTTAGAGCTGAAGATCATTAAGATCCGATTGAAGTAGGCAAGAAGACGATATGTCTTTAATTAATAGCAATGGACCCAAATGACTACCCTGAGGTACTCCAGAAGTCACGGGGATGGTCTTAGAAAATGAAGACTTAAAGAGGACCTTTTGCGTACGCTTAGAAAGATATTGAAGAATCCAATCTAGCAAAAGAATGGGGATGCCAAGTGCATTTAACTTATATAAAAGGAGAGTATGATTAACAGAGTCAAAGGCCTTGCTGAAGTCAGTATAAATGACATCAGTTTGCACGGCAGTCTTGAACCCTTTGATTGAGTGAGATGTAACTTCTAATAGGTTAGTAGTTGTCGATCTACTTTTTTTAAACCCATGCTGCGATGACGAAATGATTGAGCTACAAAAATGCTGCAATTGAGACGCTATTATTTTCTCAAATACTTTCGGTATGGCAGACAATTTAGAAATACCCCTATAATTGGAGGCTTTGGACTTTTTCCCCTTTTTATGAAGATGAATAATATATGATTCCTTCCAGATGGACAGGAAGGCGGAATATGTAACGGACAGTGTAAACAAATTAAGTATTGGCCTACATAGGACCTCTGCGCAAAACCTTAATACGCATCTTGGTATTTCCTCAGGGCCAGGTGCATATATTGGTTTGACGGAACTAAGCACGCTAAGAACCGAACTTTCTTCAAAGACAGGGTTTAACATACAATTAGACGATTGCAAGTGATAAGGATAAGGAGGATTTGCTTGATAAATCGAAGAGGAATAAGTTGTTTTGAAAAAATCAGCAAACATATCCGCAATTGCCAGATCATTGTCAGCTTTATTGTTTGCGAAAGACAAGTAAGACGGGTGCACTGATGACTTACGTTTTCCATCGACGAATGTATAAAATTGCTTAGGATCGCGAGAAAACCTAAGTTTACATCTCTGAAGATAATCCTTGTAGCATTGTGAATTCAGCACCATAAAATTTGCTCGAGCAACTACGTATAGGGAAAAATCCGATGCTTTACCGGATTTTTTAAATCTTTTATAACATCTCGATTTTACGTTCTTCAAGTTACATAACTCACGTGAGAACCAAGGAGGTTTATCAGACCATCCATGAGTAACACGGTGGACACAAACACCAACAACTCAAGAGTTTTATAGAAGGCAGAAATGGCAGAGTCCATATTCGTGCAAGTATAGAGGTATGTCCAATCATTAGTTAACAAGAGTTTTTTAAGTTTAGTAAAGTTAGTCTTGCGAAAACATCGGGTTGGAGGCATCGAATTATTATATCGAGTCATAACCCCAAAAGGAAGGTCAATGGTTACATCCAGAGTTGGATGAAAGTTGTCTTCAGGGATAACTAAAGGATCAGGATGGAAGAATCGAACACAAATAGCAGATCTAGTGATCTGTTCCGACTATTCCGGACAGGATTTATTTGAGTTAGGGACAACTCAAACAGACCATCTATGAAACAATGTGACGAGGAGGGCAACACTAATAAAGAATCATATGAGAGGGTCCAGGCAATCTCAGGTAAATTAAAATCTCCCAGAACAACGAACAAGTCTTTGAATAGCTTCCAAATGGTGAATGTATACTGCCTAGTCGGACTGTGGTGGAACAAGTCATATAGACAGAAAAAGAATTAAAAGAAATTCTAACACAAACAAATTCAATCTCCTGATTGGAAGACTGTACAATTTCATATGAGAACGCTGAATCAACAGCGATCAAAGCACCACCACCATTACGGAAAGTCCGATCATGTCTATATATTAAATATTTTGAGGGGAGAATTGAAGCATCGGCAATATCAGGCTTCAGCCAAGTCTCAGTAAAGGCAAGAATATGAAAGTCAAAAGCTAAACTATCGACATAGAGTCTAGAGAGTGTAGACTTTAGTCCCGTTCTGATAGGCCAGAGTTAGGGACGAAATTAGTTTTTTGAATCGCCAACAGGTGCAGACGAGCCGGAAGGAACGTTATTCACAGAGGCAGGTATACAATAAAAAAGACTAAAAGGCCGATTCTTCTTTTTTATTGTATACTCTTTTACAATGAGGTGTTCCGGCCAAAAGTCTTTATGACATATTTGTCCAAAAAGATCTGGGGAGACACTTATTTTAAAAGACGAAATGTCCCGAGTATATGAAAAACGGAACTTTTCCACAGCAATGTTTGGTGCTTGAACTTTGCCCTGGATATAGGCTATGACTTTTTCAGAAGTAGTATTGGGATCAAGCCGCGAAATAAAAATTTGCTTTTTGGGTGGAACTACAACAAGGGAACTAGAAGTGCCAGGCACAGCAGTAGCAGCAACAGCAGATGCAGCAGCAGCTGAAGCAGCCAACACTTTACTAGCTCCTCTTGTAACTACTTTATTGGCAATTTTCCTGGAAACGGATTTTTGCCCGGACGGTTCGGAAACTTCAACCGATATCGTGTTGGTAGGTGGGATACTGTCTCCAGGGGAAATGGGAAGAGACTCCACACCTTCCAAAGCCGGACTCCTAAACGATATCAGCTGCTGTGCATTTGGTGTCATAAGGTAATTGTCGGAAGCCGGAACTGGTAGAGAACGATGTGCCGACGGACTGAGGGACGCGCCCTGAAACCTGGCCCTCTATCGGGTCGGAGATTCAATCAAAAGTTTAGAACTTCTGAATTGAACCTCCATCGCCAAAAAGCTCTTTATGGAGCTTATGAACGCCAGCTGACAGGGTTTTAAACGCATCCGCAGTCCGTTTCATAAAACTACGTATCTCGAGCTCCAAGCCACGACACGAATCACAGCCCCATTTAAGGCCGCCACCCTGTGCAATACACATTTAAAGTGCATTACATTGTCAGACAGCCAACAGTAAAGAAAGTCTTCACTGGTCTTGCTGGGATTATTGCAATTATATTTGCAACAGACAGACATTATTAAATAATTGATTTATCACAAACAAATTATAAGAGAGGCGTATACAAACCAAAGCAAAAGCTAACTGCAATATGCAAATTAGAATGAGAAAAAGAGAAATTTTTTATTTTTTGTTGTATTGTAACACACTACAACAAAAACTTGTCACAAGCGCGAAGTTAACGGCCGAGAGCTCGGTCAAAAGAGAAAGCAGAAGAATAGAGAGCACCAACACCACACAAACAAAAACAAAATATGAACTGTAAATTGAGAGCGCGGGTGGGAGCAAAAAAAATAGAACGAAATCAGAAACTAAGCAGCGCAACAACAAAATTATATTTGCGTTTGTTAAAGTTTTGATATTGATATAAGTAAATTTTAATAAATTTAATCAAACTTCGCGATGAGTATAGCGTTTATTAAAAATTGGTAAAGGCAATGTATTTAAATTGAATATTATAGATTAACTTCACGAAAAAACGAAAGACAGTAGTTAAGCGAGAGCGCAAAAAAAAAACACGGCCGACTTCGATGAGTGACAATATGTTTCCTGATGTTACTATATGAAGTTTGATTACATACTTAATCTATAAGTTCAAGGCAATGCCACAACAATTAATAATTATGATTTTTCGATCAAATAACAATCGTGTTCCCACAGAAATCAAAACACCAATTGTTGAAAAAATTGAGTCCCAAATTATGAACAAAATTGATACCCCAATATTTACAAGTGAGAAAAACCCCTCGCTATATACCAATGTATCCGCCTGAGGACAGGCTATTTTTTTTAGGATGGGGAAGTCATATATCCAACTTCGAATCTACACAAAACCTCAAAAACTTTTCGCCCCCTAAAATCAAACTTTAAAGTAAACATCCGTTTTTTATAATAGACAATTGGACACTTGCAATACCAATTGTCCCCCTCAAAATCAAAGCGCGTGAACGCTAACTCATAATTAAAGCGCAAGCAATAAAATCCGTTTTATTCATAAAGAATTGTTCACACTTGCAATAATAATTGTCCCCCTAAAATCAAAAGCGTGAGAACGCTAATTCAGCATTAAAATTCGGGCCAATCAAATCACATCAATATCGATCACGCCAATGAAGGGCTCGCAAATTTAGGCTATAAATATAACTGTAAGACATTTTGTACTTCAGTTTTAAGTATTCATCCAACGAATAAAGTCCCCGCTTTTAACTCAAGTAAAACAATAACTTTTTTTTTCCTTTAAGATAAGATATATAATTATATATACTTTATGGGGTCGGAAAAGCTTGCTTCTGCCTATTACATATATTTTGGCGACTTTAATATACCATTTCACCATATGGGTGTATGGTATAATTACATTCCAATAAAAGAAAACCCCATTAATTATTTCAAAAGCCAAATAGAATTCATTAGATGTTCAGAACACAAAGTAGAAACACCAACTTATTTTCATAAATCAAGGATAAAAATAACATACAAAGAAATGACCACTGTTTACGCAAGGGATATAATCAAAAAACATCTTTGCAGTAAGAAAACTGTTCTATAATTTCATAATGAACAAGATTTTCCCATATTGCAACAAGCTTTTATTGAAATAATACGATCGTACGCAAATACAAAAACTTCGAAATCTAGCATTAAATTAGAGGACCTTCAAAGGTGTGCACAATTCAAAGAAATAATCCAATGACAACATAAAGAATTACTACATCCAGGAATCGAAAAATTGATTAATTTGTTTAAAGAAAAATATTATTTCCCCGATTTTCAAAACCTAATTTAAAACATTATTAATATTGCATACTATTGCAAACACATAAAATAGAAATGCAAAACTAACTTTTGAATTTTTTTTTTTTTTGAAATGTAGGCTCGTGTAGTATGTTGAGTTTTTTTTTTTTTTAATTTAACTGGGTTCCTCCAATATAAAAGAACCAAACATGAAACTTCAACGATGGAGAATAAAACTAAATGAGTTTGATTATAAAATTAAATATTTACCCGGCAAAGAAAATCACGTAGCAGATGCTTTTTCCAGAATTAAAATAGATGAAAACTTCTTAGGATCAACAGACAGCACCGTAGCTACAATACATAGTGCTCATGAGGATAATGGAAATTACATTCCAATAATAGAAAAACCCATTAATTATTCTAACAGGCAAATAGAATTCATTAGAGGTTCAGAAGACAAAACAGAAACTTTAACCGAGGACATTCAAACATTTGCACAATTCAAAGAAATAATTCTAAAACAACATAAAGAATTATTACATCCAGGAATCGAAAAAACGATTAATTTGTTTAAAGAAAAATATTATTTCCCCGATTTTCAAAACCTGATTCAAGACATTATTAACGAATGCTCAGTATGCAATATCGCAAAGACAGAAAATAGGAATACAAAACTAACTTTTGAAATAACACCAGAAACTTTTAATGCCAGAGAATACGTCATGGACTTTTACATGATCGACAATTTACAATTCCTTTCATGCATTGATATTTACTTCAAATTTGCAACACTTGTAGAAGTAAAATCTAGAGATTGGTTAGAAGCCAAGAGAGCAATTAGGAAAGTATTCACTGAAATGGGCAAACCAATATAAATAAAATCAGACAAAGATTCAGCATTTTTGTGTATAGCACTAAACAATTGGCTACAAGAAAAAAATGTAAAGTTAGAAATCACGACAAGTAAAAACGACATTTCAGACATAGAAAGTTTTCATAAAACAGTAAATGAAAAACTCAGAATTATAAATAGTGAAAAAGACATCGAAGATAAATTAATCAAATTTGAAAAAATTCGTTACATATACAACCATAAGACGAGACATAACAACAAACCAAAGACCAGAGGACATTTTTATCTATGCAGGATCACCCGACTATAATACCCAAACGAATAAAATACATCAATCAAACACTTTAAATAAATAGACACGACTTCGAAATCAATAATAGTCAAAAACGACAAATCCATTCAAAAAGACAGGAGATATAAATCAATTAGATGAGGTCACACACAACAAATAAAAAATTCAAGAAGAAAAAGAAAGTTAATAAAAGCAAATACGTTTTATTAATTACAGGTCAACAACTCAAGATGACTGGTTTTGAGCCTTATGCTATTAAGCAACAGATCAAGCAACAGATGGATTTATTTTATTTATTTATTTTTTTATTTACGTCAACTAAATCAGCAGTCGACGAAAAAGCTTAAGCTAAAATACATATAATAATTATTTCACGAAGGTAGCTTAGCTTTCTGCACAACTAAACATCCCCGCCCGGTGGAGGTATTTTATTTGCAACAAGGTGCCAGCTATGCCCCGATTCACAGCCAGTGTGGTCATGGATGAGTTGCAGCCAATCCAATATCCAGTCCAGAATATTTTCAGTGGTTTCGCTGTAGATAATTAAAAAGTATAGCGCGAAGAGAAGTGACAGATAGATGAGGAGAAATAAGGTGGGAAAGGTTGTTAAAAGATTGGCAAAGAACACGAAAAGGTTCGTGAAGAGAGTAGTTAAACAAATATCTACTAAGGTGAAGAGGAAAAAAGTTTCTGGTCCGACGTGAGGCAACACAAAAATATAGCGTATAGTAAATTGGTAGAAATGACCTCGCCGTTGACTAGTTTATGGAGAAAGAGAATGCCAAATACGAGCCTACGGTTGTAAAGTGAAGGAAGATTAATAAGAAGAAGTCTGTCAGAATAAGAAGGTAGGCGAAGACTCGGGTCCCAATTAAGACCGCATAACGCGAACTTAAGGAATTGCTTCTGTACCGATTCAATACTACGCTGGTGAACATCATATTGAGGGTTCCACACTGACGAGCAATATTCCAGAGTAGGGCGAACTGACGAAGTGTATAAAACCTTTGTCACATATGGATCATCAAATTCTTTGGCCCAACGTTTAATGAAGCCAAGAAGACTGCATGCTCTATTGACAATTGAAGATATATGAACATTAAATGAAAGTTTTGGGTCAAACATAACACCTAAGTGTTTGAGTGATGGTACACAATGTAACAGAACAGACTTAATAGAGTAATGAGCTTGGAACGGCGACAGACAACTGAATGCCATAAAAGAGCACTTAGAGGCATTAAGGTGTAATTTATTAACGTGACACCAATCACAGAACGCATCGAGATCTGATTGCAAGTACTGTTGGAAAGAAGGATCATTATATGAATAACACATCTTGACGTCATCAGCAAACATGAGCACGCCTGAATGAGGCCAAAGGCAAAGCATTTATAAACAAGGTAAATAACAGTGGGCCCAGATGACTGCCTTGGGGGACACCTGACGTAACAGTTTTAGATATCGAGGAACAAAAAAGACACCTTTTGGGTTTTGCCAATTAGATACGACTTTAACCAAGCCAATAGTTTCGGGGAAAAACCCATGATGTTAAGTTTCATGAGAAGCAAGGAATGATCAACCGTATCGAAAGCCTTACTAAAGTCAGTATAAATAACATCAGTTTGACAGTTTACGGAAGCCATAAACGACCTTTCATGAAGCCATGCTGACAAGGAGAAATAGTGGATCTGGATAGGTGTTGAAGGGAAGACGTAATAATTTTCTCAAACAGCTTAGGTATTGCCGAAAGTTTGGCAATGCCACGGTAGTTAGAAATATCCGATTTGCTACCCTTTTTAAAAATCGGAATAATAAAAGACTACTTCCAAATATCAGGAAAGCCACGTCTCACTCGATATAAAGAATAACCGAGATAAAGGCTTAGATAGGGAAATCGAACAAATTTTAAGGATGCAACTAGGTATCTTATCAGGCCCGGGTACGAAGGAAGACGTCATAGATGACAAGCTAGAGATAATGCAGTCTTCAGTAATACTAGGAAAAAACATACAATTTAAATGTGAAATTGAGAAGGGATAAGGTGTGGGATCCGAAACAGTAGTAGCAATATATGAATCATTATTAGCAGTCTGGTCATTAAGTCTGAAGGTGGAAGGTAGTAGGTTATAGATCGTTGTTTAGAATTAACAAAGTTGTAAAATCTTTTGGGGTTCTGATAGAAATCAAGTCTACAGCGCACCATATAATTTGCATAATTAAGTCGCGAACCAGTTTTTTGAATCCTTTTAAAATAACTTGGTTAATGCTACGTGTCAACCAAAACAGCGTACAATTATCAATTTGAGGACTAAGAGCAGCACTCAAATACAAATGACCAATCAAAAGAGGAAATAAGCTTGTTAAGACTGAAATTTGTTTTGCGAAAACATATACGACGAGGAACTGAGATGTTATTAAATGAATTAGTATGTCAATCGTAAGAAATAATAACTTCAATGGTGGAGTGATAAGGATTTTTAGCCATCATAAGGGGCTGTGTCTGTGTTGGCTAACGGCTGCGCCCTTGCGGAGCCCCAATCTGCTCGCTTTGTATGATGCGGCCTTCGGATGATTTCCACCGGGGCGGCTTTGAGGCACTGGCGATTTGGAAGGAATGAGATGACCAGGTTGACTTCAATCCAGTTGCTTTATTTTCTTAACCTAAAACTATAGTACAATTGTATGCGGCACAGAAGGTGCAACCACATCGTTCGAGATTAATTTCAAGAGTAAAATTCAAGTACAGCAAACCACGCCGGAGCAGGAGGTGCTAAAGGCGCTTCACCGATCCGAAAGTGACCGGGTGTTAATACCATATAATCGTCAGGATCATTTCATAGGGGACATAACGGTCTTGATTTTAAACAAGACTCAATCTGTGCCAACCAGTTGACCGATTCTTGGTGTTCGGAAATAAGTGTTGTAAACCGACAGTTTGAGAAAAACTCAAAGAGCAACAGTTTCAGTTGTTTGCTCGATGAATCTGTTTTGCTCTGAACAAAACCGATTTTTTTTCGATTCTTTTGCTCTGGTTATTATCGGACACTTTAATCTCTCACAATGAAGCAAAGTGTTTTTTGAGTATGCTTTGCGAATCAGATTCGCTTTCACTTGTGTTTGTGATTTCTATGCGGTCGCGTCAAAATTAACATTTTTAGTGAAATAGGTCGTGGCACAGGTTGTGCTGGCCACTCCAGCAACTCAAGTTCCTGTGGAGAGGGCATTTTCTGCACTCCATTTATTTTGAGCGAAAGGCGCTCTTCAACTTCAAACTTAATGAAAATTATTTAAAAATAATACAAAAAACACTTTGCGCTGAGTTTTTTTTTTCAAAAGGTCTTTAACTGACAGTTATTTTTTGAAAGATATTGTTTCGCTCTCAAATTGTTGCTCATTTCAAGAAACTATCTCAAATTTGTCAAATGATATCTCTCAACAGAAAACCGAAACGAATAGAGTCAAAGTGTTTGCCTCAGAGCGAGACCGCATATGTAATATTTTTTTCGGTTATGCTCTCAACCAGAGCGCTAGAAAAAAAGCGCCCAACTGTTATTTGCGAGCTCTGGTGCCAACACAGTTGCCATTTCCTCGAATGTTAAAATTTGTTCTCCGAGAGTTCTCTTCAGATGATACTTCATGGACTTCACTCCAGGCTCCCACAATCCACCAAAGTGTGGCGCTGATGGTGGGTTGAAATGCCAGTTAATTCCTTTTCTCAATAATGTTGGCGCAATATGTTTCGTAATGTACGAACAATATGCCAGTTTGTCCATTTGCAATTTTTTGTTGGCTCCAATAAAATTAGTACCGCAGTCACTATAAACGTCTGTGCATAGGCCACGTCTGCCAATGAAACGGTTAAATGCTCCTATAAACGCATCTGAGGTCAGATCTCCAACTGGTTCCAAATGAATGGCCTTCGTCACTAGACATACGAACACAGCAATGTATCCCTTCTGGGATATACGTCCTCTTCCTTTGCAGGGCGAAATATTTACTGGTCCAGCGTAATCCACTCCAACGGATGAGAATGCCCTAGAAGGGCGTACCCGTACTGCTGGTAACATTCCCATTTTCTGACCTGCAAATTGAGGCTTCATCTTAAAACATGTGATACATTTATGAATTTTAAAACGAACTGCATTGCGTCCATTAACAATCCAGAATTTCTTCCTTATAAAATTCAGCGTTAGTGAGGCTCCACTATGCAAGGTGCAAATATGACTGTAAGATATGACCAGATCTGTGAAAGGATGTTTATACGGTAGTATATAAGGATATTTTTCATTTATGGGCAACAGGGAATCTCAAAGCCTGCCTCCGAGACGTAAAACACGTTCGTTCGAATCAAAATACGGATTAAGAGACAGTAGTATGCTGTCCTTTGCTATTACCCTTCCTTCCGATAGCGCCTTCCATTCAGAGTTAAAACAATCCTTCTGCACCATCCTAATCAATTCACGTAGGCCCTCTGCTAATACCACAATTGAGAGTCCTAATCCTCTTCGTTCTGCCACAGATGTACGACAATTACATACGAAACGTTTTATATATGATATAATCCAGACGAGTCGTGTATACGATGAATACTTGCTGATAAATGCTACACTTGGCATTTCTTCCACTGATATCTTATGGCACTTCACCTTTCTGACTTCAGTGTCAACAACCGACGGCAAATCCTGATCAATAGCATCACAAGGCCAATTGATGTCTGATTCTTGTAACCATGATGGTCCAAGCCACCATAATTCACACGATGCCAACTTGGTTGCACTCATGCCACGGCTTAGATAATCTGCAGGGTTATCTTTCGAGGCGACGTGTCTCCATTGCCTTTCGTCTGAGATTTCCAGGATATTGTGAATTCGATTGGACACAAATACTTTCCAGTTGGCAGTTTCATCACGAATCCAACTGATGGTCTGACCAAAAAATAGTGTTCGAATAATTAATGTTAATTCTTAGATTCTCCTTTAGATACTTATACATTTTGGATGCTTCAAGCGCAGCACATAACTCTGCCCTAGGTATGGTTAGTTATTGTTTAGTTGGCGATAATTTCCCCTTTGACAATAACAACTCTGTGTGATACTTATCCTCTCCAACGTGCACGTGACGAGGCATCGCTAAACAGGTGCAGTTCAGCTACACCAACCGGTAGCCCCCATGTAACATTCCGTTGGATTCGTATAGTTACTATGTTTGGTAACTCCTTCACGAATTTCTCCCAATCTCTCTTAATAGTGTCCGGTAGTGTGCTATCCCAGCCAATTTTCTCCTTTCATAGTTGCTGCATGAGAATTTTGGCAGTAATAATAAGTCGTGCAATTGCTGATAGTATTGTCCTCTTTGTAGGTGTGCTCATTGTTGGAAAGACATTCAAAGCAAAACGGAACTCATCTTCCTTAGGACTCCAGTAGAGACCTAAAGTGGGAATAGTATCATTACCTTCTACGTGTAACATTCCGCTTGATTCTCGATGCTCAACTGGTATGTTCTCTAATAGCTTTGGGCAATTACTCGCCCACTTCCGTAGTTCTAATGCACCCTCCAATCATTTGGTTCTTGACATCCTCCGTCTCTGCAATACTTTCGCCACCAGACAGCACGTCATCTACATACATTTCATGATTCACAACATCCACCGCTAGTGGATACTCCTCGCTTTCATCCATAGCTAATTGTTTCATAACTCTCATGGCTAAATAAGGTGCGGAGCTAAATCCAATTTTATAATATTCTATCATGTTTCATTTTTTTACCCTCGCAAAAAGGGTATATTTAATTTTGGTCAAAAGTGTGCAACGCATAGAAGAAAGCATCTCCGACCATATAAATTATATATTCCGCCTGGATCAACGCAAACTCCTCCTAGACTGTACAAGCTATTGAGCTGAAATTTTGCACATAGGCTTGAATATACTGCAGGGGTTGTATATCTCGGATTGAGCCGGATCGGACCACTATATCGTATAGCTCCCATACAAACGGCAAAGTCATGAACAGTGACTTTTCTCAATAACTTCGTTATTTTCTGAGCTATTGTCGTGAAATATTGGTGAGTTTTTTACACATACTAACGACTGTGCCAAATTTGATCCAGATCGGGTGACTACATCATATAGCTCCCATAGAAACGATCGGTCAATAACAGTGACTTTTGCCCATAACTTCGTAACTTTCGACTCGATTGCTTTCAAATTAAACATTTGTTACTTTAATATATCTGTTAGCTACTATACCGAATTTGATAAAGATCGGGTGACTATATCATATAGCTCCCAGAACGATCGGTGGAAAATAGTGACTGATCAATAAATTTGTTATTTCTAATGCTAAGATTGTAGGCGGCTCTTTCGCAGACTTACATTTTTTGGATAAAACGTTTTTACACTTTGATGGCTATGGGTAAGGAAAGAGTTACCACAATAGTTTCAACGGTATACGAACTTTGACGCGGTCGAAGTTATCTCCGGCCTTCTGTTTTTATACCATACACCCATAGGGTCGCCAAAATGTATGTAACAGGCAGAAGGAAGCTTTACCGATCCCATAAAGTATATATATTCTTGATCAGTATCAACAGCCGAGTCGATATAGCCATGTCCGTCTGTCCATCCGTCTGTCCGTCCGTATGAACGCCTAGATCTCGGAGACTATAAGAGATAAAGCCACCAGATTTGGTATGTAGAGCCATGTAGTATGTAGAGTGATCGAGTTTATTTCAAATTTTTGCCACGCCTCTTTCCGCCCCCCGCAATTAAAAAAAAACGTTTATCTCAAAAACTATTATAGCTAGAGACACCAAATTTGGTACGTATATTTGCTAAATAAATGCGCATATTTTGTATATGAAAAGATTTTGCCACGCCCCTTTCCGCCCACGTAATTTGGAAAAACTTGACTATCTCACGTAATTTTTATCCTTGTGCAATCAAATTTGGCGCACTTAAATTTGGCGCACTTAAATTTGGTGCTAACACCGAGCCAAATACCAAATTTGATTAAAATCGGATTAGAAATAGCCAAGTTATGCATCTAACCGTTTTTCCTGTTGGCAATTGTCTGGGGCTGCTCGTAAGCTTGAGTGAGCGAGATACTGAGATATGCTTGTAAAAAGCATGTGCTCAGAATTTAAAAAAACACCTAAATGCATTTGTTATTATAAATTTGAAATATTTGTTTTACTGGTGTATCGTATTCCTAAGTCGGCGAGGCGACTTACTTTCTTCATTTTTTGAAACTCTGTTCACATGCTTACGAGCACCCTGCGCTCCCACCAGCCAACTTGGCTATTTGTAGTCCGATTTTTATGAAATTTGGTATTTTGCTTGATATTAGTATCAAATTTAAGTATGCCAAATTTGATTGCACAAGGTAGAAAATTACGGGAGATGGCAATATCTTTAACATACAAAATGTGCGGATTTACTAAGCAAATATACATACCAAATATGGTGTCTCTAGCTGCATAAGTTTTTGAGTTAAAGGGGCGTGGCGAAAATTTAAAATAAACTTGATCACTCTCACTCTCACTCATTCCAAATTTTGTGGCTCTATATAGCCTCTTATAGCCTATTATATGGCTCTTATAGCCTCCGAGATCTACGCGTTCATACGGACGGACGTACGGACGGACGTACGGACGGACAGACGGACGGACATGGCTAGATCGACTCGGCTGTTGATACTGATCAAGAATATATATACTTTATGGGGTCGGAAAAACTTCCTTCTGCCTGTTACATACATTTTGGCGACTTTAATATACCATTTCACCCTATGGTATGTATGGTATAACAATAACACTTTGTTTAATAAAAATACAAAAGAAATAGAAATTAATGAATGTATAATAGGCATTTTAAATCAAATCCCAACCACTTGTAAATACACTGAAACATATAAGAATTTTCAAACTAATTACATTGAACCAAACATAAATGTAACATGGAATTTACCAAAAACTAAACTTAATCAAAATTGCGTAAACAACGACCTAATAATAAAAGGCAATAAAAATTTCCGATTGTGCCTTACAATTAAGCGAAATATCAATAACAAATTCATTGCTTGACTATAGGCAAGGCATAACAAACAATATCACCAGGCTAGGACCTATTTCCTTTATCCAAACAAAAGAGATAATTAACGAACACACGAAATATATAACCATAATAACCTTACCATAATAAGTTTGATTACATACCTAATCTATAAGTTTAAGGCAATGCCACAACAATTAATAATTATGATTTTTCGATCTAATAACAATCATTCTCGCACAGAAAGAATCGAAACCCCAAAATTGTTGAAACATTGAGTCCAAAATTATAAACAAAATTGATACTCCAATCTTTACAGCTGAGAAAAACCCCTCGCTATATTCCAATGTATCCGACTGATATTCATATATCCAACGTCAATACCCAATAACTCATAAATTTTTCGCATAATTCATCTAACGAATAATTCACGAACAGTGTATGTATACTACAGTCTTCAGTAATACTAAGAAAAAACATACAATTTAAATGTGGGATTGAGAAGGGATAGGGCGTGGGATCCGAAACAGTAGTAGCAATATGAATCATTATTAGCAGTCTGGTCATTAAGTCTGAAGGTGGAAGGTAGTAGGTTATAGAACGTTGTTTAGAATTAACAAAGTTGTAAAATCTTTTGAGGTTCTGATAGAAATCAAGTCTACAGCGCACCATATAATTTGCATAATTAAGTCGCGAACCAGTTTTTTGAATTCTTTTAAAATAACTTGGTTAATGCTACGTGTCAACCAGAACGGCGTACTGGAGATGGTAGAGATATTCACATAAGGAACTCAATTGTCAATTTGAGGATTAAGAGCAGAGTACAAAAAAATTACTGCAGAATCTATATCACAGCACTCAAATACAAATGACCAATCAAAAGAGGAAATAAGCTTGTAAAGACTGAAATTTGTTTTGCGAAAACATATACAACGAGAAACTGAGATGTTATTAAATGAATTAGTATCGCAATCGTAAGAAATAATAACTTCAATGGTAGAGATACAGAAATAACAGTGGGAACCTAGACAAAAATAAGATCTAGGATTCTTTTAGAAGAGTTAAGTTAATAATTTAACTGATATTCAAGTAGGCTATCAAGAAAAACATGTTGAGACGAAGGAATTGAGAAAGAGAGATTATCAACTACCAGCCAAGAATTATTAGGTAAGTTAAAATCACCTAAAGCTGGAACATGTAACTTCGACGCAAATAAATTCAACACTTAATCGGCACAACATTTAAACACAGATTCGAGTAAGCATATAAAAAATAAAGTAATTAGAAAGAATTTCGTTATCCAAAATAGAGGAGTTGAGCCAAGTTTCAGAAAAAGCTAATATGTCAACCGAAAAGGTTTGGCTATCACAGAACAATAG
Organism: Drosophila paulistorum; assembly: GCA_018152135.1. NCBI lineage: Eukaryota > Metazoa > Arthropoda > Insecta > Diptera > Drosophilidae > Drosophila > Drosophila paulistorum. Next base: position 397,851 of record JAECXG010000396.1, on the reverse strand, counting down.
TTTCGAGAAAAATTGGAAAGGTGTAGAGGCAACGGACTGGAGCGCTAATTGGGCCCCAACTCATGTACAACTACGCCCTCTGGCCAAAAATTATGGTCTACCATAGCTGAGAAATACTCATTTGGAACAAAAATTATTAAAGAGGATATTTCGCAAGGCCTAGAAAACATAAACTTTTGAATTAAAACCTTGGCAGGGCATATATTACCAATGAAAACTGCCACAGACGTCTCAAAAGTACCTGAAGCGTGCCTTGCGATAAATATGTGTTTATTTGCATTGGAATCCATTATTGATTGCGAGCCAGCACGATCCAGGGCTTGTACAGGGTATTTCAGTCTATTAAGAGGGACAAGATGTGGTGTAGGTGAAAGCAAAATAGAAGAAGAATCACGCTCATTAGACTCTATTTGGCCAGTGTGTTTAAAGAAATAACGGAAGATCCCTGTACATACCCTACAGTAATGGAGGTGGCGATTGACCATAGTTGAACTACCTAAACGAAAAAAAAAAATACTATCGCCACATATATTTTTTGTATTTTGCGGATAGCGCAAAGGTGAAGGAAAAAACAATCTTCGTTTTCTGTCTCTATTTCTTTGCTAATTTACAAAAACAATTGTTATGTAAGCTGCTGCGTTCGCCGGTTGACAAAATACAATCAAGCATAGCAAGTGAAGTTCTAAAACAGCAACGTGCATGATAATCGTAAATGTTGCAACAAAATTTAAACAAAGAAAATACAAGTGACAAAATTTACCATATATAAAACAATATGTATAGTGAAAGGCATTTAAGAAGGCTGAAGCAGGAGCAGAAAGCAAAATATATAAACAAATTAAATCGTATCGCGTTAGTAGAAAACACGCCTAAGAAGGGAGAAAAACAAACAATGAAAGTGAAGTTAAAATGGAAGAAGTTGAGTAAGTATTAAATTGAAAAAAACATTCACAGTGACATAAATAAGAAAATCGAAGAAAGACAAATTTATAATTTAAAATTGTGGTTCCTAAATCATAGGATGACGCGAGACTGGGCGATGGACATAGTTCAAATATTGAAAAGCCATAATTTAGATGTCGCCAAATTCTACAAATACAGTTTGCCAAAAGGAGCAGAAACTACACTTATTGATGGAGGTCTTTATTAACACATAGGCATAAAAAACCAATTAATAAACTTTTGACTTCAACTTATTGTAATGACAACAAATTAATTTGACATAAATGTTGACGGCATTCCTCTGTTTAAAAGTTGCAATACACAACTTTGGCCCTTACACAAGTTGGTAAACAAATAAATGCTGTATTAACATACAAAACAGAAAGTAGAGACTTAATAACAGACGAGGACGTTAAAAATAGAAAATATCCCGATCAGAACTCAAAGCTCTATTTGCCAAAATTACATCTTTTAAACGATAAATGTTAAAATGGTTACCCAAATTCAATTAAATTGTATGCATTTAATCGATTCAGGAGACATGCGTAAATTTCTTGACAGGTTAACAAATAACAAGACCTATTGAATCCGGCTCGAAGGACCAAAATGAATTGGGATTCCCGGAGAGAAGGAAAATAACCCAGTCTTCATTCGTTGAATTCAAAATATGAACTGATTTTATTGGAAAACTTGTTGTATATATAAATGAACTCTTAGAGTCTAGGCTCGATACTCGAGGCGACAAATGTTCTTAAAAATGCTTATTCTAAAGCCCGCCGTCTTCGGGGTTGAAAATTTGTTTATATTTCATGCTCAGCGTTTGGCGACTTGATAATTCGTCGTTGTGCTCTTAAGTGTTAAGTGTCAACAGAGTGCGGATGCATGTGTCTTTGGTTTTAACCAATAATTGTCATATGAATTTTATGACTTACTTTTGTTTATGTTTCAATTTGTATATTTCTTTGGCCAATCTGGTTTAATGAAGCCATTTCAGCTGACCACGATGTTTAATCTTAAACATTCTGCAGAAGGGCCGCCAAATGCGACGTTTTGGATTTTATTTTTATAGCTAGTTATCTTATGCAAATTATTATTAATATTATCATTAGTAAGATAACTATTGTTACGTGGACGTTCAACATAGTCAATCTAATGTTCCTTTACGATTGTCACTGACTTCTCTTCTTTGTCTAATATTTGGCATATTACCTAACGGTTTCTGTTTCGGGATATCTACCCATTCCTGATCTGCATTACTGTGCTGACTTCTAGCCTTTTTATATGGTGGAGAATTTAAAAAAATAACTACCTTTACTTTTTGACTTGTCCCAATGTGATTTTTGCCCCACTATTTTGAAATATCGCTGATTGTTGAAATTTGAGTGGTTATTCTGTTTATTATTAAATTTTGTTCTTTTATAATTATTTTGCCATATCTGTCTTTTTGGTACTATAGTTTCTGACAATTTGTTACCGGAATCTATTTTGATATTTTATATGTTGATTTTTGCGACCTTTTTGTTGTTTAGAGTTGAATGTTTTTGCCGGCTCGAGGTCAATTGTTGGGCGAATAAAAACAGAAATAAAAAGCAGTTTGTTTTTATTTTCGTTCCGATATATTTCGACCACTCATCGGTGGTCGTCTTCAGGGCAACTATAAATAACATTGAATTGTGATTGACATAATATTAATTTAACAACAAGAAAACACCTACTTAGTTTTACACGTCCGCACACTGTGACGTGGAGCTACACACTGATTTGTCCCTAATAAATGCCTGTATAAATGCGCGCAGTTGTCCGTATCTACCTTATAATTAAGTCTTATATTTGTCGGGGTATTTATTATGTGCAGCATCTCCAAAGTGTAACGTTCGTTGTAATGTTGTTCTTGGTCTATTATGTTTACTTCGTCAAAATTTGGGGAATGTCCACTGGCGGCACAGTGGGCCATAAGTGCCGTTTTTGGTGCATTGGAGTGTTGACGAAGTTTATAGTCAGATCTATGTTGCGATAGTCTTGTTTTTAGCCTCGATTTTGTTGTCCCTATATATATTTTATCACAGTTTTCTTCATTAGTCCCATTGCACGGTATTTTATATACTACGTTGTTCTTGTCCATTGTATCAATCCTACTTTTTGTTCTGTTAAAAATACTCCGTAGTGTGTTATTGGGTTTATGTGCTATCTGTATTTGTTCGATGTCATAGCAATCTGAGTTTGCTAATCTTTCCGATAGTTGTGGGACATATGTGACGGACATAAAGCGTTTTGTCGGAACATCTTTTTTATTACGTGATTTTAGTAAAGTCCTTATGGTGTGGTTTGGAAAGTCATTATCCTTTAAAATTCGTCGTATTTCTTCCTTCGTTTCTTCATGAAAAATTGGGTCCGATATATTAAGCATTCGTTGTATACAACCTCTCGCTGTATTCATTATCATCGACTTTGGATGTTTGGAGTTGAAGTTAATTATTCGTCCTGATGCTGTTGGTTTTTGTACCATTTTAATTTTAGTTCATTTCCTCGTCTGTGTATTGATGCGTCTAGATATGTTAATTTGTTGTCATTTTCTAATTCTATTGTAAACTTTATGTTCCTGTCAAATGAATTTAGGTTGTCAAGTGTGTTTTGGATCTCGTCTTCTTTAATTATGGCAAAAAGGTCATCTACATATTTCGTCATAACTCTAGGTGGTCGCTGTATTGTTTTCATCATTTTGTCTAAGAGTTCTTCCATAATTATGTCAGCTATTATCGGTGACGCTGGTGAGCCCATAGGCATTCCTTTTAGTTGTGTGTATATCTTGTCTTTGTATTTGAAATATCTGTTCTCTTGTATACAAAAGCGTACTATTTCCATAAATGTTAATTTTGGAATGTTAGTGTGCGCTTTTATTTTTATCCACTTTTCTCTAAGACAAGATATACACACAACTAAAAGGAATGCCTATGGGCTCACCAGCGTCACCGATAATAGCTGACATAATTATGGAAGAACTCTTAGACAAAATGATGAAAACAATACAGCGACCACCTAGAGTTATGACGAAATATGTAGATGACCTTTTTGCCATAATTAAAGAAGACGAGATCCAAAACACACTTGACAACCTAAATTCATTTGACAGGAACATAAAGTTTACAATAGAATTAGAAAATGACAACAAATTAACATATCTAGACGCATCAATACACAGACGAGGAAATGAACTAAAATTAAAATGGTACAAAAAACCAACAGCATCAGGACGAATAATTAACTTCAACTCCAAACATCCGAAGTCGATGATAATGAATACAGCAAGAGGTTGTATACAACGCATGCTTAATATATCGGACCCAATTTTTCATAAAGAAACGAAGGAAGAAATACGACGAATTTTAAAGGATAATGACTTTCCAAACCACACCATAAGGACTTTACTAAAATCTCGTAATAAAAAAACCAACAAAGATGTTCCGACAAAACGCTTTATGTCCGTCACATATGTCCCACAACTATCGGAAAGATTAGCAAACTCAGATTGCTGTGACATCGAACAAATACAGATAGCACATAAACCCAATAACACACTACGGAGTATTTTTAACAGAACAAAAAGTAGGATTGATACAATGGACAAGAGCAACGTAGTATATAAAATACCGTGCAATGGGACTAATGAAGAAAACTGTGATAAAATATATATAGGGACAACAAAATCGAGGCTAAAAACAAGACTATCGCAACATAGATCTGACTATAAACTTCGTCAACACTCCAATGCACCAAAAACGGCACTTATGGCCCACTGTGCCGCCAGTGGACATTCCCCAAATTTTGACGAAGTAAACATAATAGACCAAGAACAACATTACAACAAACGTTACACTTTGGAGATGCTGCACATAATAAATACCCCGACAAATATAAGACTTAATTATAAGGTAGATACGGACAACTGCGCGCATTTATACAGGCATTTATTAGGGACAAATCAGTGTGTAGCTCCACGTCACAGTGTGCGGACGTGTAAAACTAAGTAGGTGTTTTCTTGTTGTTAAATTAATATTATGTCAATCACAATTCAATGTTATTTATAGTTGCCCTGAAAACGACCACCGATGAGTGGTCGAAATATATCGGAACGAAAATAAAAACAAACTGCTTTTTATTTCTGTTTTTATTCGCCCAACAATTGACCTCGAGCCGGCAAAAACATTCAACTCTAAACAACAAAAAGGTCGCAAAAATCAACATATAACTTGAACGGAAGGCACGCCGAAAACATATTCCAACACCATGGCTTATGCAGAAATTAAGTCCAACTATAACAAATATAAGACGGTGATTAACAAGTATCAATCAACAAACAGAAATTAGTAAAACTTAAGTCTAGCATAAAATTTCTCTTAAAATGTAGGAAATCAAAATTAGTCCCAAAATTTATCAGCAATAACTCAAAATACAAGATGATTTTTACAAAAGATACTGACACACATTCGGACATTAACAAAATATTAGAAAGACATACGCATAATTTTCACACAAAGATATTAAGCTTATTAATAAAACATAAACATAACATACTAGCCAGACAAAACAAAGAGAAGGAAAAAGCAACAAAAAAGTTACAAGAACAGCTGGACGAAAATGATTTTAAAACATTTATGAAGAGTGAGAACACAATAGCCGAAAAATTAACAACAACTTTGAATAGACATCATGAATCCAAACATGAGAGACTACGAAAACAACGGAACAGCGTTCTCTTGAACAACAACAACAACAACACAAACGATTGGTTTGTAAATAAGACGAATATAGAATTCCCGAACGACGTAAAAGCGTTACTGGCGAAAGGCCCCAAGTTCGCAATCCCAGTAGAGAAGAGAAAATTCCCTCTCTTTAAATATATAGCAGACGGAGAGGAGCTAGTACAGACTCTTAAAGACAAAGAAAAACAAGAGGAAGCACGCACAAAATTCTCTTTATTAATAATAGACCACAAAACATCTAACAAAGAAGACGCAGCTGATCGTGCAATACTTGACACAGTGGAACAAACAAGGAAATTTCTTAGACAGAATGATGACATATTAATTTTAACTTCAGATAAAGGAAATAAGACTGTTGCAATGGATAAGACTGAGTATGACAAAAAAATGGATAGTATACTTAACGATTTAAATACATATAGAACCTTAAGGAAGGACCCAACCACTAGACTACAGACCAAAAACAACGAATTGGTAGAAAAACTATACAAACATGAACTTATTTCACGGACCGAAAGAAATAAGCTTATAACAACCACATCAATTCCACCAAGAATATATGGATTACCTAAAATTCACAAAGAAGGAACGCCATTGAGACCAATCTGTTCATCAATTGGTTTTCCATCATACGGACTATGCAAATATATAGTCAACATATTAAAAAATATAACGGCACTCAACATATAACGTAAAGAACGCCTCAGAATTTAAGACAAGGATTAATGACACATACATTTGCGACGATGAAAGATTAATTTCATTTGACGTAGTCTCACTTTTTCCAAGTATTCCAATAGAATTGGCACTTGACACCATTAGAGAAAAGTGGATAAAAATAAAAGCGCACACTAACATTCCAAAATTAACATTTATGGAAATAGTACGCTTTTGTATACAAGAGAACAGATATTTCAAATACAAAGACAAGATATACACACAACTAAAAGGAATGCCTATGGGCTCACCAGCGTCACCGATAATAGCTGACATAATTATGGAAGAACTCTTAGACAAAATGATGAAAACAATACAGCGACCACCTAGAGTTATGACGAAATATGTAGATGACCTTTTTGCCATAATTAAAGAAGACGAGATCCAAAACACACTTGACAACCTAAATTCATTTGACAGGAACATAAAGTTTACAATAGAATTAGAAAATGACAACAAATTAACATATCTAGACGCATCAATACACAGACGAGGAAATGAACTAAAATTAAAATGGTACAAAAAACCAACAGCATCAGGACGAATAATTAACTTCAACTCCAAACATCCGAAGTCGATAATAATGAATACAGCAAGAGGTTGTATACAACGAATGCTTAATATATCGGACCCAATTTTTCATGAAGAAACGAAGGAAGAAATACGACGAATTTTAAAGGATAATGACTTTCCAAACCACACCATAAGGACTTTACTAAAATCTCGTAATAAAAAAACCAACAAAGATGTTCCGACAAAACGCTTTATGTCCGTCACATATGTCCCACAACTATCGGATAGATTAGCAAACTCAGATTGCTGTGACATCGAACAAATACAGATAGCACATAAACCCAATAACACACTACGGAGTATTTTTAACAGAACAAAAAGTAGGATTGATACAATGGACAAGAGCAACGTAGTATATAAAATACCGTGCAATGGGACTAATGAAGAAAACTGTGATAAAATATATATAGGGACAACAAAATCGAGGCTAAAAACAAGACTATCGCAACATAGATCTGACTATAAACTTCGTCAACACTCCAATGCACCAAAAACGGCACTTATGGCCCACTGTGCCGCCAGTGGACATTCCCCAAATTTTGACGAAGTAAACATAATAGACCAAGAACAACATTACAACGAACGTTACACTTTGGAGATGCTGCACATAATAAATACCCCGACAAATATAAGACTTAATTATAAGGTAGATACGGACAACTGCGCGCATTTATACAGGCATTTATTAGGGACAAATCAGTGTGTAGCTCCACGTCACAGTGTGCGGACGTGTAAAACTAAGTAGGTGTTTTCTTGTTGTTAAATTAATATTATGTCAATCACAATTCAATGTTATTTATAGTTGCCCTGAAGACGACCACCGATGAGTGGTCGAAATATATCGGAACGAAAATAAAAACAAACTGCTTTTTATTTCTGTTTTTATTCGCCCAACAATTGACCTCGAGCCGGCAAAAACATTCAACTCTATTTTGATATTTTTTAGATAATCATTATCTAATTGACCCATTGCCTTCTGAATATTCTCATTTTGTACTGGCTCTGGGATATATACTTTTTGTTCCCCAATTTTCACTTTACCTCCAATGTGAGGTCCTGCCGGGGGCCTTAAATTTATTTCTTGTGTTTTCCTGTTGTATTTCTTTGGAGTTGTGTGCTTTTATTTTGAAATTTACCTTTCCTCTCCTCCCAAAGTTGTTCAAAATCTGTGACATCTATTGAAGCTGCCACTACAGATTTATTCTGATTTGATTTGGTGCATCCCGAGACGATCCAACCAAATTGAGTATTTTGACCTAGCAGGCCATCAATATTTTTAATTACCCTTTTTAAGATTTGGGTATATACGCCTTCCCCTATTATCATATCAACGCTTCCAGGTTTATCAAAGGTGGGGTCAAGCTAGAACGTAAGTTTGCCATTTTGACATATCCACATTTGCTATTTTTGATAAAGATGAAGAGTTTTCATTAATTGCGGCAATACAATTGCTTCAACCTTAAGCAGTTCCTTTTCATTTCAATATTCACCTTATACTTCGACGTTCTACTTTTTGTTGCAGATATGCCAATTATTTCTGTTTGTTTCTTGATCTTAGGTAATTTTAACATTTGAGCGGCTTCTTCAGACAAAATAGTGCTCTGAGAGCCATTATCAATTAAGGCTCTTAATGTTTCATACTCTCCATTTATTTTTTTAACTTGTATTAGATCTGTGGCCAACAGTTTTTGTTGTTCCGTAACACAAGTACTTACCTTCGCCTGTTTTTCCCCAAAATGAAGCATGGTATGGTGCCCCTTGCTGCACAATGAGCAGACCATTTCATTAGTGCATCTCTTGTTGCTTGAATGCTTCAAGCTTCGTGTACACAATTGTACTTTTTTTTGGCTATTTCCACCCTTTCTTTAGGTGTTAGCGCTTTAAACTTATAGCATAGAGGTGCGCTATGCCAGGGACCTTTGCAGATCGGACAACTATCTTTAAAAACCGCCACCGACGTTTTTTGTAACGGTTTTTTCTATTCTGTTTTTTATGGCACCTAGTGAGCAATATCTTTGCTCCAAGTATTCCATCACATCAGATAGCATTTGGACTTGCCTGGTTTTTCTAATCTGACTCTCATAAAATTGCAGAGCCTCTCTGTCAAATTTCCGAAGTATGAGTTGTGCAAATATTATGTCAACTTCATCGGACAAATTTGTTTTAATTTTCATTTAGTGCACTGATTCATTAACTATTTCAATCACTCCCTTTACATTTTTTGCGGATTTATTGTTGATCATTGGTAAATCAATCCGACTCAATTGTTCGGAAAATACCCTCCGATTATTTTCATACCGCTTGTTTAACAATTCCCAAGCGGCACTATAATTGTCAGCTGAACCTGACAATAGATGGGCTACCATGCTCCTTGCATCGCCCTTTAACGCGGATTTTAAGAATTTGAATTTAAGAGTAAGACTTAGATCCTCTCTATTTTCAATCAGTTCCGCAAATAATTCTACAAACAGGTCCCATTCTCTAGGTTCTCCAGAAAACGTGGGTACCGGTATTTTTGGCAACACCGGTAGTTCGCCTCTCACGATTACATTCTCAATCTTACTTTTCTTATTGTTTATTTTCATTTCTAGCATTGATAATGAATTTTGGACGTCGAATTCTAAATCCTCCATAGTATTCTTAAATTTTGCTTCAGTTGTTATTACTTGGCATGCCCGTACCTTCTCCTATAAATAATTGATTTTATTAATATATATTATGCATGCCTCATTGCCTGTTGAATTATCTATAGTGCGTAAATCTTTGGTTACCTTATCCAAATATTCCTGGAGCTGTCGGACTTTATCCATAAATATCTCGTGGTTACCACTAGAGTTTTCATTATTGGAGGTCGCATTCCCTCGCGACTCTCCTTTGCTATCATCAAACATTTCTGACATATTCGCTTCTGCTTCAACTAACGCTGACTTACTAGTGCTTGGTTTTTCCGACTCTCCTGTAGCTATTATTTTGGCAACTATCTTTAACATCCCTTCATGTATTTTATCTGTGAAATACTGATGATCGAAATTCCCTTGCTGTAGCAATTTGTTATGATTAGGTAACCATCGATTCCTAATCTCTATTACTTCCTCGATCACCTTGCTAGTTATGTTTCTGGGATCTAGTGCTTCCAATTGCCTTATCCTGGTATGCAACTCTAACTGCTTCCCTAACAACTTTTCAGTTTTGTTAAGAAACATTTTGTATGGTGTATGTAAGTATGTTACTTATATGAATGTATTTTTTGTATATATTTATACCCTTGCAAAAAGGGTATATTAATTTTGGTCAGAAGTGTGCAACGCATAGAAGGAAGCATTTCCGACAAAATAAAGTATATATATTCTTGATCAGCACGACGAGACGTGTTTAAATAGCCATGTCCGTCCGTCCGTCCGCCTGTCCGTCCGTCTGGATCGAACTCCTCCTAGACCCTTAGAGCTACAGAGCAAGCAGAAATTGTTCATGTAGGCTTGTATATACTGCAGGGTTTGTATATCTCAGATTCAGCCGGAACGGACCACTATATCATATAGCTCCCATACAAACGTCAAAGTCACGAACAGTGACTTTTCTGAATAACTTCGCAATTTCCGAGCTTTTTTTTTTAACGTTTAATAAATATTTGTTGAATCTACTCTTAAATTAGAGCCTAACTTAAAATATATCCAGGGGTTATTGCAGGCGGCCCTAATCATTTATTATTGGGTTGGTCAGTCATTCAATTGGATTGTATGCATTTAATCGATTTAGGAGACATGCGTAAATTTCTTGACATGTTAAAAAATAACAAGACTTATTGAATCCGGCTCGAAGGACCAAAATGAATAGGGATTCCCGGAGAGAAGGAAAATAACCCAGTCTTCATTCGTTGTTAATCTTAAACACTTATAATAAAACAATGAAATGAATAATGAAAGAAAAAATAATATATCGCAAAAATGAATTGACTTATGCAAAAAACATGCCAAGATAGTTTGTAGGAAAACATAGATCCCTAAATGAACTGTCAATACGCAGGAATTTACGTAGGAATTGTAGGAAAACATAGATCCCTAAATGAACTGTCAATACGCAGGAATTTCCGTACTACAAAATGATCTATCTGATGACGACCATTACTACGAGTTTAAGTTACCGCATCGTCCGTCCGTCCGTCCGTCCGTCCGTCCGTCTGTGCAAATCAACTTCACGCTGTCATCTTAAGAGCTATCGGAATGAAATTTCATATTTGAGCTACTTTTAGCCGCGAGATAATAGAGTATGAAATTTGTCAGGATCGGACTACTATATCATATAGCTCTAGAACAAAAATTTTTGCAAAAATTGGAGTATCCCCATGAAATTTACCAATATAATAGAATTTGATATAAAATCTCAGATCCCAAAATTTGAGTTTGATCGGATAAATAGAACACAAGTTACAGTCAATACAAATCGGTTCTACGTCATCAGCAAATCAAACAGAGCACATGCATACGCACACACAGACGTAGCGCTACACGTATGTATGTATGTATGTGTATGCGTGTTGTGCTTTGCTTAAAAATTTGCAGTAAAGAGAGAAATAATTTGAATGTTTTGTTTGTGTGTTGATGAATTGAGTTGCAAGGAAAGAAATTTCAAAATGTAAAAAAATTATTGCCAAGGACTGCAAGGGTATATAAACTTCGGCATTGCCGAAGTTAGCTTCTTTGATATTTTTATATTTAACCATTTCTTAGCGACACGATTAACAAATCGCAACTCCGACAGGAGTGGGAAAGACAGTTAAGGTCTTTTACATTATATCCTGAAGCGAATAATATCATATTGATACCCCAGAACAAGAGCACGAGATAATTTTTCAGAAAATAAACCAAAACTCGAATTTGTTACATCTGTAAAATATATAAAAAATCTAAATCACCAATTTTTGTAGGAAATGTACTTACTCTTAAATTCTAACCGTATAGTCTTTATGTTTTCTAATATTACTGGTTCAAGCTGATGTAGCCGACGTTCTTCTTCCCTATGTTCCTCATGAGAATAGGACGCTTCTATCATCTCTCGTTTGATTATTCCGGGTTCAATATCTGGATATATAATTTCGTTCAGCAAAGGTTTGCTTTGGTCTTCAGTTTTAAAAGCCGTAGAAATTCGATCCATAATTTATTGCAGATTCGGTTGATTTATTTGTATATATATATTTTTTATATAGTCAAAGATGTTTGTATAATACTATGCCCAGTGCTTACTACGTTAACAACAATTTTATAATATTCTATCATGTTTCATTTTTTTACCTTCGCAAAAAGGGTATATTTAATTTTGGTCAGAAGTGTGCAACGTATAGAAGAAAACATCTCCGACCATATAATTTATATATTTATATATTCCTGGATCAACGCAAACTCCTCCTAGACTGTACGAGCTGAAATTTTGTACATAGGCTTGAATATACTGCAGGGGTTGTATATCTCGGATTCTGCCGGAGCGGACCACTATATCGTATAGCTCCCATACAAACGGCAAACTCATGAACAGTGACTTTTCTCAATAACTTCGTTATTTTCTGAGCTATTATCGTGAAATATTGGCGAGTTTCTTACACATTCTAACGACTGTGCCAAATTTAATCCAGATTTAATTGACTATATCATATAGCTCCCATAGGAACAATGGGTCAAAAACAGTGGATTTTGCAGATAACTTCATAAATTTCGACGCGATTGCTTTCAAATTGAACATTTGTTACTTTAATATATCTGTTGATAACTATGCCGAATTTGATAAAGATCGGGTGACTATATCATATAGCTCCCATAGGAACGATCGTTGGAAAACAATGACTGATTAATAACTTCGTTATTTCCAATGCTAATATTGTAGGCGGCTCTTTCGCAGACATTACATTTTTTGGATAAAACGTTTTTACACTTTAATGGCTATGGGTAAGGAAAGAGTTACCACGATAGTTTCAAGGGTTTACAAACTTTGACGCGGTCGAAGTTAGCCCCGACCCTATGGTTTTATGCTAAGATTGAAGGCCGTTCTTTTGCAAACATTAGCCCTTTTAGATAAAACGTTTTTCCATTTTGATGGCTATGGGTAAGGAAAGTAAAACTAAACCAGCTATGGAAGTTAACTTCGGCCTTGCCGAAGTTTATATACCCTTGCAGTTCTTTATTATATTTAATTCGATAAGAAAAGTGAAATTTCATACATCAACAGCATTAGTTGTCGTATTATGAATATGCCGCAAAAATACTAAATACAATACTAATCTATCGAAAATCATCGAAGTTAAAATTTTTAAAATTGGACACCACAATTGCCAACGGCTCACACACACACACACATACAATTTATGAATCCGTGCTGTGTGTGTATGCATGTGTTCTGTTGATTTGATGATGACGTAGTAGGCAGCAAGCAGCGCTGCCGGCAGCGCTTGAACCGATTTGTTCTGACTGTAACTTGTGTTCTATTTATCCGATCAGGTTCAAATTTTGGGATCTGAGATTTTATACCAAATTCTATTATATTGGTAAATTTCATGGGGATACTCCAATTTTTATTTTATAAAATTTTTTTTGCAAAAATTTTTGTTCCAGAGCTATATGATATAGTAGTCCGATCCCGATGATTTTCATACTTTATCTCACATACTTTATCTCTTTGTAGGAAAACATAGATCCCTAAATGAACTGTCAATACGCAGGAATTTACGTAGGAATTGTAGGAAAACATAGATCCCTAAATGAACTGTCAATACGCAGGAATTTCCGTACTACAAAATGATCTATCTGATGACGACCATTACTACGAGTTTAAGTTACCGCATCGTCCGTCCGTCCGTCCGTCCGTCTGTGCAAATCAACTTCACGCTGTCATCTTAAGAGCTATCGGAATGAAATTTCATATTTGAGCTACTTTTAGCCGCGAGATAAGAGTATGAAAATTGTCAGGATCGGACTACTATATCATATAGCTCTAGAACAAAAATTTTTGCAAAAATTGGAGTATCCCCATGAAATTTACCAATATAATAGAATTTGATATAAAATCTCAGATCCCAAAATTTGAGTTTGATCGGATAAATAGAACACAAGTTACAGTCAATACAAATCGGTTCTACGTCATCAGCAAATCAAACAGAGCACATGCATACGCACACACAGACGTAGCGCTACACGTATGTATGTATGTATGTGTATGCGTGTTGTGCTTTGCTTAAAAATTTGCAGTAAAGAGAGAAATAATTTGAATGTTTTGTTTGTGTGTTGATGAATTGAGTTGCAAGGAAAGAAATTTCAAAATGTAAAAAAATTATTGCCAAGGACTGCAAGGGTATATAAACTTCGGCATTGCCGAAGTTAGCTTCTTTGATATTTTTATATTTAACCATTTCTTAGCGACACGATTAACAAATCGCAACTCCGACAGGAGTGGGAAAGACAGTTAAGGTCTTTTACATTATATCCTGAAGCGAATAATATCATATTGATACCCCAGAACAAGAGCACGAGATAATTTTTCAGAAAATAAACCAAAACTCGAATTTGTTACATCTGTAAAATATATAAAAAATCTAAATCACCAATTTTTGTAGGAAATGTACTTACTCTTAAATTCTAACCGTATAGTCTTTATGTTTTCTAATATTACTGGTTCAAGCTGATGTAGCCGACGTTCTTCTTCCCTATGTTCCTCATAAGAATAGGACGCTTCTATCATCTCTCGTTTGATTATTCCGGGTTCAATATCTGGATATATAATTTCGTTCAGCAAAGGTTTGCTTTGGTCTTCAGTGTTAAAAGCCGTAGAAATTCGATCCATAATTTATTGCAGATTCGGTTGATTTATTTGTATATATATATTTTTTATATAGTCAAAGATGTTTGTATAATACTATGCCCAGTGCTTACTACGTTAACAACAATTTTATAATATTCTATCATGTTTCATTTTTTTACCTTCGCAAAAAGGGTATATTTAATTTTGGTCAGAAGTGTGCAACGTATAGAAGAAAACATCTCCGACCATATAATTTATATATTTATATATTCCTGGATCAACGCAAACTCCTCCTAGACTGTACGAGCTGAAATTTTGTACATAGGCTTGAATATACTGCAGGGGTTGTATATCTCGGATTCTGCCGGAGCGGACCACTATATCGTATAGCTCCCATACAAACGGCAAACTCATGAACAGTGACTTTTCTCAATAACTTCATTATTTTCTGAGCTATTATCGTGAAATATTGGCGAGTTTCTTACACATTCTAACGACTGTGCCTAATTTATTCCAGATTTAATTGACTATATCATATAGCTCCCATAGGAACAATGGGTCAAGAACAGTGGATTTTGCAGATAACTTCATAACTTTCGACGCGATTGCTTTCAAATTGAACATTTGTTACTTTAATATATCTGTTGATAACTATGCCGAATTTGATAAAGATCGGGTGACTATATCATATAGCTCCCATAGGAACGATCGTTGGAAAACAATGACTGATTAATAACTTCGTTATTTCCAATGCTAATATTGTAGGCGGCTCTTTCGCAGACATTACATTTTTTGGATAAAACGTTTTTACACTTTAATGGCTATGGGTAAGGAAAGAGTTACCACGATAGTTTCAAGGGTTTACAAACTTTGACGCGGTCGAAGTTAGCCCCGACCCTATGGTTTTATGCTAAGATTGAAGGCCGTTCTTTTGCAAACATTAGCCCTTTTAGATAAAACTAAACGAGCTATGGAAGTTAACTTCGGCCTTGCCGAAGTTTATATACCCTTGCAGTTCTTTATTATATTTAATTCGATAAGAAAAGTGAAATTTCATACATCAACAGCATTAGTTGTCGTATTATGAATATGCCGCAAAAATACTAAATACAATACTAATCTATCGAAAATCATCGAAGTTAAAATTTTTAAAATGGGACACCACAATTGCCAACGGCTCACACACACACACACATACAATTTATGAATCCGTGCTGTGTGTGTATGCATGTGTTCTGTTGATTTGATGATGACGTAGTAGGCAGCAAGCAGCGCTGCCGGCAGCGCTTGAACCGATTTGTTCTGACTGTAACTTGTGTTCTATTTATCCGATCAGGTTCAAATTTTGGGATCTGAGATTTTATACCAAATTCTATTATATTGGTAAATTTCATAGGGATACTCCAATTTTTATTTTATAAAATTTTTTTTGCAAAAATTTTTGTTCCAGAGCTATATGATATAGTAGTCCGATCCCGATGATTTTCATACTTTATCTCACACAGGTAATAAAGAGTCTCCAAAAAAAATTTCAACCCGATATCTCTTAAGATGGCTGAGTAAAACGCGTACGCACAGACGCACAGACGGACGGACAGACGGACATACGGACAGACGGACATGGCTATATCGACTCAGCTTCTCAAGCTGATCAAGATTATATATACTTTATGGGGTCGGAAACGTCTCCTTCTGTGCGTTACAAACATCTGACCAATTTTATAATACCCTCTGCAAGGGTATAAAAAGCTGCAATGGTGTACAAACTTTGACGCGGTTGAAGTTAGCCCCGGCCTTATGTTTTTATACCATACTCCCATAGGCTCGCCAAAAATTATATATATTCTTGATCAGTATCAACTGCCGAATCAATTTAGGCATGTCCGTCCGTCCGTCCGTCTGTCCGTATGAACACGTAGATCTCAGAGCTAGACCTAGAGTCACCAAATTTTTGCCACGACCCCATCCGCCCCCGAAATTTAAACAAATTTGATTTTCTTAATGACTAAAATAGCTAAAGACATCAAAATTGGTATGATTAATCGTGTAGTAAGCGCGCAGACACTTGTTGATAAAAAATTTTGCCACGCCACAAAACCGATTTTCTTAAAGACTATAATAGCTAGAGACACCAAATTTGGTACGTATATTTGCTTAATAAATGAGCATATTTTGTATATGTAAAGATTTTGCCACGCCCTTTTCCGCCCCCTAATTTGGAAAAACTCGAAACTTGTCTATTTGTAGTCCGATTTTTATGAAATTTGGTATTTTGCTTGATATTAGTATCAAATTTAATTATGCCAAATTTGATTGCACAAGGTAGAAAATTACGCGAGTTAATCGATTTTTTTTTAATTTTCGGGGGCGGAAAGGGGCGTGGCGAAAATTTGAAATAAACTTGATCACTCTACATATCCGGGTTTTCCGGAGCTAGATGAGGACTGACCCTTCAGCGTACCCGATTTTCTTTACTTTCCTCACATAACTCTTTCCTTACATAACTTCTTTTTTAAATATTCTCACATGTCAATGTATGGTCATGGTATCTGCTTATTATCCTCTGTTGGATAGATTGCAAATTGGAGGAACCCAGTTAAATTAAAAAAAAAAAAAAAACTCAACATACTACACGAGCCTACGTTCCAAATTTGGTGGCTCTATCTTTTATAGCCTCCGAGATCAACGCGTTCATACGGACGGACGGACGGATAGCCGGACATACAGACATACGGACATACAGACATACGGACGGACAGACAGACGGACATGGCTATATCGACTCGGCTGGTGATACTGATCAAGAATATATATACTTTATGGGGTCGGAAAAGCTTCCTTTTGCCTGTTACATAGATTTTGGCGGCTTTAATATACCATTTCACCCTATGGATGTATGGTATATATACATTCCAATAGTAGGAAACCCCATTAATTATTTCAACAGGCAAATAGAATTCATTAGAGGTTCAGAAGACAAAGGAGAAACAACAACTTCATAAATCAAACATAAAAATAACATACACAGAAATGACCACTGTATACGCAAGGGATATAATCGAAAGACATCTTTGCAGTAAGAAAACTGTACTATATTTTCATAATGAACAAGATTTTCCCATAACCTAACAATCCTTTATTGAAATAATTCGATCGAACGCAAATACAAAAACCTTGAAATCTAGCATTAAATTAGAGGACCTTCAAAGGTGTGCACAAGTCAAAGAAATAATCCTAAAACATAAAGAATTATTACATCCAGAAATCGAAAAATGATTAATTTGTTTAAAGAAAAATATTATTTCCCCGATTTTCAAAACCTAATTCAAAACATTAATAATGAACGCTGTCTTTGCAATATTGCATACTATTGCAAAGACAGAAAATAGAAATAGAAAACTAATTATTAAAAGAACACCAGAAACTTTTAATATCAGAGAAAAATACTTCATGGACTTTTACATGATCGACAATTTACAATTCCTTTGATGCATTGACATTTACTCCAAATTTGCAACACTTGTAGAAGTATAGTCTAGAGATTCGTTAGAAGCCATGAGGGCAGTTATGAAAGTATTTACTGAATTGGGCAAACCAATAGAATTAAAATTAAACAAATATTCAGCATTTCTGTGTATAGCACTAAAAAATTGGCTACAAGAAGAAAATGTAAAGTTAGAAATCACTACAAGTAATAACGGCAGACGTAGAAAGATTCCATAAAACAGTAAATGAAAAACTCAGAATTATAAATAGCGAAATGAAATAGTTAATTAATCAAGTTTGAAATAATTCTTTACATATACAACCATACGACGAGACATAAAAAATCGATTCGAACACCAGCGAACATTTTTATCTATGCAGGATCAGCCGACTAAAATACCCAAACGAATAAAACAAACAATTTAAATAAAGATAGACACGACTTCGAAATCAATACTAGATTTAAACAAGCACCATTAGTAAAGTCAAAAACGACAAATTAATTCAAAAAGCCAGGAGATATAAATCAGTTAGATGAGAAACATTTTGAAGAAAGAAATAGAGGACAAAAGGTCACACAGAACAAATCAAAATTCAAGAAGAAAAAGAAAGTTAATAAAAGCAAATACCTTTTATTAATTACAGGTCAACAACTCAATATGACCTTTTGTGCCTTATGCTATTCTTAACATTAAAACCAACATGCAGCCAATCCATTGATATAAACCCAGCAAAAGCACCGAACGGTTACTTAATTTAAGACTGGAACCATGGACTTACCGACAAACTTTGAATACCATTATTGAAAAGTGAATTTAACGCTAATAGACATTATACACAACAATTTAATACAACAGGCCAAAAACACCCACCTGGCTTAAACCAAATTCAAACGAGATATCTATCATTTCAAACATCCCTCAAGAAATAATAAAAACCCCTATCTTTGAGTTACTTCCTTATCCAGATGAAAATAAAAATATTTTGAAAGAAAATTCATACGATAAATACTAGTTTGACAACAACACTGTGTTCCATAAAAATACAAAACAAAGATTAAACATCGTGGTCAGCTGAAATGGCTTCACCAAATCAGATTGACCAAAGAAATATATAAAATGACACATAAACAGCAGTAAGTCATAAAATTCATATTACAATTATTGCTTAATACAAACAAAATATGCATCCACACTCTGTGGAAAACACTTAATATATGGTATCAAGTAACCAGCGCTGAGTACGAAATATAAACAATTTTTAACCACCGAAAACGTGGGGCATTAGAATAAGTATTTTTAAGAACAATTGTCGCTTCTTAGAGTTTAAGAGTTTTCAAATAAAATTAGTTCATATTTTGAATTCAACGAATGAAGACTGGGTTATTTTCTTTCTCTTTGGAAATCCCTATTCATTTTGGTCCTTCGAGCCGGATTCATTTTCGTCATTCGAGCCGGATTCATTTTGGTCCTTCGAACTCTTCAGTTTTCCCCCACCAGTGGTAAGAGACTCAGAGTGTGAATCAGCTCCTTGGACTCTGAATTCTTATGCAAGTGTAAATGCTAGGATCAGCTAAAGGTAGCAAAAATAAAATAACTCTTGTTTTCCCCCACCAGTGGTAAGAGACAGAGTAAGAAACAAAAAAAGCAAAATATTGCTTAATAATTGCTCTCTCTCTCTCTCTCTCCTAAAAAAGGGGATAAATATATCGAATTAAAAAAAAAATCAATTTATTGTGAAATATACTTACATACACCATACAAAATGTTTCTTAACAAAACTGAAAAGTTGTTAGGGAATCAGTTAGAGTTGCATACCAGGTGTTGGCTAACGGCTGCGCCCTTGCGGAGCCCCAAACTGCTCGCTTTATATGATGCGGCCTTCGGATGATTTTCACCGAGGCGGCTTTGAGGCACTTGCGATTTGGAAGGAATAAGATGACTTCAATCCAGTAGCTTTATTTTCTTAACCTAAAATATAGTAAAATTGTCGGCGGGCACAGAAGGTGCAACACAACGAACGAGATTAATTTCAAAACTAAAATTCAAGTACAGCAAACCACGCTGTCTTTTACAAAATTCAAAGTCCTGGAAATTCACATAGAAGAAATAAGAAAAAAAAGAATTAAAGTAACGGAACTCCAAGTTTGTCTCTTCAAAATAATTTGCGCTGTTCTTGGTCTCTCTCTCTCTTAGGTCGCTTTCTCTTTTCAGCAAAGAGTGTGTTCAAGATTAAACATAGCTCCCATAGTGACAATTGGTCAAAAACAGTGGATTTTGCAGATAACTTCATAACTTTCGACGCGATTGCTTTCAGATTGATCATTTGTTACTTTAATATATCTGTTAATAACTTTGCCGAATTTGATAATTTGATACACTTTAATGGCTATGGGTAAGGAAAGAGTTACCACGATAGTTTCAAGGGTATACAAACTTTGACGCGGTCGAAGTTAGCCCCGACCCTATGGTTTTATGCTAAGATTGAAGGCCGTTCTTTTGCAAACATTAGCCCTTTTAGATAAAACGTTTTTCCATTTTGATGGCTATGGGTAAGGAAAGTAAAACTAAAAAAGCTGCAATGGTGTACAAACTTTGACGTGGTCGAAGTTAGCCCCGGCCTTATGTTTTTATACCATACACCCATAGGCTCGTCAAAAAGTATATATATTCTTGATCGGTATCAACTGCCGAATCAATTTAGACATGTCCGTCTGTCCGTCCGTCTGTCCGTATGAACACGTAGATCTCAGAGCTAGACCTAGAGTCACCAAATTTTTGCCACGACCCCATCCGCCCCCGAAATTTAAACAAATTTGATAATAATATAATAGCTAAAGACATCAAAATTGGTATGATTAATCGTGTAGTAAGCGCGCAGACACTTGTTGATAAAAAATTTTGCCACGCCACAAAACCGATTTTCTTAAAGACTATAATAGCTAGAGACACCAAATTTGGTACGTATATTTGCTTAATAAATGAGCATATTTTGTATATGTAAAGATTTTGCCACGCCCTTTTCCGCCCCCTAATTTGAAAAAACTCGAAACTTGTCTATTTGTAGTCCGATTTTTATGAAATTTGGTATTTTGCTTGATATTAGTATCAAATTTAATTATGCCAAATTTGATTGCACAAGGTAGAAAATTACGCGAGTTAATCGATTTTTTTTAAATTTTCGGGGGCGGAAAGGGGCGTGGCGAAAATTTGAAATAAACTTGATCACTCTACATATCCGGGTTTTCCGGAGCTAGATGAGGACTGACCCTTCAGCGTACCCGATTTTCTTTACTTTCCTCACATAACTCTTTCCTTACATAACTTCTTTTTTAAATATTCTCACATGTCAATGTATGGTCATGGTATCTGCTTATTATCCTCTGTTGGATAGATTGCAAATTGGAGGAACCCAGTTAAATTAAAAAAAAAAAAAAAACTTAACATACTACACGAGCCTACATTCCAAATTTGGTGGCTCTATCTTTTATAGCCTCCGAGATCTACGCATTCATACGGACGGACGGACGGACAGCCGGACATACAGACATACGGACGGACAGACAGACGGACAGACAGACGGACATGGCTATATCGACTCGGCTGGTGATACTGATCAAGAATAGATATACTTTATGGGGTCGGAAAAGCTTCCTTTTGCCTGTTACATAGATTTTGGCTACTTTAATATACCATTTCACCCTATGGATGTATGGTATATATACATTCCAATAGTAGGAAACCCCATTAATTATTTCAACAGGCAAATAGAATTCATTAGAGGTTCAGAAGACAAAGGAGAAACAACAACTTCATAAATCAAACATAAAAATAACATACACAGAAATGACCACTGTATACGCAAGGGATATAATCGAAAGACATCTTTGCAGTAAGAAAACTGTACTATATTTTCATAATGAACAAGATTTTCCCATAACCCAACAATCCTTTATTGAAATAATTCGATCGAACGCAAATACAAAAACCTTGAAATCTAGCATTAAATTAGAGGACCTTCAAAGGTGTGCACAAGTCAAAGAAATAATCCTAAAACATAAAGAATTATTACATCCAGAAATCGAAAAAATGATTAATTTGTTTAAAGAAAAATATTATTTCCCCGATTTTCAAAACCTAATTCAAAACATTAATAATGAACGCTGTCTTTGCAATATTGCATACTATTGCAAAGACAGAAAATAGAAATAGAAAACTAATTATTAAAAGAACACCAGAAACTTTTAATATCAGAGAAAAATACTTCATGGACTTTTACATGATCGACAATTTACAATTCCTTTGATGCATTGACATTTACTCCAAATTTGCAACACTTGTAGAATTATAGTCTAGAGATTCGTTAGAAGCCATGAGGGCAGTTATGAAAGTATTCACTGAATTGGGCAAACCAATAGAATTAAAATTAAACAAATATTCAGCATTTCTGTGTATAGCACTAAAAAATTGGCTACAAGAAGAAAATGTAAAGTTAGAAATCACTACAAGTAATAACGGCAGACGTAGAAAGATTCCATAAAACAGTAAATGTGAATAGGGATTCCCGGAGAGAAGGAAAATAACCCAGTCTTCATTCGTTGAATTCAAAATATGAACTGATTTTATTGAAAAATCTTAAACTCTAAGAAGCGACAATTGTTCTTAAAAAATACTTATTCTAATGCCCCACGTCTTCGGGGTTTGGAATTTGTTTATATTTCATGCTCAGCGCTTGGCGACTTAAGTGTTAAGTGTCGACAGAGTGCGGATGCATGTTTGTTTGGTTTTAAGCAATACTTGCCATATGAATCTTTATGACATATTTTTGTTTATGTTTCGTTTGTGTATATTTCTTTGGTCAATCTGATTTGGTGAAGCCATTTCAGCTGACCACGATGTTTAATCTTAAACATTCTGCAAAGGGCCACCAAATGCGGCGTTTTGGACTTTATTTTTATAGTTAGTTGTCTTATACAAATTATTATTAAAATATCATTAGTAAGATAATTATTGTTAAAGAAGCATGACCAGTTACATGACTGATGTTTAACCTAGTCAATCTGATGTTCCTTTACCCATTGTAACTGACTTCATATTCTTACCAATTTTCCCGTATGTATTACTGAGTTGGCTTCTACTGGTTTTTATAATATTTGGCAATTTACCTAATGATTTATGTTTCGGGATATCTACCCATTCCTGATGTGTTTTACTGTGCTGACTTCTAGCCTTTTTATAAGATGGAGAATTTAAAAAATAACTACCTTCACTTTTTGAATTGTTCCAATGTGATCGCTCCACTATTTTTAAATCTCGCTGATTGCCAAAATTTGATTGGTTATTCTGGTTACCATTAAATGTTGTCCTTTTATAATCATTTTGCCATATCTGCCTTTTTGGTACTATAGTTTCTGACAATTTGTTACCGGAATCTTTTTTGATATTATTTTTTAGATAATCATTATCTAATTGACCCATTGCCTTTTTAATATTCTTATTTTGTACTGGCTCTGGGATATATACATTTTGTTCCCCAATTTTCACTTTACCTCCAATGTGAGGTCCTGCCGGGGGCCATAAATTTATTTTTTGAGTTTTGCTGTTGCATTTCTTTCGAATTGTGTTGTTTTTATTTTGAAATTTACCTTTCCTCTCCCAACGTTGTTCAAAACCTGTGACATCTATTGTTGTTGCCACTACAGATTTATTCTGATTTGATTTGGTGCATCCCGAGACGATCCAACCAAATTGAGTATTTTGGCCCAGCAGGCCATCAATCTTTGTAATTCCCCTTTTTAAGATTTGGGTATATACGTTTACTCCCATTATTATATCAATCCTACCAGGTTTATCAAAGGTAGGATCAGCTAGCACGTAAGTTTGCCATTTCGACATATCCACGTTTGCTATTTTTAATGGAAGAGCTTTCATTAACTTTGGCAACACAATTGCCTCAACCTTTAGATGTCCTTTCCAAGGATTTCTCGTCTTTACATCTATTTTTACCTTATATTTTGATTTATTAGATTTTATTGAGGACACGCCACTTATTTCTGTATATTGTTTAATTTTAGGTAGTTTTAATATTTGAGCGGCCTCTTCAGACAAAATGGTGCTCTGTGAACCACAATCAATAAGGGCTCTTAGAGTCTTATATCCTCCATTTACATTTTTTACTTGTATTACAGCTGTGGCCAACAGTGTTGGTTGTGCCGTTACACAAGTATTAACTCCCTCCTGTTTTTCTTCAAAATGGAGTAAGGTATGGTGTTCCTTACTGCACAATGAACAGACCATTTCATTAGTGCACACCTTACTGCTTGAATGGTTCAAGCATCTTATGCAAAGCTGCACTTTTTTGGCTATTTCATACCTTTCAGTAGGTGTCAATCCTTTAAACTTATAGCATTTATATGCTTTGTGCCCGGCAATTTTGCAAATCGGACATTTATCTTCAACTTCCGTATAATTTAAAACAGTTTTTATCGGTTTTTTCTCTTCTTTGCATATGGCACTTAGCGAGCAATATCTCTGCTCCAAGTATTCCATGACATCAGATAGCATTTGAATTTGCCTTGTTTTTCTAATCTGACTCTCATACAATTGTAAAGCCTCTCTGTCAAATTTCCTTAGTAGGAGTTGTGCGATATAACGTCAACTTCATCGGACAAATTTGCTTTTATTTTAATTAAGTAAACTGACTCATTAACTATGTCAATCACTCCTTTAACACTTTTTGCGGAATCATTGTTGATCATCGGTAAATCAACGATCCGACTTAATTGTTCGGAAAATACCCTCCGATTATTTTCATACCGCTTGGTTAATAATTCCCAAGCGGCACTATAATTGTCAGCTGAACCTGACAATAGATGGGCTACCATACTCTTGGCTTCGCCCTTTAACGCGGATTTTAAATAATTGAATTTAAGAGCAGGACTTAGATCCTCTCTTTTTTCAATCAGTTCCGCGAATAATTCTACAAACAGGTCCCATTCTCTAGGTTCCCCAGAAAATGTGGGTACCTGTATTTTCGGCAACACCGGTAGTTCGCCTCTTACGGTAACATTCTCAGCTTTCAAATTTTTCTGATCGTTTATTTTTTCTTCTAGTGCTGACAAGGTATTCTGAACGTCGAACTCTAGTTCTTCTATGACTTCCTTAAACGTTTCATTATCTATAAGTTCATCTGTATAAGCTTGGCACATATGTATCTTCTTGAACAAGAATTCAATTTTTTTAATATACATTTCGCCTGTTCTATTGTCTATCATACGTAAATCTTTGCTCACCATGTCCAAATATTGCTGGAGCTGACGGACCTTTCCTTGAAATTTTTCCTGGCTAACATTAGCCTTTTCATTACTGGAGGTCGCATTCCCGCGCGACTCTCCTTTGCTATCCTCTAATATTTCTGATATATTCGCTTCTGCTTCAACTAACGCTGACTTACTAGTGCCTGGTTTTTCTGACTCTCCTGCAGCTATTATTTTGGCAACTATCTTTAACATTCCTTCATGTATTTTCTCTTTGAAATACTGATGCTCAAAATTCCCTTGCTGTAGCAATTTGTTATGATTAGGTAACCATCGATTCCTAATCTCTTTTACTTCCTCGATCACCTTGCTAGTTATGCTTCTGGGATCTAGTGCTTCTAATTGCCTTATCCTGGTATGCAACTCTAACTGCTTCCCTAACAACTTTTCAGTTTTGTTAAGAAACATTTTGTATGGCGTATGTTTGACAATCAATTGATTTTTTTTTTTTCGATATATTTATCCGCCTTTTTTTTTTTTTTTGAGAAAGAGAGAAAAAAAATATCTCAACTGTGTCTTGCACAGTGAGCCAGAGACGTGGAAAAAATGTTGATAGCGTATGTGGTTGGCTCACAATTCAGATATACATTTCATTTTTTAATAAAAGAAGTTTTTTTTTTTTTAGTCTCCAACCACATTGTTAGTAAAAGCCTATCAAGGAGTTAGTAGTTCGCAAGTTGCACTTTCGTGCTTCAACTTGCTTATAGAGGCTTATATTTAAATTATTAAATAAGGCAAGTTAAGGCTTGCGCATTTCTGCGGCCCCCTTGCGTTTCTTCGCTCTTCGGCGAAGTTCAGCTTTCAGTTGGTCAGCACGCTCTATGCAGCGTTGTCGGTCCTCTTAGCACAGGGTCTACTCGCAATAGGGTGAGTCAAATGGTCCAGGGCAGTCCTTCACCGGTGTGTTTTTTTTTGCTGTGTCGTTGCTCAGCTGCTGTTGTCCAGGGCCTATGAGCTCAGGCGGTACCGGTGCCGGTCCTCGCACCAGATTTTCTCGTCAACTATCTTGTTGCTCTGCTGCTGTTTGTAGTTGCCGACTTGCAACTACATACATATACACTTTTAACTTTAACTTTTTTTTTTTTTTCGATATTAGGGCTTCGAATACGCCACACACCACGCCGCCGAAATTATTGCAGTTGCTCGACTAGCCAAACTGCCTTTATTTAACTCGGTCGCGCGCACTTTTTATTTTTTTTTATTAAGCAATATTTTGCTTTTTTGTTTTATACTCTGTCTCTTACCACTGGTGGGGGAGAACAGAGTTATTTTATTTTTTGTAACCTTTAGCTGATCTTAGCATTTACACTTGCATAAGAATTCAGACTTACAGGTACTGATTCATCCTCTGAGTCTCTTACCACTGGTGGGGGAAAACTACAGAGTTCCTTTTTTCGAAGGACCAAAAATGAATAGGGATTCCCGGAGAGAAGGAAAATAACCCAGTCTTCATTCGTTGAATTCAAAATATGAACTGATTTTATTGAAAAATCTTAAACTCTAAGAAGCGACAATTGTTCTTAAAAAATACTTATTCTAATGCCCCACGTCTTCGGGGTTTGGAATTTGTTTATATTTCATGCTCAGCGCTTGGCGACTTAAGTGTTAAGTGTCGACAGAGTGCGGATGCATGTTTGTTTGGTTTTAAGCAATACTTGCCATATGAATCTTTATGACATATTTTTGTTTATGTTTCGTTTGTGTATATTTCTTTGGTCAATCTGATTTGGTGAAGCCATTTCAGCTGACCACGATGTTTAATCTGAAACAAAATGAAAAACTCAGAATTATAAATAGCGAAATGAAATAGTTAATTAATCAAGTTTGAAATAATTCTTTACATATACAACCATACGACGAGACATAAAAAATCGATTCGAACACCAGCGAACATTTTTATCTATGCAGGATCAGCCGACTAAAATACCCAAACGAATAAAACAAACAATTTAAATAAAGATAGACACGACTTCGAAATCAATACTAGATTTAAACAAGCACCATTAGTAAAGTCAAAAACGACAAATTAATTCAAAAAGCCAGGAGATATAAATCAGTTAGATGAGAAACATTTTGAAGAAAGAAATAGAAGACAAAAGGTCACACAGAACAAATCAAAATTCAAGAAGAAAAAGAAAGTTAATAAAAGCAAATACCTTTTATTAATTACAGGTCAACAACTCAATATGACCTTTTGTGCCTTATGCTATTCTTAACATTAAAACCAACATGCAGCCAATCCATTGATATAAACCCAGCAAAAGCACCGAACGGTTACTTAATTTAAGACTGGAACCATGGACTTACCGACAAACTTTGAATACCATTATTGAAAAGTGAATTTAACGCTAATAGACATTATACACAACAATTTAATACAACAGGCCAAAAACACCCACCTGGCTTAAACCAAATTCAAACGAGATATCTATCATTTCAAACATCCCTCAAGAAATAATAAAAACCCCTATCTTTGAGTTACTTCCTTATCCAGATGAAAATAAAAATATTTTGAAAGAAAATTCATACGATAAATACTAGTTTGACAACAACACTGTGTTCCATAAAAATACAAAACAAAGATTAAACATCGTGGTCAGCTGAAATGGCTTCACCAAATCAGATTGACCAAAGAAATATATAAAATGACACATAAACAGCAGTAAGTCATAAAATTCATATTACAATTATTGCTTAATACAAACAAAATATGCATCCACACTCTGTGGAAAACACTTAATATATGGTATCAAGTAACCAGCGCTGAGTACGAAATATAAACAATTTTTAACCACCGAAAACGTGGGGCATTAGAATAAGTATTTTTAAGAACAATTGTCGCTTCTTAGAGTTTAAGAGTTTTCAAATAAAATTAGTTCATATTTTGAATTCAACGAATGAAGACTGGGTTATTTTCTTTCTCTTTGGAAATCCCTATTCATTTTGGTCCTTCGAGCCGGATTCATTTTCGTCATTCGAGCCGGATTCATTTTGGTCCTTCGAACTCTTCAGTGTTCCCCCACCAGTGGTAAGACACTCAGAGTGTGAATCAGCTCCTTGGACTCTGAATTCTTATGCAAGTGTAAATGCTAGGATCAGCTAAAGGTAGCAAAAATAAAATAACTCTTGTTTTCCCCCACCAGTGGTAAGAGACAGAGTAAGAAACAAAAAAAGCAAAATATTGCTTAATAATTGCTCTCGCTCTCTCTCGCTCTCTCTCTCTCTCCTAAAAAAGGGGATAAATATATCGAATTAAAAAAAAAATCAATTTATTGTGCAACATACTTACATACACCATACAAAATGTTTCTTAACAAAACTGAAAAGTTGTTAGGGAATCAGTTAGAGTTGCATACCAGGTGTTGGCTAACGGCTGCGCCCTTGCGGAGCCCCAAAATGCTCGCTTTATATGATGCGGCCTTCGGATGATTTTCACCGAGGCGGCTTTGAGGCACTTGCGATTTGGAAGGAATAAGATGACTTCAATCCAGTAGCTTTATTTTCTTAACCTAAAATATAGTAAAATTGTCGGCGGGCACAGAAGGTGCAACACAACGAACGAGATTAATTTCAAAACTAAAATTCAAGTACAGCAAACCACGCTGTCTTTTACAAAATTCAAAGTCCTGGAAATTCACATAGAAGAAATAAGAAAAAAAAGAATTAAAGTAACGGAACTCCAAGTTTGTCTCTTCAAAATAATTTGCGCTGTTCTTGGTCTCTCTCTCTCTCTTCGGTCGCTTTCTCTTTTCAGCAAAGAGTGTGTTTAAGATTAAACGTCGTAGTCAGCTGAAATGGCTTCACCAAATCAGATTGACCAAAGATATATACAACGAGTATGGAAGTTAACTTCGGCCTTGCCGAAGTTTATATACCCTTGCAGTTCTTTATTATATTTAATTCGATAAGAAAAGTGAAATTTCAAATCAATGAATATGCTCAAATATTTTTCAAACTACTGAATTCAAAACACATTTAATGATTATTTAACAATATATGATATAGTAGTCCGATCCCGATGATTTTCATACTTTATCTCACACAGGTAATAAAGAGTCTCCAAAAAAAATTTCAACCCGATATCTCTTAAGATGGCTGAGTAAAACGCATACTTCAAACTACTGAATTCAAAACACATTTAATGATTATTAAACAATATATGATATAGTAGTCCGATCCCGATGATTTTCATACTTTATCTCACACAGGTAATAAAGAGACTCCAAAAAAAATTTCAACCCGATATCTCTTAAGATGGCTGAGTAAAACGCATACGCACAGACGGACGGACAGACGGACAGACGGACAGACGGACATGGCTATATCGACTCAGCTTCTCAAGCTGATCAAGAATATATATACTTTATGGGGTCGGAAACGTCTCCTTCTGTGCGTTACAAACATCTGATCAATTTTATAATACCCTCTGCAAGGGTATAAAAATGAAACATAAACAAAAATAAGTTATAAAAATTCATTTAAGACGACGCATTATCAAGTCGCCAAACGCTGTGCATTAAATATAAACAAGTTTCAAACCCCAAAGACGTGGGGCATTAGAATAAGCATTTTTAAGAACAATTGTCGCCTCGAGTATCGAGCCTACAGTCTAAGAGTTCATTTATATATACAACACTTTTTCAAATAAAATCAATTCAAATTTTGAATTCAACGAATGAAGACTGGGTTATTTTCTTTCTCTTCGGAAATCCCTATTCATTTTGGTCCTTCGAGCCGGATTCATTTTGGTCCTTCGAAAAAGGAACTCTGTAGTTTTCCCGCACCAGTGGTAAGAGTGTAGTATACTTTTAGGGATAGGATTAGGCCACATACTTTTAGGGATAGATTATAAGTAATTAGAACTTAAGCATAATGTTTAGCTTTAAGTACCGTTAAGGACACTAGCCATAAGACCAATGTAAATGCTCACCTATAAATACTGGGCTTGCGGCCCCAATAAATTACTTCAAGTCAAACCTTGCCTTCGCGTATTACATGGCGATCCTACCTACCATGCCAATGCATTGGCTACAAATAAAAAGGCAAAATAAAAAAAAAAAATCCTTGCCATACAAAAAAAGGCAAAGTGAAAAAAAAGGAAGCAGGCTCATCTACAAATGCCAAAATGACATAACCGAAAAACTCCAGAAGGCATTAAAGGACTGCCCATTGGACGGTCCACGGCCGTTGAGCATAGAGGAGTACCGTGCCAGACAACCAGCGGCAAGGGTATAGCTCAACAGGAGAAGGCAAGAGGAGGACGCATTGACGGCGATCCCCCTGGTTCTAAGGCCGAAGCGTCGAGGCGGCCACGAGGTACTTTTCCGAAAATAGCGGGCGGCCCTACTGGCCCAGATTAATAACGATCCGCCACCACCCTGGGCGGAAGCATGCAAGCTGTGGGACAAAATATATGACCTGGAAAAAGCCCACCAGAGAACCAAACAGGCAAGGCAGCAACAGCAGCAGAACCAACAGCAGCAGATGCAGAGACAAAAAAAAAATATCAAAGAAGCTAACTTCAGCTATGCAGAAGTTTTTATACCCTTGCAGTCCTTGGCAATAATATTTTGACATTTTGAAATTTCTTTCCCTGCAAC
This sequence comes from Drosophila paulistorum, assembly GCA_018152135.1. NCBI lineage: Eukaryota > Metazoa > Arthropoda > Insecta > Diptera > Drosophilidae > Drosophila > Drosophila paulistorum. Next base: position 366,676 of record JAECXG010000396.1, on the reverse strand, counting down.
TCAACTCATCAATGCACAAACAAAACATTCAAATTATTACTCTTTTTACTACAATTTTTCTTCTTCTACCATCCAAAGCATCGCACGCATACACATACAGTTCGTGTAGCTTTGCGTCTGTGTGTGTGTATGCATGTGCTTTTTTTGATTTGCTGATGACGTAGTAGGCAGCAAGCAGCGCTGCCGGCAGCGCTTGAACCGATTTGTATTGACTGTAACTTGTGTTCTATTTATCCGATCAAATTCAAATTTTGGGATCTGAGATTTTATATCAAATTCTATTATATTGGTAAATTTCATAGGGATACTCCAATTTTTGCAAAAATTTTTGTTCCAGAGCTATATGATAAAGTAGTCTGATCCCGATGATTTTCATACTTTATCTCACCCGGGTAAAAATAAGCCCCCAAAAAAAATTTCATCCCGATAGCTCTTAAGATGGCTGAGTAAAACGCGTACGCACCGACGGACAGACGGATATGGCTATATCGACTCAGCTTCTCATGCTGATCAAAAATATATATATATACTTTATGGGGTCGGAAACGTCTCCTTCTATGCGTAACAAACATCTGACCAATTTTATAATACCCCCTGCAAGGGTATAAAAATAGTGAAAACGACATTGAATATAAATTACTTAAATTAGAAAAAATTCTCTACATATACAACCATAAGACGAGACATAAAACAACTAACCGAACACCAGCTATAATACCCAAACGAATAAAATACATAAAATAAACAATGTAAATAAAGATAGACACGACTTCGAAATCGATACTAGATTTAAACAAGCACCACTAGTAAAGGAACCGGAAGGAATTCTGTTTCTTTTTTCATGAATTCGCATTTGTCGAGTTGGAGTTTAAGATAAGCTTCTCTTAGTTTTTTAAATACCTTTCTGAGTGAGTACTATGTGTTCCTCCAATGAAGTGGAGTATACTATAATGTCATCCATATAAACAAGACAATCCTTGTAAATAAGGTCTTCCAAAAGATTATTCATGCATCTTTGGAATGTTGCCGTGGCATTTTTAAGACTAAATGGCATACGTGTGTATTCGTAATGGCCATGTTTAGTTGAGAAAGCTGTTTTTGCAATAGATTCAGGATCCATTTGAATTTGATGAAATCCCTTAGCTAAATCAATGGTTGTAAAGTATTGGCATTTTTCCAGTTTGTCAAGAATTTCATCCATGACTGGAATTGGGAATTTGTCATCTATTGTGACTTCATTTAAATTTCGGTAGTCAATGACTAACTTGAATTTTTGTTTGTTGAAAGCATCTCCTTTTTTTTGGACGATCCAAATGGGTGAATAGTAGGGTGAATTCGATTTTCGAATGATACCCTGTTTGATCATTTCATTTATTTGTTTGTTGATTTCTATATCAAACGTTTGGGGATATTTATATTGACGTTTATAAATTGGGTCCTCATGTTTTGTACAAATAGAGTGCCTTATAGTACTCGTGAAAGTCAAATTTTTACCTTCGCGGTACTGAATATCACTGAATTCGTACAAGACCTTTTTTAGTTTTTGTATTTCCTCGTTATTTAAATGGTCGAGTCTATACTGATTACTTTCTATTATTTCATTTTCAATAGCGAAATTTGTGTCTGGGTCCCTCTCTGTAGGTGGGTCTAGACATTCTATGTTATGCTCTTCTTCTATTTCTTCCATATCTCTGAAATAAAATGTATAGTTTCCTAGCTTTGCATATTCTTCTTCATAATTTATTTGGACTTTGCATGCTTTTAAGAAAGTTCTGCCTGGTTTGCTACATATTTTTTTGGATAGTTATTTTGTTGTTGATTATTCATTGGATTTTGAGCCCTGTCACTATTTAATTTTTGTTGAAATTCTTGGAAAAGTTTTTGGTTTTGTGTTGTGTCTGATTGTTTTGTTTGAGACGGAGTTGTACTATTGGGTACAAAAGATTTTCCACTTTTTTGGCTTTGATTTGATTTTTTGATTTCTGTTATACTATCCTCGTATAACCCTTCTCTTTGAGCTACTAGTCTCAGCTTGCTGACTGTGGTTATATCATATCTGGCTAACGTCATAAATAATCTTTCCGGTAATTTTTTGTTGATTACATCTTTTATAGTGTTATTTAAAGCATTTGTATAAAGAGTAGTATTATTTGCATCGTTTTCAAGACTAAGCTTGTTTGTGATAATATAGGATTTATCTTCTAATTCTTCATTAAATTCATTAAATCAATTCAACCGCCGCGGCGTACAGACGTGTTTTTTAATGCACTCCGCAAAATTTAGTGTAAAAAATAAAAAGATAGTTTGTTCTAATAGCAATAAATACTAAGTTGCAACAACAAAGTGAGCACTTTTTTTGGAAAAGCCATGTCCACCAATTCGGGCCCAAGCTCTCACGATCCCCACCAGCAACAGCTACAAGAACTACTTGTACAACAACAACGTGAGCGTCGTCTCTCGGTCCAACGCAACAACGCGTACTTTTCGGTGGTGTCGCCGACCCCACTGAATGCTACCGTAAGCAATAACACCGAAAGTGCAAGCCACTCAGCAATCAACAGCAATTTACCGTGGAGAGAGCAGTGTGCTTCTCCATCAATATCGATAACTGGGTCACCGAATGCACCGACCAGCACCGTCAGCTCGTTGACAGCAACTACTGCAACGTCTGTAGAAGTATTGACCTGCCTCAAGCCGTCATCGACAAGTCGCCCAGGGTCAGCCACGACAAGAAACCCAACGCCTTCTGTCCAAACTGGAATGGATAGATATATTAAAATAACTAAGCGGAAGCTAAGCCCGCAAAAGAAAAAAAGTGTCAAAACGCCGAAAATAACCAAAACAAATGAACGAGCAGCACTTCTAAGGAAATCGTTTAAAAATTCTTGCCGATCAGCAAGACGATCAAGCCGGCGCTGTGGATAAAGTTAAATCGGCTAGACCACCCCCTCTATACATCCGTGGCGCCAACTGCAGAGCCCTGATTTCGAAGCTAGTAGAAACAGTAGGGCCAAATAACTTTGTTGTAACCCCTCTCAACAGGGGTAACATAAAAGAAATTAAATGTCAAACCCAAACTGAGGACAATTTCCGCATCATCGAAAAGTACCTCCGTAATGCTAACATAATCTTCTATACCTACCAACTAAAAAGCAGTAAAGGGCTCCAGGTTGTGTTCGAGCCATCGGTCCCACCTCACGAAATAGCAGACGCATTGGCCGAAAAAGGGTTTGCGGTTAAGTCCGTTGTCAACATCATCAACATGAATAAAGTCGCACAGCCGCTCTTTAAAATCGAGCTCCAACCAGATGCAAAGCGGTCGAAGCCAAATGAAGTGCATCCAATCTACAACCTTCAGCTCCTATTGCACAGAAGAATCACCGTAGAGGAGCCCCATAAGAGATACCAACCACCTCAGTGTAAAAACTGCCAGGAATACAACCACACCTCTAACAATTGCAATCTTAGGTCAGTGTGTGTTGGCTGCGGCGAACATCATAAAGATGGCATTTGCACCAAGGACAGAAACAACGTCGCACTAAGACTATGCAGTAACTGTGGAGGGAACCACACAGCCAACTACAGGGCATGTCCTGTCTTCAAGGATCTTAAATCGCACCTAAACGGGCGTAAACCCCCAGCTGGACCAAAAATAACCTTCAACGCCTCCAAAACTACACCGGAGGTATTCTTCGCCAAGGCTGTTAGATCATCTAACATGCCTGCTACAACCAATCCTAGTGTATCCTTCGCTAGTGTACTCCGAACTGGACAGACGGAGCCCGCGAAAGAGACCTCGTCACTCCACCATCTACAGAATTCGCAACCTAGCGCACCAGAGCTTGGCCAGCAAACTCCTAGTGGTTTAGAGGCCCTATTGATCTCACTTAATCAAAACATGACCACTTTTTTGACGTTCATGCAAAACTGTATGCAGGAACTGATGCGGAATCAAAATCTGCATATTCATAAGCTTATCGAGAATAAATAATGGCTTCCCTACGTCTATGTCTTTGGAATGCTAATGGCGTCTCCAAGCACAAAAATGAACTGCAACTATTCCTAGACTCAAGCGAAATCGACGTCATGCTGATATCGGAAACACATTAAACATCAAAAAATAACTTTCAAATACCAAAATACACCTTCTACGCAACAAACCATCCAGACGGAAAAGCTCATGGCGGGACTGGTAACCTAATCAAAAACCGTATAAAACACAAGTACAAGTGCAAGTAACTGCTATAACCGTCCAAACCAGCTGCGGCAACACTACGTTGGTTGCCCTGTACTGCCCACCACGCTTCTCAATCTCTGAAAAGGAATTTACCGGTTTCTTTAACACACTCGGAGAACGCTTCATTGCAGCAGGGGACTATAACGCCAATCTCGCCTGGTAAATCCTAAAGTCAAGCAGTTGTACAATACAATAGTCAACCCACTCAATAAGATGGATTGCGTTTCACCGGGTAGGCCTACTTATTGGCCCACAGATCCACAGAAAGTGCCTGACTTGATTGATTTCGCAGTAACCAAGAGGAAACACTGCTAGATTTAACCTCCGATCACTCTCCAGTGCTATTCACACTGTTAACAAGACCTCAAGTACTTGATCGCCCATATATGCTTACAAACAACAAAACAAATTGGCTTAAATTTAAAATGTACATGAGTGCCCACATTGACTGTTCGCCGAAACTAGATGCTGCAGAGGACATTGACATGTGCGTCTCTGCACTTGAGTCGATGCTGGGAGCTGCAGCAAGAGTATCTACTCCACATGCCTCTACTTACGCTAAACCTGATGTCAGGCCTACGAACCGGCGGATAGAACAAATAGTAATGGAAAAACGACGTCTAAGAAGAGAATGGCAGATTACTCGATCACCAGCAGCAAAACTTCGCCTAAGGCATGCCAGCCGCAACCTCTCCAAGGAGTTAAGACAAGAGGAAATCTGGGCTCAAAGGAAATACATACAAAAGCTGCTCAGTCCATCCAGCACTAAACATCCTCTGTGGAAAGCCCACCCAACTTTAAGCGCTCCTACAGAGACAGTTTCACCAATAAGGGGCCCAACCGATGGATGGGCCCGCAGCGACGAAGAGAGGGCATCCGTATTTGCCACACATCTTAAAATGGTTTTCCAGCCAAATCCAACATCAAACTCATTTGTTCTTCCCCCTTCGAGCACATTAATGGATAGTGAGTACTCCGAATTTCAATCGGATGAGATCACTGCAGTTATTAAAAACCACATAAAGCCGAACAAAGCCCCTGGCCATGACCTAATCACACCGAAAATGATCCTAGAACTCCCTACCATCGCCATACAATACATCTGCAAAATGTTCAACGCTATAATAAGAATTGGCTACTTCCCAAGAGCATGGAAAAGGTCCACTATCATCATGATTCCTAAAGTGGGAAAGGACAAAACGCAACCATCATCCTATAGGCCAATTAGTTTGCTGCCATGTCTTTCGGAGCTTTTTGAATAGGTCCTGCAGATTCATCTAAACTCATTTCTGGCATCGGAGAACACAATCCCTTCTCACCAGTTCGGCTTCCGCGAAAAACATGGGACAATTGAACAAGTCAATCGTATAACATCCGAAATAAGAACGGCATTCGAACTAAAAGAATACTGTACGGCTGTCTTTCTCGACGTTGCCCAGGCTTACGACAGAGTCTGGCTGGAGGGTCTAATGTTCAAAATCCGGCAGAAACTCCCACAGTACACCCACAAACTCATGGAATCTTACCTTTACAATAGGAAATTCGCTGTAAGATGTAATGGCTCCGTCTCGGCTGACTTTGAAATCAAAGCTGGTGTACCGCAAGGCAGTGTACTCGGACCATTGCTCTATCTGCTGTACACTGCAGACTTACCAACGAGTCTAGGACTTACAACGTCCACATTTGCCGATGACACGGCGATCCTCAGCAGATCCAAATGCCCGATACAAGCATCTGCAAAATTAGAGGAACACCTTGAGGTGGTAGAGGAATGGCTAGCAACCTGGCGTATCCGGGTCAACGAGCAGAAATGCAAACATGTTACATTTACGCTTAACAGAAGAAACTGTCTAGCTATAATGCTAAACAACGTACCAATTCCTCAAGCCGTGGATGTCACTTACCTTGGTATCCACCTAGACAGAAGACTAACTTGGCGCAAGCACATTGAGGCAAAAAAGTCACAGCTTAAACTGAAAGCGAGTAGCTTACATTGGATCATCAATGCTCGGTCACCTCTGCGTCTGGAGTATAAAGTCCTCCTATACAACTCCGTACTGAAACCCATCTGGACTTACGGTGCCGTACTATGGGGAAATGCAAGTACCAGCAATGTCGACATTATACAAAGGGCGCAGTCGAAGATTTTAAGACCAATCACTGGGGCTCGGTGGTACATACGGAACGACAACATTCAAAATGATGTAAATATACCTAGCGTAAAATCTGAAATAGGTAGTCAACAACTAAAGTATTCTGCGAAACTGGATGTACACCCTAATGTTCTTTCCAATTCCTTTACGCGAACTAATAATAGAACTCGACTTAAAAGAAATGACAGACCAACCCAATAATAAATAATTAGGGCCGCCTGCAATATCCCCTGGATATATCTTAAGTACTAGATTAAGAAAAATATCTCAAACTTGTTGTTAGGCTCTAATTCAACAAACATATATGAAACGTTAAAAAAAAAAAAAAATCTTCCAATTCTGTTACAAACTTACGAAGGTTTCCTGTATAGTGCGTGTTGTACAGGCGTCGAAGAAGTTCCGTGGGGTCTGCGTCTTCAATTCATTGATGAGGAATGTTCTTAGTTCCGGCCAGTAGTTGGCTTGTCCAATTTGTGAAAGTCGCTGTGCCTCTCCAGTGAGCTGCATCTCGATTGCGCTGAACAATATGTTATGTTGCCTTAGGTCATGGGTTGGATACAGGTGCATGATGAAATCTATCCTCCTTATGAATGATGTCAGATTCTCTGGTGCTCCATCATAGTTTGCCACCTGTCTTAATGAAGACAGTGATTGATTGAGATGGGCTTCGGTGAGTTCGGCCATTTTTGGTTTTTAGTTTTGTTTGTGATGTTTTGTATGTGTTTTATTTTATTCGCACACAAGTTGGCGTTTTGTTCCACAATTGGAGTTTATGGTTGTAACACACACAGTTGATATTTCCGCACACAGTTGGCGTTTTTGTTCCACAATTGGAATATATTTTTTTTTTTTTGTTGCTTGCAACACACACAGTGTGCAACCGCGCACAGTTGGCAGAAAATATTTTCACTGTTGTAGACTTTTGAGCGTTCCCGTAAGTTCTTGATGTCGGATCGGAGTTTTATAGTGATTATGCACTAATTCTATGTAACGCACGGATAATAATTCTATGTGTCACACGGATAGAATAACAAGTTCACTTTTACCGATCCTACCGACTGTGCCAATTATATATCTTGTCTTTCCAAAAGGAAAAAAAAAGATATTGTTTTATTTGAGTTAAAAGCAGGGACTTTATTCGTTGGATGAATACTTAAAACTAAAGTACAAAATGTCTTACAGTTATATTTATAGGCTAAATATGTGAGCCCTTCAGTGGCGTGATCGATATTGATGCGGTTTGATTGGCCCAAATTTTAATGCTGAATTAGCGTTCTCACGCTTTTGATTTTAGGGGGACAATTATTATTGCAAGTGATCAATTGTTTATGAATAAAACGGATTTTATTGCTTGTGCTTTAATTATGAGTTAGCGTTCACCCGCTTGATTTTGAGGGGGACAATTGTTATTGCAAGTGTCCAATTGTTTATTATAAAAAACGGATGTTTACTTTTAAGTTTGATTTTAGGGGGCGAAAAGTTTATAAGGTTTTGTGTATTGAAGTTGGATATATGACTATATACACTGAAATGAAAAAATACACAAAAAATACCCCAACATACCCTAACGAATAGCACATGTCAAACATGTGCACTCAAAATTGCATAAACAACATAAGCACACTTGTAAAGCTTGCCGCGATCAAAGCGAGCTTCTGAGGAAAAAAGTTCAATAAAGTTCAAAAAAGCTCAAGTAAAGCTTGCAAACTTTCTGATCGCAGGAAGCGCCACAAAATCAAATTTGCCCAATAACGAAGTCTAAATACCCTATAAGAAAAATTACAAAAAAATTGTTTGGAAACAATCAAATATTAGAAAATAGAATCATAAACAAACTAAAAAAAAAACAAAAGAAAAAAAAAGCAGAATCAAAATTTTTGTATATATTACAATATAAAGAAGAAAAAAATGAAATATTAAGATGGTGGATGGTGGATTAGAAACAATTCAAAGTTTCATAGATTCACTGGAATTAATCAATGAAATAAAAGCAGAACATGAAGAAACAGCTATTAAAGTCATAAAAACAAAACTAAAAGGGCACGTTAGACTACTAATAACAAATGAAAACACTGTAAATGGTATAATCAAAACATTAAAAAAAGAAATTAAGGGTGAAACAGTTCAGTAATGAATTTAAAACGCAAGTTTATTTATGTCAGAAATAGAAAATCTCACTAAATAATTAAAACGCACATTCATAACAGACAACGTAAACCCTGAAAGAGCAAAGAAATATGCAACTCAAACAACAGTGAAATCAATCATAAAGAACTGCGATAACGAAAAAGTCATAACAATAATAGAAGCAGGCAATTTTACTGAAATGAATCTACAAATATGGAACATTATCACACCGTGTTTTATACTAAAAGCACAATTACACAAATAGGAACTCGTACAATAATAATAGAAATTGTAATAACAATTACAAAAATAAAAACCCAAATGATAATACTAACTATAACTCAATGTAAATCCTCAGAACAACTTTTCACTCGTTGCAGAGGACGGAGGTGTTTTTTTTTGCGCTTATCAAATTTTATTTGTCTCTCGTGATTAATAACTTTTCTTTAACTTTTGTAAGGAAGCTCTGGCTGGGGTACAATTCTCAGCCCCACAGTCCCGTCTACAGAACATTTATTTGATCTGGAGACCTTAATGAGTATTAGGATAGGGGACTGAGACCACTTAAAGGGGAGGGAAAGGAAGGGAAAGGAGTAGAAGGAGAGTCCAAGAGGAGTAGCAACGACTGATCTTGTCTGCCAAGCGAAGCCCGCTTGGCCAAGATCCGTTGCCTCTTGGACTGGGAAATGGAAGCGTGTAAGGAAATGTTAGTGGGGTTATTAGAAAGGGATGGTGAAGAGGAACTACAACGACTGATCTCGTCTGCCGAAGCGAAGCCCGCTTGGCCAAGATCCGTTGCCTCTTCACCTTGAGTGACTGAGCCTGGAGACCAGCGACTGACTTCGACTGCAGGAGAATAACTCATCCTGCCGAAGTCCGCTGATCCTTCGGCTCCACTCAAAAGGTTAAGTGGCCTAGAAAAAGGTGAGGGAAAGAATATACAGAAATTTAGTAACAAATAAAGAAATAACGCTGCGGGTGTTAAGTGATAATAGGACAGAGTTTATTGATAACTAAGTAATCCTAAACATCTTTTATAATTTTGGGTCCCTACCGCACTCAAGCAAAAAAAGGATCTTAGAACATGGGCTCACCTGCTACTCCTTGTATTCCACTTGATGATTTTCTATCGCACTATGTTTTTTACTGCTGCTGTTGGTTTCACTTTTCAACTTGTCACTCTCGTGTTCACTGGTCAAGTCATTTTCTCCTAATTCTAACTCTCTGTTAAAACCCACCCTTGCTCTGCCTACTTATGTCCTAACGGTGAAAACATGCGATGCGTATTGTGCTTTGGCACGCGTCACGATCGCCGTCTCTCTCTTTCACTTTAGATTTTCTCATGGTCTCTTTAGCGTCGGCATGCAGCGCAGCGTCCGCAGTCGGGAGGTCGGCGTCGATCGAAAGCATTGGCTATCAGAAAAAGAACTACAGTTAGTTTTGAGGTTACGATATTTAATGTGCCTTCCATGGGCGTATCTAAATAAAAGTAGAAACGAAAAAGGGCCCCACATGGGCGTAGTTTAGTTTGCCACGATAATGTGAATCGTTACACAGTGTCCTCACTTTGAACGGACGAAATGGACCGTGACCCGCCCGTTTGCCTTAACTTCGATGCGGAACAGCCGATCGTCTGCCCACATAAGGAAACGTTGATTTGTGCGTTGCCCATCCTGACGGAGCACCGCCACCCGATCTCGGACTTCGGCGGGTACTCGTCTATCGGGGGTGTCGACGAGCCATTCCGGTGGTGTGAGGACCCAATTGGAAGCCGCGGGGGTAGCCTCTGGCACATAAATTGCCATAGATCGGCGCAATGGGCCTCGCGACGTTGGTCCAGGGCTGGCGTGAGTTGGCGGAGTAGCGGTGTCGCTTACTGGGGCGAGCGATGATCGAGGGCAGGGCCCGGAGAGGTCCAGGGGACCTCGTTGTCAGACGGAGTGTCACTGACCCTGGCGGTTGTCTGGCGAACACCTGTGTTCGCTGGGGGGCTTATCGGCTCATACACAGGGCGCAGAGGGGTATCCGGCACACGGGGGGACGGCGAATCGGACTTAGATCCACAGTCATCAACGGCGGGGCTCTGTAGTCCTATATCGGGACGGCGAGCACTTCACCATGGTCCAGCCCGGGGTACGGCAGGACGAACATTTCCTCCCGGAAAACACGCTCTGCTGGCCAGACGAGATGCTCCGTCTGGGGAAGTGGGGGTGTGAACATGTCTTCCCGATATCGATCGAGTGCCATATCCGGTGGGCACCGGGCACTGGAACTGACCCAAAGAACGCGGCTGCGGCCGAGACGATCGTCTCTTCCGGGCAGGTTTGCCCCACCGGACTAGTGAATTTTGTTGGATCCTCCCGACGAACAGGGCCGGCCGGCTCCGAGGGTACAATGTTTTGTGCCGAGGGAGGGAGTTCGACCACCGACAGTATCAAAGCGCGCTCCGGTCGGGTCGAGCCTGAAGCTCGTTGAGCCTCTTCGGGTGGTTTCTTGGTGCTCTCTTGATCCTTGCTCCCTGAAGGTCGCTCTATCGGGGTGTCGGTCGGGGCCAGCTCCATACGGCAGAGCATGACTGGGTCTTCAGGGGGACTACCGCCTGTGGTGGGGCCGGGCGTGATCGGGCCGTGTTCCCTTTCCTATACCGGTACCATTTCTTCGACGATCCGGGCTATGTCAGCCTCGCGATCGCCGTCGCCTTCTCCTTGTTGTGACATACTGCTGTGAAATATAAAGTGTGTTAAAACTACCCTGAACTCTGAGTGTACTAACGGGGCCCTATGAGTGCGGTTTACAAAAGTGCTATGATTAAAGCTAAGATACAATGTTTTCCGCCCTATGAGTGCGGTTTACAAAAGTGCTATGATTAAAGCTAAGATACAATGTTTTAGATAATTCTTGCCTAGTATCGGTGCGAAGAGCCCCTCTTTAGAAGGGAGGGGGACGTTGGGCAGGCGCACCCACCAACAAGTGGTCCCCCTTGAAATCTTTAATCAGTGGCCTCGTGCGGGCCGAGGGTACGAGGTGTCCCGAGGCCGATGTCTTCAGAAAGGCCGAGTTCTGGGGGTTCGTGGTCGTCACTATTGAAGGCCTTCAAGTCAGCCAGGCCTGCGGTACGCCAGTCACGCCCCTGGGCTTCTTGTAGTCTAACGATATTGCTGGAAAGAAACTTGATTATACGGGCCTTTATACTTAGGCGCCAGTTTGGCGTTGAACCCTTCGTTGGCATTAGACAGCACATGTTGCTTGAGCATGACCATGCTCCCGATGTTTGGACGCCAGTCGCGTCGTCTCGTAATATTTCTATTGATTCTGGGTAGCGTTCAGTTGATTCTCATGTACGAGCTCAAAAATATCTTCCATTCGTCGGACGCTCTCGTCGTGGCTAGGAGGTTCGTTATCGGGGAACCCCGTTACTTGACCTAATATGATGTAAGCTGGACTGAATCCGGTGGTGTCGTTGACGCTTGAGTTGATCGCTAGTGTTATTTCTGGAAGCCATTGATCCCAAGTGTTCTGCCCATTCTCCAGGTATTGTGCGATCATGGTCTTGATACTTCAATTTGCCCGCTCGGTAGGGCTCTGCTGTGAAGAATATGGGGCAGTATGCTGGAGTGTGATTCCGGCCGTTTTGCAAAAGTTTTTGAAAACCTTGCTAGTGAACTGGGTACCATTATCGCTCACGAGTGTGCGAGGATTGCCGGACCGGGCCCAGATCCTTTCACGAAAGGCCTTCTCCAAAGCGGCTGAAGTGGCCTTACGAAGTGGTACCATCTCGATCCATTTACTGTATAAATCCAAGAAAACTAGTAACATCGTATTACCTTGCTTAGAACGTGGCAAAGGCCCGATAAAATCAGTACACACGGTATCGAAAGACTCCGTGACTTAACGGGTGAGCATTTTTCCCGCTGGTTTTATTTGCGCCGGTTTAAACTGCAAGCAGGTGAGGCAGCTTTTAACGTAACGCGCGACGCCTCGGAAGAGGCCAGGCCAATAGTACCTCTGTGTCACTCGCAAGGTAGTTTTTCTGATTCCCAAGTGGCCGGCTGTGACTGCATTGTGACATTCCTTGAGTACTTGCTCTCGATATTCCAGGGGATCCTCTAGTCGCGCCCAGTGCAACACGTCCAAAGGTTGTCGCGATAAGGCATCGTAAATCACGTTCAGCTTACCCCGTCTATAATGTACCTCAAACTCGTACTGTTGCAACTCTAGCGCCCACCTGGCCACACGCACCGTGGGATTTTCCATTGAGATCAGCCACTTCAGAGCCAAGTGGTCAGTGATTACATCAAAACGATAACCTTCCAAATAGCAACGATTTTTCCGGATTGCCCAGACTATTGCTAGGCATTCTTTCTCAGTAGTCGAATAATTTTCCTCCGCCTTCAAGAGGCGTCGACTAGCGTAAGCAATGACTCAATGACACCGTCGATACTCTGAGAGAGCATTGCGCTGAGGCCGACGTCGCTGGCATCAGTCTGTAAGCAGAACTTTACAGTAAAATCCGGACAAGCTAGGACAGGGGCAGTGGTGAGACGGGTCTTGAGTGCGTCGAACGCCTGTTGTTGTTCCAGGTTCCAAAACCAGCTCAAACCCTTTTTTAACAACTTCGTGAGAGGTTGTACCGTGTCAGAAAAGTTGGGTACATACCGACGATACCAAGAGGCGATACCGAGACATCGACGTAACTCTTTGACATTGGTTGGGGGCGGAAGGTTACGGATCGCTGCTACCTTTTCGGGGTCAGTATGGATACCATCCTCGCTGACAACGTGACCTAGAAATTGGATTCGTTTTTTGCAGAAACGCCATTTGTCTCGGTTAATCCTTAAATTGGCTTTTCGTAGGCGATGAAAGACTTCAAGCAGGTGTGAGAGATGTTCCTCGAGCGTCTTTCCGGTTACGATAATATCGTCTAGATACGCGAAGGCATGTGGTTCCATTTCGGGTCCAATCACGCTATCTAAAGCCCTCTGGAAAGTGGCGGATGCGGAGTGTAGGCCGAAGGGCATGACTTTCCAATGGAATAACCCGCGTCCGGACACTGTGAAAGCCGTATTTTCTCTACTGTTGACCTCTAGGGGTATTTGCCGATACCCTCTCTTTAAAACTAGAGTAGAGATGTATTTCGCGTTCCTCAATTTCTCTAGATTATGGTGTATATGAGGCAAGGGGTATGCGTCGCGTACTGACTGGGCGTTCAGCTGTCGAAAGTCTATACACATGCGAGTATCACCAGTTTTCTTACCTACCAATACGATTGGTGCACTGTGGGGGCTTTTGGATGGTTCAATATGGTCTTCCTTCAGCAGTGCGTCTACTGTTTCGTTGATAATCTGTTGTTGGGCCGGATTACGGGGATAATACCTCTGCTTCATGGGTCGATCGTGCTACAAAACAATGACATGTTGCGCTACTTGGGTAACACCATTGAGCCCATCGAACTTAGTGATTTCTGAGTCAAAAATAGCTTGAAGTCCCGGCTCTAGTGTCTCCGGTTCCATACTGGATGATGGTTCTGGCTTTAAGTCCTCGTCAAGGGTCTCAGCTTCTACTGAGGCCAATCGGGCGTCCATCTCGGTTATCGGTTCCTTTTTGCTGCCGGGCTGGCGGAATGGGTTTTTTTAGGACAGCGACAGGTGTTGGAGGCGGCAAGACTGGGCCTGCCTGACCTACTGGATTGTTGCTATGCTGAGAGTCAGAAGTATCCTTGGGCGTAGCGGGACCTACCCGGTCACCACACCAACGAATTCACCTTCAACTACACAAACCATGGACAACACATCAAAAAGGGCAAGAAATAACACATATGTACATATATACGTACATACATATTTACACACATACATGTAGATTATTGTGTAGTTTTATTATATTATGCTTATATATAGCTTAGGATATTTGTATTATACGACTTTTAATATGCAACTTAATCAACTTTAGGCAACTTAAACAACTGACGACTTGCAACTTGATTTTACTTCCCACTGACAGCCGACGACTTCTTCTACTGACGCTCGCCTCTTTTTTCAACCTCATGGCAACCTCCGACCGAAAGCCTGCCTTCCTTAGGGATGCCACATAGTCGGTGCTACGTTATTGCCACCTTACATACATATATCCATACATACATATATAGACACTTACATATATACATACATACATATATACAAACATACATATATAATTAATTAACTGAAGGAGAGAACGGCATTGTCTCCGAATAAAAATGACAATTGTGTGTTGAACGTCAAACAAGACGGAGGTTTTAATTTTATAATAAAAAAATACTAAAAAGTAAATAAACACAGGGTAAAGTTACTCTTTTTCCTCGAACACGACTTGGCCAAGATGTTAACTGGCGCAGCTTAACGACTTCAGGGACGGGGAAAAGTGCCCCGAAGTAACCTAAGTTCATGCATAAGTATCAAAAAAAAAAAAAAAAAAAATGTTTTAAATAATGATTTACGAATATTTCATTGGTAAAAAAAAAAAAAAATAAATTGTTGCCTAATCGTGCTAGAGATTGTTAAGTGCGCTAAACCAGTGCATTTTGCGATTGAACCAACTGTATAGGACAGAGCGATAAAGACAACAAAACATGTACATATGTACATACATATACATACATATGTATAAATCGTCAATGTGTACTATGCACTCCATGGTATTGATGTTGGTATTGCCTTTCAGTTTCACTCGAATTTAAAATATTTCATCATCTTTTTCAAATTTTTGCTTCGGGTGTATTTGTTCCCCCGAATTCAGCAATTCCCGTTAGGCACATACACACATGGGTACAAGCTGCGTAACAGGCGACATTGTCGTTTGCTACATTTTGCAGACTTGCATGTCTCGTCAGAGTGACGGAGATGCCGCAACGGTACAAAGTTGCTTCGCGACAAGCGTCTCTATTTCATCATCTTTTTCGTCTGACCGCGTCGCGAGTCGCACATTTTGGTGGCTTTACGTGTCCGTTAGAACAGAACGACAGCGATGTCGCGACAGTCAGAATTGTTTGACGAGTGGCGTCGCAAAATTTGGAGTGCGTTCTGTAGTTTCCTAACCTTTGGGCAGCGAGTCATTTAATTTTCAACCGCCTTGAAAGCAACATCGATCTTCAAAAAAAAAAAAAAATATAAAAGAAAAGTAGACAGAAGTCAAAGTGTGTGCAAATTAAACAACAAGCTGTGAAATTCGAATGCTTCAAGTTTGTCAACTGGAGCGAGCAAAGGCCCAACAATATTAGCCGAAAGTGAAAGGGGTAAGGTACATATATATATATATATATATATATATAGGTATAAAAAAAAAAAAAAAGAAACCAACAACAAAATTGATTCAAATAAAAATATGTAAAACTATAAACAAAAAACACTACTATAAAAATAGTATAACTTTCCCCAACTTTGTGATTCCCAAGGGACCCTCCAAAGTAAAAGGGGGCAAACCAGCCTCTGGTTTTGATACTCAAAAAAAAAAAAAAAAAAGGAGAACAAATAGCTAAACGATACATAAGCTGTTTAAACCAACACATAAGTTGTTGTACAATTTTTTTTTTTCGTGTTCTTATTGCGCTAGACGGTTATATGTGCCCAAAAGTTTGTGTGTATGTGTAACCGGAACCTACTGTATTGGACAGTGCTAATAAAAAAAAAAAAAAACCCACAAAACACAAAAAAAAATATAATAAAAAAAAAATAAAAAAAAAACAAAAAACTATACATATATCAATTTTGAAACAACAATAAAGATGTTGAATACACATAAAAGCTTGTCTATTCAAAAAAAATAATAATTTGTAAACACCTATTTATTGGGTAAAAATTATAAAGATTAGTTTGTAGTCTTCGGATTTAATTTTCCATTTTCTGCGCGGATGCAACTTGCTCGTTGCATCGCCGGAAGAGAAGAGATAGTTCAATCTCCACATATCGATGACTTCTCACTAACTCGATACTTATGACTAACAATCGATACTTATTACTAACAATCGATACTTATTACTAACAATCGATACTTATTACTAAAAATCGATACTTAGAAATACTGAACAGAACATAAATAAATGACATCCTTCAGCTCGGCCGTCCTGACGAGGGATCGACCTCGATCCCAGTGGCTTACAAGGGGGTAACCAACACCATCAACTGGCCAGTGATGCCCTTGTTTGGGTATCAGAATTGCAGTCTTTATCAGGGGCTAAGACGGCAGTTGGGGGCAACTTCAAATTGACGTAGAAGGGCTAAGACGGCAGTTGGGGGGAACTTCAAATTGACGTAGAAAATTCTTCGGGCAGTTATAACTGGTGCAGGTTAAATTTCACCTCATCAGCAGCGGCAGTGGTGGAGGCGGCAGTTGCAGCAACTCATGCCGTCCTCCTAGCGTCGTCAGTTGCTCGTCCGGACTGGAGGAGGCAGAAACAGCAGGCGTGATGACTGTAGAGGGAGACGGCATGGAGGGCACTACGTCAGGCATGTCTTCCCATTGGCCAGCGGCCAAGGGAACGTCAGAGTCAGTAGGATGCGGCCAGCAGTATGCATGGCGGCATGCAGGCCATCAAGCAGGGCAGCAGGCGTCATCGTCAGATGAAGAGCAGCAGTAGTAACGGAGGTGCCAGTGGCTCGAATTGCCACCGACTGTACAGCGGGCCGGGCAGCGGTAGGCTCGGAAGCGGCAGCCGAGACAGCAGCGGGAACTGCAGAGGCCGGCGTGGAAGCCGCGGACACCGCAGCGGTAGGCACAGCAGGGGCGGGTGCGGCGGCAGTGGTTACAGCAGGGGCGAATATAGCAGCAGCGGTACTGCAGCGGCAGGCACAGCAGTGGGCACGTCAGCGGCGGGCACAATGGCAACCGGTACTGCGGTTACAGGCACAGCAGTGGGCACGTGAACAGCGGGTACAGTAGCAACCGGTACTGCAGCGGCAGGCGCAGCAGTGGGCACGCCAGCGGCGGGCACACTGGCAACCGGTACTGCGGTTACAGGCACAGCAGTGGGCACTTGAACAGCGGGTACAGTAGCAACCGGTACTGCAGCGGCAGGCACAGCAGTGGGCACGTCAGCGGCGGGCACAATGGCAACCGGTACTGCGGTTACAGGCACAGCAGTGGGCACGTGAACAGCGGGTACAGCAGCGGCGGGCACAATGGCAAGCGGTACTGCGGTTACAGGCACAGCAGTGGGCACGTGTGCAGCGGCGGACACAATGCCAGCGTGTGGCCTGCCTTGTACCGAAATATGTATCCATTCGGGTAGTAATCCCACTTCTGAGTTGTAAACACCTTTTTATTGGGTAAAAATTATAAAGATTAGTTTGTAGTCTTCGGATTTAATTTTCCATTTTCTGCGCGGATGCAACTTGCTCGTTGCATCGCCGGAAGAGAAGAGAGAGTTCAATCTCCACATATCGATGACTTCTCACTAACTCGATACTTATGACTAACAATCGAAACTTATGACTAACAATCGATACTTATGACTAACAATCGATACTTATTACTAACAATCGATACTTATTACTAACAATCGATACTTAGAAATACTGACCGCGACCTATGTGTAGATAGCTAAAATTAATCGAACAGAACATAAATAAATGACATCTTACAAATTTTTTTTTATTAACAAGGGTTAATCTGGTGAAATTCACGGCTGATGACTGTCCGCCCTTAGTTGGGACTACTGCATCGAGCAACAATCTCAGCTAGCTTCAGCACAACCGCGAAATAAAACAACAAATATTTAAACCCTTCATTTCATCGCTTGCCACACGGAGGGACAACAATTCGTGAGTCAACAGATTACAAAAAAAAGAAGGAAGGACACCTTGCTTACACATAACACTAATTACAATAAAACATAAGTAAGAAAGATATATTAAGCTACGATTAAGTTAAAAAGTAAGAAACACGATCTAAGAGACTATATAGTAACAAAACAAATTAAAAAAAAAAAATAAGTTTTCGAATTACCAATGAGTTTCGAATTATCAATGCCTTTAGATCAGGAGATTCCTCCAGCCCAACCCACTGGCCCACAAACACAGGAGCCATTGGGTGGGTTTAAGATATCCGATTTATTACAATTGATTCAGTCTATGCCTGTATATGAGGGAAATAAAGAGGGACTAAAAGAATTCATTACCAATGTTGAGGAGTTTTTAATGCTTATTAAAGGAGCAGATCAGACACCTGCAGGGGTCATGATTTTGAGAGCAATCAGGAACAAAATTCAGGGTAAAGCTCATGAAGTCTTGTATCCATCAAATGTGCGACTTAATTGGAATGAAATTAAAGATACCTTAATTAAACACTTTGTCGACAAAAGAACCGAGTATAATCTAATAGCCGAACTTGGAAAATTAACACTGCAAAGCCATCCGGTAGAGATATTATACGAAAAAATCACAAATATTCAAAGAGCTCTACTAAACATCATTGACCAAAAGGATACCAATCCAACTATCATACAAACAAAGAAAGAATTGTTTCTTAACCAATGTCTAACCACTTTTCTGAAGGGACTTCGTGGACCTTTGATTTCAATAGTTCGAGGCAGAGACCCCAAGGATATCGTTACAGCATTTGAAATAGCAATTGCGGAAGAGGAAGTTTATACTAGTCAAAGAGAAGCTAGGCGAATAAATCAGAGCTTTGAAAAGAAATTGGTCTCAAGAGGGAAAAACAAATAATTACAGTAACAACAATCAAAGACCATTTAAACAAAAAAAGTACGACAATGAGCAACAAAATGACCGACAGAGACAGAAAAATTGGGGAAACTATAGTACCCAAACTAGAAATTCCAACTTCTCTAACCAGTCTGCAAAAACCAACACAAACAACAGTAATCAAATAAAAAAAAGAGATGAGTTGCACAACATTAATGATGACCAAAATTTTCAGTATGTAGCCTCAACATCCAAGCAGGCTACATAACCAAGCACACACATGGCTCGATTTTACCATATGTTCAAATTCAATTCCCATTTGGTAAAAAATTAAACCTTTTGATTGACACAGGGTCTACTACTTCTTTTATTGACCCTCAATTTGTTCCAAGGGAACAACATATTAAACTAACCGAGCCAAGAATTATAAAAACAATTAGAAATACACATGCACTATATTCAGCATGTTTACTAGACATGTTTAATGAATTTAACCAAAATGGTACACTAAAATTTTTATTATTTAAATTCCATTCATTTTTCGATGGCCTTATAGGAGTCGATTTACTAAAAATATTGAAAGCAAAAGTAGACTTAGAAAATTTCGTGTTGATCACACAAAATGCTAAACTCCCAATACTCACAAAAGAAAATTTAGCAGGAAAAAAGCTAGAGATTGAGCATTCAACCAGAAAACTAATCAAGATCCCTGTTAACCTTAAAGAAGGCACTTTTCTTTGTCAGGAAATACAACTAGATAATGACCTTTTTATTTCAAACGGATTATATTCAGCAGAAAATAACTTCAGTTGGGTCGAAATTACTCCGACTCACATAAAAGTATATGTTTTGACCAACCACTTCAAGTAAATTCATATTCCAAAGGTCAGCATATAGAAGTAAACATCGCTTTCCAAAATGATAATGAAACAGATTTAAGCTCATTTGATTTTAACAAAGTAATTAGAACTGCACATATCAACTCAGAAGAAATCCAATTATTAAAAGACATTTGTGTTGAATTTTCTGACATCTTTTATGATGACAGTAAGCCTCTATCATTTACAAACGAAGTCCAACATAAGATTTTGACTAAAGATGATATCCCGATTTATACAAGACCCTATAGGTATGGGTTCCATGAAAGAATTGAGGTAAAGGAACAATTAAAAAAATTACTCGATAATAAAATAATAAGACATAGTCACTCTCCTTGGAGTGCACCGGTTTGGCTTGTGCCAAAAAAAGCCGATGCCTCAGGAAAAAGAAAGTGGCGTCTAGTTGTAGATTTTAGAAAGCTAAATGAGAAAACCATAAAAGACAAGTACCCTATGCCAATAATAAACGATGTCTTGGATAGAATTGGGAAATCGAAATATTTTTCAATACTGGATTTAGCCAGTGGTTACCACCAGATAGAGATGCACAAGGACGACATCCAGAAAACAGCATTTTCGGCGTAGGGAGGACATTACGAGTTTATCAGAATGCCCTTTGGCCTGTCTAATGCACCTGCAACTTTTCAAAGGGTAATAGTTTCCTTATTTGGTGACTTATTTGGAACCTGTTGCCTTGCATATATGGATGACATCATTGTTTTCTCGCCATCCTTACAGGAACATATCCAACATTTAAAAAAAGTCTTCAAGAAAAGTAGAAATGCAAATTTAAAATTACAACCGGATAAGTCTGAATTCCTGAAAAAGGAAATCGAATATCTTGGTCACATTGTTACCCCCGAAGGGGTAAAGTCAAACCCGACAAAGATTGAGACAAATTAAATCATTCTTAGGTGTCATGGGTTATTATAGAAAGTTTAATAAAGATTTTGCTAAAATAACAAAACCACTAACTAAACAACTGAAGGGAAAATCAAAGGTTACTGTTGACGAGGACTTTATCAAAACTTTCGAATCTTGTAAGACCTTGTTATGTAATGACCCGATCCTAATATACCCTGATTTCGATAAACCGTTTATACTTACTACAGATGCAGGTAATGTCGCTTTAGGGGCTGTTTTATCTCAAGGAAACTTGGGATCGGACAAGCCAGTTTCATTCGCTAACAGAACACTAACGGACACCGAGGCGAACTACTCTACCGTCGAAAAAGAGATGCTTGCCATAATTTGGGCAATTAAGTATTTTAGAAAGTATCTTTTTGGTCAAAAATTTAAAATTGTCACTGACCATAACATGGCTTATGAGTTTCAAGGAACCAAATTCCAAATTGGTGAGATGGAAGCTCAGACTGTTAGAGTACGATTACGAAGTTATATATAAAAAGGGGTCTCAAAACGTGATTGCTGACGCCTTGAGCAGAACAACACTTGATATCAACTTAAATGACCAAGAATCAGTCGAGGCGACATGTGAGGAAACCGTACATTCAGGCCTGGAGAACATTTCACAACTTATAGCAATTTCGGAAAAATGTTTAAACGATTTTAATATCCAAATTATCCTTAACAAAGATCCAGTTTCTAACATCAAAATCGAAAGCCCGTTTAAAAAAAAACTTCGCCGCATTATATCAGAACCCATTTTTAATAAAAAAGTCGTGATTAGAATTTTGAAAACTATTTTAAAACCAAATAAAACTTGTGCAATTTTTACCACTGACACAATATTCAAAATAGTAAAAGATGTTTTTTTTCAAACAGTACACTCTATAAACTTGTTAGATGCACAGAGTTTTTGGAAGAACGTACCACACAGGATGAACAAGAAAAAGAAATTAGAGACTATCACTATTATAATAATCACAGGGGAATTGATGAAACTCTAGCCCATTTAAAAAGAACAATATATTTTCCACATATGAAGCAAAAAATTACAAAAACAATAAACAATTGTGACTTATGACAAACCCTGAAATACGATAGACAGGCAAAAAGTTCCCTATCAGGAAACAGAGGTTCCAAAACTCCCATTAGGCATAATTCATATCGATTGGTACACCATTAACCATCAAAATGTTTTAACAATAATAGACAAGTTTTCAAACTTTGCTGCTGGGTACACTATACCAGCAAGAGATAGCCTAAATATAGTAAAATCAATCAGACATTTTATGTGCACTCATGGCATACCTAAAAAGATTGTTTGTGACCAGGGTGCAAAGTTCGCAGGAAACCTTTTAATTGATTTTTGCACTCAATACAATATCACCAGACATGTCACATCTTTTCAACAGTCTTCAAGTAACGCCCCTGTTGAACGATTTACTTACAACAATGCTATACACTCTGCAAATAATTTCACAGCCTTTGAATTATTCTCGGGTCGAACCCACCTGTTTCAAAAAGCATTAAAATTTACTAACGAACACGATTATTTACAAGACTTAGACCTTTATCAGAAAACAATATACCCCAAGATTGCTCAACAAATATCTGATCAAAATAAAAAACGAACTTTAAAACTAAACGAAGAAAGGAAGGATCCACCAGAAGTGGAAACTGACGAGACAGTATTCAGAAAAGAAAATAGAAGAAATAAATTGACTCCTCGCTTTTCAAAACATATTGTCACTAAAGATAAGGGGGTCACATTTATTACAAAGAAAAAGCAAAAAATTCACAAGTCAAAAATAAAACGATTGACAAGAAAGCCTTAGGAAGAAACCAGGTATACATATATATAATATAAAATACAAAAACACAAGCAAACAAAAAATTATTAAATACAATTTTTCATACATACATACCTAATTATTACACAAAAAGAATAAAAAACCAGAGGGCCGGGGCTAAGTTCGACCGCGTCAAAGTTTGTATACCCTTGCAAGTTTGTTAGTAACTCTTTTATCTAAACTAACTGTTTTATCTAAAAAGGGTAATGTTTGCGAAAGAACGGCCTTCAATCTTAGCATAGGATATAACGAACTTTCTGATGAAAGTCACTGTTTTCCACCGATCCTTCCTATGGGTTCTATATGATATAGTCACCCGATCTTGATCAAATTTGGCACAGTGGTTTATAGTTACAACAAACTTACTTATATTAAATTTCACGACAATAGCTTAAAAAGTAACGAAGTTATTGAGAAAAGTCACTGTTCGTGACTTTGCTGTTTGTATGGGAGCTATATGATATAGTCACCCGATCTTGATCAAATTTGGCACATTTATTAATAAGAACACAAAACTGACCAATACCAACTTTTATGGCAATTGTATATATATACCAGTATATACCAGCCTACGTGCAAAATTTCAGCTCTGTAGCTCTTACGGTCTAGGAGGAGTTCGCATCGATCCAGACGGACGGACAGACGGACGGATGGACGGACGGACGGACGGACATGGTTATTTGAACTTGTCTCGTCGTGCTGATCAAGAATATATATACTTTATATGGTCGGAGATGCTTCCTTCTATGCGTTGCACACTTCTGACCAAAATTAATATGCCCTTTTTGCAAGGGTATAAAAAGAAAGGAATTTAGGGAAATTAAAGGGAGCATGAACAAACGAATAAACAATGTCAATCATCAATGAATCGTTAATAATAAAATATTTATAAGATTTTCAAACATTACCGATCAACCGATAATAACAAACAGAATATTATAAGTAATTTAAAAAAAAAAAAAAAAAAAAAAAAAAACTATAAAAATAAGATCTATAAGGAATTAAGCTCTGAACACAACGAAATCCATGTCCTTCAATATTTAAAAAGAATTGGCCTTAGCATTGATGTTACGTATAACCATTTAAATAATACTTTTTTTTTTTTTTTTTTTTTGCTTAAAATTATCCCAAAATTTATTTTTTTTCAACTAAAGAAGACAAAATCACAGAAATTTTAGCAAAACGAAATGTCACAATTTCATCGCAAGAACATTTTTATAGATTACTTGAAATAGATACATTTGTAAACAAAACTAATGTAATATTTTACATAAAAATTCCAATGTTCAGAATTAAAGACTATAAATTCATTCATTACACCATTGCCAATGACAAGACTAAATATCTGAGAATACCTAAACATGTTATTTATAATAGATTTAGTATTAAGCCTCTTAAAGATAAAATTATGTTTTTTTGCCCCAACTTGGGATACAAATTATCTACAAGAAATCATCAATGGACAGAACAACCGGAAATTCTGGAACCAGAAAGGGAGTTTGTTTTGTTGGTGTTAAATGGACTTAAAACCTAGCATAGACATCCGTCCAGGAACTTTAGCAGTACGATTAACAGCAAATATAATTGCTGGACATTTATTATTAACATTATTAGGAAATACTGGTCCAGCTATATCAGCATTTTTAGTAACATTTTTATTAATTGTACAAATTGCTTTATTAGTATTAGAATCAGCAGTTGCTATAATTCAATCTTATGTATTTGCAGTTCTAAGAACACTATATTCTAGAGAAGTAAACTAATTATAATGTCTACACATTCAAATCACCCTTTTCATTTAGTTGATTATAGTCCTTGACCTTTAACAGAAGCTTTCGGAGCAATAACAACAGTATCAGGTATAGTAAAATGATTTCATCAATATGATATCTCATTATTTTTTTTAGGTAATATTATCACAATTTTAACTGTTTATCAATGATGACGAGATGTATCTCGTGAAGGAACATACCAAAGATTACATACTTACGCAGTAACAATTGGATTACGATGAGGAATAATTTTATTTATTTTATCAGAAGTTTTATTCTTTGTTACATTTTTTTGAGCTTTTTTCCACATAAGTTTATATCCAGCAATTGAATTAGGAGCATCTTGACCTCCTATAGGAATTGTTTCAATTAATCCATTTCAAATTCCCTTATTAAATACAGCAATTTTATTGGCATCAGGAGTAACTGTTACTTGAGCACATCATAGTTTAATAGAAAGTAATCACTCACAAACAACTGGAAGCAATCAAAGTGCAACTATATTTTAATCCTTTGAAGAGGATCAATTGTTCTCAAACCACCACCAGTCGCTACTAATTTCGTTCAGACCACCGCTATGGCCCTCACTTCAATCCAGTGGGGGAGGAGCTACCTACCCGGTCACCACACCAACGAATTCACCTTCAACTACACAAACCATGGACAACACATCAAAAAGGGCAACAAATAACACATATGTACATATATACGTACATACATATTTACACACATACATATATCCATACATACAAATATAGACACTTACATATATACGTACATACACATTTACACACATACATATATCCATACATACATATATGGACACTTACATATATACATACATACATATATACAAACATACATATATAATTAATTAACTGAAGGAGAGAACGGCATTGTCTCCGAATAAAAATGACAATTGTGTGTTGAACGTCAAACAAGACGGAGGTTTTAATTTTATAATAAATTGAAGTAAGTAAGTCGTCTCGCCGACTTAGGTATACCATACACCAGTAAAGCAAATATTTTAAATTTATTAAACAAATGCATTTTCACATGCTTTTTATTACAAGCAAATCTTAGAATCTCCCTCACTCAAGTATACGAGCACCCTAGCGCCCCCACCAGCCAACGACCAACTACGGCCTTATGGAAAAACGTTTATATGCATAACTTGGTTGTTTTTTGTCCGATTTTGATAAAATTTGTGTTTTGCTGGGTATTAGTATCAAATTCAAGTGTGCCAAATTTGATTACAAAAGGTAGAAAATTACGTGAGATAATCGAGTTTTTCCAAATTACGGGGGCGGAAAGGGGCGTGGCAAAATTGTTGCATATACAATATATGCGCATTTATTAAACAAATACACAAACCAAATTTGGTGCCTCTAGCTATTATAGTCTTTAAGAAAATCAAATTTGTTTAAATTTCGTGGGCGGAGGGGGGCGTGGCAAAAATTTGAAATAAACTTGACCACCGTAGGTAATACACGAGTCTACGTACCAAATTTGGTGACTCTAGCTCTTATAGTCTCTGAGATCTACGTGTTCATACGGACAGACGGACGGACGGACGGACGGACGGACGGACGGACATGTCTATATCGACTCGGCTGTTGATACTGATCAAGAATATATATACTTTATGGGGTTGGAAAAGCTTCCTTCTGCCTGTTACATACATTTTGGCGACTTTAATATACAATTTCACCCTATGGGTGTATGGTATAAAAATACTAAAAAGTAAATAAACACAGGGAAAAGTTACTCTTTTTCCTCGAACACGACTTGGCCAAGATATTAACTCGGGCGTTTCTGCAGGATCCAGTTGATTTTTAAGAGCAATAGGCTGCGTCATCCGCCACTAGCGATGGCTGAATTGTAGAATTGTGGGGCTTATCGAAATGTAACAGATATCCTCCGCAACGTATAGAAGTTCCTATGTTCCGAAGGAAATCCACTCCCAGAATAAGAGGGTCCATCATCGATGGCATCGCTAACAATGTCATATGTACGGTCTGTGCCTCGAGACTGATGCTTGCCCTGAGAGAACTTTTGATCGCTGCACAAGTATTATCGGCAAGGTTAATGTTAGTATGAATGTCTCGCAGAAGGAACGGGGCGAAGTGCTGAAAAGCCACTTCCTCGTTTATGAAACTCTTGTTCGCTCCTGAATCCAAGGTAGCTACCATTGGTTTCCTATTGACGGAGACATGGAGTTGGATGCGGTCTTTCTTTAGGAGGAGGGTTGACATACAGCAGTTCCGTTTAGGCTGGAAGTTATATGCTCCAAGGACTTATTTTGAACGGCGTTGCTCCTTTTCCAAGAATGTGCTGGTTCATTGCTACATTGCTCCAATCGAATTGTCTCATAATGTACCACCAACTTGGTTAAGCCGGGTAACTTTTGGAAATCATTTCGTCGAGTATACAGCTTGTAGTCTGGCAATATATTTTCGTAGATCCTGTCGAGTTCCTGTAACGTCGAGTAATGGGCTCTCTTCATCATTAATCGAAGTTCTACTAGATACTCCTTGTATGGTTCCTGATGGTTCCTCTAGTTTCTCAAAATAGCGTGAGGGTAGAAAGAACTCTAAAAATTCGGACTTGAAATCGACCCATGTCATCTCCGGATACCCGCTGGTTTGCCACCAACTTTCGGCCCGTCTGGTCAATAGGATAGCTATCATCGGAGGCAGTGTCTCCAAGCTCAAACGGTAAGTCGCAGCGCGAGTCTCTATTTGCTCTATGAAATAGATAGGATCGGTAGATCCGCTAAAGTCAATTCCCCATTTAGTTATACGTTCCGCGATCGAGGCATAGCTCCCAGTGGTACGGCCTACCATAAGTTCATGGACTCGATTCCGCTCAATGGGTTCAATGTTGATCTTCGAGCCAGGAATACCGAAAGGTGTCGGAGAACCGGAGCTAGAACCAGAATGCGATTTGGAACGATAGTTAATGTCTTGTGGCACCGGTTCCGAACACTGACTGCCCTTGAAATTACGGTTATATTTTATTATTTGATCTTGTTAGAATAACAATTATACATTCCGTTCTTAGTATGATGTTTGATAAATCCTTTTAATGGGCTCAGCCGATTTTAATGACTATACGTGTGACTTGTTATCAAATTTCCAATTGGCTGGCACAAGCATAAAAACATTTAACTTGTTCAAGATAAAAAATAAAAAAAAGAATAGAATATATTTGTTTCCTTTAAGCAGTACGCAATATATTTGTTTCCTTTATGCAGTACGAAAATGCGGGATAACTCTTCAGACTACTTGGCAATTTAACGGCGCTTCACGCTGGTCCATTCGCCATCGTCGCCGGCCTTGTTTTCTTTGTCCTGGGGCTGATCTCGCTGCTTGGGGGCAGGTTTCTCGTCACGAGGGGCAGGAGCTGTGCGCCAATTGGCACCACCGCCGCCGCCACCTTCCTTATGTCGTGCTCCGCGTACATCACGATCGCGGTCACGGTCACGTCTATCGCCGCCGGCAGGACGACGGTTGTCACTTTGACGTGGTGCGTCACGCCAATTGCCGCCGGTTTCGCGCTGCTGTTCCTCATTACGACGTGGACCATCATTGCAGCGGAAACCACCACGATCGCGATCGTCATCACAGTCTCCTCCACGGCGTGGACCCTGTCCATCATTCCGGAAGTCGCGATCCCGTTCTCGATCGCCACCACGACGCCATTTGTCATCGCGGGAAGGTTAAGCCCCACCAGAGCCACCATCCTTGGCTGCAGCATTACGCTGAGAATCAGGCTCGCGGCGTACGCGCCAGGAATCGGAGGCACCACCAGCTTCGTCGTCTTTGCGGTCACGATCTGCTCCACGATCACGATCTGCACCGCGGTCACGATCAGCTCCACGGTCACGGTCGGCACGATTGGCTGTTGGTGCGGGCCTACGCCATTCGCTGGCAGCGCTACCTCCAGCAGCGGCGCTGGGTCGTCCTTCTGGACGATCACCACGGGGACGCCAAGTATCGCGTTCCTTATCGCTACGCTCACGTTCAACGGCCACCTCATGGGCGAGACGATCCCGATCTTCCTTGATCTTGCGCTCGGCCTCATCCTCCTTTGCACGCTGCTTCTCGTACTGAGCACGATGCTTCTCGTCCTCAGCTTCGCGCTCCAGACGCCGGGCCTCAGCAGCAGCTCGCTCCTCAGCTGCTTGGGCCATACGAATTTCCTCCTCTTTGCGCAGACGTTCCTCTTCCTTTTCGCACAAGTGAGCTTGACGACGTTTCTCGCGGCGACGGATAACACGATCGGCCAAACGCTTCTTCCGCTCTGCCTCCAAGGCAATTTCGAATTTCTCAACTTTCTCCAAATATAGCGAAGAGCGTTCCTTTTTAAGGGCCTCCAGATACTCGTCACGATCTGGATACATACGCTTCAGACGTTCCTGTTGGCTAACGGCATCCTTGCGCTCGGTGATGGCATTCTCGATACGCGTCTGCTCGGTGGCTTCCCAGAACTCCTTGTCCTTCACTTGCTTCTCGGTCAGATACTTCTCGAAAAGTGGAATCTCTTTCAGGCGTTTGGCTCGTTCAAAGTAATCGATTTTCTTCTCTTGCGATTTGAGCTTGGACTGCAATTCCTTTGCTTCGCGCTGCAATTCCTCGTTCTCCCGCTTGGCAATCTGCTCCGCATCCAGTTTCTTGATTCCCTCCTCGTCGAGCTTGGAGAGCATCTTCTTGCCATGGGCTGTCTGAGAAATCTGTTGCACCTTCTCCTTGAATCTTCTCGCGAATAGCCGTTCTGGTGGCGTTTTCGTTCGCGCTCCTCTTGTTCCTGCTCCAGCCGTTTCTGCTCGGCCAGTTTGGCTTTGCGCGACTCCTCCTCCTGGCGACGGGCCTCCTCCTCTTCGCGTGCATTGTTTTGCTTCTCGATAAACTCCTTGCGGTCCTCGATTATTTTCTGGCGCTGAAGAATGCGCTGGTGCTCCCGATCCTTGATTTCATGATAATGGTGTACCATCTGGGTGCGCAACTTGGCTCGCTGCTCGCGCTCCTGATCGGGATACACAATGGAGACGGCACGAGTCAACACAGTAGACATGTTGACCAGCTGGGAGCGGATCTGCTCCGAAGGCATTGACTGCAGGGACGATACACACGCTGGATCTCGGTAAGATCAGTGCCGAAGTAGATGCAATGTTTCTGGTGATCGATACGAATCTGCATGTCATTGTGGCGCACCGACTCCACCAATAGCTTTTCCAACTCGAACACGTTGCAGAAGGAAGCGAGCTCCAGCAGCCGCTTGAACTCGATGCTCTCATAGACTTGAGAGATTTGACGGATTAGCCGCATTATAGTCACATCTTTCAAAGACTGTATGTACGGAGTTAGAAGTGATGTTTCAGCTGGTCCGCTCTCAATGGTGTCCACGACGGACTGAATGCGCTGGCAGAGATTCAGTGGGTTGAAGTCAAACTCCAGCCAGTTGTACAGGTTGCGGAAGTCCTCTGATACGAGTTGGGGGACATTTAGACGCACCACATCACGAATAAGGGATACTCGAGTCGGTGGCTGGGGCAGACCCAGCAGAAGTGCCAGCTTTTGGGCTTTCTCCAAGGGACTCTTGTCGGCTTCTATGAATCGATCGAATTCAGGATGAGCCGAAGGCAAGGGGATCGAAAGAGTGGCCAACAGGACATGAGCGGCCATGCGCTGCAGATCATCCTTTGTCAGATTCTTTTTCAATTCGCGCGTTAGTTGGAACAACTTAAGCAGAGCAGCTGCATGGAACAGTTGATTGCCAGCCTTGCTGAAGACCATTGCCAGTTTTTGGTAATAGTTTGCCATGGTCTTTGGCACGGGCGTCTTTTTGGCGAGAGCCATCAGACCGTGAATATCCTCGATGGCCTTGTAGGCTTCCTGCCACAGCTCCATTTGAATGGCTGAGTCCAACAGATAGAGCCTAGTATCCAGGCAGAGCTGCTGGGTCTCTACCTTGTTAATGGACACGCCAGTGGTCCGGTTGCTGCTCTTGCAGATGACTTCCAAATGGTTGCGAAATTTTCGCACAGACGACGGAATTCACTCTTGCGGTTGTACTTCAAACAGAACTGGAAGGCCATGCGGGCAATATCATGGTATAAAGTCTCGCAGTGAGTGTTCACACGCAGCAACTCCAGACACTGGCAATAGGATTCCCACAAGAACTTGACCCAGGGCAAGAGAATGGTGCGATTCGACCGATCCTGGGCATCTTCACCGCATACAGCACTCATCAGAATGCTCTCTGGCGTTGCGATATTGTCCAAATCGTCCAGCTCGAGGACTGCAACAGCAGCCGATGACTGGAGCCACGGATCACATTCTCCAGCGAATTGACGTTCACCAGCTGGAACATGTTGCGGTACTGGAAGAGACCCTCCTTAGCTATGTGCGATTTCTTGAGCTCCATGCACAAGTACAAATACTTGAACATGAGCGGCTCAATGACCGTCTCCGAGTACGCATAGTTCGACCTCTTATTCCGGAAGACTTCCTGCAGAGTATCCAAGGCCCGCAAGGGTTTGCCCACCTCAATAAATTCATTGGTTTTTTTCAGAGCATTTTCCGCGCCATGTTCACTTAATTGCAATTCAATATTCGACCGCTTAAAATTTACTTTTTTACTAATTTTTAGCAGCTGCGAGGCTTGCTATAGCTGAAAATTTACAAATAAATCTTCGGCTCGCCTACTTGTTGCCACGAGTTTTTGGCAAAATGCAAAATGCCCTTGCCAGTGCATATGCTTGGTTTTAAATGGCCGCTTGTGCTTTACTCTTCTGTCTCTTTCACTCTGCTGCTGCTGCTGCTGCTACTGCTACTTCTGCTTCTGCTTCTTTGGGTGAGAGTAGTGGATTTTTAGGTTACCCATGCCCAGGTCCCGTTCAACTCATAATGCGGTAGGTTACAACCTCACTAATGGCTCTCTGAGAGGCACCTAAACTCGTTCTATCTGCTTCTGGTAACTTTAGCTCTTTTTCTCCTCTGTTGTAAAAAAAAAACGTTTAAAAAAAACCAATTTCCATATGCGACTCTGTCGATGGCTCCGTTGATGACTCTATGGCTAGCTCTGTCGATAACTCAGTAGCTGACTCCATTAATAATTCTCTCTGAGATATGCTGTTGATGAGATTATTAATCCTGTCGAAAACTCTGTTGATGACTCTGTAGAAACCCTGCCGGGGACTCTGCCGATATTTTTTTTTAAAACTGATTTCCAGGTGTGACTCTGTGGATGGCTCCGTTGGTGACACTATTGTTAGCTCTGTCGCTAACTCAGTAGCTGACTTCATTAATAATTCTCTCTGAAATATGCTGTTGATTAGATTATTAATCCTGTCGAAAACTCGGTTGGTGACTGCTGAGAATTCTGTCGAAACCCTGCCAGAGACTGCCGATTTTCTCACCTAGTATGGCATGACTGTGGGCGTGTTATATATATATTTTTTTTTTTTTAATTTGTTGCTCTCATTTCACTGTACTCAACATAAAAAAAAGTAATCATACGAGTCTGCACAAAACGAATGGTTTTCTTTTTGCTCATGTGTGTGTTAAACATAGGTGATAATTCCATGTGTCCCATGTCTATGAGTCGCCTCTTCACGCATATGTACGTCACGAGTAAACCAGAAATTTTTCTGCCTTGCAGGAAATGTGTGACGTAAGCGTCACACACTGACACTTTCAGGCTAATCTCTGCAATTCGTATCGTGAGCGCACACATGAGAGTCAGCGACACTCATACACACTCACACGATCGGATGCGGCGTCAGACATTTGACAGCCAATGCATACGAGCATCATGGTTTTTTTTTTTTCACAAACACGCGCATTTTGAAAACTCATTTCTTTTTTTTCTCTCTTTTTTTTTAGCCACAATAAAAAAAAATACACTAACACGAAACCCAACGCGCGACTGTACTTGCAAATCAGTGTGAATGAAGGAATGACAAAAAAACGGTTGAATCAAAGCTGTGTGTAAGAGTGAGAGATAAATGGCAAGAGGATGCTCGTAGCTTATACACACGCCCCGAATCAAACGGTGAATTGTCTATTCTCATTCTTACTGGCCGCTCGTGTGTCCCTGTCTCTTTCTCGCATTTAACTGTCGCTTGCACAGAAAACTAAAAGCGCGTGGCACATCGGCAACGTATATTCGACCTTTAAATACCCTAACGTCAAATGAAATTAATCTTTCATCGTCGCAAATGTATGTGTCATTAATCCTTGTCTTAAATTCTGAGGCGTTCTTTACGTTATATGTTGAGTCTGCCGTTATATTTTTTAATATGTTGACTATATATTTGCATAGTCCGTATGATGGAGAACCAATTGATGAACAGATTGGTCTCAATGGCGTACCTTCTTTGTGAATTTTAGGTAATCCATATATTCTTGGTGGAATTGATGTGGTTGTTATAAGCTTATTTCTTTCGGTCCGTGAAATAAGTTCATGTTTGTATAGTTTTTCTACCAATTCTTTATTTTTGGTCTGTAGTCTAGTGGTTGGGTCCTTCCTTAAGGTTCTATATGTATTTAAATCGTTAAGTATACTATCCATTTTTTGTCATACTCACTGTATCAAGTATTGCACGATCAGCTGCGTCTTCTTTGGTAGATGTTTTGTGGTCTTTTATTAATAAAGAGAATTTTGTGCGTGCTTCCTCTTGTTTTTCTTTGTCTTTAAGAGTCTGTACTAGCTCCTCTCCGTCTGCTATATATTTAAAGAATTTTCTCTTCTCTACTGGGATTGCGAACTTAGGGCCTTTCGCCAGTAACGCTTTTACGTCGTTCGGGAATTCTATATTCGTCTTATTTACAAACCAATCGTTTGTGTTGTTGTTGTTGTTGTTCAAAAGAACTCTGATCCGTTGTTTTCGTAGTCTCTCATGTTTGGATTCATGATGTCTCTTCAAAGTTGTTGTTAATTTTTCGGCTATTGTGTTCTCACTCTTCATAAATGTTTTAAAATCATTTTCATCCAGCTGTTCTTGTAACTTTTTTGTTGCTTTTTCCTTCTCTTTGTTTTGTCTGGCTAGTATGTTATGTTTATGTTTTATTAATAAGCTTAATATCTTTGTGTGAAAATTATGCGTATGTCTTTCTAATATTTTGTTAATTTCCGAATGTGTGTCAGTATATTTTGTGAAAATCATCTTGTAATTTGAGGTATTGCTGATAAATTTTGGGACTAATTTTGATTTCCTACATTTTAAGAGAAATTTTATGCTAGACTTAAGTTTTACTAATTTTTTTGTTGTTGATTGATTCTTTTTAATCACCGTCTTATATTTGTTATAGGTGTTGGAATATGTTTTCGGCGTGCCTTCCGTTCAAGTTATGTGTTGATGTTTGCGACCTTTTTGTTGTTTAGAGTTGAATGTTTTGCCGGCTCGAGGTCAAATGTTGGGCGAATAAAAACAAAAATAAAAAACACAGTTTGTTCTTATTTTCGTTCCGATATATTACGACCACTCATCGGTGGTCGTCTTCAGGGCAACTATAAATAACATTGAATTGTGATTGACATAATATTAATTTAACAACAAGAAAACACCTACTTAGGTTTACACGTCCGCACACTTGGACGTGGAGCTACACACTGATTTGTCCCTAATAAATGCCTGTATAAATGCGCGCAGTTGTCCGTATCTACCTTATAATTAAGTCTTATATTTGTCGGGGTATTTATTATGTGCAGCATCTCCAAAGTGTAACGTTTGTTGTAATGTTGTTCTTGGTCTATTATGTTTACTTCGTCAAAATTTGTCAAATGTCCACTGGCGGCACAGTGGGCCATAAGTGCCGTTTTTGGTACATTGGAGTGTTGACGAAGTTTATAGTCAGATCTATGTTGCGATAGTCTTGTTTTTAGCCTCGATTTTGTTGTCCCTATATATATTTTATCACAGTTTTCTTCATAAGTCCCATTGCACGGTATTTTATATACTACGTTGCTCTTGTCCATTGTATCGATCCTACTTTTTGTTCTGTTAAAAATACTCCGTAGTGTGTTATTGGGTTTATGTGCTATCTGTATTTGTTCGATGTCATAGCAATCTTAGTTTGCTAATCTTTCCGATAGTTGTGGGACATATGTGACGGACATAAAGCGTTTTGTCGGAAAATCTTTGTTGGTTTTCTTATTGCGAGATTTTAGTAAAGTCCTTATGGTGTGGGTTGGAAAGTCATTATCCTTTAAAATTCGTCGTATTTCTTCCTTCGTTTCTTCATGAAAAATTGGGTCCGATATATTGAGCATCCGTTGTATACAACCTCTTGCTGTATTCATTATCATCGACTTCGGATGTTTGGAGTTGAAGTTAATTATTCGTCCTGATGCTGTTGGTTTTTTGTACCATTTTGAATGAATGAATTTAGGTTGTCAAGTGTGTTTTGAATCTCGTCTTCTTTAATTATGGCAAAAAGGTCATCTACATATTTCGTTATAACTCTAGGTGGTCGCTGTAGCGTTTTCATCATTTTGTCTAAGAGCTCTTCCATAATTATGTCAGCTATTATCGGTGACGCTGGTGAGCCCATAGGCATTCCTTTTAGTTGTGTGTATATCTTGTCTTTGTATCTAAAATATCTGTTCTCTTGTATACAAAAACGTACTATTTCCATAAATGTTAATTTTGGAATGTTAGTGTGCGCTTTTATTTTAATCCACTTTTCTCTAATGGTGTCAAGTGCCATTCTATTCGAATACTTGGAAAAAATGAGACTACGTCAAATGAAATTAATCTTTCATCGTCGCAAATGTATGTGTCATTAATCCTTGTCTTAAATTCTGAGGCGTTCTACTATATTGACTATATATTTGCATAGTCCGTATGATGGAGAACCAATTGATGAACAGATTGGTCTCAATGGCGTACCTTCTTTGTGAATTTTAGGTAATCCATATATTCTTGGTGGAATTGATGTGGTTGTTATAAGCTTATTTCTTTCGGTCCGTGAAATAAGTTCATGTTTGTATAGTTTTTCTACCAATTTGTTGTTTTTGGTCTGTAGTCTAGTGGTTGGGTCCTTCCTTAAGGTTCTATATGTATTTAAATCGTTAAGTATACTATCCATTTTTTGTCAGACCCAGTCTTATCCATTGCAACTGTTTTATTACCTTTATCTGAAGTTAAAATAAATATGTCATCATTCTGTCTAAGAAATTTCCTTGTTTGTTGCACTGTGTAAAGTATTGCACGATCAGCTGCGTCTTCTTTGGTAGATGTTTTGTGGTCTTTTATTAATAAAGAGAATTTTGTGCGTGCTTCCTCTTGTTTTTCTTTGTCTTTAAGAGTCTGTACTAGCTCCTCTCCGTCTGCTATATATTTAAAGAGAGGGAATTTTCTCTTCTCTACTGGGATTGCGAACTTAGGGCCTTTCGCCAGTAACGCTTTTACGTCGTTCGGGAATTCTATATTCGTCTTATTTACAAACCAATCGTGTGTGTTGTTGTTGTTGTTGTTCAAGAGAACTCTGTTCCGTTGTTTTCGTAGACTCTCATGTTTGGATTCATAATGTCTCTTCAAAGTTGTTGTTAATTTTTCGGCTATTGTGTTCTCACTCTTCATAAATGTTTTAAAATCATTTTCGTCCAGCTGTTCTTGTAACTTTTTTGTTGCTATATTGTTCTATGTTGCGATAGTCTTGTTTTTAGCCTCGATTTTGTTGCCCCTATATATATTTTATCACAGTTTTCTTCATTAGTCCCATTGCACGGTATTTTATATACCACGTTGCTCTTGTCCATTGTATCGATCCTACTTTTTGTTCTGTTAAAAATACTCCGTAGTGTGTTATTGGGTTTATGTGCTATCTGTATTTGTTCGATGTCATAGCAATCTTAGTTTGCTAATCTTTCCGATAGTTGTGGGACATATGTGACGGACATAAAGCGTTTTGTCGGAAAATTTTTGTTGGTTTTCTTATTGCGAGATTTTAGTAAAGTCCTTATGGTGTGGTTTGGAAAGTCATTATCCTTTAAAATTCGTCGTATTTCTTCCTTCGTTTCTTCATGAAAAATTGGCTCCGATATATTGAGCATCCGTTGTATACAACCTCTTGCTGTATTCATTATCATCGACTTCGGATGTTTGGAGTTGAAGTTAATTATTCGTCCTGATGCTGTTGGTTTTTTGTACCATTTTGAATGAATGAATTTAGGTTGTCAAGTGTGTTTTGAATCTCGTCTTCTTTAATTATGGCAAAAAGGTCATCTACATATTTCGTCATAACTCTAGGTGGTCGCTGTATTGTTTTCATCATTTTGTCTAAGAGTTCTTCCATAATTATGTCAGCTATTATCGGTGACGCTGGTGAGCCCATAGGCATTCCTTTTAGTTGTGTGTATATCTTGTCTTTGTATCTAAAATATCTGTACTCTTGTATACAAAAACGTACTATTTCCATAAATGTTAATTTTGGAATGTTAGTGTGCGCTTTTATTTTAATCCACTTTTCTCTAATGGTGTCAAGTGCCATTCTATTCGAATACTTGGAAAAAATGAGACTACGTCAAATGAAATTAATCTTTCATCGTCGCAAATGTATGTGCCATTAATCCTTGTCTTAAATTCTGAGGCGTTCTACTATATTGACTATATATTTGCATAGTCCGTATGATGGAGAACCAATTGATGAACAGATTGGTCTCAATGGCGTACCTTCTTTGTGAATTTTAGGTAATCCATATATTCTTGGTGGAATTGATGTGGTTGTTATAAGCTTATTTCTTTCGGTCCGTGAAATAAGTTCATGTTTGTATAGTTTTTCTACCAATTTGTTGTTTTTGGTCTGTAGTCTAGTGGTTGGGTCCTTCCTTAAGGTTCTATATGTATTTAAATCGTTAAGTATACTATCCATTTTTTGTCAGACCCAGTCTTATCCATTGCAACTGTTTTATTACCTTTATCTGAAGTTAAAATAAATATGTCATCATTCTGTCTAAGAAATTTCCTTGTTTGTTGCACTGTGTAAAGTATTGCACGATCAGCTGCGTCTTCTTTGGTAGATGTTTTGTGGTCTTTTATTAATAAAGAGAATTTTGTGCGTGCTTCCTCTTGTTTTTCTTTGTCTTTAAGAGTCTGTACTAGCTCCTCTCCGTCTGCTATATATTTAAAGAATTTTCTCTTCTCTACTGGGATTGCGAACTTAGGGCCTTTCGCCAGTAACGCTTTTACGTCGTTTGGGAATTCTATATTCGTCTTATTTACAAACCAATCGTTTGTGTTGTTGTTGTTGTTGTTCAAGAGAACTCTGTTCCGTTGTTTTCGTAGACTCTCATGTTTGGATTCATGATGTCTCTTCAAAGTTGTTGTTAATTTTTCGGCTATTGTGTTCTCACTCTTCATAAATGTTTTAAAATCATTTTCGTCCAGCTGTTCTTGTAACTTTTTTTGTTGCTTTTTCTTCTCTTTGTTTTGTCTGGCTAGTATGTTATGTTTATGTTTTATTAATAAGCTTAATATCTTTGTGTGAAAATTATGCGTATGTCTTTCTAATATTTTGTTAATGTCCGAATGTGTGTCAGTATCTTTTGTGAAAATCATCTTGTATTTTGAGTTATTGCTGATAAATTTTGGGACTAATTTTGCTCGACTTAAGTTTTACTAATTTTTTTGTTGTTGATTGATACTTGTTAATCACCGTCGTATATTTGTATAAGTATATTTGCATAAGCCATGGTGTTATTAATTTAACAACAAGAAAACACCTACTTAGTTTTACACGTCCGCACACTGTGACGTGGAGCTACACACTGATTTGTCCCTAATAAATGCCTGGATAAACGCGCGCGGTTGTCCGTATCTACCTTATAATTAAGTCTTATATTTGTCGGGGTATTTATTATGTGCAGCATCTCCAAAGTGTAACGTTTGTTGTAATGTTGTTCTTGGTCTATTATGTTTACTTCTTCAAAATTTGGGGATTGTCCACTGGCGGCACAGTGGGCCATAAGTGCCGTTTTTGGTGCATTGGAGTGTTGACGAAGTTTATAGTCAGATCTATGTTGCGAGAGTCTTGTTTTTAGCCTCGATTTTGTTGTCCCTATATATATTTTATCACAGTTTTCTTCTTTAGTCCCATCGCACGGTATTTTATATACTACGTTGCTCTTGTCCATTGTATCGATCCTACTTTTTGTTCTGTTAAAAATACTCCGTAGTGTGTTATTGTATTTATTATGTGCAGCATCTCCAAAGTGTAACGTTTGTTGTAATGTTGTTCTTGGTCTATTATGTTTACTTCTTCAAAATTTGGGGATTGTCCACTGGCGGCACAGTGGGCCATAAGTGCCGTTTTTGGTGCATTGGAGTGTTGACGAAGTTTATAGTCAGATCTATGTTGCGAGAGTCTTGTTTTTAGCCTCGATTTTGTTGTCCCTATATATATTTTATCACAGTTTTCTTCTTTAGTCCCATTGCACGGAATTTTATATACTACGTTGCTCTTGTCCATTGTATCGATCCTACTTTTTGTTCTGTTAAAAATACTCCGTAGTGTGTTATTGGGTTTATGTGCTATCTGTATTTGTTCGATGTCATAGCAATCTGAGTTTGCTAATCTTTCCGATAGTTGTGGGACATATGTGACGGACATAAAGCGTTTTGTCGGAACACCTTTGTTGGTTTTCTTATTGCGAGATTTTAGTAAAGTCCTTATGGTGTGGTTTGGAAAGTCATTATCCTTTAAAATTCGTCGTATACATACAAATACAATACAATATACAATACAATACAAAATACAAAATAGTTGTGGGACATATGTGACGGACATAAAGGGTTTTGTCGGAACATCTTTGTTGGTTTTCTTATTGCGAGATTTTAGTAAAGTCTTTATGGTGTAATTTGGAAAGTCATTATCCTTTAAAATTCGTCGTATTTCTTCCTTCGTTTCTTCATGAAAAATTGGGTCAGATATATTGAGCATCCGTTGTATACAACCTCTTGCTGTATTCATTATCATCGACTTCGGATGTTTGGAGTTGAAGTTAATTATTCGTCCTGATGCTGTTGGTTTTTTGTACCATTTTAATTTTAGTTCATTTCCTCTTCTGTGATATACGAAATACGACGAATTTTAAAGGATAATGACTTTCCAAACCACACCATAAGGACTTTACTAAAATCTCGCAATAAGAAAACCAACAAAGATGTTCCGACAAAACGCTTTATGTCCGTCTCATATGTCCCACAACTATCGGAACGATTAGCAAACTCAGATTGCTATGACATCAAATACAGATAGCACATAAACCCAATAACACACTACGGAGTATTTTTAACAGAACAAAAAGTAGGATCGATACAATGGACAAGAGCAACGTAGTATATAAAATACCGTGCAATGGGACTAATGAAGAAAACTGTGATAAAATATATATAGGGACAACAAAATCGAGGCTAAAAACAAGACTATCGCAACATAGATCTGACTATAAACTTCGTCAACACTCCAATGCACCAAAAACGGCACTTATGGCCCATTGTGCCGCCAGTGGACATTCCCCAAATTTTGACGAAGTAAACATAATAGACCAAGAACAACATTACAACAAACGTTACACTTTGGAGATGCTGCACATAATAAATACCCCGACAAATATAAGACTTAATTATAAGGTAGATACGGACAACTGCGCGCATTTATACAGGCATTTATTAGGGACAAATCAGTGTGTAGCTCCACGTCCAAGTGTGCGGACGTGTAAACCTAAGTAGGTGTTTTCTTGTTGTTAAATTAATATTATGTCAATCACAATTCAATGTTATTTATAGTTGCCCTGAAGACGACCACCGATGAGTGGTCGTAATATATCGGAACGAAAATAAGAACAAACTGTGTTTTTTATTTTTGTTTTTATTCGCCCAACATTTGACCTCGAGCCGGCAAAACATTCAACTCTAAACAACAAAAAGGTCGCAAACATCAACACATAACTTGAACGGAAGGCACGCCGAAAACATATTCCAACACCTATAACAAATATAAGACGGTGATTAAAAAGAATCAATCAACAACAAAAAAATTAGTAAAACTTAAGTCTAGCATAAAATTTCTCTTAAAATGTAGGAAATCAAAATTAGTACCAAAATTTATCAGCAATAACTCAAAATACAAGATGATTTTCAT
Organism: Drosophila paulistorum; assembly: GCA_018152135.1. Classification (NCBI taxonomy): domain Eukaryota; kingdom Metazoa; phylum Arthropoda; class Insecta; order Diptera; family Drosophilidae; genus Drosophila; species Drosophila paulistorum. The sequence continues at coordinate 325,926 of JAECXG010000396.1, read as the reverse complement.
AAAAGATACTGACACACATTCGGAAATTAACAAAATATTAGAAAGACATACGCATAATTTTCACACAAAGATATTAAGCTTATTAATAAAACATAAACATAACATACTAGCCAGACAAAACAAAGAGAAGGAAAAAGCAACAAAAAAGTTACAAGAACAGCTGGACGAAAATGATTTTAAAACATATTTTAAGAGTGAGAACACAAAAATTAACAACAACTTTGAAGAGACATCATGAATCCAAACATGAGAGACTACGAAAACAACGGAACAGAGTTCTCTTGAACAACAACAACAACAACACAAACGATTGGTTTGTAAATAAGACGAATATAGAATTCCCGAACGACGTAGCGTTACTGGCGAAAGGCCCTAAGTTCGCAATCCCAGTAGAGAAGAGAAAATTCCCTCTCTTTAAATATATAGCAGACGGAGAGGAGCTAGTACAGACTCTTAAAGACAAAGAAAAACAAGAGGAAGCACGCACAAAATTCTCTTTATTAATAAAAGACCACAAAACAAAAAAAAAAAAAAAAAAAAACATCAACGCTCTCGAGAAAGACGGACGTGTTTTTTTTCAAGCTCCCGCGTTTTTAACTGATTTACATTTATTTTATTTTGTTTTTATCGGCATCGCGATCGAAATATTAATTAATTAGTAAATCTAATTTGCACCGTATCACTCGTTGCGTTTTTGTGTGTTTGTGTTAATAATTTTTAACAACTTTAATTTCTGCTTATAACCTTTGTTGGTTTTTTTCTTTTTCTTTTTTTTTTCTCTTTCTTTTCTTCCTCTCTCTCCCACTTTAATCTCATTTTTTCTGCCTTGCAAATCACAAGCAACGCTCTGTTGTTGTTGTCTTGCAATTTCATAGTGTTCTTGTTGCAGTGTTTTGTTATTGTGATTTCTGTGATTTTTTTTTTTTTTTTCTCTCGTTTTCGTTTCACTCGTCGCCGTTATTTGCGCTCATATTGCAGTCTGTTGTGTATCTGTAATTTAGAGTCTATATTCTCTTAGTCAGTGCTCTTTTCTTTTAACCCTTGTGCACCCTCAAAATCTCTATTTCTTATTATTTCTGGACCTCAGAGTGAGTTATATATTTTAATACCAAACATTTCTCATTTTTCAGTTTTATTTGTTTGATTACCAATTATCTCATAATGAATGTTTGTTCGATTAAAAATTGTTTGCATCCCGCCCCACCCTTGAATAGTTTTATGTACCGTTGGTTGTGTAAAACTACAGTACATGTTAAGAGTGCTGGCTTTACATGCAGGGTGAAGGATCTTTTAGATCAAAAAAGGGTTTCAAATGGGGATGTGAGTCATGCCGGATCGTGGAAGATGAAATGGAACTTTTCATGCGGCAAACAAAGGATAACCTGATGAGTCTGTCTGCCAGATTTCTTAAACTCTCGCAAGAGTTTAAAGCTGTTCAGTCTCAGTTTAGTAGTTTAACGCTACTGACTGAGTCTCGAAAGCGTAAGAAGGCGGGAGAACAGACTCCTGATTTGTCCTTGCGTTTGCCGGTCTCCACATCTATATCGGTTCCGACCCCTTCTCAACCAATGCAAACTCCAACTCCACAGAATGCCGAAACCATTGGTGGGAGTGCCTCCTAAAAAGCACATTTTTGTTTCGAGACTTCTCCCTGATGCTACATCTGATGATGTCATGGCCCACATTCGGGCAAAACTGAATGTCTCTAATATATCCATAGAAAAGTTTAAATTTTCATATTCTAGAGAAATTTCATCTTTTAAAATTTTGTTTCGAGACTTCTCCCTGATGCTACATCTGATGATGTCATGGCCCACATTCGGGCAAAACTGAATGTCTCTAATATATCCATAGAAAAGTTTAAATTTTCATATTCTAGAGAAATTTCATCTTTTAAAATCAGTGTTCCAATTGAATTCTTTGACTGCATCTGCAGTTCTAGCTTCTGGCCGAAAAGCTTAATTGTGAAGGAGTTTACATCCAGAAAAAGGAAGACACGGGGTCAAACAAGGATTCCTTCACCATCTATTCCTCTTTCTTCTTCATCTATTCCCACTCCTTCCTTATCTATTCCTTCTTCTACTCTACCAAAAAACTAACAACTTCCTTCTCTGTCGGCTATCAGAATGTCAGAGGCCTTAATACTAAACTGACTAAACTCTTTGTAGATAGTCTGTCATTTGATTTTGACCTAATTGTCTTTACTGAGACTTGGTTAAAACCTGACGTTTTTGACGCCACAGTTTTACCCTCTAATTTCAACATTTTTAGACGTGATCGTACTGATCGTAGGGGTGGTGGCGTTCTTATTGCTGTAGATTCCGCCCTATCATCGGGTCTGATAACAATACCTGTCTCAAGTAGTATCGAATTTATATGCGTTAAGGTATCTTTTACTCGTTTTTCCATTTTTGTTACCTGTTCTTACATTCCGCCCCAATCGGAATGGCAAACCTACTTACTACACTTAGAATCTATTAAATTTATACTTGAACTACTTTCTGACAGAGACTTATTAATTGTCCTTGGGGACTTTAACCTGCCCACTATAACTTGGTCAACACTTAATGGTAGCAAAACGTTGCTGCCCTCTGGGTGTCACGATTTTATTGATGGTCTGCTTGAGCTTTCGTTGGCCCAGCTGAATTCGATTCCTAATACGTCTGGCAGATTTCTGGATCTGATTTTTACTTCTGATCCCAGTTTTTGTGAAGTATCTAGAACTAGTCCAATGGTGTTACCAGAGGATAGTTTTCATCCAACTTTAGAGTTATCTATTGAGTTTCCCAGCCGCGAGCCCATGTCCGAGTGTGATCCTACGGTACGCACCCGATGTTTTCGGAAGGCTGACTTTGTCGCACTAAACAATGCCTTTCTTAATACCGATTGGACTAATTTATACACCTGTATGGATATGAACTCCGCCATTTCTTTATTTTATACCACTGTTGACTCAATCTTTAATGACTGTGTACCCCTAGTGTCTCCTGTGCTGACGCAAAAATCACCATGGTTTACGCGGGGGCTGTCAAAACTGAAGAATCTTAAGTCTAGGTATTACAAAAAGTATAAAGTCACGGGTCTATCATCGGATCTTTCTCGTTACTTGGTTGCTAAATCGAATTTTATTGTTTCTAGTTCTAAATGCTATAACAATTACTTACAACGTTGCAAGTTGCAATTCTCTGAAAACCCTAAAGAGTTCTATAGTTTCGTTAACTCAAAGCGACATTCTATCTCCCTTCCATCGTTTGCAGTTTTTAATAATGTTTCGGCATCTTCTGATCAATCTATTTCTAATTTATTTGCTAACTTCTTCTCGACTACGTACACATCCACTAAGTACAACTCTAGTCAGATATATCCATATCCTTTTACGAAATCCAACTGCATTCTTAATCCTATTATAACGGAAAGTTCGGTAGCTAAGGAACTAATGACGATTAAGCCGGTATACTCACCAGGTCCAGACGGTATTCCCGCTTGTGTCCTGAGGTTCTGTGCGGAGTCATTGTGCTCGCCTTTACTTAAGCTTTTTGAGTTGTCCGTTACACTGTCCGAGTTTCCAACTATATGGAAGGATTCGTTTATTTTACCTCTTCACAAATGTGGCAATAAATCCGACGTCACTAATTACAGAGGAATTTCTAAATTGTCAGCGATACCTAAACTGTTTGAGAAAATTATGACGTCTCAAATACAGCATTTATGTAAATCTATTTTTTCGCCATACCAGCATGGGTTTGTCAAGAATAGGTATACCACAACTAACCTTCTACAGTTTACATCTTTTGTAATCCAAGGTTTTAAGAAACAAAAGCAAACTGATGTTATATATACGGATTTCAGTAAGGCTTTCGATTCGGTAAACCATGCCTTACTATTACATAAGCTGAATTTAGTTGGCTTTCCGGATGCTCTGCTTGCTTGGATATCACAATATCTAAGCAATAGGAGGCAGAGGGTTCTTTTTAAGTCCTCTCTTTCTAAGATCATTTGTGTTGAATCGGGAGTCCCACAGGGCAGTCACCTTGGCCCATTACTATTCACCATTTTTATTAATGATCTCCCCACCGTTCTTTTAAATTCTAGAGTTCTTATGTATGCCGATGATGTAAAAATCGCTAATCGCATCGTAGACTCTCTCTCATGTCATACCTTGCAAGCTGAACTGAATGCTTTTGGTGTATGGCTAACTTGTTATCGTTAAACTGTTCTAAGTGCAAAATTATGTCTTTTTACAGAGGTTCTCCCCAAGTAACGAGTTACTTTTTAAATAATTTCCCGTTAGAAAGAATTAATAATACTTCATTGGTTGTAAAAGATTTGGGGATCTTAATAGACCACAAACTTAGTTTTAATCAGCATATATCGACTACTGTTAGTAGGGCTAAAAGTGTTCTTGGCTTTATAAAGCGCTGGTCGAAGGAGTTTAAGGATCCATATACTACCAAAATACTTTATACTTCTTTAGTCCGCCCCATATTGGAGTATGGATCTTGTGTATGGTCTCCTCAATATGAGTTTTATCAAAACAAATTAGAATCTGTACAAAAACAGTTTTTACTCTTTGCCTTTCGTGATTTGCGCTGGGATCCAACTGTACAACTTCCATCTTATTCTAGTCGACTTCAGTTAATTAACCTTCCTTCTTTAGCTAATCGTAGAACTATGCTTGGTGTAACTTTTCTTTACAAACTTTTGAATGGTGAGATTGACTCTTCCGAGCTGTTGAGCCAAATTAACATTACTGTTCCATCTAGAAGGACCCGCAATTTCACACCGCTTTTACTTCCCACTTGCAAAACTAACTTTTCTCTGCATGAACCTTTTCGTATACTATGTAGTGACTACAACAGACTTTGGCACGTTATCGGTTTCGAAACATCGCTTCCCGGTATAAAAACTGCGATCTTGTCCTTCCTCGCTCGTAACTAGTTGTAATCATCTTTATTTTAACCTATCCTGTTTTCTTTTTATATTACATTTAATATTTTCTATTTCTTTAGTTTAATTTTATGTTTATATATGTATTACGCCTATGCCCTTAGGTCGGAGTGGGTAGAGGTTGTAACATTAATTTTACTTAGGGTCATTCGTAACAGGCCCGGGCCTGGTGTCATATGGGCCACTTGTTCGTACTGAACGTTGTACGACTACGTCTATTAGTCACAGTGGAACAAACAAGGAAATTTCTTAGACAGAATGATGACATATTAATTTTAACTTCAGATAAAGATAATAAGACAGTTGCAATGGATAAGACTGAGTATGACAAAAAATGGATAGTATACTTAACGATTAAATACTTATAGAACCTTAAGGAAGGACCCAACCACTAGACTACAGACCAAAAACAACGAATTGGTAGAAAAACTATACAAACATGAACTTATTTCACGGACCGAAAGAAATAAGCTTATAACAACCACATCAATTCCACCAAGAATATATGGATTACCTAAAATTCACAAAGAAGGTACGCCATTGAGACCAATCTGTTCATCAATTGGTTCTCCATCATACGGACTATGCAAATATATAGTCAATATAGTAGAACGCCTCAGAATTTAAGACAAGGATTAATGACACATACATTTGCGACGATGAAAGATTAATTTCATTTGACGTAGTCTCACTTTTTCCAAGTATTCCAATAGAATTGGCACTTGACACCATTAGAGAAAAGTGGATTAAAATAAAAGCGCACACTAACATTCCAAAATTAACATTTATGGAAATAGTACGTTTTTGTTTACAAGAGAACAGATATTTCAGATACAAAGACAAGATATACACACAACTAAAAGGAATGCCTATGGGCTCACCAGCGTCACCGATAATAGCTGACATAATTATGGAAGAACTCTTAGACAAAATGATGACCTTTTTGCCATAATTAAAGAAGACGAGATCCAAAACACACTTGACAACCTAAATTCATTTGACAGGAACAAAAAGTTTACAATAGAATTAAAAAATGACAACAAATTAACATATCTAGACGCATATTGATGCGTGTATTGACACAGAAGAGGAAATGAACTAAAATTAAAATGGTACAAAAAACCAACAGCATCAGGACGAATAATTAACTTCAACTCCAAACATCCGAAGTCGATGATAATGAATACAGCAAGAGGTTGTATACAACGGATGCTCAATATATCGGACCCAATTTTTCATGAAGAAACGAAGTAAAAAATACGACGAATTTTAAAGGATAATGACTTTCCAAACCACAACATAAGGACTTTACTAAAATCTCGCAATAAGAAAACCAACAAATATGTTCCGACAAAACGCTTCATGTCCGTCACATATGTCCCACAACTATCGGAAAGATTAGCAAACTCAGATTGCTATGACATCGAACAAATACAGATAGCACATAAACCCAATAACACACTACGGAGTATTTTTAACAGAACAAAAAGTAGGATCCATACAATGGACAAGAGCAACGTAGTATATAAAATACCGTGCAATGGGACTAATGCAGAAAACTGTGATAAAATATATATAGGGACAACAAAATCGAGGCTAAAAACAAGACTTTTGCAACATAGATCTGACTATAAACTTCGTCAACACTCCAATGCACCAAAAACGGCACTTATGGCCCTCTGTGCCGCCAGTGGACATTCCCCAAATTTTGACGTTGTAAACATAATAGACCAAGAACAACATTACAACAAACGTTACACTTTGGAGATGCTGCACATAATAAATACCCCGACAAATATAAGACTTAATTATAAGGTAGATACGGACAACTGCGCGCATTTATACAGGCATTTATTAGAGACAAATCAGTATGTAGCTCCATCGAGCTACATACGCATAATTTTTACACAAAGATATTAAGCTTATTAATAAAACATAAACATAACATACTAGCCAGACAAAACAAAGAGAAGAAAAAAGCAACAAAAAAGTTACAAGAACAGCTGGACGAAAATGATTTTAAAACATTTATGAAGAGTGAGAACACAATAGCCGAAAAATTAACAACAACTTTGAAGAGACATCATGAATCCAAACATGAGAGACTACGAAAACAACGGAACAGAGTTCTCTTGAACAACAACAACAACAACACAAACGATTGGTTTGTAAATAAGACGAATATAGAATTCCCGAACGACGTAAAAGCGTTACTGGCGAAAGGCCCTAAGTTCGCAATCCCAGTAGAGAAGAGAAAATTCCCTCTCTTTAAATATATAGCAGACGGAGAGGAGCTAGTACAGGCTCTTAAAGACAAAGAAAAACAAGAGGAAGCACGCACAAAATTCTCTTTATTAATAAAAGACCACAAAACATCTACCAAAGAAGACGCAGCTGATACTTGCAATACTTGACACAGTGCAACAAGCAAGGAAATTTCTTTAGACAGAATGATGACATATTAATTTTAACTTCAGATAAAGGAAATAAGACAGGACAGACTGAGTATGACAAAAAATGAATAGTATACCTAACGATTTAAATACATATAGAACCTTAAGGAAGGACCCAACCACTAGACTACAGACCAAAAACAACGAATTGGTAGAAAAACAATACAAACATGAACTTATTTCACGGACCGAAAGAAATGAGCTTATAACAACCACATCAATTCCACCAAGAATATATGGATTACCTAAAATTCACAAAGAAGGTACGCCATTGAGACCAATCTGTTCATCAATTGGTTCTCCATCATACGGACTATGCAAATATATAGTCAATATAGTAGAACGCCTCAGAATTTAAGACAAGGATTAATGACACATACATTTGCGACGATGAAAGAATAATTTCATTTGACGTAGTCTCACTTTTTCCAAGTATTCCAATAGAATTGGCACTTGACACCATTAGAGAAAAGTGGATTAAAATAAAAGCGCACACTAACATTCCAAAATTAACATTTATGGAAATAGTACGTTTTTGTATACAAGAGAACAGATATTTTAGATACAAAGACAAGATATATACACAACTAAAAGGAATGCCTATGGGCTCACCAGCGTCACCGATAATAGCTGACATAATTATGGAAGAACTCTTAGACAAAACGATGAAAACGCTACAGCGACCACCTAGAGTTATGACGAAATATGTAGATGATCTTTTTGTCATAATTAAAGAAAATGACAACAAATTAACATATCTAGACGCATATTGATGCGTGTATTGACACAGAAGAGGAAATGAACTAAAATTAAAATGGTACAAAAAACCAACAGCATCAGGACGAATAATTAACTTCAACTCCAAACATCCGAAGTCGATGATAATGAATACAGCAAGAGGTTGTATACAACGGATGCTCAATATACCCAATTTTTCATGAAGAAACGAAGGAAAAAATACGACGAATTTTAAAGGATAATGACTTTCCAAACCACATCATAAGGACTTTACTAAAATCTCGCAATAAGAAAACCAACAAAGATGTTCCGACAAAACACTTTATGTCCGTTCCATATGTCCCACAACTATCGGAACGATTAGCAAACTCAGATTGCTATGACATCGAACAAATACAGATAGCACATAAACCCAATAACACACTACGGAGTATTTTTAACAGAAAAAAAAGTAGGATTGATACAATGGACAAGAGCAACGTAGTATATAAAATACCGTGCAATGGGACTAATGAAGAAAACTGTGATAAAATATATATAGGGACAACAAAATCGAAGCTAAAAACAAGACTATCGCAACATAGATCTGACTATAAACTTCGTCAACACTCCAATGCACCAAAAACGGCACTTATGGCCCACTGTGCCGCCAGTGGACATTCCCCAAATTTTGACGAAGTAAACATAATAGACCAAGAACAACATTACAACAAACGTTACACTTTGGAGATGCTGCACATAATAAATACCCCGACAAATATAAGACTTAATTATAAGGTAGATACGGACAACTGCGCGCATTTGTACAGGCATTTATTAGGGACAAATCAGTGTGTAGCTCCACGTCACAGTGTGCGGACGTGTAAAACTAAGTAGGTGTTTTCTTGTTGTTAAATTAATATTATGTCAATCACAATTCAATGTTATTTATAGTTGCCCTGAAAACGACCACCGATGAGTGGTCGAAATATATCGGAACGAAAATAAGAACAAGCTGTGTTTTTTATTTTTGTTTTTATTCGCCCAACATTTGACCTCGAGCTGGCAAAACATTCAACTCTATATTAATAAATGTACAAACATATGTATATATATATTAATGTTGATTTTTGCGACCTTTTTCTTGTTTAAAGTTGAATGTTTTTGCCGGCTCGAGGTAACAAAGAAGACGCAGCTGATCGTGCAATACTTGACACAGTGGAACAAACAAGGAAATTTCTTAGACAGAATGATGACATATTAATTTTAACTTCAGATAAAGGAAATAAGACTGTTGCAATGGATAAGACTGAGTATGACAAAAAAATGGATAGTATACTTAACGATTTAAATACATATAGAACCTTAAGGAAGGACCCAACCACTAGACTACAGACCAAAAACAACGAATTGGTAGAAAAACTATACAAACATGAACTTATTTCACGGACCGAAAGAAATAAGCTTATAACAACCACATCAATTCCACCAAGAATATATGGATTACCTAAAATTCACAAAGAAGGTACGCCATTGAGACCAATCTGTTCATCGATTGGTTCTCCATCATACGGACTATGCAAATATATAGTCAACATATTAAAAAATATAACGGCAGACTCAACATATAACGTGAAGAACGCCTCAGAATTTAAGACAAGGATTAATGACACATACATTTGCGACGATGAAAGATTAATTTCATTTGACGTAGTCTCACTTTTTCCAAGTATTCCAATAGAATTGGCACTTGACACCATTAGAGAAAAGTGGATTAAAATAAAAGCGCACACTAACATTCCAAAATTAACATTTATGGAAATAGTACGTTTTTGTATACAAGAGAACAGATATTTCAGATACAAAGACAAGATATACACACAACTAAAAGGAATGCCTATGGGCTCACCAGCGTCACCGATAATAGCTGACATAATTATGGAAGAACTCTTAGACAAAATGATGAAAACACTACAGCGACCACCTAGAGTTATGACGAAATATGTAGATGACCTTTTTGCCATAATTAAAGAAGACGAGATCCAAAACACACTTGACAACCTAAATTCATTTGACAGGAACATAAAGTTTACAATAGAATTAGAAAATGACAACAAATTAACATATCTGGACGCATCAATACACAGAAGAGGAAATGAAATAAAATTAAAATGGTACAAAAAACCAACAGCATCAGGACGAATAATTAACTTTAACTCCAAACATCCGAAGTCGATGATAATGAATACAGCAAGAGGTTGTATACAACGGATGCTTAATATATCGGACCCAATTTTTCATGAAGAAACGAAGGAAGAAATACGACGAATTTTAAAGGATAATGACTTTCCAAACCACACCATAAGGACTTTACTAAAATCTCGCAATAAGAAAACCAACAAGGATGTTCCGACAAAACGCTTTATGTCCGTCACATATGTCCCACAACTATCGGAAAGATTAGCAAACTCAGATTGCTATGACATCGAACAAATACAGATAGCACATAAACCCAATAACACACTACGGAGTATTTTTAACAGAACAAAAAGTAGGATTGATACAATGGACAAGAGCAACGTAGTATATAAAATACCGTGCAATGGGACTAATGAAGAAAACTGTGATAAAATATATATAGGGACAACAAAATCGAAGCTAAAAACAAGACTATCGCAACATAGATCTGACTATAAACTTCGTCAACACTCCAATGCACCAAAAACGGCAATTATGGCCCACTGTGCCGCCAGTGGACATTCCCCAAATTTTGACGAAGTAAACATAATAGACCAAGAACAACATTACAACAAACGTTACACTTTGGAGATGCTGCACATAATAAATACCCCGACAAATATAAGACTTAATTATAAGGTAGATACGGACAACTGCGCGCATTTATACAGGCATTTATTAGGGACAAATCAGTGTGTATCTCCACGTCACAGTGTGCGGACGTGTAAAACTAAGTAGGTGTTTTCTTGTTGTTAAATTAATATTATGTCAATCACAATTCAGTGTTATTTATAGTTGCCCTGAAGACGACCACCGATGAGTGGTGGAAATATATCGGAACGAAATTAAGAACAAACTGTGTTTTTTATTTTTGTTTTTATTCCCACAACATCTGACCTCGAGCCGGCAAAAACATTCAACTTTAAACAACAAAAAGGTCGCAAATATAAGACTTAATTATAAGGTAGATACGGACAACTGCGCGCATTTATACAGGCATTTATTAGGGACAAATCAGTGTGTAGCTCCACGTCACAGTGTGCGGACGTGTAAAACTAAGTAGGTGTTTTCTTGTTGTTAAATTAATATTATGTCAATCACAATTCAATGTTATTTATAGTTGCCCTGAAGACGACCACCGATGAGTGGTCGAAATATATCGGAACGAAATTAAGAACAAACTGTGTTTTTTATTTTTGTTTTTATTCCCACAACATCTGACCTCGAGCCGGCAAAAACATTCAACTTTATATATATTAATATTTCCTCCATAATACTCATCAAGGTCCCTACTCGGGCGCCATCTGTAAGGAAGCTATGGGTGGGGTACAATTCTGAATCCAACAGTCCCGCCTACAGAACATTTATTTGATCTGGAGACCTTGATGAGTATTAGGATAGGGGACTGAGACCACTTAAAGGGGAGGGAAAGGAAGGGAAAGGAGTAGAAGAAAAGTCCAAGGGGAGTAGCAACGACTGATCTTGTCTGCCAAGCGAAGCCCGCTTGGCCAAGATCCGTTGCCTCTTGGACTGGGAAATGGAAGCGTGTAAGTAAATGTTAGTGGGGTTAGAAAGGGATGGTGAAGAAGAACTACAACGACTGATCTCGTCTACCGAAGCGAAGCCCGCTTGGCCAAGATCCGTTGCCTCTTCACCTTGAGTGACTGAGCCTGGAGACCAGCGACTGACATCGTCTGCAGGAGAATAACTCATCCTGCCGAAGTCCGCTGATCCTTCGGCTCCACTCAAAAGGTTAAGTGGCCAAGGAAAAGGGGAGGGAACGGGTATACATAAATTTAGTAACAAATAAAGAAATAACGCTGCAGGGGTTAAGTGATAATAGGACAGAGATCTTAGAACATGGGCTCTCCTGCTACTCCTTGTATTCCACTTGATGATTTTCTATCGCACTATGTTTTTTACTGCTGCTGTTGGTTTCACTTTTCAACTTGTCACTCTCGTGGTCACTGGTCAAGTCATTTTCTCCTAATTCTAACTCTCTGCCTACTTATGTCCTAACGGTGAAAACATGCGATGCGTCTTGTGCTTTGGCACGCGTCACGATCGCCGTCTCTCTCTTTCACTTTAGATTTTCTCATGGTCTCTTTAGCGCCGGCATGCACCGCAGCGTCCGCAGTCGGGAGGATACTCTCTCTCCGCGACGCGTCGACGCTGCAGCCACATCCAGACGGTAGCTAGAAAGAGAGGGAGGCGTCGATCGAAAGCATTGGCTATCAGAAAAAGATCTACAGTTGGTTTTGAGGTTACGATATTTAATGTGCACTCCATGGGCGTATCAAAATAAAAGTAAATACGAAAAATGGCCCTACATGGGCGTAGTTTAGTTTGCCACGATAATGTGACTGGTCACACTTTTAAACTCATTATCGGTTTAACTACAATTTTAACATTCGAATTGTATTTTCATTTCGCGATTTCTTTTAGTCATTTTTGTGCATTTTGTTTCAATATACATGTAGTGTCATATGGGTACATATGTGCTGAGAGATGGCAGCTCTGGATGCGGTGCGACAATGTGGCATCTTCAGTAGTAAGAAGAAGAGAACGAAAGAAGGAACGACAGAGACAAGACGTATAAGCAGAAGGTGTACAAAAGTTGCTTAAGTTGTATTTCAAGTTGTATTTCAAGTCGTAAAGTTGCTAAAAGTTGTCACCTAAAGTTGTTAAGTCAAAGTTCTTTTTATTCTAATTTCAATTGACTATTTTGCTACATATTTGAATATTAATAAACAATAATTATTGTATACACGCAATAATTCTTACATGGGGGCTCAACCGCTCAATCGTTGAAAAAAGAAAAGAACAGAACAGTAATACAAGTTGAAAAAAAACGTGAAAAAAGTGAAAAGAAGAGACAGAATAAAGTTGAAAAAAAATGTTGCGCTCAGGAAAGAAAAAGGTGCCAAAAATCAAAAAGAGTCTCATTACCAAGTTCAGATAGACAATTTAAACAGCACATTTACGTCGAATGATGAAATAACGGAGCAAACCGATTTAAAAGTGGTAAGCGCAAGAGAGACAGATATAGTGCACCCATGTGCTTCCAGAAACGACGCAGACGAATCGCGGCAGACTGGCGCCGAAGAGACGAGAAGTGAGGATGGAAACGGTGAAAGTATGCACACGAGTGTGCGCAGCAGCGATTTGGAGACGCTGATCAGAATGTTGGCAGTTAAATTTGAAGACAACGGTTCGCAACGTAACGATAAATTTTCAAACGTAACAGTCGATAGTTTTGCAAAAGTGGTGCCGGACTTCGACGGGACATCAATTCCAATTGGACAGTGGCTAAAGAATTTTGAAGAAAATGCGGAGGCATATCAGCTGAGCGAGAAACAAAAGTATGTCAATGCACGTAATAAGATGATGGGCACTGCAAAGTTATTTTTGGAAACGATTATAGTTGGCAATTATGAAGAATTGTGTTTAGCCCTGATGGACGAGTTTGACCAAAAATTAAGTAGTGCAGAGATTCATAAACAGTTGAGAGGTCGCAAAAAGTTGCAGTCAGAAAATTTTCATGATTATGTATTACAGATGCGTAAAATTGCTGCTCTTGGTGAAATCGAAGACGAATCGATTATTACATATATCGTTGACGGGCTAGAGGTACGGGAGGATTTGAAATACCCATTATACAGTTCAACTTCTTTTAAACAGCTAAGAAAGTGCTACGATCTAGTAGAAACGATGACCAGAAACGCCCAAAACAAACGTCGCCAGATTGTCAATTCGAAGCCAGTGGGTCAAGCTGATTCAAACTATAAAGGTAAACAGTTGCATTGCTTCAACTGTGGTGCCACAGATCATAAAAAATCTGATTGCAATGTGGGCACTAAATGCTTTAAGTGTAACGGAATAGGCCATATATCAAAGGATTGTCCTGAAAGGAAGCAACAAGTAAATATAGTACGGAAGTCCGATGAAGACAGCCGATTAAAGGAATTTTCGATTGATGGCAAAAAAGTTATTTGTTTGGTGGATACCGGCGCAGACGTTACTATCATGAGACGAGACAAATACGAGGATCTTTTTCTGGATCGTCAGATGCAAAGTAACGTCGAAAAATTGTTTGGTCTTGGAAATGTTGTTACAGAGGTTATAGGCGAGGTTACTACTACAGTCAAGGTAGATGGATTGAGTACAGAACACAAAATACTGATCGTCCCTAACTCCAAATTAGAAGCTGATGTACTTATTGGATACGACTTCGTCAAAAAGTTTACGGTGATGATGGATCATAACGGATGTACTTTTAAACTCCACCCTGATGAGAAGAACCAATTGAACGTTTTAAATGTGGTAAGCTCTGTAAATGAAATTGATGTAGAACCAAAATATGCTGATACAGTCGCTGCATTAATTAAGGACTATAAGCCGAAAGATAACCCGTTAAGTTGCCCAATAAAGTTGACTATACTGCCAAATTGTAATAATATAGTATTTAGAGAAAGTCCCAGTCGTCTATCGGCAAATGAACAGTTAATTGTAAAAGACCAAGTAGAAGAGTGGCTAAATCAAGGAATCGTTCGTCAGTCCAACTCCGACGTGGCAAGCAGAGTAGTGCTAGCAAAAAAGAAAGATGGATCGCACAGACTGTGCATAGATTATCGAAAATTAAACACGCTCGTATTGAAAGATAGATTTCCAGTTCCAATCGTTGAAGATGTCTTAGAGAAAATGCAAGAAGCAAAATACTTTACAGTCATGGATCTTAAGAACGGATTTTTCCACGTTGACATAGAAGAAGAAAGTCGTAAATATACAGCATTCGTGACAAAGCAAGGCCTTTTTGAATTTAATAAAGCGCCTTTTGGGTTTTGTAATTCCCCAGCAGTTTTTGTAAGATTCATTTACTACATCTTCCAGAAGTTGATAAATGCAGGAATTATGGAAATTTATGTTGACGATATCGTGGTATTCGGATCTACAGCAGAAAAATGTTTGGATAATGTTAAGACTGTTTTAGAAGAAGCACGACAATATGGTTTACAGATCAAATGGTCGAAATGCCAGTTTCTAAAAAGAAGAATCAATTTTCTGGGCCACGAAATAGAAGATGGAGTAGTATGTCCGGGTAAAGAGAAAGTCAAGGCAATCAAAAATTTCCAATTGCCGAAAAATATCAAAGGTGTTCAGGCATTTTTAGGACTAACAGGCTACTATAGAAAATTCATTCGTAATTATGCAATAATAGCAAAGCCGCTGACCACGTTGCTAAAAAAAAGATACAGAGTTTAGAATGGACAGTCCTCAAAAAAAAGCAGTCGAAGAATTAAAAGAAACTCTGATGAATGAACCAGTTTTGAAAATTTTTAAACACTCAGTTGAAACGCAATTACATGTAGATGCATCAAAAAACGGATTTGGTGCTACGCTCTTACAGCAACATGATGATAAGTGGCACCCTGTATTTTATTGGAGCAAGAAAACAAGCGATCAGGAGGAAAAGTTACACAGTTATTTTCTAGAGGTCAAGGCAGCATATCTAGCTACGAAGAAGTTGCGCCATTATTTGATGGGGATCGAGTTTGTTCTGGTTACAGACTGTGCAGCTTTCAAAATGACAGCAGCGAAGAAGGATATGCCCCGACAAGTCGTACAATGGTTGATGCACTTGGAAGATTTTTCGTATAAAATAGAACATCGTGCCGGCGATAGGATGAAGCATGTCGATAGCTTAAGTCGCTTTCCAGTAATGATTGTCACAACAGAAGTACGCCCGCAGATGCTAAGAGCACAAAGTAATGATGAAAAGTTCGCAGCAGTTTTCGAGATTTTACAACACAAACCGTATGCCGATTTTAAAGTTAAAAATAAACTTTTATATAAGCAGGTCAATGGATTGGATTTGTTAGCAGTTCCGAAAAGCATGGAAAAGGAGATAATAAGGAATACTCACAACATTGGACATATGGGAGTTCAAAAAACAAAGCATACTATTCAACAAGATTATTATATTCCGCATTTGGACAAAAAGATTGGTCAGTTCATCGCAAATTGTGTTCAGTGCATAACACACAACAGAAAGTTGGGCAAGCAGGAGGATTTTTTGCATTGCATTGATAAAGGAGAAGTTCCATTGGAGACGCTACACGTTGATCATTTAGGGTCATTGGATCCAACTTCGAAGAATTACAAGTACATATTCGCAGTCGTAGATGGGTTCTCTAAATATACATGGCTATATCCTACAAAATCGACAGATGCCTCGGAAGTTGTTAAACACTTGACTGATTGGGTCACAATTTTTGGAAATCCGCGTCGTATCATCAGCGATAGAGGTGCAGCATTTACGTCGAAACATTTTAAGGAATTTTGTACGAACCATAAGATTGAACACGTCGAAACAACTACAGGAGTTGCAAGAGGAAACGGACAAATAGAGAGAGTCAACAGAGTCATACTTTCTGTCTTAGCCAAGATGTCAGCTGCAGAACCTCAGAAGTGGTACAGGTACACCGCACAGGTACAACGTACTATAAACTCGAATGTTCACTCGTCGACCAAGTTTACACCTTTTGAAGTTATGTTCGGATTGAAAATGAGAAACGAATCAGACCTTGAGTTACAAAGAATTCTGGAAGAAGAACTACTAGATGGAATTCAAAATGAGCGAAATCGAATTAGAGCAGAAGCAAGACAGCAAATACTAGCGGCACAGACCAGATACAAGCGCCATTACGACCAGAGACGCAAGCCATGCCACGGTTATCAGTTGGGCGACCTAGTAGCTATTAAAGTCACACAGTTCGTTTCGGGCAAGAAGCTGTCGAATAAATTCATTGGTCCATACGAAATCATCAAAATGAAGAGAAATGGTAGGTATGAAGTCAAAAAATCTGCTGAATTTCAGGGTCCAAATCAGACGTCCACCAGTGAAGACAACATTAAGCTTTGGCGTTATATGGAGAGCAATGATGAAAGCGATCTCGAAGGATCATCTGAGGCAGATGATTTTCAGGATGACCGAATGTAGTGTCATATGGGTACATATGTGCTGAGAGATGGCAGCTCTGGATGCGGTGCGACAATGTGGCATCTTCAGTAGTAAGAAGAAGAGAACGAAAGAAGGAACGACAGAGACAAGACGTATAAGCAGAAGGTGTACAAAAGTTGCTTAAGTTGTATTTCAAGTTGTATTTCAAGTCGTAAAGTTGCTAAAAGTTGTCACCTAAAGTTGTTAAGTCAAAGTTCTTTTTATTCTAATTTCAATTGACTATTTTGCTACATATTTGAATATTAATAAACAATAATTATTGTATACACGCAATAATTCTTACATACATAAAATAAAACTTACAACAATTACTTGCATTAGCGGTGTTGTTGTTTTGCTAATCTCTTTTGCTTTTGTGTCTTTACCGTTTGTAACATGCGCTTGTCGTTCAAAATTTAAAAAATCAACAGAAAATATTTAATAGTGGAAACAACCCATTTAGTTTGCTGTTAGTACCCGAATTAGTACATAGTGATATCGATAATTTATGACCTTACCTATCCACGTAAGTCGTCACGTATCGATCGGTGAGATATCGGATTAAAGCTCAGCCCTAGATCAAAGAATATAAAAGAAAAGATAATTTGCGAATGGAAGATTAAAAGATTAAATATGCGTGGCCTCGTTCTTTCTTAACTCAACTACCAAAGGAGACGGAGGTACTACAATCCTCGCTGCCAACTTCACGGCAATCCTTGTTGCACCCACCGTGTGTATCGTGCAAGAAAAAAAAATATAACCAGTTCCATTGCATCCTTCATAGGATTGCCCAATAAAACCCACAACTTGGTTCTGGGGTAGCATCTGGTAGTTCATTGGAGATAATATCCGCGGAGCGCTTGTGAGTTTCCGCGTCGGAAATCGGAATAAATTTATTCCAAAATTTTTGTGGCTGTGGTGTCGCTCCTCTTAGGGTAAATATATATATAATTGTTTGACGTGTAGCTAATTAACCTGTTCCTACTAGGGACTGGCACCACAAGTACGTAGCAGATTACCCCTGAGTGGTAGGCCGCCAAGTCTGAGTTTTCGACGGAGGAAATAGGACTCAGTCTAAATGAATTAACGAAACTTTGAGCGAAGGAAGTTTTAACCTGCGCCTTTCTGTCCATTTTTGACCGGACTCATTTCGAAAAACAACACGTGGTTTTGTGCATTGCAGCTGTAAAATAATCAGGATGGGTGCAAGCGTTTAAAAGCCTCTTCAAATTTAATTGTGTCTATGCATTCGAGCCTCTCGGTCCTGCCAATGATTATCGCGAGTACTTAACCAAAAGAAAAAAAAAAACAAAACCTAAAAAAAAAAACTTGATTCCGTGGAATTCAGGTCTTACTACACGTGTACCCAACGAAGCAGTTGCAACACATTGGCATGACCTAGGGACGTTCGAAGACAATGTTCTTGTAATACTTAGACATCCAATACTTATAAGAGTTACACAGAGAGAGAGAGAGAGAGGATACGAATAATGTTAATGTTAATGTTAATGTGCTTAATCGAAAACGGGTGCTCCCAAACAAAATCAGAGGCTTCTGACTACCTTAAATCATCTTATCTATTTTTGAACAGCCTCTGCTTGGAAAGATCTTTCGCCGCTGGAATAAAACTGTAAGTCAAACCATAAAAAAAAAATTATTAATTGATTCGGGTTATTCGTTTTTGGAGCCTTTGAATATGTTGGACGTTGGTGCCATTGCCAATACTTGAATTTATTAGGAAATTTAACCGTCTAGTTTTTATTTTTATCCTTTTCTCTCCCGGCATCAGTTTGATATGGTTCGATTTTTTTTTGTAAATTTGATTAAATTTGGGTTTTGCAACCTAATCGCAAGATAACGCGTAAGATAATTATGTTTGATAACCGCATTGCTGCATCGTATATATTATGAACTTGAGGATAAGATCCAAACTTATTTTTTCGACCAGTATTTAGTGTAAGATTTCAAAGTATGAAGATAAGCTTGAATAGCCCAAAACAAATTCGGTAATCAGTAACCGGTAATGTCGTACTAATCATACTTCAATGACCTCCTCATATTAACTTCATTAATTCGGAATAATATTAAGTTCGATGTTTCCGAAAGAGATATTAAGAATGAATTATATTAACCTGCCTTGTTCATAAGTTTAGAAATTAATAAAACTATTGGTCTTTGAAATGAACTCCCTTTAATCGTTAAATTTTGGGGAACCATGCAACCGACTGAGAGATAAAAAGAGGCCGTAAGACATGTTGGAGGGATCCTCAATTCAGACGTGGCCCGAGGATCATGGTAGGGTGGGCGTTCACATGATAGGCCTATAGGATATCATGACATAACCCAACATGTGTGCCTCTTGATTCCACATAGTTTACCGTGTTCTTGTTTCTGTTCTCCTCAGGCCTTCTTTCTTTCGCATCTAAACCTGTGACGTTATCCCTTGGTGTCCTTGAGTTTAAAATTTAAAATTTTACATCTGTATCAACTGTGAGTAACTATAGTTCTGGCTTATCTCTATCGTGTAACCCACTCCCAGCCGACCTGACCCTAGCCGAACCTATCGCGTACTCGGCCAGCACTATGAACGAACATCTGCTCAACACTCCTTGTGAGATTCAACGTTACATGCTACAGATAAATTAAAATTTTTGGCGCCCAACGTGGGACCCGATTCGGCTGCCCCAACCAGATAGTAATTTTCTTGCGCTAGTGGTGTTATCAGAACCGCTGGGTTTATGCTATCGACTAGTATCCCATTTCACAGGAATTTTATGTAATCATAGTAGTGAGCAGTGTTAGTAGTGATTGGAATTATTTAAGTTAAGTACCTCACTTAAATACCCGCACTGACTAAGAAACGCTGGTCATTGACTTAGCAATCCCCGTTTGAAAAAAAGCCGTAATATATTGTTCGTCTCTGGACGCCGAATTAGTGGCCAATTGCTACCGTCCGACCGTACTCAATTGATATGTCGGTCTTCAAACTGCACCCGTTTGTCTGGTCTTATAAAGAATGAGAGGTTTGTTACCTGGAATCAGCTTTGGTGGATAAATACTACCGACTGCCCGTAATAAATTTTAGAATTTCTGTGATAGCACCATTGGACTGCAAGCCAGGACAGCTGGAGTCAAGTAATGTGACATTAAGCTACCACTTAGCCGCAATACTGGCCAAGCAGCGCAATGCTAGACAATAATTTGTTTCCTCGTATGTAACGGAACTATCGAGTACGGATATAACTTACTATAACTTCGATTGAAATATTCTTATTATTATTTTACATCTAATTATACATAAATCTTTTCTATATCAAACTGTTTATAATGCGGTTTTAGATGAATTTTTTTTCTGTGTTACCATAATATTGCATTATACCCAGTTTGATATAGAAAAGTTTTATATATGTGAGATGGGATAAGGTAGTTGCAGCGTGGTGGCAACTCCCCTATGCAGATTGGCAACGCAGCAGCAGTCGTGAGGTGTCGTGTAAAGTCAGCAGTCGATATTCAGCAGTCAGCAGTCGAGGTTCAGTAGTCGGCAGTCGGTGTTCAGCAGTCAGAAGTATCAGCAGTCAGCAGTCGTAAGCAGCAGTAAGAAGCCGATAAATCAGCAGTATACAGAACCCGAGATTTAAGTTGCATATTTTGTAATCATTATTCGCCCGTCCACGATTTATAATAATATTAATAAACTATAATATAATACATTTGGGGACTGAATTGAGGACTCCATCTTACATTTGGGGGATCAACCGATCGCGGACTTTGGAATTACATGATTGGAAAGCTGTCAGTGAAAAGAGTGAGACAGAGAAAGTATTCAACAGCAGAAAGAACGAAAGAGCGAGTCCACTCGGAGGAAAAAACGAATTCCAATTTCGCAAGAAGACGCGATGCTCTAGCGCCAAACGAGATAAACAAGACGAAAACATCAAGCGATAGAAAAGAGATAGCAAGCAGACGCGAAACTTTGGCGCCAAACGCAACGAAAAAATCGACAGTAAGCAGACGCGAGATTCTGGAGGCAAACGAAACGAGAATAGAAACGAGGACAGCAATCGGAAAAAACGAGACAGCAATCGGAAAAAACGAGACAGCAAGCGAAAAACGAAGAGGAAAAATCGCGAGCAAGCTTCCAATAAGAGAGAGTAAGCTTCCAATAAGAGTATTACGAAATCGCAACATTATAACGGACGAAGATGACCAATTAGCCTCGATGTCGCAACCAGGTGAAAGGGTAAACGAATTAAAGGCAATTGAGCACCAACATGATGGAAACCAGGCCGGAATAAATGAAGCAATGCTAGTTGAGAACACCGCGACTCTTCAGCAGCTGGTCCAACTATTTTCTCTGAAAGTGCAAGCCGACGAAATAGAACTTTGCCAAAATCATTCCAGAATTCTGCGGGGAAGGAATATCTGTACAACAGTGGTTTCAAAACTTTGAACTCAACGCCGATGCATATGGATTGAACAATAAACAGAAGTACGTTCAAGCCCGAGCGAAAATGACCGGTACTGCCGCCCTATTTCTTGAGTCTACGGCTGTCTACGAATATGAACAACTTCGCCAGCAAATCCTGGAGGAATTTGATTGCGATCAGCCATGCAGTGCTGAAATTCACAACCAATTATCTCTAAGTACGAAGTCCGATGATGAAAGTTTTCATGAGTACACTTTGCAAATGAAACGGATCGCTGCCCGTGGGATTATTGATATGGAGTCAGTTATCAAGCACATTGTTAATGGATTGAACCTGAAGAGTGACTACAAATACACGTTGTACGGCTGCAAGTCACTGAAGGAGCTGAAAGATAAATATGACATTTTCGAAAAAATCGCCCGTACCAATGTTAAGCCCGAAAAACGAGCTCCACAGCAGTTTACGCCGAAATCAAACTTCAGCAGGAGTGACAAGAAGCAACACTGCTTCAAATGCGGATCAATGGCGCATCTGCGCAAGGACTGTAAGGAGGAAGTCAAGTGTTTCCGCTGCAACCAAACTGGACACATGTCTAAAAATTGTCCAACTTCCTACTCTGTAAACATCGCGTATTAAGAAATCCGACTTAAATCGTTGCAGATAGGCGATGTGAAGGTAAAAGGACTGATAGATACCGGAGCCGACGTGTCTATACTTAGAAAGTCTGTGTTTAGCCGAATGCGAGAAGTGCAGCTGCTAGCAAGTACGTCTTGTCTGAGAGGACTAGGGCAGAACACCACACGTCCTATAGGGCAGAGGTGCAGATCGATGGCATTTGCCTCACACACACGTTTCTGGTAGTGGATGACTGCACAATTGGAATTGAATTACTGCTGGGATATGATTTTATATCAAAGTTCCAAATGACATTAACTCCCGTTGGATATACTTTCGCACAGCTATCTGAGGAAGAAGCTGCCAACCAAAATCAGATAAGTATTTATAATGTAGTCGAAACAAACACTGACCCTGATGTGCCTTCACAGTATACTCATGTTGTTCAATCGATGATTGAGGATTTTGCCAAAAGAGAGAAGACAGCTGACTGCCCGATCACGTTGAAGATAGTGCCTGACGACAATATCAAGCCATTTCGACACGCACCAAGCCGAATAGCCATTACCGAAGCAGATGTGGTCAAGCAGCAGATTAATGAATGGCTGCAGGATGATACGATACGACGTTCATCATCTAACTTCGCCAGTCGTACGGTGATCGTGAAAAAGAAGGAGGCAATAATCGAGTGTGCATTGACTACCGGCAGTTAAACAAGATGGTATTAAAGGACTGCTTCCCTGTGCCTATCGTCGAAGATGTTTTGGAAAAATTGGGCAATGCAAAAGTTTTCACTATCATGGATCTTGAAAATGGTTTCTTTCACGTTCCAGTGGAGGAAAGCAGCAAGAAATACACCGCATTCATAACGAAAGAGGGCCTTTTTGAGTTCAACCGCGCGCCCTTTGGCTTTTGCAACTCTCCAGCAGCTTTTATTCGTTTTGTTAATTACGTATTTCAAAACCTCATTAATGATAACGTTCTCCATCTTTACATGGACGATATCATAATACATGCCGAAGCAGCTAACGAATGTCTCACAAAACTGCAAAAAGTTCTGGATGTAACAGCTGAGTATGGGCTGAAAATAAAATGGAGAAAGTGCCGATTTCTGCAGACTGAAATTGAATTTTTGGGTCATCAAAAGCAGAAATGACCAGAGCCATTAAAAAGTTTCCAATGCCAAAAAACGTCAAGGCTGTTCAGGCTTTTCTCGGATTAACTGGTTTTTTCCGCAAATTTATAAGAGACTACTCATTGATCGCCAAGCCGCTGACAGATCTATTGCGAAAAGATGTCGAATTTAAAATGGGCCCTAGGGAACAAAATGCTGTTGAAGTCTTAAAGGATGCCTTAATAAAAGAGCCAGTTTTGAAGTTGTATCGAAGGGATGCCAGAACCGAAATACATACCGACGCATCTACAGACGGGTTTGGTGCTGTTTTGCTACAGTGACAAGACGGTCAACTTCACCCCGCAAGAAAACCTCAGAGTCTGAAGCACGGCTGCATAGCTATGTACAAAAAGCCAAAGCTATAATCCTAGCTTGCAAAAAATTTCGGCAGTATATTCTTGGAATTAACTTTAAGCTTGTAACCGATTGCGCTGCGTTCAAGCAAACATTGAGTAAGAAAGACGTTCCTCGGGAGGTTGCCCAATGGGTGCTATACTTGCAAGACTTCGATTTTGAGGCAGTGCACAGACCAGGAGAGCGGCTAAAACACGTGGATTGCCTAAGCCGATACACAAGTCAAATAATGTTAGTATCATCAACAGTCACAGCGAAGATTAGAAAAGCCCAGCAAGATGATACGATGATTAAAGCAATTTCCGAGATTCTTAAAAGCAAGCCGTATGACAACTTTAAGCTTAAAGGAGGTTTGGTGTACAAGGTGGTACAAGGAACAGATTTACTCGCTATACCAAAATCCCTAGAAAGAGAAATAATTACGAAAGCTCACAACGCAGGACACTTTGCAGTGCAAAAAACTATGCACGCAGTACAACAAAGTTTTTGGATACCACATCTGGAAGGCAAAGTGATGCAGATAATAAACAATTGTGTTAAATGCATTATCTACAACAAGAAACTTGGCAAAAAAGATGGGTTTCTTTATCAAATTGACAAAGGATCCGAACCGCTGCACACTTTACAAGTGGATCACCTCGGACCGATGGATGCCACATCAAAGCTGTATAAATACATATTTGCAATGGTCGATAGTTTCAGCAAATTTGTATGGATGTACCCCACAAAAACCACTAATGCCGACGAGGTCATCAAAAAGCTACAGGAATGGTCAGATATATTCGGACATCCAGCTCGCATCATAAGTGATCGTGGGTCAGCATTTACATCGTCAAGTTTTGAAGAGTATACGAAACAGAATGGAATTGAACATGTTTGGAGCACCACTGGAGTGCCAAGAGGAAATGGACAAATTGAACGTGTCAACCGATCGATCCTTAACATTATATCCAAGTTGTTATCGGAGGAGCCTGAGAGATGGTATAAGTTCGTACCGAGAGTTCAAAAAGCGATTAATTCTTCTGTCCATAAGTCCACAAAGCGGTCTCCATTTGAGTTGATGTTTGGCGTGAAAATGAGAAGTGGAACCGAAAGCGATATCTTACAGTTGCTCGAAAATGAAATGTTTGATACTTTTGACTCAGAAAGACAAGAGATTCGTGGTAAAGCAAAAGAAAATATACGGATGGCTCAGAAAGGTTATAAAGAACAGTTTGATAAAAACCGAAAGAACGAGGTTGGATACAGTGTTGGAGATCTAGTGGCCATTCGTAGAACACAATTTGTAGCAGGCAAAAAGTTGGCAAACGAGTTTTTGGGACCGTACGAGATAGTAAAGTTGAAACGTGCAGGACGCTATGATGTTCGAAAAGCAGCAACAGATACCGAGGGACCAAAATATACGACCACTAGTAATGACAACATGAAATTGTGGAGTTTTGTAGCAGAAAGCGAGGATGCATGGTCATCAGAGGCTGATGACTAATCAGGAAGGCCGAATGTGAGATGGGATAAGGTAGTTGCAGCGTGGTGGCAACTCCCTTATGCAGATTGGCAACGCAGCAGCAGTCGTGAGGTGTCGTGTAAAGTCAGCAGTCGAGGTTCAGCAGTCGGCAGTCGGTGATCAGCAGTCAGAAGTATCAGCAGTCAGCAGTCATAAGCAGCAGTAAGAAGCCGATAAATCAGCAGTATACAGAACCCGAGATTTAAGTTGCATATTTTTTTAATACATTTGGGGACTCAATTTAGGACTCCATCTTACATATATAATTAGATGTAAAATAATAATAAGAATATTTCAATCGAAGTTATAGTAAGTTATATCCATACTCGATAGTTCTGATAGTTTGGACAGATCTGAAGAAATTAGTAAAAGCTGTGGCATTTATGTGCGGGAGTTGGACTTCAACGCAGAGTGGATAACCACCCCCTGCAAGCATTCTTTTCACAATAGTTACTTTTCGCTTCGCGAAGGAGCTAAATCAGTGTGTCCAGTTTGTCGTACTTTCATTCAATCCAACGTTACTAATTTGGCGGACGAGTTACTGTTAGCAGGCGGCGGAGACATGCCGATCTTAAGATCATCACGTACCGTAGCAGGATCAACTGAGGCTAACTCAGAAATGGAACCACACGCCAGAGGCATTCGACTTGCCGTCATCACAAGCAAGCATAGATCAAATAATAGCCCGAGCCCTTTCCGAAGGCCTTACCCAAATGAATCAGGTAGTAGCTCAATCAATGACTCAGGTCTCCCAAACCTTGTCGCAGACCATGTCTCAGGCTGTAGCCCAAATGATTCAGTCTTTAGAGATAACTCTACAACGAGCGGCGTCTAATGGCCCACTAATTGCAGAAAACGTAGCATCTCGAACATCCATCCAACCCTCGGGACAAAGGCAGACATTTGAAGAATTATTTCAAATCCCTCCACGGGAGAGTCAAAGTCAACGACCCAATCAGACTACGTATCCAAGTACGTCTATGATGAATGGTGGAGCATCGCCAAGTTCCGAATTGCGTGCTGATCGGGTTAGTCAAATAACTACGAATTGGAAAATTCGATTTTCAGGACATTCGTCCATAGCTGTAGATGACTTTATATATAGAGTCGAGGCCCTCACAAAACAAACACTCAATAATGATTTAGAACTTGTATCTCGCTAACGCGAGCAACATATTTGAAGGAGCTGCTAGCTTCTGGTCACAGCTTCGGGTGTCACTAAGAGCACAATTTCAAGACGGAAGAACCGATCTAGAAATTCGTACGGCCATGTTTCAGCGAAAACAACGTCCAAATGAATCCTTTCATAGTTTTTACGACGCTATCGTAACACTGGGATATAGATTAGCCGTCCCATTGACAGAGTCTGGATTGTTAGATGTGCTGAAGGCAAATTTACTACAAGAAATTCAACATGAGATTTTGTACGTACCAATAATGTCGGCTTCGCATTTGCGCCACGTTGTGTGCACACGTGAACGATTTATGCAATCGGTAAATAAGTCGGTGACGACAACCATGCCTAGATCAACCCCGAAACGGCAGGTTCATGAACTAGAATTTTCGGCTACCAATGTAGAATTAGAAACCGACACGGATATAGATCCCGAGGTAGAAATAGCTGCTATTAACTTAACTTGTTGGAATTGCAAAGAAAATGGACATAGATATCAGGATTGCGATGCAGAGCGAAAGATATTTTGCTATGGCTGCGGTCACCCTGATGTATACAAACCTACTTGTAATCGATGTAATAATTCAAAAAACGGAGTTCGCCGTGCATGTCGAAAACTGCACTCAAACTGAACCCGGCGAACACCCTTCAGGGGAATCCTCGGTGGGTTCCTCACCACCAACTTTGTCACAACTCCCAACTATTCCTATGCACCTACGAGAGTTTAAATCTCCACCATGTGCAAATACTAAAAAGATGCGAGGAATTAAGCGTTTAATTCAATATAGCAAAAAACATATATTAGAGAAAACGGCGGTTTTGGATTCAATGATAAATGATTCCCTTGATTGGCGGCCGTACGCAGATGTGAACCTCTTTGGAAGAGAATTAAAGGGTCTGATGGACACTGGAGCGTCAATTAGTTGTGTAGGTGGAAATTTGGCGGCAGAATTGGTCAAAGAATTGCTACCCCTTAAGACGGTAAAAACCATGGTGCACACAGCAGATGGACAAAAACAAGCCATTCTAGAAGAGACTCTTACCTCTGTCAACTTTTAAGGTATCGAAAAACCAATAACTCTTTATGTTGTACCCTCGCTGGCACAGAATCTCTATATAGGCATAGACTTTTGGAGAGCCTTTAATTTGTTAAAGATAATTTGTTAAAGAACCAACCGTAGCTTGTATTATTCTCGATAGCGAATTAAATGTGTCATTATCCGAATCCCAGAAAAAACACTTACTTAAAACCATTCAATTGTTTCCATCCTTCGAGGCAAAAGGATTAGGAAAAACCAGCTGGCTGTCAAATGAAATTGATGTAGGTGATGCAAAAGCGATCAAGCTGCGGCACTATGCTGTATCTCCGGCCATAGAAAAATTAATGTACCAAGAGATAGATCGTATGCTTGCCCTTGGAGTAATAGAAGAATCAAATAGCCCCTGGTCATCACCTGTTGTACTGGTGCGCAAACCAGGAAAAGTTCGATTATGTATTGACAGTCGAAAACTTAATGAAGTCAAGATTAAAATACCGCTAGCCGCTAGCGACCGCGAGAAAACGTCATTTACCATACCAGGAAGACCTCTCTATCAGTTTACTGTAATGCCCTTGGGTTTGTCAAACGCACCTCAAACAATGTCCAAACTTATGGATCGAGTGATACCATTAAGGTTACGAAATGAAATTTTTATATACTTAGATGACCTTTTAGTAGTTTCGGAGTCCTTTGAGAGACATATTTCAGTATTAGCCGAGTTAGCTAATAGACTAATCCTAGCGGGACTTACAATTAATGTGAGAAAAAGCAGTTTTTGTCTCAAAGAAGTGAAATATCTTGGACATGTTATTGGTAATGGAACCAGTCGAACGGACCCTGATAAGGTGACAGCGATCCAAGAATTCCCAGTGCCCAAGTCTGTAAAGCAAGTATGTAGGTTTCTAGGTCTCACGGGATGGTATTTATAAAAAATTATGCTGGTATTGCCGCACCCATTTCCGACACGTTGAAGCAAAAACAAAAATTCATTCGGTCTGAAGAAGCACAAAATTCATTTGATCGGTTAAAATATTCTCTGTGTACAGCCCCTGTACTACATAGCCCTAATTTTAACGCTCCTTTTTCTATACACTGTGATGCTAGTCATACAGGTGTGGGAGGTGTACTTACGCAAATCGATAACGAAGAAAATGAAGTGCCAATCGCCTTCATATCACGAAAACTAAATCAGTGTCTAAATGCTTATTCCGAAAAGGAAAAAGAATGCCTTGCGGCTGTCCTATGTGTAAAAAAATTTCGAGCTTATATTGAGGGTCAAGAATTCTCTATTATTACAGATCACGCGTCCCTAAAATGGTTAATGACGCAAGTTGACTTAAGTTGTAGATTGGCGCGATGGGCACTTAAACTGCAAGGATTCTCATTTAAAATAATGCATAGGAAAGGCTCACAAAATATAGTTCCTGACGCTTTATCCCGAGTACATACTGATGATATATCAGCTATTACCTTAGCAAATGGTTTCGATCTGTCGTCAGACGCCTTCGACGCTGACGAATATAAAGATTTAAAAGCTAAGGTTCAATTAAAGCAATCTCAGCTACCCGATGTCAAGGTTATGAACAAATACATTTATCGGCGAACAGAACACGCATCCGGTGATCGTGTAGCGGATGACCTGTGATGGAAGCTTTGCATTCCAAAATCGTTAGTTCTGGATGTGATACAACAAAATCACGAAGACCACTTAGCGGCGCACAGTGGAATAAATAAAACACTGGAGCGGATCAGACGCTATTTTTATTGGCCCAATCTAATAGGTGTTGACAAGGAATTTATTGCGACCTGTTCCATTTGTAAGACTACTAAGCATTCGAACACCTATTTGCGTCCCCCAACGGCCAAATCAGAGCAAACATATAAGGGTTTTCAAAAATTATGCTTAGACTTTTTAGGCCCATATCCCAGAAGCAAACTCGGAAACATAGGGATCTTTGTAGTTCTCGATCACTTCACTAAATTTCCTTTTTTAAAAGCTGTTCGAAAATTTACTGCAGATGCTGTTATTACCTATCTGGAAACAGAATTGTTCCATTGTTTTGGCATTCCGGAAGTAGTTGTATCAGACAACGGATCTCAGTTCAAATCCCATCAGTTTAAAGCACTGCTGGAGAAGTATAAAGTTCTACATTCCTTTACCGCAGCGTATGCCCTGCAAGCAAACGCGTCCGAACGGGTAAAAAGATCGGTGTTAGCTGCAATAAAGTCTTATGAGAACAAAGATCAGACCAATTGGGATAAAAACCTTAGTTCAGTTGCATGTAAGATCTAGTTGGCACTCGGCCATCAATAATAGTCCGTACCGTGTATGTTTTGGGCAACAAATGATAACGAACGGTGCAACTTACCCACTGTTAAGAAGTTTAAACCTATTAGAGGATAGATCTATTCAGTTTGACCGTACTGATTCTCTGGAAATAATTCGCCAGACTGCGATCAAGGCTGTAGCAAAACAGCATGAACGCAACGAAAAAACAAATAATTTGAGAAGTCGAGACGTGTCATTTCAACCAGGTCAAGAAGTTTACCGACGTAATTTTCAGTTGAGTAATTATGCAAATGGTTTCTCAGCCAAGTTAGCGTTTATAAAAGCCAGAGTCCGTCAGCGGATTGGGACCAGTTATTACGAATATGCAAAGGAGAATGATAGGGAAATTCCATGCAAAAGACATTAAACAATAGGGCATTATTTATTGTTTTCTTTACTCCAAGCGGTATCCCACTTGTTTAACAACCCCAAAGTGTGATTTTTTCGGGGAGGTGTGTAACATGCGCTTGTCGTTCAAAATTTAAAAAATCAACAGAAAATATATAATAGTGGAAACAACCCATTTTGCTTGTTTTTAGTACCCGAATCAGTACATAGTGTTATCGATAATTTATGACCTTACGTATCCACGTAAGTCGTCACGTATCGATCGGTGAGATATCGGATTAAAGCTCAGCCCTATATCAAAGAATATAAAAGAAAAGATAATTGGCGAAATAGAAGATTAAAAGATTAAATTCGCGTGGCCTCGTTCTTTCTCAACTCAACTACCAAAGGAGACGGAGGTGCTACAATCCTCGCTGCCAACTTCACGGCAATCTTTGTTGCACCCACCGCGTGTATCGAGCAAGAAAAAAAATATAACCATTTCCATTACATCCTTCATAGGATTGCCCAATAAAACCCACAACTTGGTTCTGGGGTAGCATCTGGTAGTTCATTGGAGAGAATATCCGCGGAGGGCCAACTGCTGACACATCCGCCACTGCCGGGCCAACTGCTGACATACTCGCCCCTGCCGGGCCAACTGCTGACACATCCGCCCCTGCCGGGCCAACTGCTGACACATCCGCCCCTGCCGGGCCCACTGCTGACACATCCGCCTCTGCCGGGCCAACTGCTGACATACTCGCCCCTGCCGGGCCAACTGCTGACATACTCGCCTCTGCCGGCCCCGCTGCGGCTATATTCGCCCCTGCTGTAACCGCTGCCGCCGCACCCGCCCCCGCTGTACCCACCGATGTGGTGTCCGCCGCTTACAGGCCACCTCTGCAGACTGCCGCCGCTGCACCCGCTGCCGCTTCTGCACCCACTGCCGCCTCTGCACCCGCTGCCACTGCTGTACCCGCTGTCACTGCTGTACCCACCCCCGCTGCACCCGCTGCCACTGCTGTACCCGCCGCCGCTGCCGCCGCATCCATTACTGTACCTGCCGCCGCTGCCACATCCGCTGTACCTGCGGATGCTGTGCCCGCCGTCTATATGTCTGCCATGCGGGCTGCGGCCTCGCTCGCCGCCCCCGTCACTGATCCCGACGCGGACCCATGGGAAGAGATGCCCACTTTGGTGCCCTCCGTATCGACTGCCGCGGCCGCCATCGCACCGGCCACTTCCGCCTCCCCCAGCCTGGATGAGCAACTGGTGACGCTGCAGAAACAACATGAGTTGCTACAGCTACAGCATCAAATCCTCAAACTGCAGCAAGGGATTGACGAATTCCAAGCACCGAGGCAGCAATTCAGTGACGTGAGTGTCATTGAGAGCAGCGGATACCGCATACGATGTGAAGAAATGGCTGAACGACCTGGAAGACGCATTTGAAATCCTGCAGTTGAACTACGTTTGGTCGCATGCCGTCGTATGCTGGAAGGTACGGCGGCGGTGCTGCTGCGCACGGTATCGGTGCACAGCTACGAAGAATTGAAGGCAATCCTCTTGCGAGAATTTGGACGCTCGTGTAGCATCGAGGAAGTGTACCACGCTCTGCGTGGCCGGCGCATCAAGGCAGGCGAGGGATGTTTAAGATTCGCAATCGAGATGCAGGAGATTGCCATGAATGCTCCGATTCCGGAGAACGAGCTGGTCGACCTGATCATTGATGGATTGAGGGACAACTCTACTCGAGTCGGCATGCTGTACTCAGCTCGGACGGTGGCTGAACTGAAGCCCCTACTGGAACGCTACGAGCGCCTCCGTATGCAGGCCGGTGCCTCCAGACAAAGCAATAGAGTGAAGGCGCAGCCAACAACAACTGCCGCGGCGCCTGGAAACAAATCGTCAGGCACCGTCACGAGGGAGACCAGATGCTTCAACTGCTCAGGATGGGGGTATTACAAGAGTCAATGCCCGAAACCAATGAGACCTCCGAATTCATGTTTCAAGTGTGGCATAGTGGGCCACATCTACAAAAACTGCCCGTCTCGAATTGGAAATGCCACCAATATCACTGCTGCTGCCGCCGCTGATGAAGCAGGAGATCGACTAGAACATTTACAACTGGTGAGTGTTGCTTTTGTTTGAGATGAAGTGCAAGATAGGAAATTTATAAATATGTTTTCTCTCCTTGATTCGGGCAGTCCAAAGAGTTTTATCCGTCAATCTGAAGTCCCTTCCAACTGCCGTCTTAGCCCCCGTACATTGAACTGCCGTGGTTTAGGAAATAGCCAACTTCTGTCCTTAGGCCAAGTCCAGTGTAGGGTTCGCCTCCGCAACACACAGACAATGCATACGTTTGAAGTCCTGACGAACCATGCAACCGAACTGCCGATGATTATAGGTAGATTTCTTCTGCATAAAATTAATATTAGACTCTGTAAACTGAAAGAACTGAAATATGAAAAAGAATCGTTGATACTCATGAATAAACCGACTGAATGTATAAATCCAAAACTTACTGCTGTTCTGAAGTCTTTTAATATATTGAGGAAAGATCTAGCGGTACTACCGCACGACAGGAATGAGATTGTATCTGCCGAATTGTTGTCTGATTCTCCCCTTCTAGAAACTTCTGCTGTACCTTCGGAAACACTGAATGATGCACTTATGGCGATAAATGCCATTGAGCTCCCTGCTGTCAGTGAGTTAGACTTTGATATAGAGCCCTCGTTACGGGAAGAGCAAACCGCAGACCTTAAGTCTATTATTTCAACTTCGTATGTACAAGTTGATCCAGATTTAATCAAGCCCATGAACTATGAGATGAAAAGAGAATTGACTAGCCAAACTCCGATTTTCTGCCGCCCCGCCGTCTGTCGCACCACGAACGCATCGAGGTGCGTGAGATTTGTGACGATCTCTTGAAAGCTGGTATTATTCGCCACAGTAGTTCTCCTTACGCTGCCGCTATTGTCCCTGTCCGGAAAAAGGACAACACAATGAGGAAATGTGTAGATTACCGGCCGTTAAACAAAATTACGGTTCGAGATCATTTTCCGATTCCTCTGTTAGACGATTGCATTGAACATCTGGGTGGCAATCATTCTTCACTATCTTGGACTTGAAGAACGGTTTCCGCCATGTGAAAATGCACCCAGACTCAATCAAATATACTGCCTTTGTAACCCCTGATGGCCAGTTTGAATATGTACGCATGCCCTTCGGACTTTGTAATGGCCCTTCCGTGTTCGCTAGATTCGTTTATTTTGTCCTTAAGGAATTTATAAACCGAGGTCAACTGGTGATATATATGGACGATATTCTAGTCGCGTCGCATGACTTTGAAACCCACCTTGAGATTCTGAAGGAAATATTGTATGTGTTAAGAGTGAACGGGCTATGCCTGAAGCTGACTAAATGCCGTTTTGCGTATAGGGAACTAGAGTACTTGGGCTACTTAGCCAATTCCGCCGGTATCACGCCTAAACCAGCTCATATTCAGGCGATACGGGATTTGCCCATTCCAAGGAATAGCAAGGAATTAGAGCGTTGCTTAGGCCTATTCTCATACTTCCGCCGATTTGTATCAGGTTTCGCTAAGATTGCGTGTCCGCTGTCCCGATGGTTAAGAAAAGATACCCCTTATGTCTTCTCCGAGGAATGCCTTGAAGCTTTCCGAAACCTGAAGTTGAAATTGATCGAATCCCCCGTGTTATCTATTTACAACCCGAAGTCTGAAACAGAGTTACACTGCGATGCTAGTTCAATTGGTTTCGGAGCAGTGCTCCTCCAGAAACAAACAGACGGTAAATTACACCCAGTGTCCTACTTCTCTAAGATGGCCTCCGCCGCTGAATCGAAACTACACAGTTATGAGCTAGAGACGTTAGCTATCGTGTATTCCTTAAAACGTTTTGAGACATACCTTAAGTTCATCCCGTTCAAAATCGTGACCGATTGTAATTCCCTTGCGCTGACACTGAGAAATGGTGGACATTCCGCCAAGATTGCTCGCTGGGCCCTGCTGTTGGAAAACTATAACTACACGATTGTACACCGCTCGGGGGTTGGTATGACGATATAAACCTCGACTTCCAACTGCAGTTAACCCAGAACCGGGACCCTGAGATTGTCAAACTCCGAGATGAGTCAGAGAAATATGAGATAGCGAATTTCGAACTGCGAGACGGAGTAAAGTACCACCTTTCCCCGACGAGTGTACCCCAACTTTATGTCCCTTCCGAAATGATAAATCATGTCATACGAGTATTGCACGAGAAGCTTGGCCATATGGCCACGGAGAAATGTTGCACACAGATCAAGAAGCATTACTGGTTCCCGTGTATGAAGTCTTATGTTAACAATTACATTAAAAATTGCCTCAAGTGTATCTACTACTCAGCGTCCGCTTCGGACAACCGTGTCACGCTACATAGTATTCCGAAAGTGCCCCTTCCGTTTGATACCATTCATATTGACCATCTGGGGCCCCTTCCGTCCATACGCTCTAAGAAAAAGTATCTTCTGGTTGTCATTGACGCTTTCACCAAATTTGTGAAACTGTACCCTGCCGCCACGACTAATTCACGTGAAGTATGTCAGACATTAGAATCTCAGTATTTCGCAAATTACAGTAGACCCCGCCGAATTATCAGCGATCGAGGTACCTGCTTTACTTCCTCCGAATTTGAAGAATTTCTGAAGGCCAATAATATAATTCATGTGCTGAATGCCACTGCCTCACCCCGGGCCAACGGCCAAGTCGAGCGGGTTAACCGTGTTTTGGGCCCCATGTTGGGTAAACTAACGGAACCTGTGGACCACGCAGATTGGGTCCAACAACTGCCGAACATAGAGTTTGCATTGAATAACTCCGTCCACTCCACAACCAAATTTGCCGCTTCCGTACTTCTATTCGGTGTTGAACAACGAGGTGTGGTAGTAGATGAACTAACCGAACGGTTGGGTGAGAGAACGGAGGAGGTCGATGCCTCCGAGGTAGACGTCCGGAGATTAGCCTTTCGTAACATTGTTAAGTCCCAAGAATATAATTCGGAATATTATTCGAAGCATCACCCCCCGGCCATTAGTTTTGAGGAGGGGAATTTCGTAGTTATTAAGAATGTGGTTACTTCGGCAGGCACAAACAAAAAGCTTATCCGGCGGTATCGTGGTCCGTATGTGGTTCATAAAAAACTTCCGAATGACCGATATGTTATCCGGGATGTAGAGGGCTCCCAAATCACCCAACTACCATATGATGGGGTCCTAGAAGCCTCCAAATTAAAGCTATGGGTTGCCCCTGATCAAGATTGCACTTTTGATATCCAAACAAAGGCGACACCAGCCACTTAAGGTTCTTGTTTACCCCCCTTTGTTGTTAACAATTGGAATCGAGGTCGATTCCTTGTCTGGACGGCCGAGTTGTAAGATTCCAATTATTAACAAAGTCCGTTAAATGCTCACGCATATACCGAAACCAGTATTGTAGTATCGATTGTTAGTGATAAGTATCGATTGTGAGTACTAAGTATCGATTGTTAGCGATAAGTCATCGATAGGTGGCGAGACAGCCGCTCTCTTCTCTTCCGGCGACGCAACGAGCAAGTTGCTTCTGCGCAGAAAACCAAAAATTAAATCCGAAAAATACAAACTAATCTTTATAATTTTTACCCAATAATTAGGTGTTTACAGATGTGTAGCTAATTAACCTGTTCCTACTAGGGACTGACACCACAAGTACGTAGCAGATTACCCCTGAGTGGTAGGCCGCCAAGTCTGAGTTTTCGACGGAGGAAAGAGGACTCAGTCTAAATGAATTAACGAAACTTTGAGCGAAGGAAGTTTTAACCTGCGCCTTTCTGTCCATTTTTGACCGGACTCATTTCGAAAAACAGCACGTGGTTTTGTGCATTGCAGCTGTAAAATAATCAGGATGGGTGCAAGCGTTTAAAAGCCTCTTCAAATTTAATTGTGTCTATGCATTCGAGCCTCTCGGTCCTGCCAATGATTATCGCGAGTACTTAACCAAAAGAAAAAAAAAACAAAACCTAAAAAAAAAACTTGAATCCGTGGAATTCAGGTCTTACTACACGTGTACCCAACGAAGCAGTTGCAACACATTGGCATGACCTAGGGTCGTTCGAAGACAATGTTCTTGTAATACTTAGACATCCAATACTTATAAGAGTTATTTGTTCACAGAGAGAGGATACGTATAATGTTAATGTTAATGTGCTTAATTGAAAACGGGTGCTCCCAAACAAAATCAGAGGCTTCTGACTACCTTAAATCATCTCATCTATTTTTGAACAGCCTCCGCTTCGAAAGATCTTTCGCCGCTGGAATAAAACTGTAAGTCAAACCATAAAAGAAAAATTATTAATTGATTCGGGTTATTCGTTTTTGGAGCCTTTGAATATGTTGGACGTTGGTGCCATTGCCAATACTTGAATTTATTAGGAAATTTAACCGTCTAGTTTTTATTTTTATCCTTTTCTCTCCCGGCATCAGTTTGATATGGTTCGATTTTTTTTTGTAAATTTGATTAAATTTGGTTTTTGCAACCTAATCGCAAGATAACGCGTAAGATAATTATGTTTGATAACCGCATTGCTGCATCGTGTATATTATGAACTTGAGGATAAGATCCAAACTTATTTTTTCGACCAGTATTTAGTTTAAGATTTCAAAGTATGAAGATAAGCTTGAATAGCCAAAAACAAATTTGGTAATCAGTAACCGGTAATTTCGAACTAATCATACTTTAGGGACCTCGTTCGTTTGTTTCCGAAAGAGATATTAAGAATGAATTAAATTAGGAAATGAATCCTGCCTTGTTCATAAGTTTAGAAATTAATAAATCTATTGTTCTTTGAAATGAACTCCCTATAATCGTTAAATTTTGGGGAACCATGCAACCGACTGAGAGATAAAAAGAGGCCGTAAGACATGTTGGAGGGATCCTCAATTCAGACGTGGCCCGAGGATTATGGTAGGGTGGGCGTTCACATGATAGGCCTACAGGATATCATGACAGAACCCAACATGTGTGCCTCTTGATACTACATAGTTACCGTGTTCTTGTTTATGTTCTCCTCAGGCCTTCTTTCTTTCGCATCTAAACCTGTGCCGTTATCCCTTGGTGTCCTTAAGTACGCGAATTTAAAATTTTACGTCTGTATCGACTGTGAGTAACTATAGTTCTGGCTAATCTCTATCGTGTAACCCACTCCCAGCCGACCTGACCCTAGCCGAACCTATCGCGTACTCGGCCAGCACTATGAACGGACATCTGCTCAACACTCCTTGTGAGATCCAACGTTACATGCTACACGTTGTAACTAACTATTGCGCTCTTGCGTACAAATTGTTGTTGCATGTGTTCAATTTGACGCGCTCTCCCGCTCTTTCCTATTCTTGTTTGATTTGCGCTCTCGTCTTTTGCCTACCTGCGACTCTGCGATACGTGTTTTTGTTTTTGTGTATTCTTGTAATTATTATTCTTTAGTTGTGAAGGCTTACTCTGCACATTAACCCATGTGTCAGAACTTGTCGGTATATTCTTATACACAGATTTTTAACCTTTATAATTTTTATTTTTTTATTTTTTTTGTGTTTCCTTTTTTAATTAATTTAAACTTTTTGATAAAATGGTTGTGTGCTCAAAAATAGCATAGCATAAATCTGCATAGTTGCCACTAATGCGGTTGACTCCCATGAATATATTCTTTGTTGGTTGTGTGACAATGCGGTTCACGTTAAGTGTGCAGGTTACACAGGCAGAATCAAGGAGTCTATTGCTAAAGGTGGTGGCTTAAAATATGGATGTGATGCTTGCCGGGAGGTCGAGAATTGATATCGTTTAAGAGCTTGGTTGTGAATGCTATTACGGAATTACTGGTATCACCTGGGAATGATCTCTTAAAAACGATGACTATTGTAGTGTCCGATGTGTCCGGGCAATTACCCATTCCAATGGAAATTGCCGATAGTTCTAAAAGTATCGAGGGCCCCGTAAACAAGTTGAATGCTGCAGTGGGTGACTTGCCCAACGTTACTGCTACGGCTGACGCTTCGGGACCGCGGCCTCTCGTTGGCATACCACCAAAGAAACATATATTTGTTTCTAGGCTAGACCGTGTTGTCACATCTGATGATGTAATAGCCTATATTCGGAATAAAGTTAATGTCTCAAATGTTGCGGTGGAGAAGTTTAAATTTTCTTATTCTCGGGACATTTCGTCCTTTAAAATTAGTGTTTCTGCCAATATCTTCGACACTATATGTCGAGAAGATTTTTGGCCGAAACATATAATAGTTAAGGAATATACTGTAAAAACGAAAAATCGACCGATTCGCTTGCCAACAACAACAACTAATACTATTCCTGCCACATCAGCATCTGCTGGTGTGTCAAAAAACTAGCTTCGTCCCTTGTCCTGGGTTACCAAAACGTTAGAGGACTGAAAACTAAACTTCCTAATCTCTATGTAGATAGTCTTTCTTTTGAGCATAACATTCTAGCTTTTACAGAGACGTGGCTAAAACCTGATATTGCTGATGCATCGGTGTTTTCCACAAACTTTTCTATATTCAGACGTGACCGGATTTCTCGCATAGGTGTTGGCGTTATGATAGCTGTTGATGCTGCTTTATCATCTGAAATGATTCAATTTTCTAGTACCCAGGAGATTGAGTTTGTCGGTGTTAAAGTAAATTTTAAATCTTTTAATGCTTTCATTACTTGTTCCTATATTCCACCATTGTCAGACATTGTGGTATATTTAAATCATTTACAGGCAATTCAGTTTGTCTCGTCTTTAGTTTCTAGTCAAGACATGCTCATAGTTGTAGGTGATTTTAATTTACCCGTTTTAGCATGGTCACTAACAGATGTCACTACCATGTTGCTGCCCTCTTTGTCACATGACTTTATTGATGGCCTTCTAGGCTTATCATAATCCCAAGTTAATCCTGTCTTAAATTGTAATGGAAAATCGTTAGATCTTATTTTGGTATTGGATTCTTCTTATTGTGAGGTTTCTAGGATCGAACCATTTGTTCTTCCAGAAGACAAATTTCATCCTACATTAAATTTAAAAATTGATCTGCCCTTGCTTTCGCCATTACTTGGATCAAATGAGTTACCTCTAACTAGGTGCTTCCGTAAGACTGACTTTGTCACCCTAAATGAAAACATTACTACTACCGATTGGTCTTATCTGTACAATTGTAGAGATATGAACTCAGCTGTTCGTTTTTTCTATGATACTCTGAATTCACTCTTTGATATTTGTGTGCCTCTTGGTAGGCTGGAGCGGCTTAACAAACCTCCCTGGTTCTCTCATGAATTATCCAATTTGAAAAATGTGAAGACACGATATTATAAGAAGTTTCAAAAAACACGTCGTTCATCAGATTATGCTCTGTATACAATCGCTCGTTCAAAATTCATGATGCTTAATACACAATGCTATAAGAATTATCTTCAGCGGTGTAAGCTTCAGTTTTCTTCTGACCCTAAACAATTTTATAATTTTGTCAATTCTAAACGTAAGACTTCTGTGCACCCATCTTTTTTGTCTTTTCAAAATAAAACAGCGAGCACTGATCAGGCAATTGCCAATATATTTGCGAGTTTTTTCAAAACAACTTATTCCTCAACGGAATATCGAGCAAGTCCGTATCCTTATCATTTAGAAAAGGCTAATTGCATTTTCAATCCAGTGTTTGATGAAAGTTCTATTCTTAGCGAACTTAAATTAGTTAAACCTGTTTATTCTCCGGGGCCAGATGGTCTTCCTGGATGTGTACTCAGGTTCTGTGCAAACGCATTATGCAAACCCATTTTAAAATTGTTTCTTTTGTCTATTTGGAAGGAGTCGTATATCATTCCTCTGCATAAAAATGGCAAAAAGTTCGAAGCCTCTAACTATAGGGGTATCTCAAAATTGTCCGCTATTCCGAAAGCATTTGAGAAAATTATAACTTCTCAATTGCAACATTTTTGCAGCCCATCCCAACATGGGTTTGTGAAACCACTACAACCACTAACGTTTTAGAATTTACATCAATAATTATCAAGGGGTTCAAAAATGGTAAACAAACTGATGTCATATACACTGACTTCAGCAAAGCCTTTGATTCCGTTAATCATACCCTATTACTTTCTAAGCTGAGCGACATTGGGTTTCCACCCCTTTTTTTCTTGGGTTCGAGAATATTTAACAAATAGAAAACAGAAGGTACTTTTTAAGTCTTCTTTTTCCGATTCCATTCCTGTGGCTTCTGGTGTACCTCAAGGTAGTCATCTTGGCCCTCTGCTTTTCACACTGTTCATTAACGATCTTCCATCAGTCATTGTTCATTCGCATGTGCTTATGTATGCTGACGATGTCAAGCTTTGTCTTACTTATAAAGATACAGTGGTGCCAGTTTAATTTACTAAATCTTAACACTACCAAATGTAAGGTAATGACTTTTTTTCGTAACTCTCCTCAACTGGTTACTTATTTTCTAAACAATAGTCCTTTAGAACGTCTAAATAATATGAATGATTTGGGCGTACTTATGGACCATAAGTTAAATTTTAACACCCATATTTCCACCACGCTCGTAAAGGCCATGAGTGTCCTGGGTTTCATTAAAAGGTGGTCAAAAGAATTTGATGACCCCTATACAACTAAAGTTCTTTTTACTTCGCTTGTCCGTCCTATTTTAGAGTATGGATCTTGCATTTGGTCACCTCAATATGAGTCGCACCAGATTCGACTTGAATCCGTTGAAAAGCAGTTCTTGCTATTTGCTCTTCATAACTTAAGCTGGGATCGCAATGTCATTTTGCCTTCGTATTCTAGTAGACTTCTCTTGATTAACCTTCCTTCGTGCGTTATACGGCTGCACCCCTCGGTCGGTCGGGTGGGAGGTGGGCAGTTAGCTCGCGCGTAACAGGCTTTGTCCTGGTGTCGTAGGGGCCACTTGAACGTACTGCGCATAGTATCGTCAACGTCCGCTAAGATAACAATACTAGGAATTAGAATAACTATAGTAATAATTATAATCGAAGAATAATAGAGATACAAAAACTAATTATCGTCCTAAAACACAAGAAAAGAATAATGTCAGATTTACAAACGTAGAAGAAAATTCGGAAAACTCCGAAAGTCCTCTGATGTACAAAATCGAACAAATAAAATATACAGTTTAAATTGCAACCTTAATAGCTACATAACCTTAAACTTTGACGATGTAGGGACAATAAAATTACTATTAGACACAGGAGCTGATGTATCACTAATAAAACAAAAATTATTCAGAAAAGACAATACAGTTGACATACAAAGACGGACAAAACTTAGTGGAGTAGGCAAAGACGTCCTATTTACAATAGGCGAAACCAAACTAAAGGTCAGCAACCTCTCAACGGTACACACCTTCCAAGTAATAGAAAATGATTTCCCCATCCCATGTGACGGAATCTTGGGGCTTGACTTTATAAAAAAATTCAATTGCACACTCAATTATTCCACCAACAAATTGATAATAGATCCATATAAATCAAGATATAAAATTATAATCAATATAGGGATCAGTCAAAACACACATGTATTCCATATCCCACCTAGAACAGAAAAAATTGTACGCATTACAATATCCTCAAACAACAATAACATCTTTATCCCTAATCAAGAATTATACCCGGGGGTATTCGTCGCAAACACAATTGCTTCAAAGACTAACCCATACGTCCGCATATTAAATACTAACAACACAGACGTGCAAATTACAAATATAAACCTATTAAATGAAAAACTGTTCGATTATGAAATCTTAAAAATAGACAAATAACATGATTCAAGACATAAATCCACAATAATGAACAAACTAGCACTTCATATTCCCGACTTCGTGAAAGAATCTCTACATAAATTATGCTCAAAATTTGATGATGTATTCGCAATAGAATCTGAATGAATATCCTCCAACAATTTCTATAAACAAAAATTAAGACTCAAAGAGACAACACCAGTCTACACCAAAAACAACAGGATAGCACACAGTCAAAAAAACGAAATCAATAAACAAGTGGACAAATTGATCAATGATGATATTATTGAACCATCAATGTCTGAGTTCAATAGTCCGATTTTATTGGTTCCTAAAAAGTCGCTACCTGGCAGCAATGAAAAACGGTGGAGATTGGTAGTTGATTATAGAAAAATTAACAAACAACTAGTAGCGGATAAATTCCCGCTACCTAGAATGGACAATACCTCGAACAACTAGGACGCGCTAAATACTTCTCTTGTTTAGACTTAATGTCAGGATTTCATCAAGTAGAATTAAAAAAAAACTCTCGGGACATAACATCATTTTCCACAGATAAGGGCTCATTCAGATTCAAGCGATTACCATATGGATTAAAAATTGCACCAAACTCGTTTCAAAGAATGATGTCCCTTGCATTCACGAGTCTGTCTAATTGTAATTGGGTGCTCTGAAAGTCACATGATTAGAAACTGAAGGAATGTTTTGGAAACCTGCCGAAAATATATATAAATATAAAATTGCACCCTGACAAATGCTCTTTCTTCAGACATGAAGTTACTTTTCTAGAACACAAATGCACAAATAAAGGAATTTTACCAGACGAAAGCAAGTTCAAAACGATTCAAGATTACCCGACTCCCAAGAATGGCGACGAAACACAGTTGGGCCTCTGCTCGGATAGCGTTGCAAAAATACGTTTTTTCATGATCGCGTTTGGCAAAAGTGATATATGCAATCGATAGGAAATACTTCAGAGATTATGAATCCGAAAAATTTGAAATCGGTTAAGATTCATATGTGCTAGAGGCGCCCAAAGTTGAGACATTTTTAGTGAAAAGGAAAAAATGATAATTTTAAAAAAAAATCGCAACTTTAAAACTGAATATTGGGCG
Source organism: Drosophila paulistorum (assembly GCA_018152135.1). Classification (NCBI taxonomy): domain Eukaryota; kingdom Metazoa; phylum Arthropoda; class Insecta; order Diptera; family Drosophilidae; genus Drosophila; species Drosophila paulistorum. Next base: position 282,674 of record JAECXG010000396.1, on the reverse strand, counting down.
ATTTCAACAATCGATCTTGGATTTTTTGGTTTTATCTGAAAAGTATGTTTTTTATTAATAGCATGTTTCATAAATTTTAATAATTAATTAAATAGTTATTGAGTTTTTGAAATCGGTTAAGATTCATATGTGCTAGAGGCGCCCAAAGTTGAGACATTTTTAGTGAAAAGGAAAAAATGATAATTTTAAAAAAAAAGTCGCAACTTTAAAACTGAATATTGGGCGATTTCAACAATCGATCTTGGATTTTTTGGTTTTAGTTGAAAAGTATGTTTTTTATTAATAGCATGTTTCATAAATTTTAATAATTAATTAAACAGTTATTGAACTAGAAGCGTTTAAAAAATGTACTAAATATTGAACTTTGATGGAATAAAACTAGCAAGACTCAACGAGTATCAATACCGGACTACACACACTATTTACCTATGCGGAGACCTGCGACAGCGATGCGTAAGCCATAAAACTAAGGCAACCTCGCCTAAAAAATGCGCTGCAGGTATAAGGGAGAAGAAGTGCGCATGCGTATTGGCCTGTAGCTTCTTTGTATTTAAATGATAACATTGCGTAATGCTGTTTTGCAAATACTACCTGTTTACACATATGCCTTTCTACAATGATAAATTTTATTCTGAAGCTAGCTTACCGACTTCCTCGGCCAGGAGAAACAAAAACGAATAAACATCTCGTGAGGATATTCAGAGCAGGAAGGAGATTATACAAGCTGAATTCTCTCGGAAGCTGGGACTAAAAGTTGTCTGCAAAAAGTACGGATACGGAAACACGAATGATGGAAATACTTCAAGGAGATTTTTTGAAAATGATGAAGTGACTTCTTTTATAACAGGTGTTAGTCAAGAGTTTCATACCTTTCAGTAGGTGTGAATCCTTTAAACATATAGCACTTATACGCTTTATGCCCGGCAATTTTGCAAATCGGGCATTTATCTTCGACTTCCGCATAATTTAAAACAGTTTGTATCGGTTTTTTCTCTTCCTTTCTCATGGCACTTAGCGAGCAATATCTTTGCTCTAAGTATTCCATGACATCAGATAGCAATTGAATCTGCTTTGTTTTTCTAATCTGACTCTCATACAATTGTACTGTCAACTGTCAAATTTCCGAAGTATTAGTTGAGCGACTATTACGTCAACTTCATCGGACAAATTTGCTTTAATTTTAATTAAGTGTATTGACTCATTAATTATGTCATCACTCCTTTTACACTTTTTGCGGATTCATTGTTGATAATCGGCAAATCCACGATCCGACTTAATTCGCTTGTTTAATAATTCCCAAGCGGCACTATAATTGTCAGCTGAACCTGACAATAGATGGGCTACCATGCTCTTTGCTTCGCCCTTTAACGCGGATTTTAAATAATTGAATTTAAGAGTAGGACTTAGATCCTCTCTTTTTTCAATTAATTCCGCAAATAATTCCACAAACAGGTCCCATTCTCAATGTTCCCCAGAAAATGTGGGTACCTGTATTTTCGGCAACACCGGTAGTTCGCCTCTTACGGTAACCTTCTCAGCTTTCAAATTATTCTGATCGTTTATTTTCTTTATAGTGCTGACAAGTTATTCTGAACGTCGAACTCTAGTTCTTATATGACTTCTTTAAACGTTTCATTTCATATAAGTTCATCTGTATAAGCTTGGCACATCTGTACCTTCTTGAACAAGAATTCTATTTTTTTAATATACATTTCGCCTGTTCTATTGTCTATCATACGTAAATCTTTGCTCACCATGTCGAAATATTGCTGGAGCTGACGGACCTTTCCTTAAAACTTTTCCTGGCTAACATTAGCGTTTTCATTACTGGAGGTCGCATTCCCACGCGACTCTCCTTTGCTATCCTCAAACATTTCTGACCTATCTGCTTCTGTTTCATCTAACACCGACTTAATAGAGCCTGGTTTTTCTGACTCTCCTGTAGCTAATATTTTGGGAACTATCTTTAAAACCACTTCATGTACTTTATCTCTGTAGTACTGATGATCGAAAACCCCCTGCTGGAGCATGGTTAGGCATCCATCGGCTACTAATCACTTTTAGTTCCTCAATCACTTTGCTAGTAATGTTTCTGGGATCTAGTGCTTTTGCTAGTAATGTTTCTGGGATCTAGTGCTTTAAACTGCCTTAACCTGGTGTGCAACTCTACCTGCTTCTCTAACAATTTTGCAGTCTTATTAGTGAACATTTTATCTTGTGCGAATATTGGGATATCGATATAAATAAATAATTATAAAAATAGTTAGATGTACTTATAACTATCTTAATTTATATCTTATCTGATGATCCTGTTGACACCGTTCGCCACTAATGTCCGCCAAGTAGAGTTTGCCAAGTAGGTTTTGCCGATATTCTGCTACTGCTTGTCTGCCAATGGGTAGGGATTGCCGATAGTTTGCTGGTAGTTCGCCGTTTCTTTACATTTGCCTCGCCTCCAGTTGCCTCTTTTTTGCAACTATCTTGTTGCTCTGCTGCTATTTCTAGTTCCCGACTTGAAACTGTATATAGTGTGTATGTACACTAGTAAATTCTTTTTTTTACTTTCGATATTAGGGCTTCGAATACGCCACTCACAAAACTCCCGCCGCCGAAATTACTACAGTTGCTCCACTAGCCAAACTGACTTTAAAATCGGACACACGCACTTTTTATTTATTAAGCAAAATTTTGCCTTTTATATTATACTCTGTCTCTTACCACTGGTGGGGGAAAACAAGAGTTAATTTATTTTGCTACCTATAGCTGATCTTAGCATTTACACTTGCATAAGAATTCAGACTTTAAGGAGCTGATTCACACTCTGAGTCTCTTACCACTGGTGGGGGAAAACTGCAGAGTCCCTTTTTTCGAAGGACCAAAATAAATAGGGATTTAGAACCACAACTAAAAGACTCAATCTTCATTCGTTGAATTCAAAATATGAACTGATTTTATTTACAAAAGTTCGAAGCTTATATAGGATTATCTTAGGCTCTAGTAGGTAACAATTGTTCTTAGAAGATCTTATTTTAGACTCACACCCACGTATTCGGGGGTTGAAAAATTATTATTTTGGGCACATCGTCGGCCACTTGACATCCTGTCGTTGTGATCTTTTGGGTTAGTTTAGAATGCCAAGTGTTTTTTCCCACACCGAGTGTGGCAGATTGTAATTCTAGTCATATGCTAGGTTAGTTGTTTGGTACAAAGGTACATTTGTATTGTATAGTCTTTAGTGCATCTGATTTGGTGAAGCCAGTTCAGATGAATTCGATGTTTATTCTTAAACAAATTTTTATTTTTTACTTTTTGTAATAAAAAATTGTTACATAGTCATTTAAAACAACGAAAAATTTCGTTTGTTATTGCAAAAAAACCGGGTTTCGCTCCATTTGATAAAGGAAAAACATGCTTGGAAATATTTTCTGACTTTGACTTTTTAACGTTTCATTTAACTTAACATTTCGAAACGCCCTTTATGTACACTATATGACGGATCCTTGTAGATAAAGGGTATCTAAATCAAAAACGTGCCCTCAAAGCACAAAGGCCAGACGTTTTCACTAAAATTCCATATATAATTTTCAAGTGCTAGTGTAGTATACTTTTAGGGATAAGATTAGGGCACATACTTTTAGGGATAGATTATAAGTAATTAGAACTTAAGCATAATGTCTAGCTTTAAGTACCGTTAAGGACACTAGCCATAAGACCAATGTAAACGTTCTCCTATAAATACCGGGCTTGCGGCCCCAATAAATCACATCAAGTCAAACCTTGCCTTCGCCTATTTCACTAGTGTGTGTGTGTAGGGAATTTTTGCTGTTGTAGTTGTTGCCTCCAAGGTGTCTTTTAGCATGGTTCCTGTAGGGAGAGAGGGGAAATGATATAAGGATAGGAATTTACTTCCTTACAGCTTTTCCTGCCGCTGACAGTTAATTATTTGTAAAAATTGCAATAGCTGTTCACCGGGAAAAGAATCGCTAGGGGCTCTAGGCTTAATAAAGTGTTATCAACAACAAAAAAAAAAAAAAATAAATAAACCATTGCAATTTATTTTCGACAGATGTCAAAGTCAAAAAACTTTTTAACAAATATTTGTATTCCAGCAAAATACTTTAAAATATACGCAATTCTCTGCAATTATATTTTTACATGTTTGTATTTCGATTTACAAAAGCAAATAAATAAATAACCTGGAAACCAGTTTAGCCAATTTATTTTAGGTGGAAACCCTAAACATATTCCACACTTTCCAACACTTGTTACTATGATTTATCAACACTTCTTTCCATGATTTTCCAAAACTGGAGAATATACAATTTTGTTAATTCATTGTGGTCAACTACACCCTGAAAGTGGTTGCCAATTTGTTATAGGTGGAAACAATAAACGTATTTCACACTATCCAGCACTTGTTACTATGATTTGTCAAAACTTCTTTCCATGATTTTCCAAAACTGGAGAATATACAATTTTTTCAATTCATTGTGGTTGAGTAGGCTCTGAAAGCCTACTCCTCCTGTAAAGCATTTTAAAATTTACAATGCTCTCATTTATTCATTCACCATATGAACTGAGCGCTTCATGTGATAGGCAACCTTTTAGATCCATTGAGGTTAAGACATTTCAGTCATATAACATTTAGTTTCCTTATTTGTTTTCTTTCTATCAAAAGATTTCAAAATTTTATTTTACTATATTTAGACGGTATAAGACTTTTATACCCTTGCAAAAAAAGTCATATTAATTTTTGTCAGAAGTGTGCAACGCATAGAAGGAAGCATCTCCGACCATATAAATTATATATATTCTTGATCAGCACGACGAGAGGAATTCAAATAGCCATGTCCGTCTGTCCGTCCGTCGGGATCGATGCGATCTCCTCCGAGACCGTTAGAGCTACAGAGCTGAAATTTTGCATGTAGGCTGCAGGGTTTGTATATCTCAGATTCAGCCGGATCGGACCACTATGTCATATAGCTCCCATACAAACGTCAAAGTCACGAACAGTAGCTTTTCCTAATAACTTCGTTATTTTGTAAGTTATCGTCGTGAAAATTAATATTGGTGATTTTATTAAGCCTGAAAACAAGTTTGACAAATTTGAACAAGATCGGGTGACTATATCATATAGCTCCCATTGGAACGATCGGTCAAAAACAGTGACTTTTGTTAATAACTTCGTTACTTTTGATGCGATTGCTTTCAAATTTACCATTTGTTAGTTTAATATATCTGTTAATGACTATGCCGAATTTGAAAAAGATCGGGTGACTATATCATATAGATTCCATAGGAACGATAGGTGTAAAACAGTTACTTTGATCAATATCTTCGTTATTCCCTATGCTAAGATTGAAGACCGTTCTATCGCAGACATTAGACTTTTTGGATAAAACGTTTTTACACTTTGATGGCTATGGGTAAGGAAAGTATTACCAAAACAGTTGCTTCGAACGCGTAGAAGTTAACCCCGGCCCTCTGGTTTTCCCTATTTCTGTTCATTCCATAAAATAATTTTAAATAAAAATTGCGTTTGAGATTGTTCGCTGTTTGTGCAAACTAATGAACCTGGTTTTAATTCTAATTTTCATTAATATAAAAATGCGAATTCCGCAAAAATATATATAAACAAAAAATTGCAGCCTGCCATTTCAAAATTTCTGAAATAAATTCTCGTTTAAAGGTAATATTTTATTCCACATATCGTATTATGAATGAGACTACTTAGTTCCTGCTCCTGTTGTTGATCCTCTCTCTACTGTTGAAGTTCCTAAGCAACCAAAGTTCTTCTCCTTCTGTAGCTGCTGAGTTGATGGTCCCAAGCAACCAAAGTTCTCCTTCTGTAGCTGCTGTGTTGAAGTTCCTAACCAACCAAAGTTCTTCTCCTTTAGTAGTTGCTGTGTTGATGGTCCAAGCAACCAAAGTTCTTCTTCTTCAGTAGCTGCTGTGTTGTTGGTCCCAAGCAACCAAAGTTATTTTTCTTTTGTAGCTGCTGTGTATCCTTTCACCCTCAGCTTGAAAACAATAAATATTTTATAGCCTCCTTCACCTTTTTTTTTTTTTGCCAAATAAGTCTTGCTATGGAAATTGATAAGGGGGCAATAGAAGAGAATGACATAAGAATCGAAAAGTTGCATAATTTTCCGCACATTGACGCACATTGGGAGCACTTTGGTTCTGTGGAACTTTCTTATTTGCCCAAAAACCCACATCTCAAGAGATTTGCACATTAAATCCTCAAGACTGTTTACTACCCAGTGACGGAAATGCTCATTATTACTTCGATTACTAATATATTACTTCTCGCCTGTGTACGTTCAAAAACCGAATACAAGCTCCATTACTTTCTTAACGAATGGCAGCGTTTTCTACTAGGCGCATGAAATTATTGAATTTTCTAATGCAGAAAGTAACGACGCCAAGTTGGGCCTCTGCTCGGACTGCGTTGCAAAAATCAGTTTTTTCATGATTGCATTTGTCAAAAAATGTATATGCAATCAATAGGGAATACTTCAGAGATTATGAATCCAAAAAGTTTTTGAAATCGGTTGAGATTCATGGATGCTATTGGCGCCTAAAGTTGGGACATTTTTAGTAAATGGGAATAAATGATAATTTTTACAAAAAATTGTAACTTTAACACTGAATATTGGGTGATTTCAACAATCGATCTTGTTTTATCTGAAAAGTATGTTCTTTAGTAATAGAATGTTTCATAAATTTTAATAATTACTTAAATAATTTTTAAACTTGAAGCGTTATAAAAATACACTTAATATTGGCGTTTTTTAAATGTGGTGGAAAACAACTAACAAGTATCAACTAGTATCACTATCGGACTACATACACTAGGTAGGATAAATATTTACCTATCAGATGTATATGGTCCCAATATGCGGAGACCTGCGACAGCGATGTGTAAGCCGTAAAACTAAGGCAACCTCGCCTTAAAAAATGTGCTGCATGTATAACGAAGCAGAAGAGCACATGCGTATTTGCTCGTAGATTCCAAGTATTTAAATTATAACATTGTGTAATGCTGTTTTGCAAATACTACCTTTTTATATATATGCCTTTCTACAATGCACTATGGTCAGAAAGTCGGATTTTTTGGCATAAATTTATTTTTTTTATGTATTCATAACTGAAAATTTAACATATTTTTTGATTATACCCACATTAGATATGAAAAAACGTTTTTTAAAAATTTTTCAAATTAGTCATTTAAATTTGGCGCGCAACTAAAGTCAGCTGTTTCAATGCAACATTAAATTATCGGTATGCAACCTTAAAATTTATTAAGCTTTGTCATTGTTTTGAGCGTGATTGTTTAAAGAAAAAGAATATTGTAATCGTGGAAAGTAAAAGCACAGGTATTTAAAATTAATGTTCAGTGTTAGTTTGTCAAGATTGTGAATGTTTAGCTGTGTATGTGCAATTGTTGTTGGTGTCTTTTTACAGGTGAAATTTAACAAATAGAGTCGTGTTTCGTGGTGTATTACTTGTTCTGAGCGCGCTTGAGCGCGCAACTAAAAACGACATGTTCAAGATTAATGTTTATATATTCGGAATTAATAAGTTTCCTCTGCCCCTTTTTGAATAAATTGACATGTTGCAGCCAAATATGAGTTTCGGCGCATAACGTTGCTGGAAGTTTGGGACAACAACAAGCGCGATGATGGTGCACTTATCATATGGGTATTGGAAAAAGTAAAGAAATCTGATATCAGTGCTGCTCAGGTGGATATATTTACTGAAAAAATCATGATTTTTCTGAATCACGTAAAAAAATATTTTGCGCAGTGCAATCGAATGTTGCAAAGATTTAAGGCTCGACACGCAAGGTGGCTTTCGCAGTCAATTACTTTGACGTTAGATGAAAATGTGACGGATCTGGCATCTTCATCTGCAATGTAGACCGAAGCTAAACTATTTCATTTAATTTAACATTTACTTTTTGTAAGTATGTTAGAAAATCAAATTAAAACATTAAAAAATGTTATATAGTCACTTAAAACAATGATAAATTTCGTTTGTGATTGCAAAAAACCGGGTTTCGCTCTTTTATAAAGGAGCTCATTTTATAAAGGAAAAACATGCTTGGAAATATTTTCTGACTTTGACCTTTTAACGTTTCATTTTAACGTTTCATTTAATTTAACATTTCGAAACGCCCTTTATGTATACTATATAACGGATCCTTCTAGAATCTAGATAAAGGGTTTCTAAATCAAAAACGTGCCCACAAACCACAAAGGCCAGACGTCGCTACAGTTCCCTTCGTCCACCCCTGTTACAGCTGCTAATTGTCGCTTGAATGCAATTGCAGTGAGTAGAAGAGGGAACTGCAGCAGCACTTCATTAAAAAAAAGTAATGCGGAGGTAGAGAGCAACAGCTTTACCTCTGTCACAGTTAGAGGCAGCAACTCAACTCAACACAAAAATACAAGGAGAAATCCCGCTCCAACTTAACTCTCTTTCATGTTGACTCCCACTTAACAGAAAGTCTGCAGTGAGCTCGACTCTTTCTCTTCAAATTTGAGTGATGTAATGTGCCTAACAAGAAATCGTCACCCACTGTTATTCCTTGACTTAGCCATTGTTGTGCTCTTGCTGACATTGTCTGGACGTTCGCGAAGTACGCGAAGTACGACACCAGGACATAGCCTGTTTCGCGCGAGCCAAAGCAGAGCGCTGTCCACCTTCCGCCCGACCGACCGTGAGGCGCAGCCGTATATCGGACGGCACGATCGCGTTTTCAAATACAAGTAATACGGACAAACAATTAAAAATATGATTAACTACAGCTAATTACGAGCTAAATGTTCTAAAATAGAGGTTTTCACAAGAGAAAGAGAGGCTTCTGATCTGATTACGGGATACAGAAGATTGTAATCAGAACATAGGACTCGGAAAGGTTCATGCAAAGAATAGTTAGAACTACAATGTTTCAAGGATAGAGGAATAAAATTTCTAGTAGGTCTACGGGGTACAGATAGGTTTAACTGGTTCAATAGCTCAGGAGAGTCTATTTCGCCTATTAAAAGTTTATGAATAAAGATAGCAACAAGCATTACTCTACGATTAATTAATAAAGGAAGATTGATTAAAAGAAGCCTACTGGAGTATGATGGCAAATTGACATTGCGATCCCAATTTATACCGCGAAGAGCAAATAGCAGAAATTGCTTTTGAACAGATTCAATTTTACTCTGGTGCGTCTCATATTGAGGTGACCATATGCAAGATCCGTACTCTAAGATAGGACGAATTAATGAAGTATACAGAAGTTTGGTTATGTACGGATCGTCAAACTCTTTTGACCATCGTTTCACAAACCCAAGAACATTCATAGCTTTACTAACTGTAGCAGAAATATGAGGATTAAAGGTTAATTTATGGTCCATAAGAACACCTAAGTCATTGACAATATCTAACCGCTCTAAGGCAGTGTCGTTAAGATATTAAGTTGCTAAGTATGGAGTGCATCTATAAAAGGACATAGCCTTACATTTAGAGCCGTTAAGGTTTAGTAAGTTGGTTTCACACCAATTTAGAAGATCATTAAGATCCAATTGAAGTAGGCAAGAAGACGATATGTCTTTAAAACTGAGGTAAAGCTTAACATCATCCGCTACGAATATGGAATTCTCCCTTTTTATTGGATTATGGATTTTATTTAATTTGCTTACACACTTCCTCGGCCCGGAGATGCAGAAACGAATAAAAATCTCTGAAAATCCATTTAGAGCAGGAAGGAGATTATACAAGCTGAATTCTCTCGGAAGCTGGGACTGAAAATTGGCTGCCCAAAGTACGGATATGGAAACAAACGAATGATGGAAATACTTCAAGGAGATTTTTTTGTAAATAACGAAATAAGATATTTTATAAATGGTGTTAGTCAAGAAATCATTAAAAGGTTGGCTGTTATGTTGAACGTTATAAATTGCAAGGAAATGGTAAATGGTGAAAAATTTGAAGAATATGCTTCAAAAACTGCTCAACTTTTGACTGAATTGTATCCGCAAAAAAAACTTACCCCAACGGTACATAGGATTTTGGCTCACGGAAAGGATTTAATAAAATATTAGTGTTTACCAATTGGAGAAGAAGCACAGGAATGTAAAAACAAGGAGTACAAAAGGTTCAGATATACTAATACATTAATAACTTCTAGTATTAGACAAAATGAAGATCTTTTTAAAATGCTGGCAGCCTTTTCGTACCCATTTATTGCATCACTGAGACACGTGCGATCACGAAACGATTTGGAAAATAGCAACTTCATTCCCGAAATGTTGAGTTTATTAGATATTGAAGTAAATATTGAAAATTATTTAGAAAAAAATCAGCCAAAAATAGCAAACTTTCAAAACTAAACTAAAAAAAATAAAAAAAAATTTTATTTTTTACTTTTTGTAAGTATGTTAGTAAATCAAATTAAAACATTAAAAAATGTTATATAGTCACTTAAAACAATGATAAATTTCGTTTGTGATTGCAACAAACCGCTTTTCGCTCAATTTTATAAAGGAAAAACATGCTTGGAAATATTTTCTGACTTTGACCTTTTAACGTTTCATTTTAACGTTTCATTTAATTTAACATTTCGAAACGCCCTTTATGTATACTATATAACGGATCCTTCTAGAATCTAGATAAAGGGTTTCTAAATCAAAAACGTGCCCACAAACCACAAAGGCCAGACGTCGCTACAGTTCCCTTCGTCCACCCCTGTTACAGCTGCTAATTGTCGCTTGAATGCAATTGCAGTGAGTAGAAGAGGGAACTGCAGCAGCACTTCATTAAAAAAAAGTAATGCGGAGGTAGAGAGCAACAGCTTTACCTCTGTCACAGTTAGAGGCAGCAACTCAACTCAACACAAAAACACAAGGAGAAATCCCGCTCCAACTTAACTCTCTTCCATGTTGACTCCCACTTAACAGAAAGTCTGCAGTGAGCTCGACTCTTTCTCTTCAAATTTGAGTGATGTAATGTGCCTAACAAGAAATCGTCACCCACTGTTATTCCTTGACTTAGCCATTGTTGTGCTCTTGTTGACATTGTCTGGACGTTGACGCGTACAATGCGAAGTACGACACCAGGACATAGCCTGTTTCCCGCGAGCCAAAGCAGAGCGCTGTCCACCTTCCGCCCGACCGACCGTGAGGCGCAGCCGTATATCGGACGGACAATTAAAAATATGATTAACTACAGCTAATTACGAGCTAAATGTTCTAAAATAGAGGTTTTCACAAGAGAAAGAGAGGCTACAGAGAGGATACAGAAGATTGTAATCAGAACATAGGACTCGAAAAGGTTCTTGCAAAGAATGGTTAGAACTACAATGTTTCAAGGATAGAGGAATAAAATTTCCAGTAGGTCTACGGGGTACAGATAGGTTTAACTGGTTCAATAGCTCAGGAGAGTCTATTTCGCCTATTAAAAGTTTATGAATAAAGATAGCAACAAGCATTACTCTACGATTAATTAATAAAGGAAGATTGATTAAAAGAAGCCTACTGGAGTATGATGGCAAATTGACATTGCGATCTCAATTTATACCGCGAAGAGCAAATAGCAGAAATTGCTTTTGAACAGATTCAATTTTACTCTGGTGCGTCTCATATTGAGGTGACCATATGCAAGATCCGTACTCTAAGATAGGACGAATTAATGAAGTATACAGAAGTTTGGTTTTGTACGGATCGTCAAACTCTTTTGACCATTGTTTCACAAACCCAAGAACATTCATAGCTTTACTAACTGTAGCAGAAATATGAGGATTAAAGGTTAATTTATGGTCCATAAGAACACCTAAGTCATTGACAATATCTAACCGCTCTAAGGCAGTGTCGTTAAGATAATAAGTTGCTAAGTATGGAGTGCATCTATAAAAAGACATAACCTTACATTTAGAGCCGTTAAGGTCTAGTAGGTTGGTTTCACACCAATTTAGAAGATCATTAAGATCAAATTGAAGTATGCAAGAAGACGATATGTCTTTAAAACTGAGGTAAAGCTTAACATCATCCGCGTGCATTAGCACCCGAGAATGTGACACTACCAATGGAAGATGATTTATAAAAAGAGTGAATAGCAATGGACCCAATTGACTACCCTGAGGTACTCCAAAAGTCACTTGGATGGTCTTAGAAAATGAAGACTTAAAGAGGACCTTTTGTGTACGCTTAGAAAGATATTGAAGAATCCAATCTAGCAAAAGGCTGGGGATGCCAAGTGCATTTAACTTATATAAAAGCAGATATATACAGAGTCAAAGGCCTTGCTGAAGTCAGTATAAATGACATCAGTTTGCACAGCAGTCTTGAACCCTTTGATTGAGTGAGATGCAAATTCTAATAGGTTAGTAGTTGTCGATCTACGTTTTTTAAACCCATGCTGGGATGACGAAATGATTGAGCTACAAAAATTCTGCAATTGAGACGTTATTATTTTCTCAAATGCTTTTGGTATGGCAGACAATTTAGAAATGCCCCTATAATTGGATGCTTTGGACTTTTTCCCCTCTTATGAAGAGGAATAATATATGATTCCTTCCAGATGGACGGGAAGGCGGAATTAGTAACGGACATTGTAAACAACTTAAGTATTGGCTTACGTAGGGCGTCAGCGCAAAACCTTAATACGCAGCCTGGTATTCCATCAGGGCCAGGTGCATATATTGGTTTGACGGAACTAAGCACGCTAAGAATCGAACTTTCTTCAAAGACAGGGTGTAAAATGCAATTAGACGATTGTAAGTGATAAGGATAAGGTGGATTTGCTTGCTAAATCCAAGAGGAATAAGTTGTTTTGAAAAAATCAGCAAACATATCCGCAATTGCCTGATCATTATCAGCTTTATTGTTTTCGAAAGACAAGTAAGACGGGTGCACTGATGTCTTACGTTTTCATTGACGAATTTATAAAATTGCTTAGGATCGCGAGAAAACCTAAGTTTAGATCTCTGAAGATAATCCTTATAGCATTGTGAATTCAGCACCATAACATTTGATCGAGCAACTACGTATAGGGAAAAATCCGATGCTTTACCGGATTTTTTAAATCTTTTATAGCATCTCGATTTTTCGTTCTTCAAGTTACATAGCTCACGTGAGAACCAAGGAGGTTTATCAGACCATCCTTGAGTCACACGCGGGACACAAACATCAAAGAACGACTCAAGAGAGAGTTTTATAGAAGACAGAAATGGCAGAGTCCATATCCGTGCAAGTATACAGATATGTCCAATCATTAGTTAACAAGAGTTTTTTAAGTTTAGTAAAGTTTGTCTTGCGAAAACATCGGCATCGAGTTATTATATCGAGTCATAACCCCCCCAATTTTTACATCCAGAGTTGGATGAAAGTTGTCTTCAGGGATAACTAAGGGATCAGTCCTGGAAATATCGCAGTTGGAAGAATCCAACACAAATAGCAGATCTAGTGATCTGTTCCGACTATTCCGGACAGGATTTATTTGAGTTAGGGACAACTCAAACAGACCATCTATGAAACAATGTGACGAGGAGGGCAACACTAATAAAGAATCATATGAGAGGGTCCAGGCAATCTCAGGTAAATTAAAATCTCCCAGAACAACGAACAAGTCTTTGAATAGCTTCCAAATGGTGAATGTATACTGCCTAGTCGGACTGGGGTAAAATATACGAACAAGTAATGTTGGAATATCATCAACGTTCAAACAATAACATTACACAACAGTAACTTATGTGTTATTAGATTATGTCAATCTGGTCACACTTGAACCTGTTCTCCTTCTTTTTCTTAAAAAGCCTAAGCTAATCAAACATTGAGTGTTATCATTTATTTATTTAATCTCGTTTTCTAATAGGTTATGGGCCCAGTACATGCCAGTTAAAAAAATGAAGTAAATAAGTCGTCTCGCCGACTTAGGTATACCATACACCAGCAAAACAAATATTTCAAATTGGTAATAACAAATGCATTTGCCTATTTCAAAAAAATTCTGTTCACATGCTTTTTACAAACAAATTTGGTATTTTGCTGGGTATTAGTATCAATTTCAAGTATGCCAAATTTGATTCCACAGGGTAAAAAATTACGGGAGATAATCGAGTGTTTCAGGGGCGGAAAGGGGCGTGGCAAAATCTTTCTAATTACAAAATGAGCGCATTTACTAAGCAAATATACATACCAAATATGGTGTCTCTAGCTGCAATAGTTTTTGAGATAAACGTTTTTTTTGAATTGCGGGGGCGGAAAGGGGCGTATCAAAAATTTGAAACAAACTCGATCACTCTACATACTACACGAGCCTACATTCCAAATTGGTGGCTCTATCTCTTATAGTCTCCGAGATCTAGGCGTTCATACGGACGGACAGACGGACAGACGGACGGACAGATGGACATGGCTAGATCGACTCGGCTGTTGATACTGATCAAGGCGGCTTTCGCAGTCAATTACTTTGACGTTAGATGAAAATGGGACGGATCTGGCATCTTCATCTGCATTGGGTAGACCGAAGCTAAACTATTCAGATGCTGGAGTGCGCCTAAAAAGAAAGTTAGCATGTGACCTAGCATCGGATAATAATTTTTGCACGCCTCATTTGCTTCACGCGGCTTCAGTTTCTGCGAAGAAAGCCAAACAGGATGAATTAGCGACAGTTTTAAAAGTCGTCAGGCATGAAGACTGCTCTGAACTAAAAAAAATCTTGTTTCCAAATGAAGTCACACCTCTTACTTCGGAAGAAGCACTGGCTTTTTTTTTGGAAAATGGATTGACAAAACAGCAGTACATTAACATCCAACAACTTAACAAATCTCGTGGATGCGATATTTTTCCACCGTACTCAGCCCTCCTGGAAATGAAAATGGTTTGCAGACCACCCCAAATACACATTTCGGAAAGTTGTGCACAGGTTTTAATGCAAAATATCCTAGACCATACAGCCGAAAGAATTATGGAATTGCAAAAAGAGGTTTTAGCTGAAATTGATGATATTTCACATTGCACATTAATAACAAGCTACGGCATTGATGGATCAACGGGTCAAAGCATTTATAAGCAACAGTTTCAATCGGATGAACCTGTTGCCCTTGATCTTTCACTTTTTGTCACCACAATAATACCATTGGAATTAAAAGATGAACATTAACGTATCATCTGGAAAAACAGAGCTCCACATTCTGTTAGGTTCTGTCGGCCTTTAAAAATTGAGTATGCAAAGGAAAGCCAGACTAAAATATTACTCGAAAAAAAAAGTTTGGATGTTCAAATCGCCAACTTAAAGGATTATTTATATAAAAAAGGGGACAAAGATGTTGTCATTAAATATGCTACGCAAATGACATTAATTGATGGCAAGGTGCTTAACACCTTAACTGGAACGACATCCACTCAGTGCTGCGCAATATGTGGTGTAAAACCAACAGAGCTTCTGGAAACCACAGATTTTTATTCAGGAAACTTTGCACCAAGACCTGAAAGTCTTCAATTCGGCGCAAGTCCATTGCATGCCTGGATTCGTTTTTTTGAATTCGTCCTAAATGTGTCATATAGTCTCGAAATTCGAAAGTGGCATATTAAGCAGGCTGACAAAATGGAAGTAATGTCTCGAAAAAAGAATATTCAAGACATGATGTGGAAACAAATGGGTCTCCATATAAACATGCCAAAGCAAAACGGTAGTGGCAATAGTAATGACGGAAACACAGCCAGAAGAGCCTTCTCTAATACCCGTTTGTTTTCATCAGTAACAAACTTTGATCAAGCCCTTCTACACAATTTCTTCGTGATTTTGATTACCATTTCGTCTCACTATTCTGTAGATGTTGACAAATTTAAGGAATTTTGTAAGAGCACATTTTCAATGTACTTAAGTAGATATCCTTGGTACCCAATGTCTCCGACTGTCCACAAAATATTAGTTCACGCAAATTATGAACTCATCCTTAGTTCCGGTTGGATGTTTAAGCGAAAATGCTTCAGAAGCTCGGAACAAATATTACAAAAGTGACAGAAAATCACATGCAAGAAAAAATAGCCGACTAAACACCATGCCTGATGTGTTTTATAGAGCAATGGATTCATCAGATCCGCTTATATCAAGCATATGTCTGAATAAAAGACAAAATCAAATCAAAAAGAAAAATCTTCCACAAGATGTCATATGTCTTCTAAAGGCAGTATCACCGCCGACCCAGAAAACTATTAATTCCGATCCGGAAAATTCAGATTCGGATTCTGATTTAGATCACGAATCTGACCGTGAAGAGCAATATAACATTATTTTAGACAACGAGGAAGAATAAAAAAAAAGTATTTAAAAAAAATTTTTCATAAAATTTTTTAATGTGCTAGGGCAGGTGGGTGAACCCATGGGCCAATTAAAAAAAAAACAAAACCCGAAATTCTATAAAAATTAAGCAAACATATGTACCAAATTTCAAGGCTCTAACTTTAAAATTGGACTTTATGCCATTTAGTGCAATGTTAGATTGCTAATTCAGGTAATTTGGAAAAACTGGCAAGGCACGTAAATGTTATTTAAAAGATGAAGAATTTGGGCTAGTTGTAGGATGGTCCTTTTTATTTCTGTTTACCTAATTGGATGTAAATATTAAGTTTTTACCTAATTAATACAAAAAGGGTAATACCGATTTTTCGTACAATCAAGTTAGTTAAAAAAATATAACATTAAGAGCTAATTGTTTCTCTCGCTTGCGAAAGTTTATTTTTAACTTCATAAGTGTTAAACGAAATTACAAACATTTCCTCAACGTTAGGGTTAGGACTTAGACGATTCAACGAGTGAGGAGAACTGCTACGAATATGGAATTTCTCCCTTTCATTGGATTATGGATTTTATTTAATTTGCTTACACACTTCCTCGGCCAGGAGAAGCAGAAACGAACAAAAATCTCTAAAAATCCATTCAAGGAGATTATTTGTAAATAATGAAATATCATATTTTATAACAGGTGTTAGTCAAGAAATCATTAAAAGGTTGGCTGTTATCTTGAACGTTATTAAGAATATGCTTCAAAAACTGCTCAACTTTTGACTGAATTGTATCCGCAAAAAAAACTTACCCCAACGGTACACAGGATTTTGGCTCACGGAAAGGATTTAATAAAATATTAGTGTTTACCAATTGGAGAAGAAGCACAGGAATGTAAAAACAAGGAGTACAAAAGGTTCAGATATACTAATACATTAATAACTTCTAGTATTAGACAAAATGAAGATCTTTTTAAAATGCTGGCAGATTCTTCGTACCCATTTATTGCATCACTGAGACACGTGCGATCACGAAACGATTTGGAAAATAGCAACTTCATTCCCGAAATGTTGAGTTTATTAGATATTGAAGTAAATATTGAAACTTATTTTGAAAAAAATCAGCCAAAAATAGAAAATTTTCAAAACTAAACTAAAAAAAATAAAAACGAGCTATGGAAGTTAACTTCGGCCTTGCCGAAGTTTATATACCCTTGCAGTTCTTTATTATATTTAATTCGATAAGAAAAGTGAAATTTCAAATCAATGCTCAAATATTTTTCAAACTACTGAATTCAAAACACATTTAATGATTATTTAACAATATATGATATAGTAGTCCGATCCCGATGATTTTCATACTTTATCTCACACAGGTAATAAAGAGTCTCCAAAAAAAATTTCAACCCGATATCTCTTAAGATGGCTGAGTAAAACGCATTTTCAAAACACATTTAATGATTATTTAACAATATATGATATAGTAGTCCGATCCCGATGATTTTCATACTTTATCTCACACAGGTAATAAAGAGTCTCCAAAAAAAATTTCAACCCGATATCTCTTAAGATGGCTGAGTAAAACGCATACGCACAGACGGACGGACAGACGGACAGACGGACAGACGGACAGACGGACAGACGGACAGACGGACATGGCTATATCGACTCAGCTTCTCAAGCTGATCAAGAATATATATACTTTATGGGGTCGGAAACGTCTCCTTCTGTGCGTTACAAACATCTGATCAATTTTATAATACCCTCTGCAAGGGTATAAAAAATTTTATTTTTTACTTTTTGTAAGTATGTTAGAAAATCAAATTAACACATTAAAAAATGTTATATAGTCACTTAAAACAATGATAAATTTCGTTTGTGATTGCAAAAAACCGGGTTTCGCTCCATTTTATAACGGAAAAACATGCTTGGAAATATTTTCTGACTTTGACCTTTTAACGTTTCATTTTAACGTTTCATTTAATTTAACATTTCGAAACGCCCTTTATGTATACTATATAACGGATCCTTCTAGAATCTAGATAAAGGGTTTCTAAATCAAAAACGTGCCCACAAACCACAAAGGCCAGACGTCGCTACAGTTCCCTTAGTCAAGTTCCCTTCGTCCACCCCTGTTACAGCTGCTAATTGTCGCTTGAATGCAATTGCAGTGAGTCGAAGAGGGAACTGCAGCAGCACTTCATTAAAAAAAAGTAATGCGGAGGTAGAGAGCAACAGCTTTACCTCTGTCACAGTTAGAGGCAGCAACTCAACTCAACACAAAAATACAAGGAGAAATCCCGCTCCAACTTAACTCTCTTCCATGTTGACTCCCACTTAACAGAAAGTCTGCAGTGAGCTCGACTCTTTCTCTTCAAATTTGAATGATGTAATGTGCCTAACAAGAAATCGTCACCCACTGTTATTCCTTGACTTAGCCATTGTTGTGGTCTTGTTGACATTGTCTGGACGTTGACGCGTACAATGCAAAGTACGACACCAGGACATAGCCTGTTTCGCGCGAGCCAAAGCAGAGCGCTGTCCACCTTCCGCCCGACCGACCGTGAGGCGCAGCCGTATATCGGACGGCACGATCGCGTTTTCAAATACAAGTATAACGGACAAACAATTAAAAATATGATTAACTACAGCTAATTACGAGCTAAATGTTCTAAAATAGAGGTTTTCACAAGAGAAAGAGAGGCTTCTGATCTGATTACGGGATACAGAAGATTGTAATCAGAACATAGGACTCGAAAAGGTTCATGCAAAGAATAGTTAGAACTACAATGTTTTAAGGATAGAGGAATAAAATTTCTAGTAGGTCTACGGGGTACAGATAGGTTTAACTGGTTCAATAGCTCAGGAGAGTCTATTTCGCCTATTAAAAGTTTATGAATAAAGATAGCAACAAGCATTACTCTACGATTAATTAATAAAGGAAGATTGATTAAAAGAAGCCTACTGGAGTATGATGGCAAATTGACATTGCGATCCCAATTTATACCGCGAAGAGCAAATAGCAGAAATTGCTTTTGAACAGATTTAATTTTACTCTGGTGCGTCTCATATTGAGGTGACCATATGCAAGATCCGTACTCTAAGATAGGACGAATTAATTAAGTATACAGAAGTTTGGTTTTGTACGGATCGTCAAACTCTTTTGACCATCGTTTCACAAACCCAAGAACATTCATAGCTTTACTAACTGTAGCAGAAATATGAGGATTAAAGGTTAATTTATGATCCATAAGAACACCTAAGTCATTGACAATATCTAACCGCTCTAAGGCAGTGTCGTTAAGATAATAAGTTGCTAAGTATGGAGTGCATCTATAAAAAGACATAACCTTACATTTAGAGCCGTTAAGGTCTAGTAGGTTGGTTTCACACCAATTTAGAAGATCATTAAGATCCAATTGAAGTAGGCAAGAAGACGATATGTCTTTAAAACTGAGGTAAAGCTTAACATCATCCGCGTACATTAGCACCCGAGAATGTGACACTACCAATGGAAGATGATTTATAAAAAGAGTGAATAGCAATGGACCCAATTGACTACCCTGAGGTACTCCAGAAGTCACTTGGATGCTCTTAGAAAATGAAGACTTAAAGAGGACCTTTTGTGTACGCTTAGAAACATATTGAAGAATCCAATCTAGCAAAAGGCTGGGGATGCCAAGTGCATTTAACTTATATAAAAGCAGATATATACAGAGTCAAAGGCCTTGATGAAGTCAGTATAAATGACATCAGTTTGCACAGCAGTCTTGAACCCTTTGATTGAGTGGGATGCAAATTCTAATAGGTTAGTAGTTGTCGATCTACGTTTTTTAAACCCATGCTGGGATGACGAAATGATTGAGCTACAAAAATTCTGCAATTGAGACGTTATTATTTTCTCAAATGCTTTTGGTATGGCAGACAATTTAGAAATGCCACTATAATTGGAGGCTTTCGACTTTTTCCCCTTTTATGAAGAGGAATAATATATGATTCCTTCCAGATGGACGGGAAGGCGGAATATGTAACGGACAGTGTAAACAACTTAAGTATTGGCTTACATAGGGCCTCAGCGCAAAACCTTAATACGCAGCCTGGTATTCCATCAGGGCCAGGTGCATATATTGGTTTGACGGAACTAAGCACGCTAAGAATCGAACTTTCTTCAAAGACAGGGTGTAAAATGCAATTAGACGATTGTAAGTGATAAGGATAAGGTGGATTTGCTTGCTAAATCCAAGAGGAATAAGTTGTTTTGAAAAAATCAGCAAACATATCCGCAATTGCCTGATCATTATCAGCTTTATTGTTTTCGAAAGACAAGTAAGACGGGTGCACTGATGTCTTACGTTTTCATTGACGAATTTATAAAATTGCTTAGGATCGCGAGAAAACTTAAGTTTACATCTTTGAAGATAATCCTTATAGCATTGTGAATTCAGCACCATAACATTTGATCGAGCAACTACGTATAGGGAAAAATCCGATGCTTTACCGATGCTTTCTTCAAGTTACATAGCTCACGTGAGAACCAAGAAGGTTTATCAGACCATCCTTGAGTCACACGCGGGACACAAACGTCAAAGAACGACTTAATAGTTTTATAGAAGACAGAAATGGCAGAGTCCATATCCGTGCAAGTATACAGATATGTCCAATCATTAGTTAACAAGAGTTTTTTAAGTTTAGTAAAGTTTGTCTTGCGAAAACATCGGGTTGGAGGCATCGAATTATTATTTCGAGTCATAACCCCAAAAGGAAGGTCAATGGTTACATCCAGAGTTGGATGAAAGTTGTCTTCAGGGATAACTAAGGCATCAGTCCTGGAAATATCGCAGTTGGAAGAATCCATCACAAATAGCAGATCTAGTGATCTGTTCCGACTATTCCGAACAGGATTTATTTGAGTTAGGGACAACTCAAACAGACCATCTATGAAACAATGTGACGAGGAGGGCAACACTAATAAAGAATAATATGAGAGGGTCCAGGCAATGGTGAATGTATACTGCCAAGTCGGACTGTGATGGAATATAAGAACAAGTAATGTTGGAATATCATCAACGTTCAAACAATAAAATTACACAACAGTAACTTATGTGTTATTAGATTATATCAATCTGGTCACACTTGAATCTGTTCTCCTTCTTCTTCTTCTGAAAAACCTAAGCTGTAACGTGGTGTCGATGTTGCATCCGAAAAGAATAATCTTTAAATATAAAGTCAATCAATATATAAAACATAAATCAAACATTGAGAGTTATCATTTATTTATTTAATCTCGTTTTCTAATAGGTTATGGGCCCAGTCCATGCCAGTTAAAAAAAAAATTATAATAATTGCAAATAGTTGTGAAATTAGTCTACGTGCGTGGTTGTGCATTTTTTGTATATATAGCAGTTTGTGTATATATACACATAAACATAATGGAGAATAATAAGAACAATAACAATAATAACAATTAAACCTTTTAATTAAACCTTTTAATGGCGAGAAATATTCCGTATGGAAATTCGAGTCAGGGCCCTGTTAAGTGAATTAAATATACTTCAAGTGGTGGATGAGGAAATTCCTGTGGAGGTTGACGATACTTGGAAGCAGGCAGATCGAAGTGCAAAGAGCGTGTTAAACAAGCATTTAGGTGACTCATTCCTAAACTTTGCGGCAGGCGATGTTTCGGCGCGCGCAATTTTTCAGAATTTAAGCACCATATATGAGCGCAGAAGCCTTGCGTCACAGTTAGCTGCACACAAACGCTTTCGAGTCATTTTATTGTCTTTGGCGAAATAAAGAGTGAGTTATTGGCAGCTGGCGCAAAAATGGAAGAGATGAACAAGGTTGCATATTTGTTGCAGAATTTGCCTTCATCTTACAACAGTGTAATAACTGCAATTGAAACTATGTCGGATGACACTCTGTCGTTAGCTTTTTTAAAAAATAAGTTATTAGATTTTGAAATAAAATTAAGGAATGAAAGTACAGATACAAGTAGAAAGGTCATGCGTGTAGTTGGAAAAAGCAATTATAATTTTAATAAAAAATATCAAAGAAGCTAACTTCGGCTATGCCAAAGTTTATATACCCTTGCAGTCCTTGGCAATAATATTTTTACATTTTGAAATTTCTTTCCCTGCAACTCAATTCATCAATACACAAACAAAACATTCAAATTATTACTCTTCTTACTACAATTTTTTTTCTTCTACCATCCAAAGCATCGCACGCATACACATACAGTTCGTGTAGCTTTGCGTCTGTGTGTGTGTATGCATGTGATCTGTTTGATTTGCTGATGACGTAGAACCGATTTGTATTGACTGTAACTTGTGTTCTATTTATCCGATCAAATTCAAATTTTGAGATTTTATACCAAATTCTATTATATTGGTAAATTTCATGGGGATACTCCAATTTTTGCAAAAATTTTTGTTCCAGAGCTATATGATATAGTAGTCCGATCCCGATGATTTTCATACTTTATCTCACCGACGGACATGGCTATATCGACTCAGCTTCTCATGCTGATCAAGAATATATATACTTTATGGGGTCGTAAACGTCTCCTTCTGTGCTAACATCTGACCAATTTTATAATACCCTCTGCAAGGGTATTATAATGGATTTAAAGATAGAAAAGCACAAAAGAAAAAAATGTTTAAGCGAAAAACTAAAAATAATATGAAGTGTCATCATTGTGGCAAAGAGGGGCATTTAAAAAAAAAATTGTTACCATTTTATTAGGATTAATAAAAACATAATAATAATAAAGAAAATAATAATAAAGATAATAATCAAGCTCAACTTGCAATAATAATAAAGAAAATAATAATAAAGATAATAATCAAGCTCAACTTGCAACATCGGGACCCGGGTTTGCGTTTATGATGACGAAAATAATAAACAATAATAACACAAACGATGAACACGGTTTTATACTCGATTCGGGCGCAACTGATCATTTAATCAATGACGAGTCGCTGTTTGTTGATTACGTGGTTCTGGAGCAGCCCATTAAAATCGCTGTGGCAAAAGAAGGCGCATATATTTATGTTACGAAGCGTGGAATTGTGCGGCTGCACAATGGAAACAATATTACTCTGGAGGATGTGCTTTATTGTAAGGAGGCAGCAGGAAACCTCATGTCCGTCAAGCGCCTGCAACAGGCTGGGATGACGATTAAGTTCGACAGTGACGGTGTGTCTATTTTTAAAAATGGAGTGATCGTTGTTAAAAAGTCAGGTATGTTCAATGATATACCTGTAATTAAATTCCAAGCATACAGCGCAGATGCTAGGAATAAAAGTAAATATCGGCTATGGCAAGAGAGGTTAGGCCATATAAGCAATGGAAAATTAATTGAAACTCATTTTAACCTCAAGATTGTCTATTTGTATATTGACAACGGTAGAGAGTACCTGTCGAATGAGATGCGTGAGTTCTGCGTATCAAAAGGGATAACTTATCATTTAACCGTGCCACATACACCACAGTTGAATGGTGTGTCAGAACGAATGATAAGGACCATTACAGAGAAGGCTCGTGCCATGGTAAATGGTGCACAGCTAGATAAAAGCTACTGGGGTGAAGCTGTCCTAATGGCAACATACATTGGTAACAGCACAAAAACCCCATATGAGATGTGGCATAATAAAAAGCCTAATTCAAAGTTTCTAAGAGTGTTTGGTTCAACCGTATATGTACACAATAAAATTAAAAAAGGTAAATTTGATGAGAAATCCTATAAATCCATATTTATAGGATATGAACCAAATGGACTTAAATTATGGGATGCTATTAAAGAAAAGTTTATTGTTGCAAGGGACGTTGTTGTAGACGAAACCAATATGGTTAATTCTAGAGCAGTAAAATTTGAAACAGATGTCCTGAAAGAGAGTAAGGAAAGAAGTCGAGAAGAATTCCTGAATGATAGTAAGGAATGTGATCAGTTTAATTTCCAGAATGATAGTACGGAAAATGATAAAACAAAATTCCCGAATGATAGTAAGCAATGTGGTCAGTTTAATTTCCAGAATGATAGTACGGAAAATGATAAAACAAAATTCCCGAATGATAGTAAGGAATGTGATCAGTTTAATTTCCAGAGTGATAGTACGGAAAATGATAAAACAAAATTCCCGAATGATAGTAAGGAATGTGAAAAACTGAATTTTCCGAAAGAAAGTAGGGAAAGAAAGACCGATCTCCTGAATGAAATTAAGGAAATATATATCCCGAATGAGAGCAAGGATTGTAGAACTGCTGATCATCCTGAGGGTACAAATGTTCCAAGCAGAAAAAGTGAAAGGCTAAAGACTAAGCCTAAAGTATCATATTTTGATGATGACGATTATAGTTTAAACAAATTTGTTTTAAACGCTCATAGAATATTTGATGAAGTCCCAACTTCATTTGAAGAAATAAAACATTGAAACGATAGATCTAATTGGGAGGAAGCAATAAGGACAGAGTTGAATGCCCATGAAATTAATAACACCAGGACAGTGGTAAAGAAGCCAGTTGATAAAAATATTGTAGATAGTAGATGGGTATTTTCTATTAAATATAATGAACCAGGAATAGCAATAAAACACAAAGCTAGATTAGTTGCAAGAGGATTCACTCAAAAATACCAAGTCGATTATGAGGAAACATTTGCTCCCGTTGCCAGAATTGCAAGTTTCAGATGTATATTGTCATTAGCATTTCAGAATGATTTGAAAGTACATCAAAAGGATGTAAAAACAACTTTCCTGAACGGAACATTAAATGAAGAGATATATATGCAACCTCCCCAAGGTGTATTATGTAATACTAGACATATATGCAAATTGAATAAGGCAATATATGGACTCAAGCAAGCAACGAGATGCTGGTTTCAAGTATTTGAGCAAACGTTTAAAGAATGTGAGTTTGTAAACTCTCCAGTAGATAGATGCATATATATTCTCGATAAAGGTGATATCAAAGAAAACATATATGTACTGTTATATGTTGATGATGTAGTAATAGCAACAGGAGACATGGAAAGAATGAATAATTTCAAATTATATTTAAGTAAAAAATTTAGAATGACTGATTTAAATGAGATTTTATTGGTATCAGAATAGAAATGCTTAAAGATACAATTTATTTGAGCCAGGCTGCATATGTAAAAAGAATTTTAAATAAATATAACATGGATAGTTGTAACTCGGTTAGTACTCAGTTACCAAATAAATTGAATTTTGAGTTACTTAATTCAGATGAAGAATGTAATGCTCCATGTCGTAACCTTATCCGATTTTTAATGTACATTATGTTATTTACACGCCCAGATTTAACTGCATCTGTAAATATTTTGAGTAGATATAGTAGCAAGAATAATGCAGAATTATGGCAATGTCTAAAAAGGGTTGTTAGATATTTGAAGGGAACTGTTGACATGAAACTCGTTTTTTAAAACCCAATTTTTGAGAATACATTAGTTGGTTATGTAGATTCCGATTGGGGTAGTAATGAAGTAGATAGAAAAACTACAACGGGTTTCTTATTTAAAATGTTCGATGCCAACCTAATTTGTTGGAATACAAAACGACAGAATTCAGTCGCAGTTTCATCAACTGAAGCCGAGTATATGGCTCTATTTGAAGCTATAAGAGAAGCTTTACGGTTAAAAGCGCTTTCAAGTAGTGTTAATATTAAACTCAACAAATCAGTTAAAATTTATGAAGACAATCTGTATAAGTATTGCAAATAAAAAATAATATAAAATATCATTTTGCAAGAGAACAAGTAGAAAATAATGCGATTTCTCTCTTCACCAAGCCGTTACCAGAATGCTAGATCACTGAATAAGTCCCAGAATGTACACGACCCGCGAAAGAATAAGTTAAATTTTGAATATTATCATTTACTTTATTATTAAAGTAATGTTATGTTTGAGGAGGGCGTGTTGAAATATCATCAAGGTTCAAACAATAACATTACACTACACCAACTTATGTGTTATAAGATTATGTCAATCTGGTCGCACTTGAATCTGTTCTCCTTCTTCTTCTTAATAAGCCTAAGCTGTAACGTGGTGTCGATTTTGCATACGAAAAGAATAATCTTTAAATATAAAGTCAATCAATATATAAAACACAAATCAAACATTGAGAGTTATCATTTATTTATTTAATCTCGTTTTCTAATAAGTAATATAGGCAGAAAAAGAATTAAGAGAAATTTTAACATAAACAAATTCAATCTCCTGATTGGAAGACTGTACAATTTCAGACGAGTACGCCGAATCAACAGCGATCAAAACAGCACCACCCATTTGCTTTTTGGGTGGAACTACAACAAGGGAACTAGAAGGCACAGCAGTAGCAGCAGCAGCAGATGCAGCAGCAGCTGAAGTAGCCAACACTTTACTAGCTCCTCTTGTAACTACTTTATTGGCAATATTCCTGGAAACGGATGTTTGCCCGGACGGTTCGGAAACTACAACCGATATCGTGTTAGTAGATGTCCTAAACGATATCAGCTGCTGTGCATTTGGTGACATAGGGTCATTGTCGGAAGCCGGAACTGGTAGAGAACGATGTGTCGACGGACTGAGGGACGCGCCCTGAAAACTGGTCGGAGATTCAAATAAATGTTTAGAACTTCTGAATTGAACCTCCATCGCCAAAAGCTCTTTATGGAGCTTATGAACGCCAGCTGACAGGGTTTTAAACGCATCCGCAGTCCGTTTCATAAAACTACGTATCTCGAGCTCCAAGCCACGACACGAATCACAGCCCCATTTAAGGCCGCCACCCTGTGCAATACACATTTAAAGTGCATTACATTGTCAGACAGCCAACAGTAAAGAAAGTCTTCACTGGTCTTGCTGGGATTATTGCAATTATATTTGCAACAGACAGACATTATTAAATAATTGATTTATCACAAACAAATTATAAATCAATATGTAAATAAAAAGGGAAAAATGCTAAGTTAAGAGAGGCGTATACAAACCAAAGCAAAAGCTAACTGCAATATGCAAATTAGAATGAGAAAAAAGAGAAATTTTTTATTTTTTTTGTATTGTAACACACTACAACAAAAACTTGTCACAAGCGCGAAGTTAACGGCCGAGAGCTCGGTCAAAAGAGAAAGCAGAAGAATAGAGAGCACCAACACCACACAAACAAAAACAAAATATGAACTGTAAATTGAGAGCGCGGGTGGGAGCAAAAAAAATAGAACGAAATCAGAAACTAAGCAGCGCAACAACAAAATTATATTTGCGTTTGTTAAAGTTTTGATATTG
Source organism: Drosophila paulistorum (assembly GCA_018152135.1). Lineage (NCBI taxonomy): Eukaryota > Metazoa > Arthropoda > Insecta > Diptera > Drosophilidae > Drosophila > Drosophila paulistorum. The sequence goes on along the minus strand of JAECXG010000396.1, from coordinate 255,113 downwards.
ATATAAGTAAATTTTAATAAATTTAATCAAACTTCGCGATGAGTATAGCGTTTATTAAAAATTGGTAAAGGCAATGTATTTAAATTGAATATTATAAATTAACTTAACGAAAGAACGAAAGACAGTACTTAAGCGAGAGCGCAAAAAAAACACGACCGACTTCGATGAGTGACAATAATCATCTTTCTCAGGCATAACGAATGCCTTAACATTTTTTTAGATGCCTTTGCCGCTTTCCCTCTCCACTAACCATTCCGCTCAACGGGGCCACAACATAACCGTTGCTGTCTCTAAGAAACGGCAAAAGCTTCAAGGAGTAAATTTATAGTACTAAAGTCAATGGGAAATATATCGACAACGTAGATCGATATCACATTTTCGATCATAAATTTTGCGGTGCTCTCAATCATTAAGTTCCCTCTGCCTATAAGTTATGCTCGAGATCACGATACAGTTTTCCCCTCCCCCGCAAATCTTAAAAGGTCGTCCCTCTGACCAAAAACTTTGGGAAAATCGTGTTCAAAAAGCCCGAATTTGGTTCGAGTTCCCGATTTCATTTTGTTGTCTTTCCACTAGCTCCAATATTATTTTCCTTTGGTCTTTCAAAGCATTTTAAAATTTTAAATGCTTCACTTTATTAGTTCGTCATTTGAAAATACTAATAGGTTCATCATGAAACATATATTTTGTCCTATTTCTTTTCATTCCACAAAATAATTTTAAATAAAAATTCAGCTTGAATCGTATTATACAAACTATCAATAATTAAAGACTGTCATGAATGGATCCCAGTTTGTGAAATTTTTGATCAGCAGATGTAATAAAAATAAATCAAATGAAATTGCAACACTTTCTAAAGAATGCAATAATCACAATTTCATGGGATCTATTTGTAGAAAACATGCTTGTTTTTTTTGTCATCTCAAGGTGTTAGCTACTCCTGTTGTGACATAATGATTTTGGCAGCTAACGGAGACGACAGGCTCCCGCTTCCTGGCTCCCGGATTCTGTTATATGCGACGAGGCGCCATTTTCTGCAAATTATATTTATACATGATTGTATTTCGATTTACAAAAGCAAATAAATAATTAACCTGGGGACCAGTTTAGCCAATTTATTTTAGGTGGAAACCCTAAACATATTCCACACTTTCCAGCACTTGTTACTATGATTTATCAACACTTCTTTCCATGATTTTCCAAAACTGGAGAATATACAATTTTTTCAATTCATTGTGGTCAAGTAGGCTCTGAAAGACCTCATCTCACAATTGACTTCACTTGTTTGGAAGCAGTCAAAGAAGCAAGTTCAAATTTTTTCCTCTTTTTGCCTGGTCCTTCTCCTTTAAAGCATTTTAAAATTTACAATGCTCTCATTTATTCATTCACCATATGAACTCAGAGCTTCTTGTGATAGGCAACCTTTTAGGTCCATTAAGGTTAAGATATTTCAGTCATATAACATTTAGTTTCCTTATTTGTTTTCTTTCCATCAAAAGATATTATAATTTTCCTTAATAAGTATTCCAAGACCAAAGTTACATTATCGTTATCAATAGAAATATCATAAGTTCTCCCGATTTCATTTTGTTGTCTTTCCACTAGCTCCAATATTATTTTCCTTTGGTCTTTTAAAGCATATTAAAATTTAAAATGCTTCACTTTATTAGTTCGTCATTTGAAAAAATACATGTCAACTGACATTTTCTGTTCGCTGGATTAAGGGTAAGGTTCATCATGAAACATATACTTTGCCATATTTCTGTTCATTCCATAAAATAATTTTAAATAAAAATTGCGTTTGAGATTGTTCGCTGTTTGTGCAAACTAATGAACTTAGATTTGCTGCTGTGTTAATGGTCCCAAGCAACCAAAGTTATTTTCCTTCAGTAGCTGCTGTGTATCCTTTCACCCTCAGCTTGAAAACAAATATTTTATAGCCTCCTTCACGGTTTTTATCTTGCTATGGAAATTGAGATAAGGATCGAAAAGTTGCAAAATTTTCCACACATTGACGCACATTGAGAACACTTTGGTCCTGTGGGAATTTCTTATTTGCCCAAAAACCCGCATCTCAAGAGATTTGCACATTGATTTCTCAAAACTGTTTACTACCCAGTGGCGGAAATGCTCATTATTACATCGATTACTAACCGAATACAAGCTCCATTACTTTCTTAATGAATGGTAGCGTTTTCTACTAGGTGCATGAAATTATTGAATTTTGTAATGCAGAAAGTAACGACGCACAGTTGGGCCTCTACTCGGATAGAATACTTCAGAGGTTTTTAGTAATTGGGAATAAATGATAATTTTTACAAAAAATCGCAACTTCAATACTGAATATGGGGCGATTTCAACAATGGATCTTGTTTTATCTTAAACTTGAAGAGTTTTAAAAATTTGCTAAATATTGGCGTTTTTTAACTGTGGTGAAATACAACTAACAAGTATCAACTAGTATCACTACCGGATATCTTACCTTTCAGATGTACATGACCTGCGACACCGATGCGTAAGCCATAAAACTGAGACAACCTTTTTATTTCCGTTTACCTAATTGGATGTAAATATTAAGTTTTTTCCTAATTAATACAAAAAAGGTAAACACGTTTTTTTGTTCTACCTAAAAAATATAACATAAAGAGCTAATTGCTCCTCCCGTTTGCGTCAGTTTATTTTTAACTTCAAAAGTGTTAAACGAAATTACAAACACTTCCTCAACGTTAGGGTTACGACTTAGACGATTCAACGAGTGAGGTGAACTGCTACGAATATGGAATTTCTCCGTTTCATTGCAGAATAAGGTATATGCATTTTATGTTGAAGCTTGCTTACACATCTCGTGGGGATATTCAGAGCATGAAGGAGATTATAAAAGCTGAATTCTCTCGGAAGCTGGGGCTGAAAATTGGCTGCCCAAAGTACGGATACGGAAACCAACGAATGATGGAAATACTTCAAGGAGATTTTTTGTAAATAACGAAATAACATATTTTATAACAGGTGTTAGTCAAGAGATTATTAAAAGGTTGTCTGTTATCTTGAACGTTATAAACTGCAAGGAAATGGTAAATGGGGAAAAATTTGAAGAATATGCTTCAAAAACTGCTCAACTTTTGACTGAATTGTATCCGCAAAAAAAACTTACCCCAACAGTACACAGGATTTTGGCTCACGAAAAGGATTTAATAAAATATCAGTGTTTACCAATTGGAATAGAAGCACAGGAATGTAAAAACAAGGAGTACAAGAGGTTCAGATATACTAAAACATTAATAACTTCTAGTGTTAGACAAAATAAAGACCTTTTTAAAATGCTGGCAGCCTCTTCGCACCAATTTATTGCATCACGAAACGATTTGGAAAATATCAACTTCATTCCCGAAATGTTGAGTTGAGTGAAAATTATTTTGAAAAAAATCAGCCAACAATAGCAAATTTTCAAAACTAACCTAAAAAAAATGTACATTTTTATTTTTTACTTTTTGTAATTATGTTAGAAAATTAAATTAAAACATTAAAACAAAAATTGTTACATAGTCATTTAAAGCAACGAAAAATTTCGTTTGTGATTGCAAAAAAACCGGTTTCGCTCAATTTTATAAAGGAAAAACATGCTTGGAAATATTTTCTGACTTTAAATTTTTAACGTTTTATTTTAACGTTTCATTTGATTTAACATTTTGAAACGCCCTTTATGTATACTATATGACGGATCCTTCTAGATAAGGGGTATCTAAATCAAAAACGTGCCCACAAAGCGTCGCTACAGTTCCCTCCGTCCACCTCTGTTACAGGTGCTAATTATCGCTTGAATGCAATTGCAGTCAGAAGAAGAGGTCAATGGGAAATATATCGACTAGGTAGATCGATATCACATTTTCGATCATAAATTTTGCGGTGCTCTCAATCATTAAGTTCCCTCTGCCTATACGTGGTGCCCGAGATCACGATACAGTTTTCCCCTCCCCCGTAAATCTTAAAAGTGCGTCCCTCTGATCAAAAACTTTGCGTAAATCGTGTTCAAAAAGCCCGAATTTGGTTCGAGTTCATTCATTCAGCTTGAATCGTATTATACAACCGATCAATAATTAAAGACTGTCATGAATGGATCCCATACGATTTGGAAAATTGCAACTTTAGTCCCGAAATGTTGAGTTTATTAGATATTGATGCAAATATTAAAAATTATTTTGAAAAAAATCAGCCAAAAATAGCAAATTTTCAAAACTAACCTACAAAAAATTTACAAAATTTTTATTTCTTACTTTTTGTTATGTTAGAAAATTAAAATAAAACATTCAAAATTGTTACATAGTCATTTAAAACAATGAAAAACTTCGTTTGTAATTGCAAAAAACCGGGTTTCGCTTCATTTTATAAAAGAAAAACATGCGTGGAAATATTTTCTGACTTTGACCTTTTAACGTTTCATTTTAACGTTTCATTTAATTTAACATTTCGAACCGCCCTTTATGTATATTATATGACTGATCCTTCTAGATAAAGGGTGTCTAAATCAAATACGTGGCAAAAAACCACAAAGGTCAGATGTCGCTACAGCTCCCTCCGTCCACCTCTGTTACAGCTGAACAGAAAGTCTGCAGTGAGCTCGACTCTCTTTCTCTTCAAATTTGAGTGATGTAATGTGCCTAACAAGGAATCGTCACCCACTGTTACTCCTTGACTTAGCCATTGTTGTGCTCTTGTTGACATAACGAATGCCTTTTTTTGAGATGGCTTTGTTGCTTTCCCTCTCCACTAACCATTCCGCTCAACGAGGCCACAACATAACCGTTGCTGTCTCTAAGAGATGGCAAAAGCTTCAAGGAGTAAATTTGTAGTACTAAAGTCAAGGGAATATATATCGACTACGTAGATCGATATCACATTTTCGATCATAAATTTTGCGTGCTCTCAATCATTAAGTTCCCTCTGCCTATAAGTCATGCTCGAGATCACGATACAGTTTTCCCCTCCCCCGTAAATCTTAAAAGGTCGTCCCTCTGACCAAAAACTTTACGAAAATCGTGTTCAAAAAGCCCGAATTTGGTTCGAGTTCATTCATTCAGATTGAATCGTATTATACAAACTATCAATAAATAAAGACTGTCATGAATGGATCCCATACCAGTTTGTGAAATTTTTGATCAGCAGATTTAATGAAAATAAATCAAATGAAATTGCAACACTTTCTAAAGAATGCAATAATCACAATTTCGTGGGATCTATTTGTAGAAATCATGCTTGTTATACCCTTGCAAAAAGGGTATATTAATTTTGGTCAGAAGTGTGCAAAGTTTATATATTCTTGATCAGCACGACGAGACGAGTTCAAATAACCATGTCCGTCCGTCCGTCCGTCCGTCTGTCCGTCCGTCTGGATCGATGCGAACTCCTCCTAGACCGTAAGAGCTAGAGAGCTGAAATGCTTTGCACGTAGGCTGGTATATATTGCAGGGTTTGTATATCTCGGATTCAGTCGGATCGGACCACTTTATCATATAGCTCCCATACAAACGGCAAAGTCACGAACAGTGATTTTTCAAAATAACTTCGTTATTTTATCAGCAATTGCCATAAAAGTTGGTATTGGTCAGTTTTGTGTTCTTATTAATAATTGTGCTAAATTTGATCAAGATCGGGTGACTATATCATATAGCTCCCATACAAACGGCAAAGTCACGAACAGTGACTTTTCTCAATAACTTCGTTACTTTTTAAGCTATTGTCGTGAAATTTAATATAAGTAAGTTTAGTGTAACTATAAACCACTGTGCTAAATTTGATCAAGATCGGGTGACTATATCATATAGCGCCCATAAGAACGATCGGTCAAAAACAGTGACTTTTGTCAATAACTTCGTTACTTTTGATGCGATTGCTTTCAAATTTAACATTTGTCAGTTTAACATATCTGTTAATGACTGTGCCGAATTTGGTAAAGATAGGGTAACTATATCATATAGCTCCCATAGGAAGGATCGGTGGAAAACAGTGACTTTCATCAGAAAGTTCGTTCGCAAACATTACCCTTTTTAGATAAAACAGTTAGTTTAGATAAAAGAGTTACTAACGAACTTGCAAGGGTATACATACTTTGACGCGGTCGAAGTTAGCCCAGACCCTCTGGTTTTTTTCTCATCTCAAGGTGTTAGATACTCCTGATGTGAGACAATGACTTTGGCAGCTGACAGAGACGACAGGCTCCTGCTTCCTGGCTCCAGTATTCTGTCATATGCGACGAGGCGTGCAAAAATCCTTTTTCTCGCACATTTTTCAAATTCATCCCCCCGTTGCTTCTTGCCCTAACACTCTCGGCACCATCAACACTTATTAATATTTTCAATTTTTCACTAAAATTGCCTATAATTTTCAAGTGGTAGTGTGTGTGTATGGAATTTTTGCCCTTGTAGTTTGTTGGCTAACGGCTGCGCCCTTGCGGAGCCCCAATCTGCTCGCTTTGTATGATGCGGCCTTCGGATGATTTCTACCGAGGCGGCTTTGAGACACTGGCGATTTGGAAGGAATGAGATGACCAGGTTGACTTCAATCCAGTTGCTTTATTTTCTTAACCTAAAACTATAGTACAATTGTATGCGGGCAGAGAAGGTGCAACCACATCGTTCGAGATTAATTTCAAGAGTAAAATTCAAGTACAGCAAACCACGCTGTCTTTTACACAATCAAAGTTCTGGAAATTTCCATAGAAGAAATAAGAAAGAAAAGAATTGAAGTAACGGATCTCCAAGTTTGTCACTTCAAAGTAACTTGCGCTGTTCTTGGTCTCTCTCTCTCTTCGGTCGTTTTCTCTTTTAGCAAAGAGAGTCTGGCTTCAGTTGAAGCCCAAACATTCTCCCCCCTTTGATGATGACGATCTTCATCATCAAATTCACGTCCTGAAGACTCCTGCGAAAAGAAAACTGAAACGAGAAAGTAACAATTTAACGCTTAGGTGTAGGGCTGGTGTCATTCTCCATCCAATTCTCCTGAATAGGCAATGGACAGAGTTTGGCTACCGGTCGTTTCATGAGTCCCTTGACTGTCTTCAAAGTCATCACTCTCACTAGTCCATCGGGTCCTGCATGAGTCTCCATAACCCGACCTAGAGGCCATTGATGAGAAGGGAATCGCTCGTCACTGATGAGCACTATGCATCCAACTGTTAGATTTTCCTTGGTCTGCACCCATTTTGGTCTCCTTTGTAATCGTGATAAATATTCCGAATTCCATCTTCTCCAAATCTGTTGTGTAATATTGACAATTCTTCCATCGATCAATCAGAGTAACTTTAGACAATTCCGGAGCAGGAGGTGCTAAAGGCGTTTCACCCATCAGAATGTGACCGGGTGTTAATACCATTAAATCGTCAGGATCATTTGATAGGGGACATAACGGTCTTGAATTTAAACAAGACTCAATCTGTGCCAACACAGTTGCCATTTCCTCGAATGTTAAAACTTGTCCTCCGAGAGTTTTCTTCAGATGATACTTCATGGACTTCACTCCAGCCTCCCACAATCCACCAAAGTGTGGCGCTGATGGTGGGTTGAAATGCCAGTTGATTCCTTTTCTCAATAATGTTGGCGCAATATGTTTCGTAACAATATGCCAGTTTGTCCACTTGCAATTTTTTGTTGGCTCCAATAAAATTAGTACGCAGTCACTATAAACGTCTGTGCATAGGCCACGTCTGCCAATGAAACGGTTAAATGCTGCTATAAACGCATCTGAGGTCAGATCTCCAACTGGTTCCAAATGAATGGCCTTCGTCACTAGACATACGAACACAGCAATATATCCCTTCTGGGATACACGTCCTCTTCCTTTGCAGGGTGAAATATTTACGGGTCCAGCGTAGTCCACTCCAACGGATGAGAATGCTCTAGAATTTTCTGACCTGCAAATTGAGGCTTCATCTTAATACATTTATGAATTGCAACCCGAACTGCATTGCGTCCATTAACAATCCAGAATTTCTTCCTTATAAAATTCAGCGTTAGTGAGGTTCCACCATGCAAGGTGCAAATATGACTGTAAGATATGACCAGATTTGTGAAAGGATGTTTATACGGTAGTATATAAGGATATTTTTCATTTATGGGCAACAGGGAATCTCGAAGCCTGCCTCCGAGACGTAAACACGTTCGTTCGAATCAAAATACGGATTAAGAGACAGTAGTATGCTGTCCTTTGCTATAACCCTTCCTTCCGATAGCGCCTTCCATTCAGAGTTAAAACAATCCTTCTGCACCATTCTAATCAATTCACGTAGGCCCTCTTCTAATTCCACAATTGAGAGTCCTCTTCGTTCTGCCACAGATGTACGACAATTATATACGAAACGTTTTATATATGATATAATCCAGACGAGTCGTGTATACGATGAATACTTGCTGATAAATGCTACACTTGCTACACTTCTTCCACTGATATCTTATGGCACTTCACCTTTATGACATCAGTGTCAACAACCGACAGCGAATCCTGATCAATAGCATCACAAGGCCAATTGATGTCTGATTCTTGTAACTATGATGGTCCATGCCACCATAATTCACACGATGCCAACTTGGTTGCACTCATGCCACGGCTTAGATAATCTGCAGGGTTATCTTTCGAGGCGACGTGTATCCATTGCCCTTCGTCTGAGATTTTACGGATTTTGTTTATTCGATTGGACACTTACTAATAAGTATTCACCGGAATACTTTCCACTTGGCAGCTCCACCACGGATCCAACTGATGGTTATCATAGAATCTGACCAAAAAATAGTGTTCGAATAATTAATGTTAATTCTTAGATTCTCTTTTAGATACTTATACATTTTGGCTGCTTCAAGCGCAGCACACAACTCTGCCCTAGGTATGGTTAGTTGTTGTTTAGTTGGCGATGCTCTCACCTTTGACATTAGCAACTCTGTGTGACACTTATCTTCTCCAATTGGGAAGCGCAAGTAAGCCGTAGCTCCATATGTTCGTGACGAGGCATCGCAAAACAGGTGCAATTCAGCCACACCACCCGGTAGTCCCCATGTAACATGCCGTGGTATTCGTATAGTTACTATGTTTGGTAACTCCTTCACGAATTTCTCCCATTCTCTCTTAATAGTGTCCGGTAGTGGGCTATCCCAGCCAATTTTCTCCTTCCACAGTTGCTGCATGAGAATTTTGGCAGTAATCATTATCGGACTAAGCCATCCCATGGGATCAAACAGTCGTGCAATTGCTGATAGTATTGTCCTCTTTGTAGTATGCTCATTGTTGGAAAGACATTCAAAGCAAAACGGAACTCATCTTCTTTAGGACTCCAGTAGAGACCTAAAGTGGGAATAGTATCATTACCTTCTACGTGTAACATTCCGCTTGATTCTCGATGCTCAACTGGTATGTTCTCTAATAGCTTTGGGCAATTACTCGCCCACTTCCGTAGTTCTAGTGCACCCTCCAATCATTTGGTTCTTGACATCCTCCGTCTCTGCAATACTTTCGCCACCAGACAGCACGTCATCTACATACATTTCATGATTCACAACATCCACCGCTAGTGGATACTCCTCGCTTTCATCCATAGCTAATTGTTTCATAACTCTCATGGCTAAATAAGGTGCGGAGCTAAATCCAAACATTACCGTTGTGCAGGCATATTCTGCCACATGATCACAAGTGTCCGGATTCCAGAGAATAAGTTGGTACTGCGCGTCGTCGTGTGGAATATTAATACATGTGTACATTTTTTCAACATCCGCCATAAATACCCATTTTAGCCCACGCCAATTGAGAATGATTCCTTGAAGATGTACGTGCAATTGTGGACCAATTGTTAAACTCTCATTAAGTGATTTTCCATTACTCCTCTTGTTCGATCCATCAAAGACAACTCGTACCTTCGTCGTTGATGACGATTACTTTATGACTGGGTGATGCAGTAGGTAACTATGATCGACTCCTTTCAATGCAGGATTGCCCGTCTTACTAGTTCGTGACGTTACACGTTCCATTTGACCAAGCTCCAGATACTCATTTATCGTGCCAACATAAGCGTTCTTCAAACTCGCATCGGTACGCAACCGTCTGTCCAGAGAATGTAATCGTTTTAGCGCGACCTTATATGATTCTCCAATTACCATTGATTCGTCCAAGTAAGTAAGAAAAGGAAGACGAACAACATATTTCCCAGACGGCATTCGGCTATGTGTCTTAACGAAGAAATCTTCGCACCAGTTATCCTCTACTGAAACCCCACGTGGCTCCTCGTCGAATTGTTCTAGCTCCCAAAACTTACATAACAATTGTTCAAGTATCTCATCAGCTTCCTTCTTTCGTACCGTTATGGTGTAGGACGATCTCCTACGAGCTTCTTGATTCGTTTTTCCTGATACTATATATCCCAAATGCGTATTTTGCGACAGAGGCACACCACGTATTCCTCGATGCACTTCTCCTAACATCAGCTCATCGTAGACGTCATTTCCCAGCAAAATATCAACTCCTTGTGGACTGAAGAAGTTAGGGTCGGCCAACGGTAAGCCCTTCAGATGAGTCCACTCTTCAAATGGCAGTCGTTTGATTGGCATGCGCTTACTCACTAGGGGTATTACAGTAATCGTCATGTAAGCCTGTTTGCGCCGCAAACGTAGCTGCTGAGCTGCATTCTCTGAAATGAACGAAACTTGTGAACCTTGATCCAAAAACGCTCTAAACTGTAAGGGATAGCCTTCTATCGACTCTACCCAAACCATTGCTGTTGGTAATATTTTCTCGTCTTTATGCCTTACCGCAATTTCTGTTGTACTTTTTCCAATTAAAGCATTCGCAGATGCTGTTGGGATAACTCCCTTCCTTAGTGTGCCAAGCGACATCTCGCATCCTGACTTGTCTACATGGAGTAGTGTATGATGCCGTCCTTGACATTTTTCACAATTTACCGCACTGTCACATGCATCTATTCGGTGATTTGGTCTAAGGCATCTAAAACACAGTCGATGCCTCACAACACATGCCTTTCGTTCCGATTGCCTCATCTCCTGGAATATCCTACATACTCCGATAAGGTGTGCATCCCCTTGACACACAATGCATAGGTCTGTCTCTCGAGTAACAAATGAAGCCTTTGTGTAGTTCTGGTTAACTCGTAACCCATGTACACCTGGCTTTGCATTCCGATGTCTATCCCGTGATAGAGTTCCCTCGATATTACCTGCTGACGCCGTAATCATTGTTCTGTACTGCGTTTCAAGATACTGACTGAGCTCCTCAAAGCTCGGCAGATTCTGCGTTGAAGATATTGACCGCTCCCAATCCACTCTTAATTGATTCGGTAATCTCTTCATCATGTAGTACACTAAAATTTCAGACTGTTGTCGCACATTCACACCAGTCTTCTCCAATGAATTCACACATGAGCGGGAAGTTTGCACAAATCTTCTCAAACTTTCCGCATCTCCATATTTTATTGGTAATTGCTGATCGAACACATCCATGTAATGTAAAAATAACACTCGCTTGTTATCATACAAATTCATCAACATTCTCAAAGCCACTTCATAGTTCGCCGATATTAGCGTTAGATGTTCAATATCCTTAGCTGCGTCTCCAACCAATGAATCCTTCAAATAATGAAAACGATGTAAGTCCGTCAGCTTGTCGCAGTGGTGTACTCTTGTTAAAAACACCACCTTAAACGTCGGCCACTCAATAAATTTCCCGCTGAAGGTAGGCAGTTTAACTGTTGGGAGTTTCACTTCCTCCAAACTTGGTCCCATGTGTTCATGCACCGTCTGATGCAAACAAGACTCATCAAAGGCAGTCGACGCCGGGATTCTCCGATCCTTATGTCTCTGCAACTCGTTTCGAATCTCAGCTACTCCCATTATGTAGGTTTCTTCAAAACAGTCTCTGATGTCTTTGTCAAAATATCTGCCCTTTATCTCTTCATTATCTCATTCTTGCACCAGTTGATGATTGCGCTGAAAATCTGCGTGAAGGTGGGCCATCGAGTCCAATCTGGCTTTCAGATGACTCTCGGTTTGTCCCGCCTCATCCGATTTATACCGCGCCAATGACTTCTCCAGCGAAGTGGGCAATGTGATTTGCTCCGTAACCAACGGTAACAGTTTTTCAGCCATAATGAACACCTACCCAAACACATCAACGTTAAATTGTACTCACCCGAATCAGTCAATCCACTGGCAATCACACTCTAAATCCAATCGCCAAGATCATTCCTCCCGGGTTTCGGCACCAAAAATATGTTGGCTATCGGCTGCGCCCTTGCGGAGCCCCAATCTGCTCGCTTTGTATGATGCGGCCTTCGGATGATTTCCACCGAGGCGGCTTTGAGGCACTGGCGATTTGAAAGGAATGAGATGACCAGGTTGACTTCAATCCAGTTGATTTATTTTCTTAACCTAAAACTATAGTACAATTGTATGCGGGCACAGAAGGTGCAACCACATCGTTTGAGATTAATTTCAAGAGTAAAATTCAAGAACAGCAAACCACGCTGTCTTTTACACAATCAAAGTTCTGGAAATTTCCATAGAAGAAATAAGAAAGAAAAGAATTGAAGTAACGGATCTCCAAGTTTGTCACTTCAAAGTAACTTGCGCTGTTCTTGGTCTCTCTCTCTTCGGTCGTTTTCTCTTTCAGCAAAGAGAGTCTGGCTTTAGTTGAAGCCCAAACATAGTTGTTGCCTCCAAGGTGACTTTTAGCAGGGAGAGAGGGGAAATGATATAAGGAGAGGAAGGAAATTCCAGCTTTTCCTGCCGCTGATAGTTAATTGTTTATAAAATTGCAACAGCTATTCACCGTGAAATAAATCGCTAGGGGGGCTCTAGGGGCAGTAAAGGGTTATCAACAACAACAAACAAAAAAAAAAAAAAATAAATAAATGAACCATTGAAATTTATTTTCGACAGATGTCAAAAAACTTAACAAATATTTGTAGTCCAGCAAAATACTTTCAAAAATGCGCAATTTTCTGCAAGATATATTTTTAAATGATTGCATTTCGATTTACAAAAGCAAATAAATAAATAACCTGGGAATTAGTTTAGCCAATTTATTATAGGTAGAAGCCCTAAACATATTCCACACTTTCCAACACTTGTTACTATTATTTATCAACACTTCTTTCCATTTTTTTCCAAAACTGGAGAATATACTATTTTGTCAATTCATTGTGGTCAACTACGCCCTGAAAGTGGTTGCCAATTTGTTATAGGCGGAAACCCTAAACGAATTTCACACTTTCCAGCACTTGTTTCTTTGATTTGTCAACACTTCTTTCCATGATTTTCCTAAACTGGAGAATATGCAATTTTTTCAATTCATTGTGGTCTAGTAGGCTCTGAAAGTTTTTGTTAGACCTCATCTCACAATTGACTTCACTTGTTTGGAAGCAGTCAAAGAATCAAGTTCAAATTTTTTCCTCTTTTTGCCTGGTCCTTCTCCTTTAAAACATTTTAAAAATTACAATGCTCTCATTTATTCATTCACCATTTGAACTGAGCGCTTCTTGTGAAAAGCAACTTTTTAGATCCATTAAGGTAAAGACGTTTTAGTCATATAACATTTAGTTTTCTTATTTGTTTTCTTTCCATCAAAAGATTTTAAAATTTTATTTAACTATACTTAGACGGCATACAATTTTTTCCTTAATATTTGCAAGACCAAAATTACACTATCGTTATCAATAGAAATATCGTAAGTTTTCCTGATTTCGTTTTGTTGTCTTTCCACTAGCTCCAATATTATTTTCCTTTGGTCTTTTAAAGCATTTTAAAATTTAAAATGCTTCACTTTATTAGTTCGTCATTTGAAAAAATACATGTCAACTGACATTTATTTTCCCCACATATATTTTTCCCTATTTCTGTTCATTCCATAAAATAATTTTAAATAAAAATTGCGTTTGAGATTGTTCGCTGTTTGTGCAAACTAATGAACTGTAAGATTCCAATTATTTACAAAGTCCGTTAAATGCTCACGCATATACCGAAACCAGTATTGTAGTATCGATTGTTAGTGATAAGTATCGATTGTTAGTAATAAGTATCGATTGTTAGTACTAAGTATCGATTGTTATCGATAAGTCATCGATAGGTGGCGAGACAGCCGGTCTCTTCTCTTCCGGCGACGCAACGAGCAAGTTGCCTCTGCGCAGAAAACCAAAAATCAAATCCGAAAAATACAAACTAATCCTTATCATTTTTACCCAATAATTAGGTGTTTACAACTCAGAAGTGGGATGACCACCCGAAACGCACAGGACACGGCAGGCCACACGTTCCACATCTAGGACGGCCGCCTCCACGCCCACCGCTGCTGATATACCCACTGCTGTGACTGCCGCTGCGGTACCGGCTACCACTGGAGCCGCCGCTGCTGCAGTACCGAGGGCTGCTGTGCCGACTGCGGCCACATCCGCCCCTGCCGGGCCCGCCGCTGCTATACTCGCCACGGCTTGGCCAACTGCCGGGCCAACTGCTGACACATCTGCCCCTGCCGGGCCAACTGCTGACACATCCGCCTCTGCCGGGCCAACTGCTGACATACTCGCCCCTGCCGTGCCAAATGCTGACACATCCGCCCCTGCCGGGCCAATTGCTGACACATCCGCCTCTGCCGGGCCAACTGCTGACATACTCGCCCCTGCCGGGCCAACTGCCGACACATCCGCCCCTGCCGGGCCAACTGCTCACATACCGCTGATATACTCGCCCCTGCCGGGCCAACTGCTGCCACATCCGCCCCTGCCGGGCCCACTGCTGCCGGGCTAACCGCTGTCGCATCCGCCCCTGCTGGGCCAACTGCTGCCATACTCGCCCCTGCCGGGCCAACTGCTGACACATGCGCCCCTGCTGGGCCAACTGCTGCTATACTAGCCCCTGCTGGGCCAACTGCTGCCACACTCGCCCCTGCTGGGCCAACTGCTGCTATACTAGCCCCTGCTGGGCCAACTGCTGCCACACTCGCCCCTGCTGGTCCAACCGCTGATATACTCGCCCCTGCCGGGCTGACTGCTGACATACTCGCCCCTGCTGGGCCAACTGCTACCACACACGCTCCTGCTGGGCCAACTGCTGCTATACTAGCCCCTGCTGGGCTAACCGCTGATCTACTCGCCCCTGCCGGGCCGACTGCTGCCATACTTGCCCCTGCCGGGCCCACTGCTGACACATCCGCCCCTGCTGGGCCCATTGCTGACACATCCG
The DNA here is from genome assembly GCA_018152135.1 of Drosophila paulistorum. NCBI lineage: Eukaryota > Metazoa > Arthropoda > Insecta > Diptera > Drosophilidae > Drosophila > Drosophila paulistorum. Next base: position 239,892 of record JAECXG010000396.1, on the reverse strand, counting down.
CCCCTGCCGGGCCCACTGCTGACACATCCGCCCATGCTGGGCCAACCCCTGTTAAACTTGCCCCTGCTGGGCCAACTGCTGCCATACTCGCCCCTGCTGTGCCAACTGCCGCCATACTCGCCCCTGCCGGCCCCGCTGCGGCTATATTCGCCCCTGCTGTAACCGCTGCCGCCGCACCCGCCCACGCTGTACCCACCGATGTGGTGTCCGCCGCTTACAGGCCACTTCTGCAGACTGCCGCCGCTGCACCCGCTGCCGCTTCTGATCCCGACGCGGACCCATGGGAAGAGATGCCCGCTTTGGTGCCCTCCGTATCGACTGCCGCGGCCGCCATCGCACCGGCCACTTCCGCCTTCCCCAGCCTGGATGAGCAACTGGTGACGCTGCAGAAACAACATGAGTTGCTACAGCTACAGCATCAAATCCTCAAACTGCAGCAAGGGATTGACGAATTCCAAGCACCGAGGCAGCAAGTCAGTGACGTGAGTGTCATTGAGAGCATGGTGGCTCGATTTTCAGCGGATACCGCATACGGAAATGGCTGAACGACCTGGAAGACGCATTTGAAATCCTGCAGTTGAACGACCGCCTACGTTTGGTCGCATGCCGTCGTATGCTGGAAGGTACGGCGGCGGTGCTGCTGCGCACGGTATCGGTGCACAGCTACGAAGAATTGAAGGCAATCCTCTTGCGAGAATTTGGACGCTCGTGTAGCATCGAGGAAGTGTACCACGCTCTGCCTGGCCGGCGCATCAAGGCATGCGAGGGATGTTTAAGATTCGCAATCGAGATGCAGGAGATTGCCATGAATGCTCCGATTCCGGAGAACGAGCTGGTCGACCTGATCATTGATGGATTGAACTGAAGCCCCTACTGGAACGCTACGAGCGCCTCCGGATGCAGGCCGCTGCCTTCAGACAAAGCAATAGCGTGAAGGCGCAGCCAACAACAACTGCCGTGGCGCCTGGAAACAAATCGTCAGGCACCGTCACGAGTGAGACCAGATGCTTCAACTGCTCAGGATGGGGGCATTACAAGAGTCAATGCCCGAAACCAATGAGACCTCCGAATTCATGTTTCAAGTGTGGCATAGTGGGCCACATCTACAGAAACTGCCCGTCTCGAATTGGAAATGCCACCAATATCACTGCTCCTGCCGCCGCTGATGAAGCAGGAGATCGACTAGACCATTTACAACTGGTGAGTGTTGCTTTTGTTAGTGATGAAGTGCAAGATAGGAAATTTATAAATATGTTTTCTCTCCTTGATTCGGGCAGTCCAAAGAGTTTTATCCGTCAATATGAAGTCCTTTCCAACTGCCGTCTTAGCCCCCGTACATTGAACTGCTGTGGTTTAGGAAATAGCCAACTTCTGTCCTTAGGCCAAGTCCAGTGTAGGGTTCGCCTCCGCAACACACAGACAATACATAAGTTTGAAGTCCTGACGAACCAAGCAACCGAACTGCCGATGATTATAGGTAGAGATCTTCTCTATAAAATTAATATTAGACTCTGTAAACTGAAAGAACTGAAATATGAAAAAGAATCGTTGATACTCATGAATAAACCGACTGAATGTATAAATCCAAAACTTACTGCTGTTCTGAAGTCTTTTAATATATTGAGGAAAGACCTAGCGGTACTACCGCACGACAGGAATGAGATTGTATCTGCCGAATTGTTGTCTGATTCTCCCCTTCTAGAAACTTCTGCTGTACCTTCGGAAACACTGAATGATGCACTTATGGCGATAAATGCCATTGAGCTCCCTGCTATCAGTGAGTTAGACTTTGATATAGAGCCCACGTTACGGGAAGAGCAAACCGCAGCCCTTAAGTCTATTATTTCCACTTCGTATGTACAAGTTGATCCAGATTTAATCAAGCCCATGAACTACGAGATGAAAATAGAATTGACTAGCCAAACTCCGATTAACTGCCGCCCCCGCCGTCTGTCGCACCACGAACGCATCGAGGTGCGTGAGATTTGTGACGATCTCTTGAAAGCTGGTATTATTCGCCACAGTAGTTCTCCTTACGCTGCCGCTATTGTCCCTGTCCGGAAAAAGGACAACACGATGAGGAAATGTGTAGATTAAACCGTTAAACAAAATTACAGTTCGAGATCATTTTCCGATTCCTCTGTTAGATGATTGCATTGAACATCTGGGTGGCAAATCATTCTTCACTATCTTGGACTTGAAGAACGGTTTCCACCATGTGGAACTCAATCAAATATACTGCCTTTGTAACCCCTGATGGCCAGTTTGAATATGTACGCATGCCCTTCGGACTTTGTAATGGCCCTTCCGTGTTCGCTAGATTCGTTTATTTTGTCCTTAAGGAATTTATAAACCGAGGTCAACTGGTGATATATATGGACGATATTCTAGTCGCGTCGCATGACTTTGAAACCCACCTTGAGATTCTGAAGGAAATATTGTGTGTTAAGAGTGAACGGGCTATGCCTGAAGCTGACTAAATGCTGTTTTGCGTATAGGGAACTAGAGTACTTGGGCTACTTTGCCAATTCCGCCGGTATCACGCCTAAACCAGCTCATATCCAGGCGATACGGGATTTGCCCATTCTAAGGAATAGCAAGTAATTAGAGCGTTGCTTAGGCCTATTCTCATACTTCCGCCGATTTGTATCAGGTTTCGCTAAGATTGCGTGTCCGCTGTCCCGATTGTTAAGAAAAGATACCCCTTATGTCTTCTCCGAGGAATGCCTTGAAGCTTTCCGAAACCTGAAGTTGAAATTGATCGAATCCCACGTGTTATCTATTTACAACCCGAAGTCTGAAACAGAGTTACACTGCGATGCTAGTTCAATTGGTTTCGGAGCAGTGCTCCTCCAGAAACAAACAGACGGTAAATTACACCCAGTGTCCTACTTCTCTAAGATGGCCTCCGCCGCTGAATCGAAACTACACAGTTATGAGCTAGAGACGTTAGCTATCGTGTATTCCTTAAAACGTTTTGAGACATACCTTAAGTTCATCCCGTTCAAAATCGTGACCGATTGTAATTCCCTTGCGCTGACACTGAAAAATGGTGGACATTCCGCCAAGATTGCTCGCTGGGCCCTGCTGTTGGAAAACTATAACTACACGATTGTACACCGCTCGGGGGTTGGTATGCCCCATGCTGATGCTCTAACCAGAATAGAAACTGCATACCTTGACGATATAAACCTCGACTTCCAACTGCAGTTAACCCAGAACCGGGACCCTGAGATTGTCAAACTCCGAGATGAGTCAGAGAAATATGAGATAGCGAATTTCGAACTGCGAGACGGAGTAAAGTACCACCTTTCCCCGACGAGTGTACCCCAACTTTATGTCCCTTCCGAAATGATAAATCATGTCATACGAGTATTGCACGAGAAGCTTGGCCATATGGCCACGGAGAAATGTTGCACACAGATCAAGAAGCATTACTGGTTCCCGTGTATGAAGTCTTATGTTAACAATTACATTAAAAATTGCCTCAAGTGTATCTACTACTCAGCGTCCGCTTCGGACAACCGTGTCACGCTACATAGTATTCCGAAAGTGCCCCTTCCGTTTGATACCATTCATATTGACCATCTGGGGCCCCTTTCGTCCATACGCTCTAAGAAAAAGTATCTTCTGGTTGTCATTGACGCTTTCACCAAATTTGTGAAACTTTACCCTGCCGCCACGACTAATTCACGTGAAGTATGTCAGACATTAGAATCTCAGTATTTCGCAAATTACAGTAGACCCCGCCGAATTATCAGCGATCGAGGTACCTGCTTTACTTCCTCCGAATTTGAAGAATTTCTGAAGGCCAATAATATAATTCATGTGCTGAATGCCACTGCCTCACCCCGGGCCAACGGCCAAGTTGAGCGGGTTAACCGTGTTTTGGGCCCCATGTTTGGTAAACTAACGGAACCTGTGGACCACGCAGATTGGGTCCAACAACTGCCGAACATAGAGTTTGCATTGAATAACTCCGTCCACTCCACAACCAAATTTGCCGCACCTCTGCAGACTGCCGCCGCTGCACCCGCTGCCGCTTCTGCACCCGCTGCCGCCTCTGCACCCGCTGCCACTGCTGTACCCGCTGTCACTGCTGTACCCACCCCCGCTGCACCCGCTGCCACTGCTCTACCAGCCGCCGCTGCCGCCGCATCCATTACTGTACCTGCCGCCGCTGCCACATCCGCTGTACCTGCGGATGCTGTGCCCGCCGTCTATATGTCTGCCATGCGGACTGCGGTCTCGCTCGCCGCCCCCGTCACTGATCCCGACGCGGACCCATGGGAAGAGATGCCGGCTTTGGTGCCCTCCGTATCGACTGCCGCGGCCGCCATCGCACCGGCCACTTCCGCCTTCCCCAGCCTGGATGAGCAACTGGTGACGCTGCAGAAACAACATGAGTTGCTACAGCTACAGCATCAAATCCTCAAACTGCAGCAAGGGATTGACGAATTCCAAGCACCGAGGCAGCAAGTCAGTGACGTGAGTGTCATTGAGAGCATGGTGGCTCGATTTTCAGCGGATACCGCATACGGAACTGGCTGAACGACCTGGAAGACGCATTTGAAATCCTGCAGTTGAACGACCGCCTACGTTTGGTCGCATGCCGTCGTATGCTGGAAGGTACGGCGGCGGTGCTGCTGCGCACGGTATCGGTGCACAGCTACGAAGAATTGAAGGCAATCCTCTTGCGAGAATTTGGACGCTCGTGTAGCATCGAGGAAGTGTACCACGCTCTGCCTGGCCGGCGCATCAAGGCATGCGAGGGATGTTTAAGATTCGCAATCGAGATGCAGGAGATTGCCATGAATGCTCCGATTCCGGAGAACGAGCTGGTCGACCTGATCATTGATGGATTGAACTGAAGCCCCTACTGGAACGCTACGAACGCCTCCGGATGCAGGCCGCTGCCTTCAGACAAAGCAATAGCGTGAAGGCGCAGCCAACAACAACTGCCGTGGCGCCTGGAAACAAATCGTCAGGCACCGTCACGAGTGAGACCAGATGCTTCAACTGCTCAGGATGGGGCATTACAAGAGTCAATGCCCGAAACCAATGAGACCTCCGAATTCATGTTTCAAGTGTGGCATAGTGGGCCACATCTACAGAAACTGCCCGTCTCGAATTGGAAATGCCACCAATATTACTGCCATTTACAACTGGTGAGTGTTGCTTTTGTTTGTGATGAAGTGCAATATAGGAAATTTATAAATATGTTTTCTCTCCTTGATTCGGGCAGTCCAAAGAGTTTTATCCGTCAATCTGAAGTCCCTTCCAACTGCCGTCTTAGCCCCCGTACATTGAACTGCTGTGGTTTAGGAAATAGCCAACTTCTGTCCTTAGGCCAAGTCCAGTGTAGGGTTCGCCTCCGCAACACACAGACAATACATAAGTTTGAAGTCCTGACGAACCAAGCAACCGAACTGCCGATGATTCTAGGTAGAGATCTTCTCTATAAAATTAATATTAGACTCGGTAAACTGAAAGAACTGAAATATGAAAAAGAATCGTTGATACTCATGAATAAACCGACTGAATGTATAAATCCAAAACTTACTGCTGTTCTGAAGTCTTTTAATATATTGAGGAAAGACCTAGCGGTACTACCGCACGACAGGAATGAGATTGTATCTGCCGAATTGTTGTCTGATTCTCCCCTTCTAGAAACTTCTGCTGTACCTTCGGAAACACTGAATGATGCACTTATGGCGATAAATGCCATTGAGCTCCCTGCTATCAGTGAGTTAGACTTTGATATAGAGCCCACGTTACGGGAAGAGCAAACCGCAGCCCTTAAGTCTATTATTTCCACTTCGTATGTACAAGTTGATCCAGATTTAATCAAGCCCATGAACTACGAGATGAAAATAGAATTGACTAGCCAAACTCCGATTAACTGCCGCCCCCGCCGTCTGTCGCACCACGAACGCATCGAGGTGCGTGAGATTTGTGACGATCTCTTGAAAGCTGGTATTATTCGCCACAGTAGTTCTCCTTACGCTGCCGCTATTGTCCCTGTCCGGAAAAAGGACAACACGATGAGGAAATGTGTAGATTAAACCGTTAAACAAAATTACAGTTCGAGATCATTTTCCGATTCCTCTGTTAGATGATTGCATTGAACATCTGGGTGGCAAATCATTCTTCACTATCTTGGACTTGAAGAACGGTTTCCATCATGTGGAACTCAATCAAATATACTGCCTTTGTAACCCCTGATGGCCAGTTTGAATATGTACGCATGCCCTTCGGACTTTGTAATGGCCCTTCCGTGTTCGCTAGATTCGTTTATTTTGTCCTTAAGGAATTTATAAACCGAGGTCAACTGGTGATATATATGGACGATATTCTAGTCGCGTCGCATGACTTTGAAACCCACCTTGAGATTCTGAAGGAAATATTGTATGTGTTAAGAGTGAACGGGCTATGCCTGAAGCTGACTAAATGCCGTTTTGCGTATAGGGAACTAGAGTACTTAAGCTACTTAGCCAATTCCGCCGGTATCACGCCTAAACCAGCTCATATTCAGGCGATACGGGATTTGCCCATTCCAAGGAATAGCAAGGAATTAGAGCGTTGCTTAGGCCTATTCTCATACTTCCGCCGATTTTTATCAGGTTTCGCTAAGATTGCGTGTCTGCTGTCCCGATTGTTAAGAAAAGATACCCCTTATGTCTTCTCCGAGGAATGCCTTGAAGCTTTCCGAAACCTGAAGTTGAAATTGATCGAATCCCCCGTGTTATCTATTTACAACCCGAAGTCTGAAACAGAGTTACACTGCGATGCTAGTTCAATTGGTTTCGGAGCAGTGCTCCTCCAGAAACAAACAGACGGTAAATTACACCCAGTGTCCTACTTCTCTAAGATGGCCTCCGCCGCTGAATCGAAACTACACAGTTATGAGCTAGAGACGTTAGCTATCGTGTATTCCTTAAAACGTTTTGAGACATACCTTAAGTTCATCCCGTTCAAAATCGTGACCGATTGTAATTCCCTTGCGCTGACACTGAGAAATGGTGGACATTCCGCCAAGATTGCTCGCTGGGCCCTGCTGTTGGAAAACTATAACTACACGATTGTACACCGCTCGGGGGTTGGTATGACGATATAAACCTCGACTTCCAACTGCAGTTAACCCAGAACCGGGACCCTGAGATTGTCAAACTCCGAGATGAGTCAGAGAAATATGAGATAGCGAATTTCGAACTGCGAGACGGAGTAAAGTACCACCTTTCCCCGACGAGTGTACCCCAACTTTATGTCCCTTCCGAAATGATAAATCATGTCATACGAGTATTGCACGAGAAGCTTGGCCATATGGCCACGGAGAAATGTTGCACACAGATCAAGAAGCATTACTGGTTCCCGTGTATGAAGTCTTATGTTAACAATTACATTAAAAATTGCCTCAAGTGTATCTACTACTCAGCGTCCGCTTCGGACAACCGTGTCACGCTACTTAGTATTCCGAAAGTGCCCCTTCCGTTTGATACCATTCATATTGACCATCTGGGGCCCCTTCCGTCCATACGCTCTAAGAAAAAGTATCTTCTGGTTGTCATTGACGCTTTCACCAAATTTGTGAAACTGTACCCTGCCGCCACGACTAATTCACGTGAAGTATGTCAGACATTAGAATCTCAGTATTTCGCAAATTACAGTAGACCCCGCCGAATTATCAGCGATCGAGGTACCTGCTTTACTTCCTCCGAATTTGAAGAATTTCTGAAGGCCAATAATATAATTCATGTGCTGAATGCCACTGCCTCACCCCGGGCCAACGGCCAAGTCGAGCGGTTTAACCGTGTTTTGGGCCCCATGTTGGGTAAACTAACGGAACCTGTGGACCACGCAGATTGGGTCCAACAACTGCCGAACATAGAGTTTGCATTGAATAACTCCGTCCACTCCACAACCAAATTTGCCTCTTCCGTACTTCTATTCGGTGTTGAACAACGAGGTGTGGTAGTAGATGAACTAACCGAACGGTTGGGTGAGAGAACGGAGGAGGTCGATGCCTCCGAGGTAGACGTCCGGAGATTAGCCTTTCGTAACATTGTTAAGTCCCAAGAATATAATTCGGAATATTATTCGAACCATCACCCCCCGGCCATTAGTTTTGAGGAGGGGAATTTCGTAGTTATTAAGAATGTGGTTACTTCGGCAGGCACAAACAAAAAGCTTATCCGGCGGTATCGTGGTCCGTATGTGGTTCATAAAAAACTTCCGAATGACCGATATGTTATCCGGGATGTAGAGGGCTCCCAAATCACCCAACTACCATATGATGGGGTCCTAGAAGCCTCCAAATTAAAGCTATGGGTTGCCCCTGATCAAGATTGCACTTTTGATATCCAAACAAAGGCGACACCAGCCACTTAAGGTTCTTGTTTACCCCCCTTTGTTGTTAACAATTGGAATCGAGGTCGATTCCTTGTCTGGACGGCCGAGTTGTAAGATTCCAATTATTAACAAAGTCCGTTAAATGCTCACGCATATACCGAAACCAGTATTGTAGTATCGATTGTTAGTGATAAGTATCGATTGTTAGTAATAAGTATCGATTGTTAGTACTAAGTATCGATTGTTAGCGATAAGTCATCGATAGGTGGCGAGACAGCCGGTCTCTTCTCTTCCGGCGACGCAACGAGCAAGTTGCCTCTGCGCAGAAAACCAAAAATCAAATCCGAAAAATACAAACTAATCTTTATCATTTTTACCCAATAATTAGGTGTTTACAGAACCTACTTTTAATTCAAATTTTCCTTAATATAAAAATGCGAATTACGCAAAAATATACATAAACAAAAAATGGCAGCTACTTGGCATTTTAAAATTTCTGAAATAAATTCTCGTTTAAAGGTAATATTTTATTCCACATATCGTATTATGAATTAGACTACTTAGTTCCTGGTCCTGTTGTTGATCCTCTCTCTACCAAAGTTCTTCACCTTCTGTAGCCGCTGAGTTGATGGTCCTAAACAACCAAAGTTCTCCTTCTGTAGCTGCTGTGTTGATGTTCCTAACTAACCGAAGTTCTTCTCATTCAGTAGCTGCTGTGTTGATGGTCCCAAGCAACCGAAGTTCTTCTCATTCAGTAGCTGCTGTGTTAATGGTCCCAAGCAACCAAAGTTATTTTCCTTCTGTAGCTGCTGCGTATCCTTTCACCCTCAGCTTGAAAACAATAAATATTTTATAGCCCCCTTCACGATTTTTATCTTGCTATCGAAATTAATAAGGGGGCAATAGAAGAGAATGAGATAAGGATCGAAAAGTTGCAAAATTTTCCACACATTGACGCACATTGAGAGCACTTTGGTCCTGTGGGAATTTCTTATTTGCCAAAAAACCCGCATCTCAAGAGATTTGCACATTGAATTCTCAAGACTGTTTACTACCCAGTGCACTGTGGGCGATTTTTCAAAACGGGCGGCATAAAGTCATAAAATTTATGGTGAAATATTAAGAAAATGTTATTTTTTATTAATAGTAAACACTTCAGTTAGCTGAAAAACAATTTTTTTTTTTATGGGGTGGCAACTCTCTTTTTGTGGCAGCCCTTCAAACCACCTGATCTGTTGAAGCTCGCAATTATATAAATTGGCGCGAAAAATTTCATGCTGTTGAAAGTGCTTAAATTATTATTGGTTTCGTTTAAATAAATAAGTGTAATATGGATAGCAAAGCTCAAGGTATTTAGAATCTTTTATTTACGCTAAATGTGTATAAATGTTCGTGGTGTTTTTAATGTCCAGTGTTATTGTTGATTGTATTTTTAGCGAAAATCTAACAATTTTAATTGTGTTCCGTGGAGTATTTCTTGAAAATTGCATATCAAAACATGCAACTAAAAATGGCAAGTTACCAACGGATGTGTCTAGTTTATTGTAGTAATCATTTTTTTTGCTCATTTTTGTTCCTTTTAAAAAAAATTGCACTTGAAGTTTCCTTTACGTTCAACAACAACACGCTTGTTGATATTTGGAACAACAACAATCGCAATGCTGATGCTGTCGCAGCGTACATAATGGAAGAAATAAATGAAGATAATTTGAGCAAATCAAACATACAGCAAATTAAGGCAAAAGTGACTAATTTTGAATATTATATAAAACGATACTTGCGCAAATACAATCGAAATCTTGAGCGATTCAAGTCAATTCACACAGAATGGTTTGCAAAATGTATGGAAATAAAAATTGAAGTGGAGGATACTGCTAAGCCATCACCATCGAAGATGGGTCGTCCAAAAGTAGGATATGCCAAGGCCGGGCCTAGACTACGAAGGCAAATGGCATCAGAAGTTGCTGTTCAAAATGACTGCTCTACTGCATTACTTTTGCATGCCGCCTCTGCGTCTGCCCGTAAAAGTAATGAAAATAAATTGGTTGGCGTATTGCGAAATGTAATGACTGAGGAAAATGTTGTAAGTCCCGAAATAACAAATCAAGCGGGACCAGATCGCATTTCTAATATTGAAGCATTAGCTTTTTTATTGGAGAATAATTTAACAAAGCAGCAATATATCAATTTTACACAACTCAACAAGGCGCACGGCTGCAATATATGTCCCGGGTACGACTTAATAAGATCTACAAAATTGCAATACAGACCGCCAGGAATTAGTATTTCCGAAACTGTGGCAAAGGTTTCTCTGCAGGATTTGCTAAACCACACAGCTGAACGAATATTGACTTTACAAAATGATGTTTTAGAGAAAATGGAAAATGTAACGGACTGCACCCTTATTATTAGCTATGGGTTTGATGGATCGACGGGTCAAAGTTCATATAAACAAAAATTTGATTCAGATGAACCTGATTTCTTAGATCAATCGCTGTTCGTATCCACTGTCATACCAATACGTCTAATTGATTCTTTAAATCGCGTAATATGGTTAAATAGAAGCCCACAGTCAATAAGGTTTTGCAGGCCTTTAAAAATTGAATACGCGAAAGAGAGCTCCACAAAAATCTTATGCGAAAAGGAAAATTTAGATATGCAAGTAGCGAAATTGGAAAAGTTCAAATGCCAACCTAAAAATATTTCTGTGGATTTTAAAACATATATGTCATTAATTGATGGAAAGGTATTAAACGTCATAACTGGTACAAAATCCAATCAATGTTGCCCAATCTGTGCCGTAAATCCCAAAAAACTTATCAAAATCACAGATTTTAATTCTGAAACCTTTCAACCTCAGCCTGGCTCTTTAAAATACGGCGTAAGTCCATTACATGCATGGATTCGATTTATGGAATTCGTCTTGAATATATCGTACCGTTTGGATATAAAGACCTGGCATATCAAAGGCGATGGTAAAAATAAAACCAGAGGGCCGGGGCTAACTTCGACCGCGTCAAAGTTTGTATACCCTTGCAAGTTTTTTAGTAACTCTTTTATCTAAACTAACTGTTTTATCTAAAAAGGGTAATGTTTGCGAAAGAACGGCCTTCAATCTTAGCATAGGATATAACGAACTTTCTGATGAAAGTCACTGTTTTCCACCGATCCTTCCTATGGGAGCTATATGATATAGTTACCCGATCTTTACCAAACACACAGTCATTAACAGATATATTAAACTGACAAATGTTAAATTTGAAAGCAATCGCATCAAAAGTAACGAAGTTATTGACAAAAGTCACTGTTTTTGACCGATCGTTCCTATGGGAGCTATATGATATAGTCACCCGATCTTGATCAAAATTGGCACATTGGTTTATAGTTACAATAAACTTACTTATATTAAATGTCACGACAATAGCTTAAAAAGTAACGAAGTTATTGAGAAAAGTCACTGTTCGTGACTTTGCCGTTTGTATGGGAGCTATATGATATAGTCACCCGATCTTGATCAAATTTGGCACAATTATTAATAAGAACACAAAACTGACCAATACCAACTTTTATGGCAATTGGTGATAAAATAACGAAGTTATTGAGAAAAGTCACTGTTCGTGACTTTGCCGTTTGTATGGGAGCTATATGATATAGTTGTCCGATCCAACTGAATCCGAGATATACAAACCCTGCAGTATATACAAGCCTACGTGCAAAATTTCAGCTCTGTAGCTCTTACGGTCTAGGAGGAGTTCGCATCGATCCAGACGGACGGACGGACGGACGGACGGACGGACGGACGGACGGACGGACGGACGGACGGACGGACGGACATGGTTATTTGAACTCGTCTCGTTGTGCTGATCAAGAATATATATACTTTATATGGTCGGAGATGCTTCCTTCTATGCGTTGCACACTTCTGACCAAAATTAATATACCCTTTTTGCAAGGGTATAATGATGATAAGAAAGAAGGAAATTCAGCAAACAGTATGGAAGGTAATGGGTTTGCATATTAGCATACCAAAACAGAACGGAAGTGGTAACAGCAATGATGGTAACACGGCGAGACGAATCTTTGGAAATACAAAACTGTTTGCATCCATAACATTGTTTGATGAGGTCATTTTGAATAATTTTTACTATATATTAATAGCAATATCGTGTGAATTCTCGATCAGCCCAAAAAAGTACCGACAATTTTGTAAAGACACTTTTAATCTATATATGAAAACATATCCGTGGTACCCAATGTCACCAACTGTACATAAAATATTAGTTCACGGAGCAGACATTATAAATTTGTGTATAGTTCCAGTTGGATGTTTGGGTGAAAATGCATCAGAAGCTTGTAACAAACATTATAAAATGGACCGACGTTCTCATGCCAGAAAAAATTCTAGATTAAGTAATATGGCTGACGTTTTTAATAGAGCCATGGACTCATCTGATCCATTAATATCAAGCTACTATATAAATAAGAGGCTGCAAAATTTGAAAAAGAAACCGCTTCCAATAGAAGTTATAAACCTTTTAGAGTGTCCAACATCAGAGCTGAGTTCATACAATTTTGGAAATGATGAAGACACCGAATCAGACAACGAAAGCGATGACAAACATGAGAATTCTTTTGTTTTGGATGAAGAAGATTATTAACTTTTTGATTTTTTGAGTTTGAAATATTGTTAAAACATGGTAAAATATTATTTTTTCTATTTTTATGCTTTGCTTTATAATAAAAATTGAATTTTTGTACAGGTGCCGGGGTTATAAAGGGGCGGAAAATAAAGAAAAAATCCGAAATCAATCTAGAATATTAGTAACATTTAAAAAAAAAAATTAAGCGCCTAGCTCTATGTGTGGACTTTATGCCGCCAAAATCAACTAATCGCCCATAGTGCAGTGGCGGAAATCCTCATTATTATATCGATTACTAATGGATTTTTTCTCGCCTGTGTACATTCAAAAAGCGAATACAAGCTCCATTACTTTCTTAACGAATGGCAGCGTTGTCTACTAGGTGCATGAAATTATTGAATTTTGTAATGCAGAAAGTAACGACGCACAGTTGGGCCTCTGCTCGGATAGCGTTGCAAAAATCAGTTTTTTCATGATTGCGTTTGTCAAAAAATATATACGCAATCTTCCCTATACTTCAGAGCTTTTTAGTAATTGGGAATTGTAAACTCTCTATTATTTTAGTTTTTAATCTGTTGAGATTGTCTTTGTATTTTCCGATTTAATCTTTTCTTAAATTTAATTGCACATGTGGTCTTATTGCCTATATTCGAGAGAGTGTGCCCGTACCCCGCCTCAGTATATTATACCCTTTTAGTGTGACCAAATTCGATTATCGGGAAAATAATCGCTGAGGAGAGGAGCGGGCTTATTTAAAATATTCTTAATGTTTACATTCGGCCAATCCTGACATTTGATCGACCTCGATCATACAATTTTACATACAACATACAATATACGTACATATTACAAACAGAAACTCACAGTTTTATCACACGCATGCATCCACGACTTGAGTCTGGCTGATTCTAAGATACCTTTGTACGGCAATTGAGTAAGTTGACAATCGTCAATATCGGCGACTTCGTAACGGTCATTTGGAAAGACTCGATTTATCTTATAAGGACCACGGTACTTAGGAGCGAACTTTTTGCACGACCCGGGAGTGACATCAACATTGCGAATGGCCACAAAATCATTGACCCTATAGGATAATGGTGCCTTATGCCTTAAGGCGTACCGTTTTTCATTTCGCTCCTGTGATAATTGAATTTTCGCACTTGCCTCTTGCCTAGTGGCCTCAAGGTTACAGAGGTTTTCTGAACTAAATTTCTCGTCAAGATACTCGGTTAATTCATCTACTAGGGGGCCTCGCTGATCGCAACCAAACAATAACATTGATGGAGTTTTACCGGTACTACTCTGCACTGAGTTATTGATAGCGAACTCTACACGACTAACTAATTTATACCGATCGGCTTGAGCTAAAGGTTCTGACCTTCAAATTGTTTACACATTTCTCAACGCCTAAATGGCCCAGTTTCTCATGACACCTTCTTATTAATTTCCCTTGCATGCGAGTCGGTGCATACAAACACAGTCTTTCCTTAGCATTTCTTTTGTACACTATACCATCAATTAACTCAAATCCAACATCATCGCCTTTTTCTAAATTTTCTCTTAATTTACGGATATCCGGATCTCTTATCTGTTCTGACTGCAATAATAAATCAACATCTTGCGGAGACGCACCCACTACACCAACCAGGTTTGCCGACTCATTTCGATCGAGCTGGTCACTTCTTTCACTTTGGTTACATAGTAACGGATCTTTTCTCTCAACAGAACTCTCATCTAAAGAGAAACAACTCTTCCCTAACTGAGCACACGGTTCTATCTCAAACGGGCTTGAGCAACTTTTCCCTAATGGAACACACGGATTTATCTCACACGGTTTTAAATAATTCTTCCCTAAAGCGGCACACGGTTTTATTTCATACGGGTTTATCTCACACGGGTCTATCTCAAACAGTCCAATCGAATTTCCACTAAACTCATTTTTCTCTGAGGGGACACACGGTTCTATTGAGGCATTCGGGTCTCTCTTCACTAACAAATCGCAAGAATCAAAATCACCTTCTGCAATATCTTCTAACAACTCGGTTTGCCGACTTAATGCGTCTACATGGCCCATGTTTGAACCGGATCTGTGAACAATGGAATAATCAAAATTTTCCAATTCCAACGACCACCGCGCAATGCGGGGATTTATTGATTTTTTACTTAACGTTTGGACCAACGAATTGCAATCAGTAACGATCAAAAATGGTCTGTGTTCTAGATATACGCGAAATCGGCGCACTGCATATATTATGGCCAAAGTTTCGAGTTCGAAATTGTGATAGCGGGACTCGGCGGCTGTCGCCTTTCGGGAATAATAAGAGACTGGATGCATTTTGCCATCAGTCTGTCTTTGCATGAAAGAGGCACCAAAGCCATTTGAACTGGCGTCAGTATGCAACTCAGTTTCGTAATTAGGGTTAAAGATAGCTAATACGGGGGGACTAGATAAAGCGGATCTTAACGTAACAAATGCGTTTTTAGCGGTTTTGTTCATCGGAAATGGGCCACCTTGTTTAAGCAACTCAGTTAACGGTTTGGCAATGCGGGAGAAATTCGGAACAAATTTGCGAAATTAAGAAAATAGGCCCAAGCAGGAATGCAATGCTTTGCTGTTAAGTGGTTCTGGGTATTCTTGAATAGCTTTTATATGTGTATTATTTGGTAAAATTCCCTTATCACTGACTTCATATCCTAAATAATCTATTCGCTTCTGTAGGAAAATGCTTTTCTTCAAATTGAGCTTTAAATTGTACTCAATAAAACGATCTAACAGTTTTGCTAACAACTTAAGATGCTGATCCACGGTGCGAGTGGCAAGAATAATATCGTCCATATACACCACAAGTTCTCGGTCTCTAATCATATCACTAAGTATGTTCGATATAAATCTCTGAAATACAGCTGGTCCGTTCTTCAGACCAATAGGCATTCTCAGATATTCGAACTGCCCATCGGGTGTAACAAATGCGGTGTATTTAATTGAGTCCTCTTCCATGCCTACATGGTAAAAACCACTTTTCAAATCTATGACGGAAAATACGGTCTTGCCTTCCAGGTATTCTAGGCAATCTTCTATTAAAGGCAACGGAAAATTATCTCTCACTGTCTTCTTATTTAAACCTCGATAATCAACGCACATTCGTATATTGCCATCTTTTTTCCGCACTAGGACAATGGGGGACGCATAGGGGGAATTGCTTGGTCGGATTACATTATTGGCTAACAACTCACTAACTGTTTTAGAAACGATTCCTCTCTCACGATATGACAATCTTCTAGGACTACTATGAAATGGTGTTGTATCCGTCAGACATATTCTCATCATATCTTTGGGCGAGCCGTAATTAATTGAAAATCTGTCAACGTAATGCTCACTCACAATATCTCGGCACTCACGGATCGCACCTAATCCAAATTCACTACCAACAGTAATATTCCCAGTATCTGACAGCGTTGCACGTGTTAATATTAATGGTATTATGCTTATGATATTTAGTAAACAGGGATGCACAGAAGGATTTGTAAACAAAAGCAATGGTACTCTTTAATGATGCGGAATTCTTTTGATACTCTCTTCTATTTTCAATCAATGAGAACTTAAGACCTATTTTATTCAAGGCATCTCTACCAAGAAGTAGTTGCGTCGGCATAATATTGTCGGGAATAACTAAAAATTGAATTTCATAATATTTTTCGCAAAACAGAAGTAAACATTTGACTGTTCCAAAAGTCAGAATAGATCCACCGCTCAGTCCATGAAAAGAACTTTTAACTAATTTATCGCAATTCAAATGTGGCATCAATGCTCTACTGGCAAAACTTACTGGGCTTCCGGAATCTAATAGTGCAAAAATATTATTAATATCGGTGCATCCCCCTTTACAAGATATTCTTAAACTTACTAATTGAATAAATGACTTATCATCAATGGTGTCCGGGTCTTCACTAGCGCTCATAGCGGCGATCTGGGTTCGCATTGGACAATTCCGGTATTGATGGCCCATTTTGAAGCACCGAAAACAACTTCCTTTCGGTCTCTCGGGGCGTGGACAGTCGGTGCTGATGTGACCAATCTGGCGGCAATTGTAACATTTCATCTCCTTTACAGCTGACGTAGTGGCCTGCGCACGGTCTGAAGTCGGACGAGCTTGAGGAACGTAGTTTCTTGCTGGTGGCTGAACTGTCTGAAAATGCATCATCTTCTCTCGCAATTCGTTGAGAGAAGTGCAATAGTACAACGGTGCGGACAATCCGGTTCGGTCTCGTAGTCCGTCAACAATGTACTTGATCACATCTGTGTCTTCAAAATTACCCTGCTGAGCCATATTTCGCATAATGATGAAATACTGCAAGAGTGACTCTCCTTTGCCAATCGGGCGCTTTCTCATTTGGTTAGCAATCTCGTGGTTTGTCATTTGAAGGCCAAATACCTTCACAAGGGCATCCTTCAGCTCCTTCCAGTTTGTCGTCTTTTCGAATATCATATATGCTTTAGCGGATCCCTCCAGCAGTCGGTTGCCCAATGACCAACATTGGGAATCACTCAGCACATACACACTAGCCGCTTTCTCCAGCTCACGAATCCATACGTGAATGGACAGATCACCATCACCAGAAAACTTAGGTACAGTAGTTTCAACATCCTTCAAGTTTATGCGGCAATTATATTCCGGTGTGCTTAAGTTCTCCTCCAGCTCCATAACACGAGTTTTTAGCTCAACCAGGTTCTTACGTGCTGTATACAATTCGATGCTACTAAGAATCGAAGCCAATTCGTCAGAGTCGCTCGCATGTGCGCTTTCACGAACATGCACGTTCGCGTCTGGTCCTACAGACGTCTCACGAGACATCGCAGGCAACTGGTTAGCACCCACTTGATCCGGTGTACTCGGCTGCTCACTGTTTCCTAAGCCGCGCTGCTGAATAGGAGGCTCCGGACCAACATCCACAAGTTGTCCGGCAAGCACATTCGCACGTGGGCTGATTGCCTGCTCTTCGGGTACATGACTTTCTCCAGACGCTTCCAACTGATTCTCCGACATGACTGCTTTTACCAATGCTCGCAATTGGTAAATTGACGCTTCTTTGTCACAAGGTACTTCTTTGGCCGCAAGCAACTCAAACAACGCGGTTTTATTTAATTTAATGATCTCGGTGTATTTCATAAAAAAAGACTTTCTTTAGTGCAAACCCCACACCTGATTTGTAAACTCTCTATTATTTTAGTTTTTAATCTGTTGAGATTGTCTTTGTATTTTCCGATTTAATCTTTTCTTAAATTTAATTGCACATGTGGTCTTATTGCCTATATTCGAGAGAGTGTGCCCGTACCCCGCCTCAGTATATTATACCCTTTCAGTGTGACCAAATTCGATTATCGGGAAAATAGTCGCTGAGGAGAGGAGCGGGCTTATTTAAAATATTTTTAATGTTTACAGAATAAATGATAATTTTCACAAAAAATCGCAACTTTAATACTCAATATTGGGCGATTTCAACAATCGATCTTACTTTATCTTAAAACTTTAGGCGTTTAAAAATACACTAAATATTGGCGTTTTTTAACTGTGGTGGAATACAACTAACAAGTATCAACTAGTATCACTACCGGACTACATACACTAGGTAGGGTAAATATTTACCTATCAGATGTATATTGTCCCAATATGCGAAAACCTGCGACACCGATGTGTAAAAATAAGGCAACCTTTTTATTTCCGCTTACCTAATTGATGTAAATATTAAGTTTTTTTCCTAATTAATACAAAAATGGTAATACCGATTTATAACATAAAGAGCTAATTGTTCCTCTCGTTTGCGACAGTTTATTTTTAACTTCAAAAGTGTTAAACGAAATTACAAACACTTCCTCAACGTTAGGGTTAGGACTTAGACGATTCAACGAGTGAGGAGAACTACTACGCATATGGAATTTCTCCGTTTCATTGCAGAATAAAGTGTATGGATTTTATTTTGAAGCTTGCTTACACATCTCGTGAGGATATTCAGAGCATGAAGGAGATTATACAAGCTGAATTCTCTCGGAAGCTGGGACCGAAAATTGGCTGGCCAAAGTACGGATACGGAAACAAACGAATGATGGAAATAAAATATTTTTTGTAAATAACGATATAACATCTTTTATAACAGGTGTTAGTCAAGAGATCATTAAAAGGTTGTCTGTTATCTTGAACGTTATAAATTGCAAGGAAATGGTAAATGGTGAAAAATTTTAAGAATATGCTTCAAAAACTGTTCAACTTTTGACTGAATTGTATCCGCAAAAAAAACTTACCCCAAAGGTACATAGGATTTTGGCTCACGGAAAAGATTTAATAGGATATCAGTGTTTACCAATTGGAGAAGAAGCACAGGAATGTAAAAACGAGGAGTACAAAAGGTTCAGATATACTAATGCATTAGTGTTAGACAAAATGAAGACCTATTTAAAATGCTGGCGGCCTCTTCGTACCAATTTATTGGTATCAACTTCATTCCCTAAATGTTGAGTTTATTAGCTATTGACGTAAATATTGAAAATTAATTTGGATAAAATCAGCCAAAAATAGCAAATTTTCAAAACTAACCTAAAAAAAATGTACATTTTTATTTTTTACTTTTTGTAATTATGTTAGAAAATTAAAATAAAACATTCAAAATTCTTACAAAGTCATTTAAAGCAACGAAAAATTTCGTTTGTGATTGCAAAAAACCGGGTTTCGCTCCATTTTATAAAGGAAAAACATTCTTGGAAATATTTGCTGACTTTGACCTTTTAACGTTCCATTTTAACGTTTCATTTAATTTAATATTTCGAACCGCTCTTTATGTATATTATATGACGGATGCTTCTAGATAAAGGGTGTCTAAATCAAAAACGTGGCAAAAAACCACAAAGGTCAGATGTCGCTACAGTTCCCTCCGTCCACCTCTGTTACAGCTGCTAATTATCGCTTGAATGCAATTGCAGTGAGTAGAAGAGGGAACTGCAGCAGCACTTCATTAAGAAAGTAATGCGGAGGTAGAGACCAACAGCTTTACCTCTGCCACAGTTAGAGGCAGCAACTCAACACAAAAATACAAGATGAAATCCCGCTCCAACTTAACTCTCTTCCATGTTGACTCCCACTTAACAGAAAGGCTGCAGTGAGCTCGACTCTCTTTCTCTTCAAATTTGAGTGATGTAATGTGCCTAACAAGGAATCGTCACCCACTGTTACTCCTTGACATAACGAATGCCTTAACATTTTTTTGAGATGGCTTTGTTGCTTTCCCTCTCCACTAACCATTCCGCTCAACGAGGCCACAACATAACCGTTGCTGTCTCTAAGAGATGGCAAAAGCTTCAAGGAGTAAATTTATAGTACTTAAGTCAATGGGAAATATATCGACTACGTAGATCGATATCACATTTTCGATCATAAATTTTGCGGTGCTCTCAATCATTAAGTTCCCTCTGCCTATAAGTGGTGCTCGAGATCACGATTCAGTTTTCCCCTCCCCCGTAAATCTTAAAAGGTCGTCCCTCTGACCAAAAACTTTCCGAAAATCGTGTTCAAAAAGCCCGAATTTGGTTCGAGTTCATTCATTCAGCTGAATTGTATTATACAAACTATCAATAATTAAAGACTGTCATGAATGGATCCCATACCAGTTTGTGCAATTTTTGATCAGCAGATGTAATGAAAATAAATCAAATGAAATTGCAACACTTTCTAAAGAATGCAATAATCACAATTTCGTGGGATCTATTTGTAGAAAACATGCTTGTTTTTTTTTCTCATCTCAAGGTGTTAGCTACTCCTGATGTGAGACAATGACTTTGGCCGCTGACGGAGACGACAGGCTGCTGCTTCCTAGCTCCCGGATTCTGTCATATGCGATGAGGCGTGCAAAAGTCATTTTTCTCGCACATTTTTCAAATTCATCTCCCCGTTGCTTCTTGCCCTGACACTCTCGGTACCTTTCACACAACCATCAACATTTATTAATATTTTCAATTTTTCACTAAAATTGCCTATAATTTTCAAGTGGTAGTGTGTGTGTATGGAATTTTTGCCTTTGTAGTTGTTGCCTCCAAGGTGTCTTTTAGCATGGAGAGATATAAGGATATAAGGAGAGGAAGGAAATTCCAGCTTTTCCTGCCGCTGATAGTTAATTGTTTATAAAATTGCAACAGCTATTCACCGGGAAAAGAATCGCTAGGGGCTCTAGGGGCAGTAAACGGCTATCAACAAAAAATTAAATAAATAAATAAATGAACCATTGAATTTTATTTTCGACAGATGTCAAAAAACTTTTTAACAAATATTTGTACTCCAGCAAAATACTTTAAAAAATACGCAATTTTCTGCAAATTATATTGTTACATGATTGCATTTCGATTTACAAAAGCAAATAAATAAATAAACTGGGAATCAGTTTAGCCAATTCATTATAGGTGGAAAACCTAAACATATTCCACACTTTCCAACACTTGTTACTATGATTTATCAACACTTCTTTCCATGATTTTCCAAAACTGGAGAATATACTATTTTGTCAATTCATTGTGGTCAACTACGCCCTGAAAGTGGTTGCCAATTTGTTATAGGCGGAAACCCTAAACGTATTTCACACTTTCCAGCACTTGTTACTATGATTTGTCAACACTTCTTTCCATGATTTTCCTAAACTGGAAAATATGAAATTTTTTTTAATTCATTGTGGTCTAGTAGGCTCTGAAAGTTTTTGTTAGACCTCTCTCACAATTGACTTCACTTGTTTGGAAGCAGTCAAAGAGTCAAGTTCAAATTTTTTCCTGTTTTTGCCTGGTCCTTCTCCTCTAAAGCATTTTAAAATTTACAATGCTCTCATTTATTCATTCACCATATGAACTCAGCGCTTCTTGTGTTATCTTTCTACTAGCTCCAATCTTATTTTCCTTTGGTCTTTTAAAGCATTTTAAAATTTAAAATGCTTCACTTTATTAGTTCATTTGAAAAAATTCTTGTCAACTGAAATTTATTTTCCCCTGGATTAAGGGTAAGGTTCATCATAAAACATATATTTTTCCCTATTTCTGTTCATTCCATAAAATAATTTGATTTGGTCTAGCAGTGGACTGTACCTTTTGCCAATTCAATAATTAATTTTCCTTTGATTCTTTGCTACTGAATCAGTTGAGTGCCAATTTATTACTGAAGAAAAAGAGAAAATGCGCCGACGCAGCAGCGCTAATGCTAATGTATGTGTATTAATCGATTCCTATAGCTACATATATTATCGATAAATGCAATCCGTTCATAAACATCCCGGCCCGCCCTGAAACACAGTTTCTGTACGTGGCAATACCACAACCTTGGTGATTGGCCGAGTTATTTCTCCTGAAGAAGTCTTGATTCTGACCGCTCGAACTAATTGATCCTTGCCTGGGTAGGCTTCGAGAACCAGCGCAAGATGCCAATGAGCTGGTGGGGTGTTAGATTCCTTTACAAGCCCCACATCTCCGACCTTGTCTATGTGTTGTTGAGATGCCAGCAGTTTCTGCATTTCATCAAGCGAGCGTTTAGCCCCAATGAAGTTCGTTCCGTTGTCGCTATAGATTTTGTCGCACTTGCCACGCAACGAGACAAAACGTCTTAGCACGGCCAAGAATGAGTCGGTGCTCGATGTGACAAGGCAAACAAATAGGCAAATGTAGCCCTTACCAATGAGCGGTTTGCGCCCCTTTCCATCCTTAAGAAGGATTGGACCAGCATAGTCACATCCAGTGTTTACAAATGGAAGCGCCTGAGTGACTCGAATGCTGGGTAGATCAGCCATTCTTTGTTGTGATGTATGTTGCCGTTGTCGAAAACAAGCCAAACAGTCGTGTGTGACTTTCCTTATCAAGTTCCTTGCGCCAAATATCCAGAATCTTTGCCGTACCATAACAAAGAGTGATGAGACGCCAGGGTGCAGGTTGACCCTGTGTTCGTGTTCAAGTATCAGCTTGGTGATGCGATGAGATTTCGGTAGCAAAACTGGATGTTTCGCCTCTGTGGACAATTGCGAGTGTTGCAATCATCCTCCAACCCTAAGTAGTCCGTCCTTGTCGATTATTGGCGAGAGTTTAGCCAACTGAGATCGACTTCGCAATGGTTTATTTGCGAGTAGCAATTGATAGTCATCCTGGAAGCAGGTTTGCGCGTGCCGCAAGCATACAATACGAGCCGCGCTGATTTCCTCAAATGTAAGACAGTTTGAGCCTTTGTCCCCAAATGGACCCTTAGTGCGCCGTAGAAAGCGTAGAACATAGCCAACCGTATGAACGAGCGTCAACCATGAAGATACTCATTGAACAAGATGATCAAGTGGGTGATCAGGAGCTGCATCTACTAATGCAGTCAGACAATTGATTTTGACTTCCTGTTGTATGCTCGTTTCTGAAATATTTAAACAGACTTGTGAGTTGTTTAACCTTACCATAAATTGATCCGCATCACGTAGCCATGACGGCCCATTCCACCATAACTGAAAGTCTTTTAGGTCTGCAGCCATGAGACCTCTAGATGCGCAATCAGCTGGATTCGATTTGGAGTCCACATGACGCCATTAATGCCTTGGAATGGTGTCCAGAATTTCCTAAGTTCTGTTCCCAACAAATGTCTTTAGTCGAGAGGGTGCGTATGATAGCCAATAAAGTACGATTGTGGAATCACACCATGCAAAAACCGTGACCTTTTGATGTCGAAGTGCCGCCTTTATCGAACGTATGAGTTGACTTAGGGGCAGTGCCGCGCAAAGCTCTAGGCGACGCAGAGATTGCTGCTTTAGCGGAGCCACCCTAGATTTCGCAGCCATAATCGATGTAGAAATCGAGCCATCATAGTTGATTACTCTGCTGTACACTACAGCAGCGTATGCCTTTATCGATGCGTCGGAGAATCCACGCAATTCAATGTTGTCCGCGTCGTTGACAACTAACCGGGGTATTTGAATGTGTTGTAGAATATCCAAATCTGCTCGCCATTTGAGCCAATTCTCCTTTAGCAGTTTAGGGAGTTTGTCATCCCATCCCAAATCGAGAAGCCATAATTGTTGAAAGAGTATTTTGAATTGGACCACAATTGGTGCCAATAGCCCAAGTGGATCAAAGATCCGTGAGACATCCGATAAAACTTGTCGTTTTGTAGGTTGCCAGTAAAGCCCAAGAACCTTCACTGGTGATGATTGTGTAGAATCAGTTCCTTCCGTTGGTATGCGAAGTGTGTTCGATACCCATTTCCCAAGCTCAAAATTAGCACAGGACATAAGATGAATGAGTTCCTTTCGATTTTGTACCAGTTCCTCCCCCCTGTTTGACCCAGTGAGCACGTCGTCGACATAAAAACCTCTTGTAGGATTTTTGCAGCATTCGGGTATTCCTGCTGATGATCAATAGCCAGTTGCTCTAATACCCTGACAGCAAGGAATGGTGCACATGAGGTGC
This sequence comes from Drosophila paulistorum, assembly GCA_018152135.1. Taxonomy (NCBI): domain Eukaryota; kingdom Metazoa; phylum Arthropoda; class Insecta; order Diptera; family Drosophilidae; genus Drosophila; species Drosophila paulistorum. The sequence goes on along the minus strand of JAECXG010000396.1, from coordinate 215,448 downwards.
CGTAAGTGACGGTACAAAGTTGATAATGTTTGATTGGATCCGATGGCCTTTCTCTCCAGACAATTCTCTGGAAGTCGCGGTGTTTGTTGTTCACCCAAATCTGCCGAAACATCTTAATTATTTCGGCTGAGAATACAAATTTGTACATCCGAAAGCGCAAGCAGACTGCGAATAGATCGCGTTGAATGCTAGGCCCTGTAAATAGATAATCGTTTAGTGATTTGCCTTTGGTGTCGCAGAATGATCCGTCGAAAACTAATCTCAGTTTCCGACCCAAAACCGGATGATGTGGTAGATAAAACCGTTGCCCATTATTGCCTTCATCTGGTGGCACCTCGCGCATGTGCCCCAAATCGAAGTATTCCTTCATGAAGTTGACATATTTTGCTCTTAGATTTTCATCTTTTTGTAACCGTCGTTCCACCGATTGGAAACGGCTTAGAGCTCCTTGTAGAGTATCCCCAAATTCAGGATTAGTGACCTTTAATGGAAGTTCAACGATGTACTTCCCATTATCATCTCGAGTGTGTGTAGCGATAAAGTGTTTCTCTACTTCTTCGTCATCAGGTTCAAATTTGGATGTGGAACTGAAGTCCTCTAGCTCCCAGAACCTCTGGAGCGAAGCGTTAATATCAATGTATGATGTCATAGCGAAAGCGTTGTTAGCTTGTGGCATCGTGGTAGAGCTGATGACCCATCCGAAAATCGATGAAATTGCAATGAGTTTGCCCGTATTGTCGTACAACTTTTTACCTGTAATTGTAGACCAAACATGTTCACCACCCAACAGAACGTCAATTGGAGCGTTTGTGGTGAATTCTGAGTCAGCCAGTTGAAGATCGTTAAAGACCTCCAGTGCCGATGCGTCAATGTTCTGCCTTTCCAGTGTTGAGGTGATTTTGCCAAGAACATGAGCCTGTACCGTTAAGTGATTGTTGGAGTACCTTGACTTGATCTGAAGCGTGCTGCTTACCCTTGTGGTGTCAGCTTGAACCGAAGAGATTCCTGTGACCAAAATTAATGATGCCGACCGTGGCAATCCAAGTGCTTGTATGCATCGTTCTGATACATATGAAAGTTCCGACCCAGTATCTAGTAAGATACGACATGTGATGTAGTCTCCATTTACTTTTTGAACATAAACCGTAGCAGTAGGCAATATGCTTCGATTTTAACCCTTTCCTGTTATCGTGTTCCTTGTTGCAAATTCCTTAAAGCCATTGAGTTACCTGGATCGTGGACCAGAGAATGGTGCTTACCTTTACAATACTTGCATGCGAATAATGATGGACAGTTTATGACCATATGCCCTGATTTTAGGCACTTATAACATAAAGCCTTTTCCCTGATGAACGTACGACGTTGTGCAATTGTTAAATCCATAAATTGTTGACAGCCATACAGTTTGTGATCCGTCGCCTGACATTTGGTGCAGCTGCCACCTTGAACTGCAACCATTGAATGTGTGACCCTTTTTATGTGTGTGATTTGCGTTTTGCCTCCAGTCGCAATCTCCCGTTTCCTGAGCTCTAATTCTTTACATCGATCATCCAAGAACTTGAAGAATTCCTCCAGTGTGGGCGCCTCGTTGCCCATGCTGCGCTCAATCCACCTGCGCCGTGTATCAGCGTCAAGCTTTTCCAATACCAGATATTGTACCCAGCAATCCCGTCCTGTTTGATTGATCGCATCCAGACCGCGAACAATCTCGTTTGTGCCATCTGATACCTTTCGTAAGATGGACACATCAATTTTGTTTGTCGTTGGTAGACCCATAAATTGTTCCAAAACGGAGTTTACAATATGGCGTGGCCTATTGTACCTTTCCTTTAAGCGCTCCCAAGCAGTGTTGTAAGCCGTGTCAGTTATTGCCAGATGCCGCACCAAGTTGGCAGCATCATCGACGAGCAGTGTTTTCAAATGATGAAACTTTTGAGTGTTGGTTAAATCCTTTTTGTTGTGTATCGTGCTCTCGTAGATATCTTGAAAAGCTGGCCACTCTGTGTAGAGTACAGCGAACCGTTTGTTTTGAATTTTCGGCAATTCGCCGCCTTGCACAAATGCCGTCGTGTTTTTTCCCGAAGTCGAACCCGAAGCAGCCGTCTGTGCGCAAGCGGGCATCGACAAGTTCGAGCTGCTCTGGTTTGCAGCTAACTGTTCAAAGAGTTGTTATTGTTGTTGCAGCAAATGAACGATGTCGTCGTTATACGCCTGCATTCCCATGGCGCCATTGCCGTCGTCAGACAATGATGCTTGTTGTTGTACTAACCAATTTTTTCCTAGAAGTAACGAATATGTCTGGATCCACATAGCCGTCTACATCTTCCAGTAGGGCTATGGAATCCCCGTTTCCATTAAATTCCTTCCACACGGACTGGAGTTAATCCATCCGAGCGGCTAACTCAGTTGTTGTATGTTGTATGCCAAATTAGCATATGCCCACAGTATTGTAGAATATACAATATAACAAGTGGTCATATGCTCAACATTAAAGTAAGCGTAACATACCAACACTTTGTTGCTATGTTTATGCAACCATTCATAATAATAATATGATCCGCCACTTATGCGGACTGGCCGCTGAGCGTGGGATCGCTAGCGTAAGCACTTTTGACTATGTACCCTCTGTACATATATGCTAATACGTACAAACATATATACTGCAACACACTCTCTCTCTGCCAGCGCCCTAAGCGGCAGAATGTATTCAATACATATAAGATGTATAGGCTAAAACTAAAATATGAATAAACTGTCCAGACATTCTGGATGACTGCTCGAACAGAACAGTTGCGTTTCATTAAACTAAAACGGATTTATTAAAAGAACTTAATGCGCACATAACATGGCGACCGTGACATGTGAAAAAAAAGAAATAAATTAATTAACATTTCAACATAAACTAAAAAACACTAAAATAATTTGTGCAAATTGTGAAATGTATTTTCAATTGATTGCGAACCACTGTGCGCGCTATGAACAAAAATGAAACAAAACAAAAAGAAAGATTAATCTAGATACTGGAATTTATGTGATTTTTCTACTATCAACTCTTGAGTGCTGCTCCAAGGTGCACTCCCATAACACACACATACGTTTCTCCAATTATTTACAAAAAAAAAAGAAATTAATTGGAATTTAAAAACAATAATGGATTAAAAAAAAAAAAAAAAAAATAATATGAAACATTAATATGAAACCAAATAAATCAACAACAGGATACTGATGTCCACGGAACCCTCCTTCAAGACCGCTGTTCCTAACGAACAAAAGGATTTGCCGACGTTGCAAGAGGCTTTGCAGGCAAATCCATTCGATGGACCACGGCCACTAACAATAGAGGAGTACAGAGCCCGGCAGCAGACGAGAATCCCCAAGAATACGAAACGAGGCGGTGAGGTGAGACGCCTGCTCACCCAGAAAAGACTGCAGCAGGATTTGCTAAAGGCCAGCACCAACAAAGAAGACCGACAACGCTGCATAGAGCGGATATCAAAAATTGAACTGCGCCAAAGAGCGCAGAAACGCAAGCGGGCCGCAGTAATGCGCAAGCCCTAACTTGCCATAGATTTTAAACTCTACTAAGCAAACTGAGGCACGAAAGTGCAGGTTCCGCCTACTAACCACTGTTAGGCTTTCTACTAAAAACACACGATTGGACAATTAATTGTTTAAATAAAAAATGTCAGCCAATCGTGTGTAACTAACACAACAATAATTTTTCCATGTCTCTGGCGCTGAGAATAAAACTCAGCAGCGTTAGAAAAATAGTTTCAAGAAAAATAATTAAAAAAAAAAGAAAACACAAAACTTTAAATGAAAAATTAAAAAAAATATATATATATATATTCTTGAGTTAGTATTTTTTTTTCTCTAAATGCACCCTAATGCGATTCCAAAAGACAGTAACATAGAAAAAGTTGACAATATGTTAGATCATGAATCTAAAGTAGCGGATTCAACCGCGAACGTCATAAATAATATCGAAACTGTCTCGGTTGATTTGAAAATCATAACCTTAATGCTTGTAATAATTGTTATTCTTTTATTAACAAACATTTTAACAAAACTATATAAGATGCACAATAAGTGCCTTAAGAAAAAATATTCCAGTAGGGCAGATAACCTAGATGTTGTTTAAGATGATAGACATAGTAGAAAAAGTGTATAATAGAGAACCCAACTTTAGAATAAATTCTTTGATAATATTGAGTAAATATTACGAATTTATAAAAATTGGTGATTTCGAAGACGAAAATATAGATACTTTTAATTGTGCAGCAAGCCCATTAATAATATGTAACAACAAAATAGAAAAGGGCATAGTAATGAGTACATTACCATATGTAATGGTAAAAACAGTAGAAGAAAACCATGACATACTTGGTTCTACAACAATAATTTTGGTACGATTGCACCGCTGAATGTTGTAGATAAAATATGGAGTGGAGTACGATAGCACGAAAGATTAATGATCATAAAGATAAATTTGAAAAATCTTTTAAATGTATTAACTCAGATAAAGTCATAAGACCGGAGACTTTGATAAACCATGCTCAAATACTGATAACACAGTATAATAACATATTATCAATAGTAAACAAAGTTAATGAGAAATTAGCAAAAGAGCATAGGCATCAGTGTGAAAAACTGATAAAATCATTGAAAATAAGATTGAACAATATTAGTACTAGACGAAATATTGTAATAGATTTGGACGAGTCCAAAGCAATTATTGATACTGAAAGTGATATCGATAGTGACATCGAAACACTTGAAGAAAGTACAATGGCTAACCAAGTGGAATTAGACAGGCAATATGTTAGACAGGTTTCCACTTCAGTTCCTGAATTTGATGGTAAAAAGTTATTATTAAACAGATTCCTAACTGCATTACGCATTGTGGAAAGAACTAAGGGAGACCAAGAGGATATAGCAGTTGAGGTTAAAAAATCAAAAATAACCGGCACAATCCTCTATAAAGTAGAAAATGAAACCACTATTGCAGGGATAATAAATAAGCTCAAAGAAAATGTAAAAGGAGAATCTCCTGACGTTTTAAAGGCGAAACTAATGAACATCAAACGAAAAGGCAAAACTGCTTCCCAGTATGCAACCGAAATGGATAATTTGCGGAAGCAACTGGAGGCAGCCTTTATTGATAACGGATTAGACCCAATCAATGCGGAAAAATTCTCTACAAGCGAGTCTGTTTCTGCAATGATTAAAAATTGCGAGCACGAAAAACTCAAAGTAATATTAGAAGCTGGAAACTTTGTAACTTTCAATGATGTAATGGGTAAATATATCCATTGCAGCACGGAAATGACTGGAAGTGCAAATACATTATTATTTCAACGAGGCCGCAATAATAGAGAAGGTAGTAACCATTACCAAAGAGGTAGAGGCAATGGCCGCGGAAACTACAACTCCAACTATAACAATTACAATAATAGAAACAACAATAGAGGTGGTCGAGGTAATGGCCGAGGTAGAAATAATTACTACCGAGGTAACAGCCAAAACAGATACAATAGCAATACCGAAAACAATAATGTCCGAGTAGCCCAAGATGCTTCGGGAAACTCGCAGACACCTCCAGATACGCGAAATTAAAAAGTAAAATATATACTGTAAACTTAAGTCTCAATAATTTTGTATCATTTACAAATGTTCAAACAAATAAAATCATTACATTCCTAATTGATACAGGTGCAGATATTTCAATTATAAAAGAAAATTCCGATGTCTTTCATGACATACAATTCAATAAAATCATAGACATTCGAGGCATAGGTGAAGGAGTAATTAACTCCAAAGGACTAGCCTCAGTTGAATTACAAACAGGGAAATACATTATTCCATATAAATTTTATTTACTACATTCAGATTTTGCAATCCCTTGCGATGGAATAATAGGACTAGATTTTATAAAGACTTTTAATTGCCAATTAGATTATAATAATTCAGAGGATTGGTTTATAATCAGACCTCCAAACCTAACGTATCCCATTAATGTACCGATAACATTTAGTTCTGGTAATAATTCAACACTTCTGCCAGCGATATCCCAAGTGATACGCAAAATAGATTTGTCTTCAGAAGAAGAAAGCATTTTCATCCCAAATCAAGAAATCAAGCATGGTGTTTATATTGCAAACACTATTGCCCAAACCAAAAATACTTTTGTCCGATTTTTAAATACCACAGATAAATGCCAACTAGTAGGCATTAATAAAATAAAATTCGAACCGCTATCAAAATACGATGTGGTTCAAACTTTAAATGACAATAGAACAGAGTCTGTTATTAGTAAACTAAAGAAAAATTTTCCAATCATGTTCAAAAAGCAACTTACGGAAATATGCACCGAGTATAGTGATGTGTTCGGACTTGAAACCGAACCAATCACAACCAACAACTTTTATAAACAAAAATTGAGACTTAAAGACGAAGAGCCAGTATATGCAAAAAACTATCGATGTCCGCATAGCCAAACCGAAGAAATTAAAAACCAAGTAGGAAAGTTAATTGAACAAAATATTGTTGAACCATCGATTTCACCTTACAATAGCCCACTCTTATTGGTCCCAAAGAAATCTCTTCCGGACTCTAAAGAGAAAAAATGGCGATTAGTAATTGACTATCGCCAAATAAACAAAAAACTGCTATCAGATAAATTTCCACTCCCCAGAATTGACGATATTCTTGATCAACTGGGTAGAGCTAAATATTTTTCATGCCTTGACTTAATGTCAGGTTTCCACCAAATTGAACTTGAGCAAAGCTCAAAGAACATAACGTATTTTTCAACAAACAATGGTTCATATCGCTTCACGAGATTACCATTTGGTTTAAAAATAGCACCTAATTCATTTCAGAGAATGATGACAATAGCATTCTCGGGTTTAGAGCCTTCACAAGTATTCCTTTATATGGATGATTTGATCGTTATTGGTTGTTCTGAAAAACACATGCTTAAAAACCTAACAGATGTTTTTACACTTTGTAGAAAACACAATTTGAAATTACATCCAGAAAAATGTTCATTTTTCATGCATGAGGTGACATTTTTAGGTCACAGATGCACCGACAAAGGAATCTTACCAGATGATACAAAATTCGATGTTATTAATAACTATCCAGTCCCTACGGACGCAGACAGTGCTAGAAGATTCGTTGCATTTTGCAATTATTATAGACGTTTCATAAAAAACTTCGCCGAATACTCACGGCATATAAAAAGATTATGCAAAAAGAATGTCCCATTCGAATGGACAGCGGAATGTAAAAAGGCATTCCAGTATTTAAAAACACAACTTGTTAAACCAACCTTGGTACAGTACCCAGATTTTAGCAAAGAATTTTGTATAATCACAGATGCAAGCAAGCACGCATGTGGAGCAGTTTTAACTCAAAACTATAATGGACTCCAACTCCCAGTTGCATATGCATCAAGAGCATTCACTAAAGGTGAAAGCAATAAAAGTACAACTGAACAAGAGCTAGCAGCAATACATTGGGCAATTACACATTTCAGACCATATATATATGGCAAACATTTCACAGTAAAAACTGATCATCGCCCCTTAACATATTTATTCTCGATGATAAACCCAAGTTCAAAATTAACTCGCATGCGACTCGAATTAGAAGAATACGATTTTACAGTAGAATATCTGAGAGGAAAAGATAATTTCGTGGCAGACGCTCTGTCCAGAATTACAATAACTGATTTAATTGATATGAATAAAAAAGTCCTGAAAGTCACTACCAGGCATCAAAGTAGACAACAAAATTTCTGCGCAGAAAACAAACAAGAACTATTGCCAAGGCAAAGTCTTGAAAAAGCTTCTAAGCCCAACGTATACGAAGTCATAACAAATGACGAGGTACGAAAAGTAGTGACCTTGCGAATGACAGATTCGACATGTTTATTGAAACATGGGAAAAAAGTTATAGCGAGAATAAATGTTAGCGATTTATACTCCAATGGAATTCTAGACTTAGGACAGTTTTTCCAAAGGCTTGAAGGGCAAGCCGGTGTATATAATATCAGCCAACTAAAAGTGGCACCGAGCGAAAAGATCTTTGAATCAATTTCGATAGATTCTTTCAAACATATGGGCAACAAGAATTTAAAATCATTAAGAGTAGCGCTACTCAAGCCGGTGACCCAAATATACAATGAAAAAGAAAAAGAAGCTATATTGTCTACATTTCATGACGATTTAATTCAAGGATTCCAATACTATTGGAAAAACATGACAAAACATGTAAAAGAGTACATTAATAAATGTCCAAAATGCCTGACGTCGAAAACGACGAAACACACGAGATCACCTATGATAATTACAGAAACTCCACAATATGCTTTCGACAGGGTGATAGTAGACACAATTGGTCCACTACCACGTTCGGAAAATGGGAATGAATATGCAATCCCTTTAATATGTGATTTGACAAAGTATTTAGTAGCAATTCCTATTGCAAATAAAAGTGCAACAACTGTCGCAAAAGCCATATTCGAATCTTTTATTCTGAAGTACGGTCCAATGAAGACGTTCATTACGGACATGGGAACAGAATACAAAAATTCCATTATAACTGACTTGTCCAGATATCTAAAAATAGATAACATAACATCTACAGCACACCACCACCAGACATTAGGTACCGTTGAAAGAAGTCATAGGACATTCAACGAGTACATTCGTTCATATGTTTCAGTAGATAAAACTGATTGGGACGTATGGTTACAGTATTTCGTGTATTGTTTTAACACAACACCATCTGTAACTCATAATTATTGTCCATATGAACTGGTATTTGGAAGTCAGAATAACTTACCAATACAATTTAATAGCGTAGACAAAATAGAACCTATATATAATATAGAAGATTATTCTAAGGAAGTTAAATTTGGACTAGAAAACGCGTATAAGAGAGCTCGAATACTTTTAGAAAAAAATAAAATTAAACAGAAAGAAATAAACGATAAGAAAGTATTAGATTTTAAACTAGAAATAGGAGACCAAGTTTATTTGAAAAACGAAACAGGTCACAAATTAGAATCTTCTTATATACGACCATTTGAGGTCATTAATATAGAAAAGAATAACAATATAATTATAAGAAATAAGAAAAATAAGGAACAAAAAGTACATAAAGATAGACTAAAAAAGATAAATAAATAAAGAAAAAAAAAAGATAAGAATATATATATATACATATTGAAAAAAAATTTTTAATATAATTATTTCTAAATTACAAAAAAAAAACATTTTTATTGATTAAAAAAAAAAAAAATTAAAATTAAAAATATACAACATAGTATTTAAGAAAAACAAATAAATAACTACATAATATTACGTTATTCTTTTAAAAAGGGAGGTGTTGTATGTTGTATGCCAAATGAGCATATGCCCACAGTATTGTAGAGTATACAATATAACAAGTGCATATGCTCAACATTAAAGTAAGAATAACATACCAACACTTTGTTGCTATGTTTATGCAACCATTCATAATAATAATATGATCCGCCACTTATGCGGACTGGCCGCTGAGCGTGGGATCGCTAGCGTAAGCACTTTTGACTATGTACCCTCTGTACATATATGCTAATACGTACAAACATATATACTGCAACACACTCTCTCTCTGCCAGCGCCCTAAGCGGCAGAATGTATTCAATACATATAAGATGTATAGGCTAAAACTAAAATATGAATAAACTGTCCAGACATTCTGGATGACTGCTCGAACAGAACAGTTGCGTTTCATTAAACTAAAACGGATTTATTAAAAGAACTTAATGCGCACATAACACAGTAGTTGATGATGTTTGGGTTCTTTCCGACCAATCCAGAATTATTGTGATGCTGGCCTTGAGTCGGCTACGACGACCCACCAATGCCTTTAGTTCTTCCATTGCGAAGAGCTATTCCAGAGTAATAACCCACAAAACTTTCCAATAGATCCAAAGAACTTCGAACGAAAAGCACCTTTTTCGAACGAAAACCGATTTCCTTATTCGGCTCGAATGACCAAAATATGATTTGGTCTAGCAGTGGACTGTACCTTTTGCCAATTCAATAATTAATATTTCCTTTGATTCTTTGCTACTGAATCAGTTGAGTGCCAATTTATTACTGAAGAAAAAGGGAAAAAGCGCCGACGCAGCAGCGCGCAAATATGTGTGTGTAAAATGCTAATGTATGTGTATTAATCGATTCCTATAGCTACATATATTATCGATAAACGCAATCCGTTCATAAACATAATTTTAAATAAAAATTGCGTTTGAGATTGTTCGCTGTTTGTGCAAACTAATCAACGTAGTTTTAATTCTAATTTTCCTTAATATAAAAATGCGAATTACGCAAAAATATACATAAACAAAAAATTGCATCTACCTGCCATTTCAAGATTTCTGAAATAAATTCTCGTTTAAAGGTAATATTTTATTCCACATATCGTATTATGAATGAAATTACTTAGTTCCTGCTCCTGTTGTTGATCCTCTCTCTACTGTTGAAGTTCCAAAGCAACCAAAGTTCTTCTCCTTCTGTAGCTGCTGAGTTGATGGTCCCAAGCAACCAAAGTTCTCCTTCTGTAGCTGCTGTGTTGATGTTCCTAACCAACCAAAGTTCTTCGCCTTTAATAGCTGCTGTGTTGATGGTCCCAAGCAACCGAAGTTCTTCTCATTCAGTAGCTGCTGTGTTGATGGTCCCAAGCAACCAAAGTTATTTTCCTTCTGTAGCTGCTGTGTATCCCTTCACCCTCAGCTTAAAAACAATAAATATTTTATAGCCTCTGTCTACACTTGAAGTTCCCAAGCAACCAAAGTTCTTCTCCTTCTGTAGCTGCTGAGTTGATGGTCCTAAACAACCAAAGTTCTCCTTCTGTAGCTGCTGTGTTGATGTTCCTAACTAACCAAAGTTCTTCTCCTTTAGTAGCTGCTGTGTTAATGGTCCCAAGCAACCAAAGTTCTCCTTCTGTAGCTGCTGTGTATCATTTCACCCTCAGCTTGAAAACAATAAATATTTTTTAGCCTCCTTCACGATTTTTATCTTGCTATAGAAATTGATAGAGGGCAATAGAAAAGAATGAGATAAGGATCGAAAAGTTGCAAAATTTTCCACACATTGACGCACATTGAGAGCACATTGGTCCTGTGGGAATTTCTTATTTGCCAAAAAACCCGCATCTGAAGACTGTTTACTATCCAGTGGCGGTAATGCTCATTATTACATCGATTACTATTGGTTTTTTTTTCGCCTGTGTACATTCAAAAACCGAATACAAGCTCCATTACTTTCTTAATTAATGGTAGCGTTTTCTACTAGGTGCATGAAATTATTGAATGTAATGCAGAAAGTAACGACGCACAGTTGGGCCTCTGCTCGGATAGCGTTGCAAAAATCAGTTTTTTCATGATCGCGTTTGTCAAAAAATATATACGCAATCTTCCCTATACTTCAGAGCTTTTTAGTAATTGGGAATAAATGATAATTTTTACAAAAAATCGCAACTTTAATACTGAATATTGGGCGATTTCAATAATCGTTCTTGTTTTATCTTAAACTTTAAGCGTTTAAAAAATACACTAAATATTGGCGTTTTTTAACTGTGGTGGAATACAACTAACAAGTATCAACTAGTATCACTACCGGACTACATACACTAGGTAGTTAAATATTTACCTATCAGATGTATATGGTCCCAATATGCGGAACCCGCGGCACCGATGCGTAAGCCATAAAACTAAGGCAACCTTTTTAGTTCCGTTTACTTAAATATTAAGTTTTTTCCTAATTAATAAAATAAGGGTAATACTGATTTTTCGTTCTACCTAAAAAATATAACATAAAGAGCTAATTGTTCCTCTCGTTTGCGACAGTTTATTTTTAACTTCAAAAGTGTTAAACGAAATTACAAACACTTCCTCGACGTTAGGGTTACGACTTAGACGATTCAACGAGTGAGGTAAACTGCTACGAATATGGAATTTTTCCGTTTCATTGCAGTATAAAGTGTATGGATTTTATTTTGAAGCTTGCTTACACATCTCGTGAGGATATTCAGAGCATGAAGGAGATTATACAAGCTGAATTCTCTCGGATGCTGGGACCGAAAATTGGCTGCCCAAAGTACCGATACGGAAACAAACGAATGATGGAAATTCAAGGAGATTTTTTGTAAATAATGAAATAACATCTTTTATAACAGGTGTTAGTCAAGAGATCATTAAAAGGTTGGCTGTTATCTTGAACGTTATAAATTGCAAGGAAATGGTAAATGGGGAAAAATTTTAAGAATATGCTTCAAAAACTGTTCAACTTTTGACTGATTTGTATCCGCAAAAAAAACTTACCCCAAAGGTACATAGGATTTTGGCTCACGGAAAGGAATTAATAGAATATCAGTGTTTACCAATTGGAGAAGAAGCACAGGAATGTAAAAAAAAGGAGTACAAAAGGTTCAGATATACTAATACATTAATAACTTCTAGTGTTAGACAAAATGAAGACCTTTTTAAAATGCTGGCAGCCCCTTCGTACCCATTTATTGCATGACTGAGACACGTGCGATCACGAAACGATTTGGAAAATAGCAACTTCATTCCCGAAATGTTGAGTTTATTAGATATTGAAGTAAATATTGAAAATTATTTTGAAAAAAACCAGCAAATTTTCAAAACTACCCTAAAAAAATGTACTTTTTTATTTTTTACTTTTTGTAATTATGTTAGAAAATCAAATTAAAACATTAAAAATTGTTACATAGTCATTTAAAGCAACGAAAAATTTCGTTTGTGATTGCAAAAAAACCGGTTTCGCTCCATTTTATAAAGGAAAAACATGCTTGGAAATATTTTCTGACTTTGAATTTTTAACGTTTTATTTTAACGTTTCATTTGATTTAACATTTTGAAACGCCCTTTATGTATACTATATGACGGATCCTTCTAGATAAAGGGTATCTAAATCAAAAACGTGCCCACAAAGCACAAAGGCCAGACATCGCTACAGTTCCCTCCGTCAACCTCTGCTACAGCTGCTAATTATCGCTTTAATGCAATTGCAGTGAGTAGAAGAGGTATCATTGATATCACATTTTCGATCATAAATTTTGCGGTGCTCTCAATCATTAAGTTCCCTCTGCCTATACGTGGTGCCCGAGACCATGATACAGTTTTCCCCTCCCCCGTAAATCTTAAAAGTGCGTCCCTCTGATCAAAAACTTTGCGTAAATCGTGTTCAAAAAGCCCGAATTTGGTTCGAGTTCATTCATTCAGCTTGAATCGTATTATACACCTGATCAATAATTGAATAGATACCATACGATTTGGAAAATAGCAACTTTAGTCCCGAAATGTTGAGTTTATTAGATATTGATGCAAATATTAAAAATTATTTTGAAAAAAATCAGCCAAAAATAGCAAATTTTCAAAACTAACCTACAAAAAAAGTACACAATTTTTATTTTTTACTTTTTGTAATTACATTAGAAAATTAAAATAAAACATTTAAAGTTGTTACATAGTCATTTAAAACAATGAAAAATTTCGTTTGTAACTGCAAAAAACCGGGTTTCGCTCTATTGTATAAATGAAAAACATGCTTGTAAATATTTTCTGACTTTGACCTTGTAACGTTTCATTTTAACGTTTCATTTAATTTAACATTTCGAACCGCCCTTTATGTATACTATATTACGGATCCTTCTAGATAAAGGGGGTCTAGATCAAAAACGTGGCAAAAAACCGCAAAGGTCAGATGTCGCTACAGCTGCTAATTGTCGCTTGAATGCAATTGCAGTGAGTAGAAGACGGAACTGCAGCAGCACTTCATTAAAAAAGTAATTTGGAGGTAGAGACCAACAGCTTTACCTCTGCTACAGTTAGAGGCAGCAACTCAACTCAACACAAAAATACAAGATGAAATCCCGCTCCAACTTAACTCTCTTCCATGTTGACTCCCACTTAACAGAAAGTCTGCAGTGAGCTCGACTCTCTTTCTCTTCAAATTTGAGCGATGTAATGTGCCTAACAAGGAATCGTCACCCACTGTTACTCCTTGACTTAGCCATTGTTGTGCTCTTGTTGACATAACGAATGCCTTAACATTTTTTTGAGATGGCTTTGTTGCTTTCCCTCTCCACTAACCATCCGCTCAACGAGGCCACAACATAACCATTGCTGTCTCTAAGAGATGGCAAAAGCTTCAAGGAGTAAATTTATAGTACTAAAGTCAATGGGAAATATATCGACTACGTAGGTCGATATCACATTTTCGATCATAAATTTTGCGGAGCTCTCAATCATTAAGTTCCCTCTGCCTATAAGTGGTGCTCGAGATCACGATACAGTTTTCCCCTCCCCCGTAAATCTTAAAAGGTCGTCCCTCTGACCAAAAACTTTACGAAAATCGTGTTCAAAAAGCTGAATCGTATTATACAAACTATCAATAATTAAAGACTGTCATGAATGGATCCCATACCAGTTTGTGCAATTTTTGATCAGCAGATGTAATGAAAATAAATCAAATGAAATTGCAACACTTTCTAAAGAATGCAATAATCACAATTTCGTGCGATCTATTTGTAGAAAACATGCTTGTTTTTTTTCTCATCTCAAGGTGTTAGCTACTCCTGATGTGAGACAATGACTTTGGCAGCTGACGGAGACGACAGGCTCCTGCTTCCTAGCTCCCGGATTCTGTCATATGCGACGAGGCGTGCAAAAACCATTTTTGTCGCGCATTTTTCAAATTCATCCCCCCGTTGCTTCTTGCCCTGACACTCTCGGTACCTTTCACACAACCATCAACATTTATTAATATTTTCAATTTTTCACTAAAATTGCCTATAATTTTCAAGTGTCTTTTAGCAGGAAGAGAGGGGAAATGATATAAGGAGAGGAAGGAAATTCCAGCTTTTCCTGCCGCTGATAGTTAATTGTTTATAAAATTGCAACAGCTATTCACCGAGAAAAGAATCGCTAGGGGCTCTAGGGGCAGTAAACGGCTATCAACAAAAAAATAAATAAATAAATAAATGAACCATTGAATTTTATTTTCGACAGATGTCAAAAAACTTTTTATCAATTATTTGTATTCCAGCAAAATACTTTAAAAAATACGCAATTTTCTGCAAATTATATTGTTACATGATTGTATTTCGATTTACAAAAGCAAATAAATAAATAACCTGGGAATCAGTTTAGCCAATATATTATAAGTGGAAACCCTACATATTCCACACTTTCCAACACTTGTTACTATGATTTATCAACACTTCTTTCCATGATTTTCCAAAACTGGAGAATATACTATTTTGTCAATTCATTGTGGTCAACTACACCCTGAAAGTGGTTGCCAATTTGTTATAAGCGGAAACCCTAAACGTATTTCACGCTTCCCAGCACTTGTTACTATGATTTGTCAAAAATTCTTTCCATGATTTTCCTAAACTGGAAAATATGAAATTTTTTCAATTCATTGTGGTCTAGTAGGCTCTGAAAGTTGTTTGGAAGCAGTCAAAGAATCAAGTTCAAATTTTTTCCTCTTTTTGCCTGGTCCTTCTCCTTTAAAGCATTTTAAAATTTAAAATGCTTCACTTTATTAGTTCGTCATTTGAAAAAATTCTTGTCAACTGACATTTATTTTCCCCTGGATTAAGGGTAAGGTTCATCATGAAACATATACGTGGGAAATGGCATTGAGAGAGAGCAATCCGAAGTGATAGAAGTGAGGAGACAAACACGTAGTGGCCGAACATTCTAGTAGTTGAGAGAGAGCAGGGCATACGATCATTATATAAGTTGAGAGAGAGCTTGTTAAAGAGGCCGCGGGGCATTCGCAAAGAGACTGTCAACTGAGTCGCACGTCAAGGTCCATAAGTAGTCTAGTGTTATTTTTATAAGTATGTTTAAATCTTAACAATATATTGAACTCGATTGTCATCAAACAATTCAAATATTAATAAATAAATAAATATAATAACGCTCATTAAATCACCACTACATTTTTGGGGGCTCGCCCGAAATATTGTTTAAAGAAATTAACATACATATATATAACACCACGTGAGTGAAAGAGACAACAAATAAAGTTCTACGAAGTGACAAAGCAAAAACCGTTTGTGTCGGGATCATTGTGTAAGAGCAAGCGAGATAGGCTGTGCTAGATTTGTTGCATAAAATCGTTTATGCCCAAATACGTTACGAAGCAGACACTACATGCACGAGCACGTTTGGTAACGGAAGGCGATCAGTGAATCTTTCTAGAACAGTCTAAAAACATTTGGACAGAGCGAATCGCGGCAAAACGTCAGCAGAGGCAGAGGCAACCTGTTGGCAGAGGCAAAGCTGGATGTAGCGTGAGGCAAAACGTCAGCAGAGGCAGAGGCAACCCGTTGGCAGAGGCGAAGCTGGACGTAGCGCGAGGCAAAACGTCAGCAGAGGCAGAGGCAACCCGTTGGCAGAGGCAAAGCTGGACGTACCGTGAGGTGAAACGTAAGCAGAGGCAGGTGCAACCCGTATGCAGAGGCAAAGCTGGACGTAGCGTGAGGTAAAACTTAAGCAGAGGCAGAGGCAACCCGTTGGCAGAGGCAGAAGCTGGACGAGGCAAGAGACAAAACGTTAGAAGAGGCCAGACAATCCGCTGGCAGAATTTAAACGAAGACTTCGTGGGACAGGAGCGGAGTTGGGTAAATTTTTGGGGACTATATATAGATAGTTCTAACCTTAATTGAATTTACTAAAACTAACCTTAGCAATAATTATTGGTATCGAACAAAAGAAAATATTGTAATATGGAGCTTGACCAGGGTTTGGCATTGCGAGCCGCAGATTTGCGAAACAAGTTGGCCGAATTGAACCTAAGCACAGTGGGAAGAAAACGTGATTTACAGAATAGACTTCTTAATCATTACAATATTCAATACCAGGATAGCGAGGAAGAAGAAGCTACAGGCGAACTGCCTACAAATAATTTTGGTCGATCTTGGTACACCTTAAAAGATGTTGAGGGCAGTGTATCCTATTTTTCCGGCTCAGGTAGTCCCGATATTGATTTGTGGGTGCAAGAGATAGAAGAGTGTGCCATTACAGTACAATGGGATAAGCTACAGACCTTTATTTACGCCAAACAGTTGTTAGCTGCGGCAGCTAAATTATTTATTCGGAGTCAACATGGTATACACAATTGGGAGATATTAAAAGCAGGATTGCGCAAGGAATTTGGTTCGAAACGATCAGCAGCTGAGATTCATAGAATATTATCGCAACGTTCTCAGAAAAGAGAGGAGACTTTCCATGAATATTTGTATGCTTTAATGGAAATTGCCAAACCAGTGAATTTGGACGATGAGAGCTTGATAGAATACTTTGTAAAGGGCATTTCAGACTTACAAGTAAATAAAGCTATTCTATTTCAAGCCAGGAATCTAGAACAACTGAAATTTCAAATAGAAACGTATCAGAAAGTGCGTGCTTCACACAAGTCGTTAAACAAGTTTGAGGCTCAGTCAGGAAAAAAGATTAATCAGGGTACAATAATAGATACATCTAAAAATCGAAAGTGCTACGGATGCGGTGATACATCACATATCAGACGAGACTGTCCATAGAACGATCAAAAGTTTTTTAAATGTGGTAATGTAGGACATCGAATGGCCCAGTGCAAACCAGAAAATGCAAAGAGAAATACAAACGTGGTAGAAAATGAAGATGTAGTAATACAGCCGTCAAGCGAATTTACTCCCTCAGGGTTAGAACTTAAAGACATCGTATATTCTAACGTTATATTTAAAGGACTTGTAGATACTGGTGCTGGTTTATGTCTTATGCGAAGAAAAAATTATTTTATGATTGGATCGAAACCGTTATTAGCCGGAGCTAGACACTTAACAGGAATTGGCGACAGTAAGGTGTTGACTATCGGTAGTTTTATAATACCAGTGGAAGAGGATGGTTTAGTTATGAACATAGAATTCCATGTAGTGCCAGATCAGGACATAAGTTTTGATGCTATACTGGGTCGAACGATATTGAACACTGTCAATATAAGTGTAACAGCAAATGGATCTAAGTTTGCTATTCGCAACGATATAGAAGTTTGTCACACCCATAGTATACCAAAGAGACAACAAAATGAGTCCGATACTCAGTGGGTAGGAGAGATTAGAAATATCTTCATCACAAATATTGAAGAGAGGGATAAGAGTCCAGACATAAATCTTTCGCAGTTGAACCATTTGATAAAAGAGGAAGTAGAGAAATTAATTCGAAACTACCAACCAAAAAGAAATGCCAACGCACCAGTAACCATGAAAATTATATTGAGCGACGAAATACCTGTCTATCAGCACCCGAGACGTTTAGCCCTTTGTGACCAGGAAATAGTTGACAAACAAATTCAAGAATGGCTAGCAGAGAAAATAATTAAAACCAGTACTTCTGAGTACGCGTCTCCAGTTGTCTTAGTCTCGAAAAAGAATGGTCAGAAGCGTTTATGCTGTGACTACAGGAAATTAAATGAAAAGATACTTCGTGATAACTTTCCCATGGCTCATATGGACAGCGTTTTAGAGAAGTTGCAAGTTGCCAATGTGTTTTCAATTTTAGACTTAACAAACGGATTTTTCCATGTAATAGAAAGCTCTCAGAAATACACTTCTTTTGTTACTCAGAGTGGACAATATGAATTCCTGTATGTTCCTTTCGGTATTTCTAATTCACCAGCTGTATTTACAAGATTCATAATGGTTGTGTTACAAGTTTTGATTAAAGCAAATGATTGTGTAGTCTACATGGACGACATCATCATTCCAAGTGGAGGTATAGATGATGGTTTGGCCAAGCTAAAACGCGTACTAGACGTGTCAGCAAAAAAAGGGTTACGAATTAATTGGAGTAAATGTCAGATGCTGCAACGAAAATGGTACCATAACGCCGAGCAAAGAAAAGATTAGAGCTGTTTCGAATTTTCCCATCCCAAGTAGCAAAAAGAGTTTACAAAGATTTTTGGGTCTAACTTCCTATTTTAGAAAATTTATTGAGAATTATGCAGTAATCGCGAAGCCGTTGTCCGATTTAATGCGTAAGGATTCGAAGTTTGAATTTAAAGATATACACAAACTCGCTTTCGAAGAACTCAGAGCTGCGTTGACTAAAGAACCCGTCCCTAAATTGTTTAACCCGAAATTGCAAACTGAAATACATGCGGGCGCTTCAAAATACGGATTTGGGGCAGCTTTGTTACAAAAGCAATCAGAGGATAATTCATTTCATCCCGTTGAATATATGAGTCGTAAGACAAAATTGTGTGAAGAAAGGTATCATTCTTACGAACTCGAAGTGCTTGCTATAATTGGAGCACTAACCAAATGGCGTGTTTATGTCCTAGGATCTCGATTCACCATAGTTACTGATTGTAACGCATTGGCTATGACTATGAAAAAGAAAGATGTTCCTTTGCTATTGTTATGTATGTGACCCATCTTTAAGAAGCTGTTATCGTCGCACTGTTAAAGGTCTGTTAACAGCTGTACCCCCAGTCATAGTACTACTTGCTTCGGAACAACATCGACTCACTCCCTGCTACAACTACGAGGGATTACTTCTACTACTACAACTGCTACAACTACGAGGGATGACTTCTACTACTACAACTGCTACAACTACGAGGGATTACTTCTACTACTACAACTGCTACAACTACGAGGGACTTCTTCTACTACTATAACTACTACTATTATTCTATAGAACGATCGTTTCCTAGATTTGTACTGTACCATTCTCTTATTAATAAACAACATATATATAAGTTTGCACATACACAAAATTGGCGACGAGGATGGGATGATTTGTCAAACTTATATATATGTATATACATCGTGTACAGTTACAATCGACTAAGCGAAAGCGAACAAAGAGACGCGAAAAACGCATGCGTGCTGGCGCCAAGTTATTGGAAATAAGAAACGGTATTTTCCCAAAACACGCGCATTCGCAGACAGACAGAGAATTGATGCTTACACACACACATACGATCGAGTTCAACTACTAATGTCTGATTCGGAAGCACATGAGGAAAAGCCCGCCAAAGTGAATATTGCTACAGAACACAAAACAACAAATAAATCAGTGATAATGTCAGGAGTAGGTCAGTTAGAACCATTTGACTTAAATCACCCCAACAAATGGACAACTTACAAGCAGCGTTTTGAGCTGTATCTTCTGGCCAATGACGTTACGGAGGAAGCACGGAAGAAGGCTGCATTGCTTACGTTGGCTGGCGCTCCACTGTTCGAGCTTCTAACGTCATTGGCATCCCCTACTCAGGTTAGTGATTTGAGTTTATCGGAAATATATGAAAAACTCAACCAACATTTGTCTCCATGTCAATCGGAAATCGCGGCCTATTACCAATTTCACAAGCGAGACCAACTAATTGATGAATCTGTTGCGAACTACATGGCTGCACTTAGGACTCTCGCTGTCGATTGCAAATTCGGAGCTGCGTTGGATCGCATGTTGCGCGATCGCTTCGTATGTGGAATGAAGGATGAGGGTCTTCAGAAGAGTCTGCTAGCAGAGGCTGATTTAACGGTTCAACGCGCGATGGAACGCGCCACATCTAGTGAGGCCGCTGCTCACAGCGCTTGGGCCATGCGAAATACAGCTGAGAGCACTGAGTCGATACACGAAGTGCAGACCAACGCGATCCGTCCAAGCCGACCAAATCAGCACCACCAGCCATGCGATGGTTGCGGGGGTGCTCACTTGCGGAAACTGTGCCCTCATCGGAACACTGTGTGCCATGCCTGTCACCGAGCAGGCCATCTTCAACGAGTTTGCCGGGCTGTAAGAGACCCGGGTCGTAAACCATTCAACACATCGAGTAGCCATGCCTCCTACCGAGGACCACACAAACAAAAGCCGAATGAAGAATACAATGTCCACAGCATACTACCGTTGATTTGCCCAAAGGAAATTGTTACAATAATCATAAATAAACGAAAATGCCAATTCGAAGTGGATTCGGGGTCTGCGATCACTATGGTAGACGAATCTACGTTTCGTTACATCTGGCCAACGGACAGACCGAATATCCAAGATTGTTCTCTAGAGTTTACGGATTACCAGAAAAACCGAATTCCAGTTATTGGCATCGTGGATACATCCGTCCAGTACGATAATAAATACATTCCGAATCTTCCACTGGTTGTCACATCAAGCGGCGGTTCGAATTTACTTGGACGCAACTGGTTTATGCCCTTAGGCATCAGCATAGAAGGAATACATGCCATTAACGCTGAACTTAGCATCGAGGCGACTCTGGCGAAATATAAGGATCTGTTTTCGTCTGAATTAGGCCGTTTTCTGGGGCCACCTGTGTCATTACAAATCAATACTGATGCAACACCAGTCAGACTGCCAGCGAGACGCATTCCATTCGCAATACAAGAATTATATGAAGAAGAATTAGATCGTCTCTGCTCCCAAGGAATCCTAGTACCCATTGAGTACTCCGACTGGGCGACTCCTACAGTGCCAGTAATCAAAAAGGATGGTACTATTCGCATATGTGGCGACTACAAGTCTACAATTAATAGAGTGATTAAGCAACACGGCCATCAAATTCCTGCAATGAATTCATTATTAGCATCAATTGAAGGAGGATCCATATTTGCGAAAATCGACTTGGCTCAGGCGTACCAACAACTAGTGGTAGATGAGCAGTCTGCGTTGTTGCAAACCATATGTACACACAAGGGTTATTTCAAAGTAACTAGACTACAATTTGGAATTTCTTCAGCTCCGGGCATATTTCAGAGCTGCATCGAACGTATATTGCAGAACGTTTCTGGTGTTTTACCCTACTTCGATGACATAATTGTTATGGGAAAATCAGAGGAAGAGCTAGCGGTCCGTCTTAATGAGGTGCTGTCAAGATTTGATAAGGCCGGACTACGCCTACGCAGAGACAAGTGTCAATTTGGTGTTCCGTCAGTAGAATTTTTAGGTTTTAAAATCGATGCACTGGGCATAAGACCGTGTGCCAGTAAGGTCGAAGCTATCAAGTGCGCACCGGCTCCAAAAGATAAGAAACAATTACAAGCATTCTTGGGACTCATCAATTTTTACCACGCATTCCTGCCGCATAAGGCAACTGTTGCTGAACCGCTTCACCGTCTGCTGGATAAAAATGCGCCATGGGTGTGGGCCCATAAACACCAAAATGCCTTCATGAATCTAAAAAAATCTTGTAACTTCACAAAATGTGCTAATGCACTTCGATGGCAAATTGCCAGTATTGTTAACCTGCGATGCATCTCCGTACGGAATTGGAGCGGTGCTGAGCCACAAACTTCAGGATGGATCAGAGAAGCCTATTGCCTTTTATTCTAGAACTCTCTCCAAGACAGAAAGAAACTACTCGCAAATCGACAGAGAAGCCGTTGGGCTTATAGCAGGCGTTAAAAAATTTCACAATTATTTATATGGCCGTTCGTTTACTCTCGTCACAGATCATCGCCCATTACTCGGAATATTTACAACGGCCAAGGCAACTCCAAATGTAATTTCTACACAGATGCTTCGAAGAGCAATATTCTTAAATGCCTATGACTTTACACTAATTCACAGACCTGGATCAAAAATGGGCAACGCCGACTTCTTAAGCCGATGCCCATTACCGCAACAAGGCGAAGGTAACACTACAGAAGAAGTGTTAATGATTGAATGGGCTGGAACACCACTTGTCAGCGCTCAATCTCTAGCATTGCAGACTAAGAAAGATGCACATTTATCAAAGGTTCTGAACTGGGTGTTAAGGGGATGGCCCAATGGAAAAGTTGATCGTTCAGATCAGCTCTACTCATATTTTTCTCGCCGACATGAACTTTCAGCAAACAAAGGAATTCTTGTATGGGGCAACCGGGCTGTAATTCCCGAACCATCTAGACCGGCTTTACTTCAAGCGTTGCATGCTTCACACCCGGGGATTGTAAAAATGAAAGCCATGGCTCGAAGCTACATTTGGTGGCCTAATATTGATGCTGAAATAGAGCTACTTGTGAAACGTTGCATGCTCTGTCAGCAAAACCGAAACGAACAGCCTCATACAACTACACACCATTGGGAATCTGCCAGACAACCGTGGTCACGCCTTCATATAGATTTCGCTGGCCCCTTTAATGGGAATACCTTTGTACTAGTCGTGGATTCATTTTCGAAATGGCTAGAAGTCTCTGTTGTAAAATCTACATCATCTGCTGCTGCCATTAAATTCTTGAGACAGCTTTTTGCAACGCACGGATTACCGGACGAATTAGTGTCAGATAATGGCACTGCATTCACGTCTGAAGAATTCAGGATCTTTATGAGGAACAACGTGAATCGACACATTCGGTCGGCTCCATTTCATCCTGCCACAAATGGGCAAGCCGAGCGCATGGTACAAAGTACTAAGAATTACCTGAAAAAGTTTGACAGAAATCTTAACATAGATCTCGCACTGGCGCGGTATCTTTTTAGCCAACATACGACCCCTCACTCCACGACAAATCGTACTCCTGCAGAACTACTATGTAACCGAGAGCTTAAGTCATATTTCGACAAAATTCAACCCAAGGAAATAACATACGGAAGGGTCTACGAATCAACAAATGATAAGCAGTTTCCTATTGGTACTCCGGTATGGGTTCGTAACTACGCCCCCGGTCCGAAGTGGATAGAAGGCGAAATTATGGACCAGACAGGCCCCATTTCATACAATGTTTGTTTACATGATCGCCGTATTATTAAACGTCATTTCGACCAACTTCGCCACCGGGTTCCGCCTGCCGAATGTATTTAGGACACGAAATCAATCGAACTACCTGCTGAAGATGCAGTTCCGATTCCTGATGATATACCCGCCTGTGCTGAATTGTCTGAACCGGTAACATTGCCCCCAGCTCCAGTGACTCCTCGCAGATCGAGTCGGAAAAGACAACCCCCGGAATTCTTTAACCCATCTGGGTGTTAAGGGGTGTTATGTATGTGACCCATCTTTAAGAAGCTGTTATCGTCGCACTGTTAAAGGTCTGTTAACAGCTGTACCCCCAGTCATAGTACTACTTGCTTCGGAACAACATCGACTCACTCCCTGCTACAACTACGAGGGATTACTTCTACTACTACAACTGCTACAACTACGAGGGATGACTTCTACTACTACAACTGCTACAACTACGAGGGATTACTTCTACTACTACAACTGCTACAACTACGAGGGACTTCTTCTACTACTATAACTACTACTATTATTCTATAGAACGATCGTTTCCTAGATTTGTACTGTACCATTCTCTTATTAATAAACAACATATATATAAGTTTGCACATACACAAAATTGGCGACGAGGATGGGATGATTTGTCAAACTTATATATATGTATATACATCGTGTACAGTTACAATCGACTAAGCGAAAGCGAACAAAGAGACGCGAAAAACGCATGCGTGCTGGCGCCAAGTTATTGGAAATAAGAAACGGTATTTTCCCAAAACACGCGCATTCGCAGACAGACAGAGAATTGATGCTTACACACACACATACGATCGAGTTCAACTACTAATGTCTGATTCGGAAGCACATGAGGAAAAGCCCGCCAAAGTGAATATTGCTACAGAACACAAAACAACAAATAAATCAGTGATAATGTCAGGAGTAGGTCAGTTAGAACCATTTGACTTAAATCACCCCAACAAATGGACAACTTACAAGCAGCGTTTTGAGCTGTATCTTCTGGCCAATGACGTTACGGAGGAAGCACGGAAGAAGGCTGCATTGCTTACGTTGGCTGGCGCTCCACTGTTCGAGCTTCTAACGTCATTGGCATCCCCTACTCAGGTTAGTGATTTGAGTTTATCGGAAATATATGAAAAACTCAACCAACATTTGTCTCCATGTCAATCGGAAATCGCGGCCTATTACCAATTTCACAAGCGAGACCAACTAATTGATGAATCTGTTGCGAACTACATGGCTGCACTTAGGACTCTCGCTGTCGATTGCAAATTCGGAGCTGCGTTGGATCGCATGTTGCGCGATCGCTTCGTATGTGGAATGAAGGATGAGGGTCTTCAGAAGAGTCTGCTAGCAGAGGCTGATTTAACGGTTCAACGCGCGATGGAACGCGCCACATCTAGTGAGGCCGCTGCTCACAGCGCTTGGGCCATGCGAAATACAGCTGAGAGCACTGAGTCGATACACGAAGTGCAGACCAACGCGATCCGTCCAAGCCGACCAAATCAGCACCACCAGCCATGCGATGGTTGCGGGGGTGCTCACTTGCGGAAACTGTGCCCTCATCGGAACACTGTGTGCCATGCCTGTCACCGAGCAGGCCATCTTCAACGAGTTTGCCGGGCTGTAAGAGACCCGGGTCGTAAACCATTCAACACATCGAGTAGCCATGCCTCCTACCGAGGACCACACAAACAAAAGCCGAATGAAGAATACAATGTCCACAGCATACTACCGTTGATTTGCCCAAAGGAAATTGTTACAATAATCATAAATAAACGAAAATGCCAATTCGAAGTGGATTCGGGGTCTGCGATCACTATGGTAGACGAATCTACGTTTCGTTACATCTGGCCAACGGACAGACCGAATATCCAAGATTGTTCTCTAGAGTTTACGGATTACCAGAAAAACCGAATTCCAGTTATTGGCATCGTGGATACATCCGTCCAGTACGATAATAAATACATTCCGAATCTTCCACTGGTTGTCACATCAAGCGGCGGTTCGAATTTACTTGGACGCAACTGGTTTATGCCCTTAGGCATCAGCATAGAAGGAATACATGCCATTAACGCTGAACTTAGCATCGAGGCGACTCTGGCGAAATATAAGGATCTGTTTTCGTCTGAATTAGGCCGTTTTCTGGGGCCACCTGTGTCATTACAAATCAATACTGATGCAACACCAGTCAGACTGCCAGCGAGACGCATTCCATTCGCAATACAAGAATTATATGAAGAAGAATTAGATCGTCTCTGCTCCCAAGGAATCCTAGTACCCATTGAGTACTCCGACTGGGCGACTCCTACAGTGCCAGTAATCAAAAAGGATGGTACTATTCGCATATGTGGCGACTACAAGTCTACAATTAATAGAGTGATTAAGCAACACGGCCATCAAATTCCTGCAATGAATTCATTATTAGCATCAATTGAAGGAGGATCCATATTTGCGAAAATCGACTTGGCTCAGGCGTACCAACAACTAGTGGTAGATGAGCAGTCTGCGTTGTTGCAAACCATATGTACACACAAGGGTTATTTCAAAGTAACTAGACTACAATTTGGAATTTCTTCAGCTCCGGGCATATTTCAGAGCTGCATCGAACGTATATTGCAGAACGTTTCTGGTGTTTTACCCTACTTCGATGACATAATTGTTATGGGAAAATCAGAGGAAGAGCTAGCGGTCCGTCTTAATGAGGTGCTGTCAAGATTTGATAAGGCCGGACTACGCCTACGCAGAGACAAGTGTCAATTTGGTGTTCCGTCAGTAGAATTTTTAGGTTTTAAAATCGATGCACTGGGCATAAGACCGTGTGCCAGTAAGGTCGAAGCTATCAAGTGCGCACCGGCTCCAAAAGATAAGAAACAATTACAAGCATTCTTGGGACTCATCAATTTTTACCACGCATTCCTGCCGCATAAGGCAACTGTTGCTGAACCGCTTCACCGTCTGCTGGATAAAAATGCGCCATGGGTGTGGGCCCATAAACACCAAAATGCCTTCATGAATCTAAAAAATCTTGTAACTTCACAAAATGTGCTAATGCACTTCGATGGCAAATTGCCAGTATTGTTAACCTGCGATGCATCTCCGTACGGAATTGGAGCGGTGCTGAGCCACAAACTTCAGGATGGATCAGAGAAGCCTATTGCCTTTTTATTCTAGAACTCTCTCCAAGACAGAAAGAAACTACTCGCAAATCGACAGAGAAGCCGTTGGGCTTATAGCAGGCGTTAAAAAATTTCACAATTATTTATATGGCCGTTCGTTTACTCTCGTCACAGATCATCGCCCATTACTCGGAATATTTACAACGGCCAAGGCAACTCCAAATGTAATTTCTACACAGATGCTTCGAAGAGCAATATTCTTAAATGCCTATGACTTTACACTAATTCACAGACCTGGATCAAAAATGGGCAACGCCGACTTCTTAAGCCGATGCCCATTACCGCAACAAGGCGAAGGTAACACTACAGAAGAAGTGTTAATGATTGAATGGGCTGGAACACCACTTGTCAGCGCTCAATCTCTAGCATTGCAGACTAAGAAAGATGCACATTTATCAAAGGTTCTGAACTGGGTGTTAAGGGGATGGCCCAATGGAAAAGTTGATCGTTCAGATCAGCTCTACTCATATTTTTCTCGCCGACATGAACTTTCAGCAAACAAAGGAATTCTTGTATGGGGCAACCGGGCTGTAATTCCCGAACCATCTAGACCGGCTTTACTTCAAGCGTTGCATGCTTCACACCCGGGGATTGTAAAAATGAAAGCCATGGCTCGAAGCTACATTTGGTGGCCTAATATTGATGCTGAAATAGAGCTACTTGTGAAACGTTGCATGCTCTGTCAGCAAAACCGAAACGAACAGCCTCATACAACTACACACCATTGGGAATCTGCCAGACAACCGTGGTCACGCCTTCATATAGATTTCGCTGGCCCCTTTAATGGGAATACCTTTGTACTAGTCGTGGATTCATTTTCGAAATGGCTAGAAGTCTCTGTTGTAAAATCTACATCATCTGCTGCTGCCATTAAATTCTTGAGACAGCTTTTTGCAACGCACGGATTACCGGACGAATTAGTGTCAGATAATGGCACTGCATTCACGTCTGAAGAATTCAGGATCTTTATGAGGAACAACGTGATTCGACACATTCGGTCGGCTCCATTTCATCCTGCCACAAATGGGCAAGCCGAGCGCATGGTACAAAGTACTAAGAATTACCTGAAAAAGTTTGACAGAAATCTTAACATAGATCTCGCACTGGCGCGGTATCTTTTAGCCAACATACGACCCCTCACTCCACGACAAATCGTACTCCTGCAGAACTACTATGTAACCGAGAGCTTAAGTCATATTTCGACAAAATTCAACCCAAGGAAATAACATACGGAAGGGTCTACGAATCAACAAATGATAAGCAGTTTCCTATTGGTACTCCGGTATGGGTTCGTAACTACGCCCCCGGTCCGAAGTGGATAGAAGGCGAAATTATGGACCAGACAGGCCCCATTTCATACAATGTTTGTTTACATGATCGCCGTATTATTAAACGTCATTTCGACCAACTTCGCCACCGGGTTCCGCCTGCCGAATGTATTCAGGACACGAAATCAATCGAACTACCTGCTGAAGATGCAGTTCCGATTCCTGATGATATACCCGCCTGTGCTGAATTGTCTGAACCGGTAACATTGCCCCCAGCTCCAGTGACTCCTCGCAGATCGAGTCGGAAAAGACAACCCCGGAATTCTTTAACCCATCTGGGTGTTAAGGGGTGTTATGTATGTGACCCATCTTTAAGAAGCTGTTATCGTCGCACTGTTAAAGGTCTGTTAACAGCTGTACCCCCAGTCATAGTACTACTTGCTTCGGAACAACATCGACTCACTCCCTGCTACAACTACGAGGGATTACTTCTACTACTACAACTGCTACAACTACGAGGGATGACTTCTACTACTACAACTGCTACAACTACGAGGGATTACTTCTACTACTACAACTGCTACAACTACGAGGGACTTCTTCTACTACTATAACTACTACTATTATTCTATAGAACGATCGTTTCCTAGATTTGTACTGTACCATTCTCTTATTAATAAACAACATATATATAAGTTTGCACATACACAAAAGCTATGTATCTTGTACTCAAATGAGGCACGTCGATGCGTTGAGTCGTTTCGCATGTTTTATGCTTGTTGATGACACTATTAAACATCGATTAAAAGAAGCTCAGTTGCAAGATGAGTGGACCAATGCAGTAAGGACGCTAGTCGAAAAGGAATGTTATAAAGACTTCTATATAGAGAACGAAGTTCTCTTTAAAGACCCTAATTGTGAGTTGATTGTAGTACCTTCGGCAATGGAACATGAAATTATTAGACTTGCGCATATCCAGGGCCATTTTTCCGCCAAGAAAACGCAAGATTTGATCGAGAAATCATACTATATTCCCGAATTGAGAGATAAGGTTATTCGTGTGGTACATAGTTTTGTGGAGTGTATTGTTGTTAACGCAAAGGCTGGCAAAAGAGAGGGATATCTAACTTCAATAGAAAAGGGGGACAAACCACTTTGTTCTCACCATATTGATCACGTCGGCAGTGCTGCAAAATGAAATTTTTTTTTATACGTAGCTTGAACTAAAAATCTACGTATTTTTACGTAGTCAAAATTTGGTCAAATACGTAGATCTACGTATTTTTTTTTAAAGTCAAACAAAGCCAATTATAAAGGCTATTATAATTATATATATGCATATTTGTTTACATATAAGTTTTTATTAATAAAACTAACATTTTTTTTAATATTTAGGAGTGAATATTTTTATTAAAATAGCTTAGGTGCTCTTTCGATGGCTCAGATGATATTTGCTTTAAATGGTCTTTTGTGAATAATAATCCTTTTAGGGTTTCTGTGCCTAAACAATTCCTTTTATTCGTTTTAATTAAAGTTATCTCAAAAAAAATTCTTTCAACATTTGCGCTGCTATGCGGCAATGTTAAAATATTTTGAGCAAACTCTGACAAAAAAGCAAAAAGAAGGGAACCATCGCCTTTTTTAATATTTGCAATATACGCCCAAATCTCTACTTCCTTAGCATCTTCCCCAGTAAAGGGCAGATCTGTATTCCGTAAGATACGCCACTCTCTGTCGAGTTCATTGAACTTTCGCGTGCACAGTCCTGTCATGAAAATGCATGTTTATTAGAGGTTATATAAAACAATAAATTTTAAAGTAGTTACCTGGAAATGAAAGTGCAGCTTGTGTAATCGATGGTATGTTGCGTATTAATTTCTTGTTTAAGAATACCGCAGGATTTAAGAACTGCACTGTTAAATGGGAAGCGCTTTTATATTTGACGAAGACTCTCAATAAAAAACTTAAGACAATTTTGCCGAAATAATAATAAATTCGCACAATCAATGGTTACGCTTTTTTGAAGAGTTAGGGCAGCCACATTGCCTCCCAAATAAATGTCATTAAAGTCCAAGTGTAGTGTGTGTTATGAAACATTCCATTATTGTTTTATAGGCACGAAAAACGTTCTCGTAAAGCTTGGGGCTTTCTGATTGCTTCTCCAAATTCAGTTCGTTAAAAATTGGCAACACAAAATTCAGAAATTCTAAATAAAATTCAGTGGTTGGGTCGATGCACATTTTTAGAATAGGTTCGGCGGAACGTAATCGGTCGTTCAACACAGCTTTTTGAAAATATAACTTTAATGCCGGTAGTTGTTCCAACAGTCTTTTTACTACTTGCATCAAAGAAAGCCACCTTGTTTGACACGGTTTTAATAATTTGTGTGGCTTTACGTTCACAAAAGCTTGGAATTCTTGAAAGGCCGCAATACGTTTCGGACTGTTTTGTATAAATGTATACACATCGCGAGCGAAGTCCTCAATATTGCGTGGAAGCTCCTTACAAGCATATGAGGCACAAAGATGAAAAGAGTGGCAAATGCACTTCATAAGAAATAAATCAGGAATATCGTCTGATAGCAATTTTGACAGAGAATGGTGTTGACCAAACATTGAATTCGTCCCATCTGCTGTAAAGCCAATCATGTTTTCTTTAAATGGAATGTTTTTTTCTTCGAAAAATGATAATAAGTCATTGCGCAAATCAGAGGTAGTTCTGCTGGAGACTTTTAAGAGGCCTAAAAAATTATCTTTAACTTTAAAGTTGTTTGCAGTTCTTGCAATAAGCGCCAAATGTTTTGTGGTAGACCTGTCGGTGCTCTCGTCAACGATTAACGAGAATTTGTTGTTTTTTAAACGGTTAATTATATGATCTTCTGCCACTTGTCCAGTAACATGTGTTATAATATCATGGGCTTTACCACGTCCGAATTGTAATTTTGCAGCTATTTTTGAGTCCTTGTCGATACTTTGAATCAGATCTTGTAAATCGGTGGCCAAGGAAAATGACAAATTATGCTTTGCCAAAAATAAAGACATTTTTATTTCGGCGCTCTTTATGTTGTTTTTAAAAGTAGTTAAAGCTGTGTCAGGCAACATAGATAAAATTGTTGGTTGATGGACGCCTTGAAATTAATGTATTAAAAATATTTATATATATGCATTAAAAATATGTATAACGTTTGTTGAATAAACACTGGGTTTAGTTCCTCCTGCACAAGGACAAGTTGTTAAAAACACATAAAAACATAAATTAAGATACAGACACAACAAACTCGAAGACAGCAGACACAAATGAGTAAACAAAATACATACTTCTCTCGTTGTTCTTATGTTTTGTACAATTTACATGATTATCTAGAACTCTTGTACCTGCACCACATTTTAAGTCTATTTTGCAAATTTTGCAAAAGAAAAAATTGCTACCTTTGACGCTTCTTTTCAGCCAGCCGCAATATTTTTTGTCGTGCTCCCAACTATCCGAATATTTCATGTCATAGTGGCGTTTCCGTTTCTTTGTGGGAGTGGTGGATTGCTCCTTATCGCTTTCACTGCTTATAGAAGAGTAGTTTTCCATTTGAGATCAATATAAAAACCAGAGGGCCAGGGCTAACTTCGACCGCGTCAAAGTTTGTATACCCTTGCATCTTTTTTAGTAACTCTTTCCTTACCAATAGCCATCACAGGAAAAAACGTTTTATCTAAAGAGGCTATTGTTTGCGAAAGAACGGCCTACAATCTTCGGAAATAACAAAGATATTGATCCAAATCACTGTTTTCCACCGATCGTTCCTATGGGGGTTATATGATATAGTCACCCGATCTTTTTCAAAATCGGCATAGTCATTAACAGATATATTTAACTATCAAATGTTTAATTTGAAAGCAATCGCATCACAAGTAACGAAGTTATTGACAAAAGTCACTGTTTTTGACCGATCGTTCCTATGGGAGCTATATGATATAGTCACCCGATCTTGATCAAATTTGGCACAGTAGTTTAGAATTACAATAAACTTACTTATATTAAATTTCACGACAATAGCTTAAAAAGTAACGAAGTTATTGAGAAAAGTCACTGTTCGTGACTTTGCCGTTTGTATGGGAGCTATATGATATAGTCACCCGATCTTGATCAAATTTGGCACAATTATTAATAAGAATACAAAACTGACCAATACCAACTTTTATGGCAATTGCTGATAAAATAACGAAGTTATTGAGAAAAGTCACTGTTCGTGACTTTGCCGTTTGTATGGGAGCTATATGATATAGTGGTCCGATCCAACTGAATCCGAGATATACAAACCCTGCAGTATATACAAGCCTACGTGCAAAATTTCAGCTCTGTAGCTCTTACGGTCTAGGAGGAGTTCGCATCGATCCAGACGGACGGACAGACGGACGGACGGACCGACGGACGGACGGACGGACGGACATGGTTATTTGAACTCGTCTCGTCGTGCTGATCAAGAATATATATACTTTATATGGTCGGAGATGCTTCCTTCTATGCGTTGCACACTTCTGACCAAAATTAATATACCCTTTTTGCAAGGGTATAACAACCAAACTTTAGGAACTTTTTATCGCGACAAAAATTTACATGTGCTGCACAGCTGAGAATAATGAATATCGTTGCCAGCCTGTTCTTTCTGGCAACATTAGGCAACATCTTCACTAAAGCCTGCTGCTAGCATACTGTTAGTGTTGGTAAATTGCAAATTACTCGTTTACTTTTAAATTAAACATTTAAATTCTTGTTTATATCTAAAAAAAATTTGCTAAAAAAAATTTGCTAAAATTTTTTTTTGTACAATTAAAAAAAAATACGTAGATTTGGGAGCTCTATACGTAGATACGTAGATCGGGGCTGAAAATACGTAGATCTACGTAATAATACGTAGATTTTGCAGCACTGCACGTCGGACCAATGGAACTTACGAATAAACGGTATAATTACTTGTTGGTTATAATAGATGGTTTTTCTAAGTACAGGAGCACAGGCTTAGATGAATTTTGGGAACCCCGTACGATTGATATCTGATAGAGGCGCGGATTTTACTTCGCACATCTTCAGAAAGTATTGCGAGGATCACGACATCGTGCATTTATTGATTACCACCGGAGTACCGCGAGGAAATGGGCAGGTTGAAAGGATTCACAAGATTGTTATTCCAATGTTAGCTAAAAAGAGTTTAGATAATCCAGCTTCATGGTATAAATACGTATGGAAACATCAGCAAATCATCAACGACACGGCACCTAGAAGTACTAAGATCGCTCCCTTTAAGATCCTAACCGGTATTGACATGCCTAGATCAGAGGATGTCGACCTTAAAGAACTACTCGATGATCTGCTAATCGAAGAACTAGCAGAACATAGGAAGAGAATACGAATGGAGGCAGTTGAAAATATAAAACAAATTCAAGAGGAGAACAAGAAGAAAGATAATCTAAAGAGAAAAGAGGGAAAACGATTCAAAATAAATGATTTGGTTGCTATTAAGCGTACCCAATATGGCGTTGGTCTGAAACTTAAAGGAAAGTATTTAGGACCATATAAGGTAACGGCGATTAAAAATCATGGAAGATATGAAGTAGAGAAAGTCGGACAAGCGGAAGGTCCTAATAGGACATCAACTGTATCGGAATATATGAAATTGTGGGGACCGTCATTCGGGTCGAATGTACTGTCAGGCCGAATGTGGGAAGCATCTCAGTATATATAGTCTAAAGTATATATATTCTTGATCAGCACGACGAGACGAGTTCAAATATTCATGTCCGTCCGCCTGTCCGTCCGTCTGGATCAACGCGAACTCCTCCGAGACCGTAAGAGCTGCAGAGCTGAAATTTTGCACGTATGCTGCAGGCGTTGTATATCTCGGATTCAGCCGGATCAGACCACTATATCATATAGCTCCCATACAAACGTCAAAGTCACGAACAGTGACTTTTCTCAATAACTTCGTTATTTTATTAGCAATTGTCAAAAAAGTTGGTATTGGTCAGTTTTTGTTCTTATTAATAATTGCGCCAAATTTGATCAAGCTCGGGTGACTATATCATATAGCTCCCATATAAACGGCAAAGTCACGAACAGTGACTTTCTCAATAACTTAATTAATTTTATAGCTATTGTCATAAAAGTTGGTATTTGTCAGTTTTGTGTTATTATTAATAATTGTGCCAAATATGATCATGATCGGGTGACTATATCATATAGCTCCCATACAAACATCAAAGTCACGAACAGTGACTTTTCTCAATAACTTCGTTACTTTTTAAGCTATTGTCTTAAAATTGAATAGAAGTTAGTTTATTGTAGCTATAAACAACTGTGCGATTGCGAACAGTGACTTTTCTCAATAACTTCGTTGCTTTTTAAGCTATTGTCTTGAAATTTAATAGAAGTTAGTTTATTGTAGCTATAAACAACTGTGCGATTTGGTCAAGATCGGGGGACTATATCATATACCTCACATAGGAACAATCGGTCGAAAACAGTGACTTTTGACAATATCTTCGTTACTTTTAATACGATTGCTTTCAAATTTAACATTTGATAGTTAAACATACCTGTTAATGACTGTGCCGAATTTGGTATAGATCGGGTAACTATATCATATAGCTCCCATAGAAACGATCGGTGGAAAACAGCGATCTTCATCAAAAAGTTCGTTATATCCTTTGCTAAGATTGAAGGCCGTTTTTTCGCAGATATTATACTTTTTTAATAAAACGTTTTTACACTTTGATGGCCATGGGTAAGGAAAGAATTACCAAAACAGTTGCAAGGGTATACAAACTTCGACGCGGTCGAAGCTAACCCCGGCCCTCTGGTTTTTATAAGTATGTTTAAATCTTAACAATATATTGAACTCGATTGTCATCAAACAATTCAAATATTAATAAATAAATAAATATAGTAACGATCATTAAATCACCACTACATATATTTTTCCCTATTTCTGTTCATTCCATAAAATAATTTTAAATAAAAATTGCGATTAAGATTGTTCGCTGTTTGTGCAAACTAATGAACGTAGTTTTAATTCTAATTTTCCTTAATATAAAAAGGCGAATTACGCAAAAATATACATAAACAAAAAATTGCAGCTACCTGCCATTTCAAAATTTCTGAAATAAATTCTCGCTTGAAGGTAATATTTTTTTCCACATATCTTAATATGAATGAAACTACTTAGTTTCTGCACCTGTTTTTGATCCTCTCTCTACTGTTGAAGTTCCCAAGCAATCAAAGTTCTTCTCCATCTGTAGCTGCTGAGTTGACGGTCCCAAGCAACCAAAGTTCTCCTTTTGTAGCTGCTATGTTGATGTTCCTAACCAACCAAAGTTCTTCTCCTTTAATAACTGCTGTGTTGATGGTTATTTAGTGAGTGTGGCAGATTGTAATTCTAGTCATATGCTAGGTTAGTTGTTTGGTACAAAGGTATATTTGTATTGTATTTTCTTTAGTGCATCTGATTTAGTGAAGCCAGTTCAGATGAACACGATGTTTATTCTTAAACATGCTGCAAAGGGCCACCAAATGCGGCGTTTTGGACTCTATTTTTATAGTTAGTTGTCTTATACAATTATTATTAAACTATCATTATTAAGATAATTATTGTTAAAGAAGCATATTACATGATTGACGTTGAACCTAGTCAATCTGATGTTTCTTTACCATTGTCACTGACTTCCTATTCTTACCAATTCTCCCGTATGTATTACTGAGTTGGCTTCTACTAGTTTTTATAATATTTGACATATTACCTAATGATTTATGTTTCGGGATATCTACCCATTCCTGTTGTGTATTACTGTGCTGACTTCTAACCTTTTTATAAGCTGGAGAATTTAAAAAGAACTATCTTTCCTTTTTGAACTGTACCAATGTGATCTTCGCTCCACCATTTTTAAATATCGCTGACTGCTAAAACTTGAGTGGTTATTCTGGCTATCATTAAATGTTGCCTTTTTTATAAATATTTTGCCATATCTGCCTTTTTGGTACTATAGTTTCTGACAATTTGTTACCGGAATCTATTTTGATATTATGTGTTAGATAATCATTATCTAATTGACAGATTGCCTTTGGAATATTCTCATTATGTATTCGCTCTGGGATATATACTTTTTATTCCTCTATTTTCACTTCACCTCCAATATGGCCGGGGGCCATAAATGAATTTTTTGAGTTTTGCTGTTGCATTTATTTGGAATTGTGTTGTTTTTATTTTGAAATTTACCTTTCCTCTCCCAAAGTTGTTCAAAACCTGTGACATCTATTGGTGTTGCCACTACAGATTTATTCTGATTTGATTTGGTGCATCCCGAGACGATCCAACCAAATTGAGTATTTTGGCCTAGCAGGCCATCAATCTTTGTAATTCCCCTTTTTAAGATTTGGGTATATACGTTTACCCCCATTATTATATCAACCCTACCAGGTTTATTGAAGGTAGGATCAGCTAGCACGTAAGTTTGCCATTTTGACATATCCACGTCTGCTATTTTTAATGGAAAAGCTTTCATTAACTTTGGCAACACAATTGCCTCAAACTTTAGATGTCCTTTCCAAGGATTTCGCGTCTTTACATCTATTTTTACCCTATATTTTGATTTATTAGATTTTATTGAAGACACGCCACTTATTTCTGTATATTGTTTAATTTTAGGTAGTTTTAATATTTGAGCGGCCTCTTCAGACAAAATAGTGCTCTGTGAACCACAATCAAAAAGGGCTCTTAGAGTCTTATATCCTCCATTTACATTTTTTACTTGTATTACAGCTGTGGCCAACAGTGTTGGTTGTGCGGTTACACAAGTATTTACTCTCTCCTGTTCTTCGTCAAAATGAAGTAAGGTATGGTGTTCCTTACTACACAATGAACAGATTATTTCATTAGTGCACACCTTATTGCTTGAATGGTTCAAGCATCTTATGCAAAGCTGCACTTTTTTGGCTGTTTCATACCTTTCAGTAGGTGTCAATCCTTTAAAATTATAGCACTTATACGCTTTATGCCCGGCAATTTTGCAAATCGAGCATTTATCTTCGACTTCCGCATAATTTAAAACAGTTTGTATCGGTTTTTTCTCTTCCTTTCTCATGGCGAGCAATATCTTTGCTCTAAGTATTCCATGACATCATATAGCATCTGCTTTGTTTTTCTAATCTGACTCTCATACAATTGTAGAGCCTCTCTGTCAAATTTCCGAAGTATTAGTTGAGCGACTATTACGTCAACTTCATCGGACAAATTTGCTTTAATTTTAATTAAGTGTATTGACTCATTAATTATGTCATCACTCCTTTTACACTTTTTGCAGATTCATTGTTGATAATCGGCAAATCCACGATCCGACTTAATTCGCTTGTTTAATAATTCCCAAGCGGCACTATAATTGTCAGCTGAACCTGACAATAGATGGGCTACCATGCTCTTTGCTTCGCCCTTTAACGCAGATTTTAAATAATTGAATTTAAGAGTAGGACTTAGATTCTCTCTTTTTTCAATCACTTCCGCGAATAATTCTACAAACAGGTCCCATTCTCAATGTTAACCAGAAAATGTAGGTACCTGTATTTTCGGCAACACCGGTAGTTCGCCTCTTACGGTAACCTTCTCAGCTTTCAAATTATTCTGATCGTTTATTTTCTCTTCTAGTGCTGACAAGATATTCTGAACGTCGTACTCTAGTTCTTCTATGACTTCTTTAAACGTTTCATTACATATAAGTTCATCTGTATAAGCTTAGCACATCTGTACCTTCTTGAACAAGAATTCTATTTTTATACCCTTGCAGAGGGTATTATAAAATTGGTCAGATGTTTGTAACGCACAGAAGGAGACGTTTCCGACCCCATAAAGTATATATATTCTTGATCAGCATGAGAAGCTGAGTCGATATAGCCATGTCCGTCCGTCGTCCGTCCGTTCGTCCGTCTGTGCAAATCAACTTCACGCTGGCATCTTAAGAGCTATCGGAATGAAATTTCATATTTGAGCTACTTTTAGCCGGGAGATAATAAAGTATGAAAATTGTGAGGATCGGACTACTATATCATAAAACTCTAGAACAAAAATTTTTGCAAAAATTGGAGTATCCCCATGAAATTTACCAATATAATAGAATTTGATATAAAATCTCAGATCCCAAAATTTGAGTTTGATCGGATAAATAGAACACAAGTTACAGTCAATACAAATCGGTTCTACGTCATCAGCAAATCAAACAGAGCACATGCATACGCACACACAGACGTAGCGCTACACGTATGTATTGTAACGATCCTTTTTCGTCCTTCGGGTTATTTGCAATATTTCTTGGGCTATGTTCGGCACAACAAATTTATTTTGTGCCCCGGTGAAATTAAAACACGTTTGATTTCAGTTGTTAGAGCTGATATTTATGTTTATTCAAAATTATTAGTGGGCTCGGTTGCATATGGCGGTTTCTCTACGGTAGTTCTGGACTTGGGCAGCGTTGGTGAGTCGCTTCGGATCCCTCGTCGTCCTTTCTTGCCTTCCCTTTGCTGCGTACGGTACTTGTTATCCTTATTTAAGGACGTGTTGCTCTCGAGTGAACTGTACAGGTTACTCGTAAGGCCTGTATAGTTCCTAGTTTCTTTTCTGCTCCTTGTGTTTCCTTGGTAAGTTCTTAAGGTTACTCGTAATTACTTAATTAATTACTTGTTTGTTCCTTATAATTTCCCTGTTAAGTTCTTAAGGTTACTCGTAAGGCCTTAATTACTTGTTACTTGATCATGCCTCGATGACTTGATAACTTCTCTGATTTGTGCCGCCTTTATATAGGCAGCTCCCCTGCCTCAGGCACTGGCTGGTGTAATACCGCTATAGAGCTGGTAATTTTCCATAGGCCGTCCACTTTCACCCACGCATCCATCTGTTGCCATGCGTGGTGAAAGTCCCGTAAATCCTTGGCGCATATGTCCACTTTCTTTGCGGCTGCGCGCCCATCTATTTCCTTGTCTTTGTCTAGCTCGCTTGTACATATTGACTTGCATCACTTTCACCCATTGGCGTCGCCTTTCTATTGGCCGCCCATTGTATCCCGTTGACTTTCTCTGCTTCTGTTATCGCTGCCGTCGCCCGTCGCTCTCTTTGATCCACACGTCATATCCAATTTCGCCCATATTTGCTCCATCTTAGATTTACATACATATATGCTAATTGTATTAAACTTAAACTATTGTTTAATAATAAACAGCCTGATTAATTTAATATACAACGTCGTTTAATTTCCCATGCAATGCACTTTCATACGCATATCGTATCTATTAGATAGAGGGCTTCCCCATTGTTCCCCATTGTTCCCCATCCCTCCCCCTTCGGTTCGCATATTCCCCTATCCAATCCACAAACCATTATCGTTTCATACAATGCATGCATGCCCCGCACCCGTCTCACGGGCTTGCTGTGCCCTCACTTTTATTCTCTTTCGCTCACAAGATTTTGGCTGCTCACAATCTAACTGCTTTCGTTCTCATGAGCGTGATGTAGGCAGAGAGTGCGCTATTGGTCACCGGTATTCTCCCTCACGCATAGTGTACGTGTGACGTGCGTGTATGCTTATACGTATGCTAATGCATGCATCCATATTTGCCTCTCTGTGCTCTTGATTTGCATAAGGAGGCCAATGCTCCCGTTTGTGTGCAATTATGCCCTCAAGCCTGGTTCCATTTACTCTTATACCGTTGATATTGTGCATTCTGCCTCCCACCCAACTTCCCGCTTGTACGAAATTGCTAGCGGTCGCCTGTGATTCGATCGAGCCATGCTTGATCGTACGTCATGAGTTCAACTTGGTTCGATCGTACGTCATAGGTTCGATTTGGTTCGATCGTACGTCATAGGTTCGATTTGGTTCGATCGAGCCATGTTGGGCTTGGTTGCCCATTGCATGCATATTGCGTGCATATTGGGTTTTTTGCATTATGCTTCCCACGCATCTTTCCGCTTGTACGAAATCGCCAGCGATTGCGTGTGGTTCGATCGACCAGGTTTGATCGTAAGCCCTTCTCTATGAATCGGTTCGATCGACCAGTAGCAGGCTTGGTCGTATATCGTACCTTTGGTTTGTGTCTCGGCTGTATCTTGTATCCGGTGCCTCATTTATATCGTTGGATTGTGTTGCTGTTTGCTTGTTGTGTAGGATATTATTATCCTTTATAATATTCCTCACACTTCCCCCCTTCTTCTGGAGCGAATTGCCCCGCCCCCCCCTTTTTTTTTTGTTTCATGGTTACTTTTTC
This sequence comes from Drosophila paulistorum, assembly GCA_018152135.1. Taxonomy (NCBI): domain Eukaryota; kingdom Metazoa; phylum Arthropoda; class Insecta; order Diptera; family Drosophilidae; genus Drosophila; species Drosophila paulistorum. The sequence continues at coordinate 174,903 of JAECXG010000396.1, read as the reverse complement.
TATTGGTTTTTCTTTTTGTTTAGTTCAGACTCAGGTCGCATCTTTTTGTTGGCCTTTTGGCATCTTTTTCCATGTTGGCGATTACTGAGTATCTTTTCTATATTTTTGGCGGATCTTTTCCTCTTTTTTTTCCCCGTTGGCCCGTTCCGCATCTTTTATTCCCCCTTTTCCCTTCTTATATCTCTAATTCCTGTCCCACCGCATCTGCTCATTTATCTCTCTGTGGAACTATGCCGCCCAGTTCTGCTGTTGTTGCTGTTGTTGTTGCTGCTGTTGTTGCTGCATTGCCATTGCCAGTCGTTCTCTCGCCCGCCTCAGCTGCTCCTCCTCCTCTTGGGCCCTTTCCCATCTCAGCAGCTCTTGCTCCGCCTCTTCCTGCTGCCGTCTCTGCTCTGACCACCAGTTCATCCTGGCTTCTTCTTCAGACTCTCCTTCCTCAGCCACAACCACCTCCTCCGTCTCGCTGGCATCCGATATTAAATCCACCATACGACACGGAGTTGGTGGCCGCGCTGGCTCCCATCTCTGTACCAGCGGCTCCAACTCTTCATCAGCCCGCCACGGGGCATATTCCGGGCTCCGTGCTTCTGCCCTCTCGGACGTGACGCTTTCCCATTCCATCTCGTCTTCTCGCTGCATCATCCCGATCACGTCGTCGATTTCCCTCCAAATCGACTCCTCGTCTGTATCCACCTCGCGGTCATCTCCTACAGACTCCGATACACTATCCTCGTTCGTAGTGAGTCCACTAGTAAACCCGCTGTCCACCTCTTCGTCCTCATCGAACTCCTCGTCCGAAGAGGCGACGATGTCTGGATTTAATGCATCCATTCCATCGTCGTCGGACTCCTCTTCGGACCCGTGCCAGTCACCGCCTGCCCTATGGGCCCTTGGTGTCGCACCACCTCGACCTACGCCTTCATCTTGGCCATTGTCTACTCTGTAGAAATTCATAGTTTTAAGTTTTTTTTTTTTTCTGCGAGCTTTCGATTTCAAGTGTTTCCTGACACATATTTTTGCACGCAGGAAACTTCGCATCTTAGATGTTTGATAAATTTTTACCGCTATTCCAAAATTTGGACTCTCTTTTCTAACTATCGACGCCGCATATTTCACTGCCCCTGCGGTGCTCCACCAATACTATTGTATTACCGCGCGCATGTGTGTGTGTGTCGCGATGCTGCACGATTACATGCTCAATCACCTGCGCATGTGTATGTGTGGTCCCCTCTCTTTTTTTTTTGTTCTCTCACGCCTATTTGGCTGTCTGTATATTTACGATATTCGTATATACTCATATTGTTCTGGAATGCGGTTTGTGACTTTGATATTCTGCTTGTTCCTGTTTATATATTTCCAATGCATTTTGTGATTTTTGTATGATTCAATGCATTTTGACCAAATTTTTTTTCATGTTTTTGAGTTTTTTGTTCGCTGTCATGTCATCAGACTCACTGTTCATCTTGTCTCTTGCCATCTGTTTGTTCCCATATTTGTTGTTTCATCTGGCTAATATGTGCTTGCCTGGTTTTTCCTGTTTCTTTGTGCCGTAATTTACATATAACTGGAGACAAAAAACCTGTCACTTCATAGGGGCCTCCAAATCTTGGTGCCAACTTTGCTGCAAAACCGTCGGCCGCATTCGAGAGATGGTGTTCTTTTGCCCACACTGTGGTTCCAATTGTTGGTCTCCACTCTCTCCTCCTTAGGTTATAGTGACGTGCCTGATCTTGTGCCGCCGTCTCCAGATTACGTCTTATTAGCTCGAACAGCTCTTGCACTTGTTTTGCCTTCGCTTCTGGTGGTATGCTTTGTTTTCCTGTGCCTGTCGTAACACTATCGTATAACGCGCCAGGCATTCTGGGTTCACGTCCTTGTATCACATATACTGGCGTAAATCCAGTCGAATCTGATTGACTAGTAGTTACAGCCAGTGTTATTTCCGGCCAACTTTCATCCCAGTTGCGTTGATTCTCCCCCGTAAATTGAGCAATCATTGTTTTTACTGTTCTATTTGCTCTCTCGGTCGGATTTTCTTGTGGTGTGTACGGTGCTGTCAGTTGGCATCCCCATTCCTCTAGCATTTTTTTGAATATTCTGCTAGTGAATTGAACTCCATTGTCCGTTATCACCACATTCGGGGCTCCGAATCTAGATAGTATTCTCTCTCGAAAAGCCTTAACTAGATTCTCTGCAGTTGCCTTCCGCATCGGTATCAGTTCTGTCCATTTCGAAAACCTGTCAATGATTACTAGTAGCATCGAATTTCCGTGTTTCGATCTTGGCAATGGTCCCACAAAATCAGCGCATACTGTGGCCCATGGTTCTTCCGGTATTTGTGTTAGCATTTTCCCTGCTGCTTGTTGGTTGCTGGGTTTGTATTGCTGACACGTTGTCCACTTTCCCACGAATTTCCTGATATCTCGCTGCATTCCTGGCCAATAATATCTTGACGCCGTTCTAGTAATCGTTCGCCTGTTTCCTGTATGCCCTGCCGTTATGGAAGTGTGATTTTCTTCCATCAGTTGGTTCCGTAGCGTCTTGGGTACACACAACTTCCATGATATTACTTCTTCTTGGCCAGCTCTATGCGGAATATTCCTGTACACCTGGCTGTTTTCTAATGCGTAATCTGGATATTTCTGTGGTTGTTGTTGTATTTTCTTTATTATACCTTGGATCCACTCACATTCCTTGTTTGCTTGTCGTAATCGGGCGCCATTGTCTATTATTCTTTTGCACCCTTCTATCGGTTGTCTGGATAGTGCATCGGCGATAATGTTTAGTTTGCCCTTTCGATACGCTATTTCGAAATCGTATTGTTGTGATTCCAGTGCCCATTGAGCTATGCGACCCGTGGGGCTCTCTATACTATTCAACCACTTCAATGCCATGTGGTCTGTCACCACCTTAAACCGGTATCCCTCGAGATATGGTCTTAGCTTGCGTACTGCCCACACTATTGCTAGGCATTCCTTTTCTGTTGCCGAATAGTTCTTATCCGCTTGATTCAATTCTCTCGACAGATATGAAACCACTCTTTCCCCATCATCGGTGTTTTGTACTAGTATGGCCCCTAATCCTATGTTGCTTGCATCTGTCTGGAGTACGAACATTTTTGTGAAGTCTGGACATGCCAATACTGGGTCACTCGTGAGTTTTCCTTTTACCGATTCGAATGCTGCCTGATGCTCTTCGCTCCAATGCCATTTGGTTTTTTTTTTTGAGCAGTGCATTTAACGGGTGTGTTATCATGGCAAAATTTGGTACGAATCGTCTGTACCACGAAGCCACTCCTAGATATTGCCGTAACTCTTTCGTGCACGTGGGCGGTTTCAATTTGGCAATTGCTGCCACCTTGTCTGGGTCTGTTGGAATACCGTTTTCTGTTACCAAGTGGCCTAAAAATTTTAGCTCCTTTCTGAGGAATTGGCACTTTTCAGCGTTTATTCTTAAGTTTGCCTCTTTCAATCTCCTGAACACTTCTTGCAGGTGGTCCATGTGTTCCTTGATTGTTTTGCTTACTACCACTATGTCATCTTCGTAGGCGAACGTCCACTTTCACCCATGCATCCATCCGTAAATCCTTGGCGCATATGTCCAGTTTCTTTGTGGCTGCGCGCCCATCTATTTCCTTGTCTTTGTCTAGCTCGCTTGTACATATTGACTTGCATCACTTTCACCCATTGGCGTCGCCTTTCTCTGCTTCTGTTATCGCTGCCGTCGCCCGTCGCTCTCTTTGATCTACACGTCATATCCAATTTCGCCCATATTTGCTCCATCTTAGATTTACATACATATATGCTAATTGTATTAAACTTAAACTATTGTTTAATAATAAACAGCCTGATTAATTTAATATACAACGTTGTTTAATTTCCCATGCAATGCACTTTCATACGCATATCGTATATATTAGATAGAGGGCTTCCCCATTGTTCATCCCTCCCCCTTCGGTTCGCATATTCCCCTATCCAATCCACAAACCATTATCGTTTCATACAATGCATGCATGCCCCGCACCCGTCTCACGGGCTTGCTGTGCCCTCACTTTTATTCTCTTTCGCTCACAAGATTTTGGCTGCTCACAATCTAACTGCTTTCGTTCTCATGAGCGTGATGTAGGCAGAGAGTGCGCTATTGGTCACCGGTATTCTCCCTCACGCATAGTGTACGTGTGACGTGCGTGTATGCTTATACGTATGCTAATGCATGCATCCATATTTGCCTCTCTGTGCTCTTGATTTGCATAAGGAGGCCAATGCTCCCGTTTGTGTGCAATTATGCCCTCAAGCCTGGTTCCATTTACTCTTATACCGTTGATATTGTGCATTCTGCCTCCCACGCAACTTCCCGCTTGTACGAAATTGCTAGCGGTCGCCTGTGATTCGATCGAGCCATGCTTGATCGTACGTCATGAGTTCAACTTGTTTCGATCGTACGTCATAGGTTCGATTTGGTTCGATCGTACGTCATAGGTTCGATTTGGTTCGATCGTACGTCATAGGTTCGATTTGGTTCAATCGAGCCATGTTGGGCTTGGTTGCCCATTGCATGCATATTGCGTGCATATTGGGTTTTTTGCATTATGCTTCCCACGCATCTTTCCGCTTGTACGAAATCGCCAGCGGTTGCGTGTGGTTCGATCGACCAGGTTTGATCGTAAGCCCTTCTCTATGAATCGGTTCGATCGACCAGTAGCAGGCTTGGTCGTATATCGTACCTTTGGTTTGTGTCTCGGCTGTATCTTGTATCCGGTGCCTCATTTATATCTTTGGATTGTGTTGCTGTTTGCTTGTTGTGTGGGATATTATTATCCTTTATAATATTCCTCACAGTATGTATGTGAATGCGTGTTGTGCTTTGCTTAAAAATTTGTAGTAAAGAGAGAAATAATTTGAATGGTTTGTTTGTGTGTTGATGAATTGAGTTGCAAGGAAAGAAATTTCAAAATGTAAAAAAAATTATTTCCAAGGACTGCAAGGGTATATAAACTTCGGCATTGCCGAAGTTAGCTTCTTTGTTATTTTTAATATACATTTCGCCTGTTCTATTGTCTATCATACGAAAATCTTTGCTCACCATGTCCTAATATTGCTGGAGCTGACGGACCTTTCCTTGAAATTTTTCCTGGCTAACATTAGCGTTCTCATTACTGGAGGTCGCATTCCACCGCGACTCGCCTTTGCTATCCTCAAACATTTCTGACCTATCTGCTTCTGTTTCAACTAACACCGACTTAATAGTGCCTGGTTTTTCTGACTCTCCTGTAGCTATTATTTTGGAAAGTATCTTTAAAACCTCTTCATGTACTTTATCTCTGTAGTACTGATGATCGAAAACCCCATTCTGGAGCAATTTCTCATGGTTAGGCATCCATCGGCTACTAATCACTTTTACTTCCTCAATCACTTTGCTAGTAATGTTTCTGGGATCTAGTGCTTCCAACTGCCAAAACCTGGTATGCAACTCTACCTGCTTCTCTAACAATTTTGCAGTCTTATTAGTGTACATTTTATCTTGTGCGAATATTGGGATATCGATTTAAATATATAATTATAAAAATAGATAGATGTACTTATAACTATCTTAATTTATATCTTATCTGATGATCCTGTTGACACCGTTCGCCACCAATGGGTAGGGTTTGCCGATAGTTTGCTGGTAGTTCGCCGTTTCTTCACATTTGCCTCGCCTCTAAATGCCTCTTTTTGCAACTGTCTTGTTGCACTCCTGCTATTTCTAGTAGCCGACTTGCAACTGTATATAGTGTGTATGTACACTAGTAAATTCTTTTTTTTTTCTTCGAATACGCCACACACAAAACTCCCGCCGCCGAAATTACTACAGTTGCTCCACTAGCCAAACTGACTTTAAAATCGGACGCACGCACTTTTTATTTATTAAGCAAAATGTTGCCTTTTATATTATACTCTGTCTCTCACCACTGGTTGGGGAAAACTGCAGAGTTCCTTTTTTCGAAGGACCAGAATGAAGAGGGATTTAGAACCACAACTAAAAGACCCAATCTTCATTCGTTGAATTCAAAATGTGACTGATTTTATTTACAAAAGTACGGAGTTTATATAGGATTATCTTAGGCTCTAGTAAGTAACCATTGTTCTTAGAAGATCTTATTTTAGACTCACACCCACGTATTCGGGGATTGAAAAATTATTATTTTGGGCCCATCGTCGGCCACTTGACATCCTGTCGTTGTGATCTTTTGGGTTAGTTTAGAATAACAAGTATTTTTTCCCACACCGAGTGTGGCAGATTGTAATTCTAGTCATATGCTAGGTTAGTTGTTTGGTACAAAGGTACATTTGTATTGTATTTTCTTTAGTGCATCTGATTTGGTGAAGCCAGTTCAGATGAACACGATGTTTATTCGTAAACAAATTTTTATTTTTTACTTTTTGTAATAAAAAATTGTTACATAGTCATTTAAAACAACGAAAAATTTCGTTTGTTATCGCAAAAAACCGGGTTTCGCTTCATTTGATAAAGGAAGAAAATGCTTGGAAATATTTTTTGAATTTGACCTTTTAACGTTTCATTTTAACGTTTCATTTAATTTAACATTTCGAAACGCCCTTTATGTATACTATATGATGGGTCCTTCTAGATACAGGGTATCTAAATCAAAAACGTGCCCACAAAGCACAATGGCCAGTTCCCTCCGTCCACCTCTGTTACAGCTGCTAATTATCGCTCGAATGCAAGTGCAGTGAGTAGAAGAGGTCAATGGGAAATATATCGACTACGTAGATCGTTATCACATTTTCGATCATAAATTTAGCGGTGCTCTCAATCATTAAGTTCTCTCTGCCTATAAGTGGTGCCCGTGATCACGATACAGTTTTCCCCTCCCCCGTAAATCTTAAAAGTGCGTCCCTCTGATCAAAAACTTTGCGTAAATCGTGTTCAAAAAGCCCGCATTCGGTCCGAGTTCATTCATTCAGCTTGAATCGTAATATACAAACGATCAATAATTAAAGACTGTCATGAATGGATCCCAGTTTGTGAAATTTTTGATCAGCGGATGTAATGAAAATAAAACAAATAAAATTGCAACACTTTCTAAAGAATGCAATTATCACAATTTCGTGGGATCTATTTGTAGAAAACATGCTTTTTTTTGTCATCTCAAGGTGTTAGCTACTCCTGTTGTGACATAATGACTTTGGCAGCTGACGGAGACGACAGGCTCCTGCTTTCTGGCTCCCGGATTCTGTCATATGCGACGAGGCGTGCAAAAATCATTTTTCTCGCACATTTTTCAAATTCATCCCCCCGTTCCCTCCAAGGTTCCCGGAGGAAGAGAGGGGAAATGATATAAGGAGAGGACGGAAATTCCAGCTTTTCCTGCCCCTGACAGTTAATTATTTGTAAAAATTGCAACAGCTGTTCACCGGGAAAAGAATCGCTAGGGGCTCTAGGCGCAGTAAAGTGTTATCAACAACAACAAAAAAAATAAATAAATAAACCATTGCAATTTATTTTCGACAGATGTCGAGTTCACCATATGAACTCAGCGCTTCTTGTGATAGGCAACCTTTTAGATCCATTAAGGTTAAGACATTTCAGTCATATCATTTTGTTTACTTATTTGTTTTCTTTCCATCAAAAGATTTTATAATTTTATTTTACTATATTTAGACGGTATAACATTTTTTTCCTTAATAAGTATTTGCAAGACCAAAATTACACTATCGTTATCAATGGAAATATTATAAGTTCTCCCGATTTCATTTTGTTGTCTTTCCACTAGCTCCAATAATATTTTCCTTTGGGCTTTTAAAGCATTTTAAAATTTAAAATGCTTCACTTTATTAGTTCGTCATTTGAAAAAATACTAACTGACATTTTTTCGCTGGATTAAGAGTAAGGTTCATCATGAAACATATATTTTGCCCTATTTCTTTTCATTCCATAAAATAATTTTAAATAAAAATTGCGTTTGAGATTGTTCGCTGTTTGTGCAAACTAATGAACTAATGAAAAATGAGAATTACGCAAAAATAAACATAAACAAAAAATTGCAGCTACTTGGCATTTCAAAATTTCTGAAATATTTTCTCGTTTAAAGGTAATATTTTATTCCACATATCGTATTATGAATTAGACTTAGTTCCTGCTCCTGTGTTTCTACTGTTGAAGTTCCCAAGCAACCAAAGTTCTTCTCCTTCTGTAGCTACTGAGTTGATGGTCCCAAGCAACCAAAGTTCTCCTTCTGTAGCTGCTGTGTTGATGTTCCTAACTAACCAAAGTTCTTCTCCTTTATTAGCTGCTGTGTTAATGGTCCCAAGCAACCAAATTTATTTTCCTTCAGTAGCTGCTGTGTATCCTTTCACCCTCAGCTTGAAAACAATAAATAGCCTCCTTCACAGTTGCTGCTCCTGTTGTTGATCCTCTCTCTACTGTTGAAGTTCCCAAGCAACCAAAGTTCTTCTCCTTCTGTAGCTACTGAGTTGATGGTCCCAAGCAACCAAAGTTCTCCTTCTGTAGCTGCTGTGTTGATGTTCCTAACTAACCAAAGTTCTTCTCCTTTAGTAGCTGCTGTGTTAATGGTCCCAAGCAACAAAATTTATTTTCCTTCAGTAGCTGCTGTGTATCCTTTCACCGTCAGCTTGAAAACAATAAATATTTTATAGCCTCCTTCACTGGCTATCGAAATTGATAAGGGGGCAATAGAAGAGAATGAGATAAGGATCGAAAAGATGCAACATTTTCCACACATTGACGCACATTGAGAGCACTTTGGTCCTGTGGGAATTTCTTATTTGCCCAAAAACCCGCATCTCAAGAGATTTGCTCATTGAATTCTCAAGACTGTTTACTACCCAGTGGCGGAAATGCTCATTATTACATCGATTACTAATGGATTTTTTCTCGCCTGTGTACATTCAAAAACCTTATACAAGCTCCATTACTTTCTTAATTAATGGTAGCGTTTTCTACTAGGTGCATGAAATTATTGAATTTTGTAATGCAGAAAGTAACGACGCGCACGGCCTCTGCTCTGATAGCGTTGCAAAAATCAGTTTTTTCATGATCGCGTTTGTCAAAAAATATTTACGCAATCTATAGGGAATACTTCCGAGCTTTTTAGTAATTGGGAATAAATGATAATTTTTACAAAAAATCGCAACTTTAATACTGAATATTGGGCGATTTCAACAATCGATCTTGTTTTATCTTAAACTTGAAGCTTTTAAAAAATACACTAAATATTGGCGTTTTTAACTGTAGTGAAATACAACTACAAAGTATCAACTAGTATCACTACCGGACTACATACACTAGGTAGGGTAAATATTTACCTATCAGATGTATATGGTCCCAATATGCGGAGACCTGCGACACCGATGCGTAACGTTTTTATTTCCGTTTACCTAATTGGAAGTAAATATTAAGTTTTTTTCTAATTAATACAAAAAGGGTATACCCGTTTTTTAGTTCTACCTAAAAAATATAAGGTTAAGAGCTAATTGTTCCTCTCGTTTGCGACAGTTTATTTTTAACTTCAAAAGTGTTAAACGAAATTACAAACACTTCCTCAACGTTAGGGTTAGGACTTAGACGATTCAAGGAAAGAGGTGAACTGCTACGAATATGGAATTTCTCCGTTTCATTGCAGAATAAAGTGTATGAATTTTATTTTGAAGCTTGCTTACACATCTCGTGGGGATATTCAGAGTATGAAGGAGATTATACAAGCTGAATTCTCTCGGAAGCTGGGACCGAAAATTGGCTGCCCAAAGTACGGATACGGAAACAAACGAATGATGGAAATAAAAGATTTTTTGTAAATAACGAAATAACATTTTTTATAACAGGTGTTAGCCAAGAGATCATTAAAAGGTTGGCTGTTATCTTGAACGTTATAAATTGCAAGGAAATGGTAAATGGTGAAAAATTTTAAGAATATGCTTCAAAAACTGCTTAACTTTTGACTGAATTGTATCCGCAAAAAAACTTACCCCAACGGTACATAGGATTTTGGCTCACGGAAAGGATTTAATAAAATATCAGTGTTTACCAATTGGAGAAGAAGCACAGGAATGTAAAAACAAGGAGTACAAAAGGTTCAGATATACTAATACATGAATAACTTCTAGTGTTAGACAAAATAAAGACCTTTTTAAAATAGTGGCAGCCTTTTCCTACCCATTATTGCATCACTGAGACACGTGCGATCACGAAACGATTTGGAAAATAGCAACTTCATTCCCGAAATGTTGAGTTTATTAGCTATTGACGTAAATATTGAAAATTATTTTGAAAAAAATTAGCCAAAAATAGCAAATTTTCATTAAAAAAAATGTACATTTTTATTTTTTACTTTTTGTAATTATGTTAGAAAATTAAATTAAAACATTAAAAATTGTTACAAAGTCATTCAAAGCAACGAAAAATTTCGTTTGTGATTGCAAAAAACCGGGTTCGCTCCAGTTTATAAAGGAAAAGCATGCTTGGAAATATTTTCTGACTTTGAATTTTTAACGTTTTATTTTAACGTTTCATTTGATTTAACATTTTGAAACGCCCTTTATGTATACTATATGACGGATCCTTCTAGATAAAGGGTATCTAAATCAAAAACGTGCCCACAAAGCACAAATGCCAGACGTCGCTACAGTTCCCTCCGTTCGCCTCTGTTACAGGTGCTAATTATCGCTTGAATGCAATTGCAGTCAGTAGAAGAGGTCAATGGGAAATATATCGACTAAGTAGATCGATATCACATTTTCGATCATAAATTTTGCGGTGCTCTCAATCATTAAGTTCCCTCTGCCTATACGTGGTGCCCGAGATCACGATACAGTTTTCCCCTCCCCCGTAAATCTTAAAAGTGCGTCCCTCTGATCAAAAACTTTGCGTAAATCGTGTTCAAAAAGCCCGAATTTGGTTCGAGTTCATTCATTCAGCTTGAATCGTATTATACAACCGATCAATAATTAACGACTGTCATGAATGGATCCCATACGATTTGGAAAATAGCAACTTTAGTCCCGAAATGTTGAGTTTATTAGATATTGATGCAAATATTAAAAATTATTTTGAAAAAAATCAGCCAAAAATAGCAAATTTTCAAAACTAACCTACAAAAAATTTACAAAATTTTTATTTCTTACTTTTTGTTATGTTAGAAAATTAAAATAAAACATTCAAAATTGTTACATAGTCATTTAAAACAATGAAAAATTTCGTTTGTAAAAAAATTTCGTGAAAAAACCGGGTTTCGCTTCATTTTATAAAGGAAAATGAATGCGTGGAAATATTTTCTGACTTTGACCTTTTAACGTTTCATTTTAACTTTTCATTTAATTTAACATTTCGAACCGCCCTTTATGTATATTATATGACTGATCCTTCTAGATAAAGGGTGTCTAAATCAAATACGTGGCAAAAAACCACAAAGGTCAGATGTCGCTACAGCTCCCTCCGTCCACCTCTGTTACAGCTGCTAATTGTCGCTTGAATGCAATTGCAGTGAGTAGAAGAGGGAACTGCAGCAGCACTTCATTAAGAAAGTAATGCGGAGGTAGAGACCAACAGCTTTACCTCTTCCACAGTTAGAGGCAGCAAGTCAACTCAACACAAAAATACAAGATGAAATCCCGCTCCAACTTAACTCTCTTCCATGTTGACTCCCACTTAACAGAAAGTCTGCAGTGAGCTCGACTGCATGTGCCTAACAAGGAATCGTCACCCACTGTTACTCCTTGACTTAGCCATTGTTGTGCTCTTGTTGACATAACGAATGCCTTAACATTTTTTTGAGATGGCTTTGTTGCTTTCCCTCTCCACTAACCATTCCGCTCAACGAGGCCACAACATAACCGTTGCTGTCTCTAAGAGATGGCAAAAGCTTCAAGGAGTAAATTTATAGTACTAAAGTCAATGGGAAATATATCGACTACGTAGATCGTTATCACATTTTCGATCATACATTTAGCGGTGCTCTCAATCATTAAGTATCCTCTGCCTATAAGTGGTGCCCGAGATCACGATACAGTTTTCCCCTCCCCCGTAAATCTTAAAAGTGCGCCCCTCTGATCAAAAACTTTGCATAAAACGTGTTCAAAAATCCCGAATTTGGTTCGAGTTCATTCATTCAGCTTGTCATGACTGTCATGAATGGATCCCAGTTTGAGGAATTTTTGATCAGAGGATGTAATGCAAATAAAATAAATGAAATTGCAAAACTTTCTAAAGAATGCAATTATCACAATTTCGTGGGATCTATTTGTAGAAAACATGCTTTTTTTTTTGTCATCTCAAGGTGTTAGCTACTCCTGTTGTGACATAATGACTTTGGCAGCGGACGGAGACGACAGGCTCCTGCTCCCTGGCTCCCGGATTCTGTCATATGCGACGAGGCGTGCAAAAATCATTTTTCTCGCACATTTTTCAAATTCACCCCCCCGTTCCCATTAAGGTTCCTGGAGGAAGAGAGGGGAAATGATATAAGGAGAGGACGGAAATTCCAGCTTTTCCTGCCCCTGACAGTTAATTATTTGTAAAAATTGCAACAGCTGTTCACCGGGAAAAGAATCGCTAGGGGCTCTAGGCGCAGTAAAGTGTTATCAACAACAACAAAAAAAATAAATAAATAAACCATTGCAATTTATTTTCGACAGATGTCAAAGTCAAAAAACTTTTTAACAAATATTTGTATTCCAGCCAAATACTTTAAAAAATACGCAATTTTCTGCAAATATATTTTTACATGATTGTATTTCGATTTACAAAAGCAAATAAATAAATAACCTGGGAACTAGTTTAGCCAAATTATTTTAGGTGGAAACCCTAAACATATTCCACACTTTCCAGCACTTGTTACTATGTTTTTCTTTCCATGATTTTCCAAAACTGGAGAATATACAATTTTTATACCCTTGCAGAGGGTATTATAAAATTGGTCAGATGTTTGTAACGCACAGAAGGAGACGTTTCCGACCCCATAAAGTATATATATTCTAGATTAGCATGAGAAGCTGTGCAAATCAACTTCACGCTGGCATCTTAAGAGCTATCGGAATGAAATTTCATATTTGAGCTACTTTTAGCAGGGAGATGATAAAGTATGAAAATTGTCAGGATCGGACTACTATATCATATAGCTCTAGAACAAAAATTTTTGCAAAAATTGGAGTATCCCCATGAAATTTACCAATATAATAGAACTTGATATAAAATCTCAGATCCCAAACTTTGAACTTGATCGGATAAAAAGAACACAAGTTACAGTCAATACAAATCGGTTCTACGTCATCAGCAAATCAAACAGATGTATGTGTATGCGTGTTGTGCTTTGCTTAAAAATTTGTAGTAAAAAGAGAAATAATTTGAATGTTTTGTTTGTGTGTTGATGAATTGAGTTGCAAGGAAAGAAATTTCAAAATGTAAAAAAAATATTGCCAAGGACTGCAAGGGTATATAAACTACGGCATTGCCGAATTTAGCTTCTTTGATATTTTCAATTCATTGTGGTCAAGTAGGCTCTGAAAGACCTCATCTCACAATTGACTTCACTTGTTTGGAAGCAGTCAAAGAAGCAAGTTCAAATTTGTTCCTCTTTTTGCCTGGTCCTTCTCCTTTAAAGCATTTTAAAATTTACAATGCTCTCATTTATTCATTCACCATATGAACTCAGCGCTTCTTGTGATAGGCAACCTTTTAGATCCATTAAGGTTAAGACATTTCAGTCATATCATTTTGTTTACTTATTTGTTTTCTTTCCATCAAAAGATTTTATAATTTTATTTTACTATATTTAGACGGTATAACATTTTTTTCCTTAATAAGTATTTGCAAGACCAAAATTACACTATCGTTATCAATGGAAATATTATAAGTTCTCCCGATTTCATTTTGTTGTCTTTCCACTAGCTCCAATAATATTTTCCTTTGGTCTTTTAAAGCATTTTAAAATTTAAAATGCTTCACTTTATTAGTTCGTCATTTGAAAAAATACTAACTGACATTTTTTCGCTGGATTAAGAGTAAGGTTCATCATGAAACATATATTTTGCCCTATTTCTTTTCATTCCATAAAATAATTTTAAATAAAAATTGCGTTTGAGATTGTTCGCTGTTTGTGCAAACTAATGAACGTAGTTTTGATTCTAATTTTCCTTAATATAAAAATGCGAATTACGCAAAAATATACATAATCAAAAAATTGCAGCTACTTGGCATTTCAAAATTTCTGAAATAAATTCTCGTTTAAAGGTAATATTTTATTCCACATATCGTATTATGAATTAGACTTAGTTCCTGCTCCTGTTGTTGATCCTCTCTCTACTGTTGAAGTTCCCAAGCAACCAAAGTTCTTCTCCTTCTGTAGCTACTGAGTTGATGGTCCCAAGCAACCAAAGTTCTCCTTCTGTAGCTGCTGTGTTGATGTTCCTAACTAACCAAAGTTCTTCTCCTTTATTAGCTGCTGTGTTAATGGTCCCAAGCAACCAAATTTATTTTCCTTCAGTAGCTGCTGTGTATCCTTTCACCCTCAGCTTGAAAACAATAAATATTTTATAGCCTCCTTCACAGTTCCTGCTTCTGTTGTTGATCCTCTCTCTACTGTTGAAGTTCCCAAGCAACCAAAGTTCTTCTCCTTCTGTAGCTACTGAGTTGATGGTCCCAAGCAACCAAAGTTCTCCTTCTGTAGCTGCTGTGTTGATGTTCCTAACTAACCAAAGTTCTTCTCCTTTAGTAGCTGCTGTGTTAAAGGTCCCAAGCAACCAAATTTATTGTCCTTCAGTAGCTGCTGTGTATCCTTTCACCCTCAGGTTGAAAACAATAAATATTTTATAGCCTCCTTCACGGTTTTTATCTTGCTATCGAAATTGATAGGGGGGCAATTGAAGAGAATGAGATAAGGATCGAAAAGATGCAACATTTTCCACACATTGACGCACATTGAGAGCACTTTGGTCCTGTGGGAATTTCTTATTTGCCCAAAAACCCGCATCTCAAGAGATTTGCTCATTGAATTCTGAAGACTGTTTACTACCCAGTGGCGGAAATGCTCATTATTACATCGATTACTAATGGATTTTTTCTCACCTGTGTACATTCAAAAACCTTATACAAGCTCCATTACTTTCTTAATGAATGGTAGCGTTTTCTACTAGGTGCATGAAATTATTGAATTTTGTAATGCAGAAAGTAACGACGCGCACGGCCTCTGCTCTGATAGCGTTGCAAAAATCAGTTTTTTCATGATCGCATTTGTCAAGAAATATTTACGCAATCTATAGGGAATACTTCCGAGCTTTTTAGTAATTGGGAATAAATGATAATTTTTACCAAAAATCGCAATTTTAATACTGAATATTGGGCGATTTCAACAATCGATCTTGTTTTATCTTAAACTTGAAGCTTTTAAAAATACACTAAATATTGTCGTTTTTAACTGTAGTGAAATACAACTAACAAGTGTCACTACCGGACTACATACACTAGGTAGGGTAAATATTTACCTATCAGATGTATATGGTCCCAATATGCGGAGACCTGCGACACCGATGCGTAAGCCATAAAATTCCTACCGTTTACCTAATTGGAAGTAAATATTAAGTTTTTTCCTAATTAATACAAAAAGGGTAAACCCGTTTTTTTGTTCTACCTAAAAAATATAACATAAAGAGCTAATTGTTCCTCTCGTTTGCGACAGTTTATTTTTAACTTCAAAAGTGTTAAACGAAATTACACTTCCTCAACGTTAGGGTTAGGACTTAGACGATTCAAGGAAAGAGGTGAACTGCTACGAATATGGAATTTCTCCGTTTCATTGCAGAATAAAGTGTATGAATTTTATTTTGAAGCTTGCTTACACATCTCGTGGGGATCTTCAGAGTATGAAGGAGATTATACAAGCTGAATTCTCTCGGAAGCTGGGACCGAAAATTGGCTGCCCAAAGTACGGATACGGAAACAAACGAATGATGGAAATAAATGATTTTTTGTAAATAACGAAATAACATCTTTTATAACAGGTGTTAGCCAAGAGATCATTAAAAGGTTGGCTGTTATCTTGAACGTTATAAATTGCAAGGAAACGGTAAATGGTGAAAAATTTTAAGAATATGCTTCAAAAACTGCTTAACTTTTGACTGAATTGTATCCGCAAAAAAACTTACCCCAACGGTACATAGGATTTTGGCTCACGGAAAGGATTTAATAAAATATCAGTGTTTACCAATTGGAGAAGAAGCACAGGAATGTAAAAACAAGGAGTACAAAAGGTTCAGATATACTAATACATGAATAACTTCTAGTGTTAGACAAAATAAAGACCTTTTTAAAATGGTGGCAGCCTTTTCCTACCAATTATTGCATCACTGAGACACGTGCGATCACGAAACGATTTGGAAAATAGCAACTTCATTCCCGAAATGTTGAGTTTATTAGCTATTGACGTAAATATTGAAAATTATTTTGAAAAAAATCAGCCAAAAATAGCAAATTTTCATAAAAAAAAATGTACATTTTTATTTTTTACTTTTTGTAATTATGTTAGAAAATTAAATTAAAACATTAAAAATTGTTACATAGTCATTTAAAGCAACGAAAAATTTCGTTTGTGATTGCAAAAAATCGGGTTCGCTCCATTTTATAAAGGAAAAACATGCTTGGAAATATTTTCTGACTTTGAATTTTTAACGTTTTATTTTAACGTTTCATTTGATTTAACATTTTGAAACGCCCTTTATGTATACTATATGACGGATCCTTCTAGATAAAGGGTATCTACAGTTCCCTCCGTCCGCCTCTGTTACAGGTGCTAATTATCGCTTGAATGCAATTGCAGTCAGTAGAAGAGGTCAATGGGAAATATATCGACTACGTAGATCGATATCACATTTTCGATCATAAATTTAGCGGTGCGCTCAATCATTAAGTTCCCTCTGCCTATAAGTGGTGCCCGAGATCACGATACAGTTTTCCCCTCCCCCGTAAATCTTAAAAGTGCGCCCCTCTGATCAAAAACTTTGCGTAAAACGTGTTCAAAAAGCCCGAATTTGGTTCGAGTTCATTCATTCAGCTTGAATCTTATTATATGAACGATTAATAATTAAAGACTGTCATGATTGGATCCCAGTTTGAGGAATTTTTGATCAGAGGATGTAATGCAAATAAAACAAATGAAATTGCAACACTTTCTAAAGAATGCAATTATCACAATTTTGTGGGATCTATTTGTAGAAAACATGCTTTTTTTTGTCATCTCAAGGGGTTAGCTACTCCTGTTGTGACATAATGACTTTGGCAGCTGACGGAGACGACAGGCTCCTGCTCCCTGGCTCCCGGATTCTGTCATATGCGACGAGGCGTGCAAAAATCATTTTTCTCGCACATTTTTCAAATTCATCCCCCCTTTCCCATTAAGGTTCCTGGAGGAAGAGAGGGGAAATGATATAAGGAGAGGACGGAACTTCCAGCTTTTCCTGCCCCTGACAGTTAATTATTTGTAAAAATTGCAACAGCTGTTCACCGGAAAAGAATCGCTAGGGGCTCTAAGCGCAGTAAAGTGTTATCAACAACAACAAAAAAAAAAAAAATAAATAAACCATTGCAATTTATTTTCGACAGATGTCAAAGTCAAAAAACTTTTTAACAAATATTTGTATTCCAGCAAAATACTTTAAAAAATACGCAATTTTCTGCAAATATATTTGTACATGATTGTATTTCGATTTACAAAAGCAAATAAATAAATAACCTGGGAACTAGTTTAGCCAAATTATTTTAGGTGGAAACCCTAAACATATTCCACACTTTCCAGCACTTGTTACTATGTTTTTCTTTCCATGATTTTCCAAAACTGGAGAATATACCATTTTTATACCCTTGCAGAGGGTATTATTTATTGGTCAGATGTTTGTAACGCACAGAAGGAGACGTTTCCGACCCCATAAAGTATATATATTCTAGATTAGCATGAGAAGCTGTGCAAATCAACTTCACGCTGGCATCTTAAGAGCTATCGGAATGAAATTTCATATTTGAGCTACTTTTAGCAGGGAGATGATAAAGTATGAAAATTGTCAGGATCGGACTACTATATCATATAGCTCTAGAACAAAAATTTTTGCAAAAATTGGAGTATCCCCATGAAATTTACCAATATAATAGAACTTGATATAAAATCTCAGATCCCAAACTTTGAACTTGATCGGATAAAAAGAACACAAGTTACAGTCAATACAAATCGGTTCTACGTCATCAGCAAATCAAACAGAGCACATGCATACGCACACACAGACGTAGCTCTATACGTATGTATGTATGTGTATGCGTGTTGTGCTTTGCTTAAAAATTTGTAGTAAAAAGAGAAATAATTTGAATGTTTTGTTTGTGTGTTGATGAATTGAGTTGCAAGGAAAGAAATTTCAAAATGTAAAAAAAATATTGCCAAGGACTGCAAGGGTATATAAACTACGGCATTGCCGAATTTAGCTTCTTTGATATTTTCAATTCATTGTGGTCAAGTAGGCTCTGAAAGACATCATCTCACAATTGACTTCACTTGTTTGGAAGCAGTCAAAGAAGCAAGTTCAAATTTGTTCCTCTTTTTGCCTGGTCCTTCTCCTTTAAAGCATTTTAAAATTTACAATGCTCTCATTTATTCATTCACCATATGAACTCAGCGCTTCTTGTGATAGGCAACCTTTTAGATCCATTAAGGTTAAGACATTTCAGTCATATCATTTTGTTTACTTATTTGTTTTCTTTCCATCAAAAGATTTTATAATTTTATTTTACTATATTTAGACGGTATAACATTTTTTTCCTTAATAAGTATTTGCAAGACCAAAATTACACTATCGTTATCAATGGAAATATTATAAGTTCTCCCGATTTCATTTTGTTGTCTTTCCACTAGCTCCAATAATATTTTCCTTTGGTCTTTTAAAGCATTTTAAAATTTAAAATGCTTCACTTTATTAGTTCGTCATTTGAAAAAATACTAACTGACATTTTTTCGCTGGATTAAGAGTAAGGTTCATCATGAAACATATATTTTGCCCTATTTCTTTTCATTCCATAAAATAATTTTAAATAAAAATTGCGTTTGAGATTGTTCGCTGTTTGTGCAAACTAATGAACGTAGTTTTGATTCTAATTTTCCTTAATATAAAAATGCGAATTACGCAAAAATATACATAATCAAAAAATTGCAGCTACTTGGCATTTCAAAATTTCTGAAATAAATTCTCGTTTAAAGGTAATATTTTATTCCACATATCGTATTATGAATTAGACTTAGTTCCTGCTCCTGTTGTTGATCCTCTCTCTACTGTTGAAGTTCCCAAGCAACCAAAGTTCTTCTCCTTCTGTAGCTACTGAGTTGATGGTCCCAAGCAACCAAAGTTCTCCTTCTGTAGCTGCTGTGTTGATGTTCCTAACTAACCAAAGTTCTTCTCCTTTAGTAGCTGCTGTGTTAATGGTCCCAAGCAACAAAATTTATTTTCCTTCAGTAGCTGCTGTGTATCCTTTCACCCTCAGCTTGAAAACAATAAATATTTTTTAGCCTCCTTCACAGTTCCTGCTTCTGTTGTTGATCCTCTCTCTACTGTTGAAGTTCCCAAGCAACCAAAGTTCTTCTCCTTCTGTAGCTACTGAGTTGATGGTCCCAAGCAACCAAAGTTCTCCTTCTGTAGCTGCTGTGTTGATGTTCCTAACTAACCAAAGTTCTTCTCCTTTAGTAGCTGCTGTGTTAAAGGTCCCTAGCAACCAAATTTATTGTCCTTCAGTAGCTGCTGTGTATCCTTTCACCCTCAGGTTGAAAACAATAAATATTTTATAGCCTCCTTCACGGTTTTTATCTTGCTATCGAAATTGATAAGGGGGCAATTGAAGAGAATGAGATAAGGATCGAAAAGATGCAACATTTTCCACACATTGACGCACATTGAGAGCACTTTGGTCCTGTGGGAATTTCTTATTTGCCCAAAAACCCGCATCTCAAGAGATTTGCTCATTGAATTCTCAAGACTGTTTACTACCCAGTGGCGGAAATGCTCATTATTACATCGATTACTAATGGATTTTTTCTCACCTGTGTACATTCAAAAACCTTATACAAGCTCCATTACTTTCTTAATGAATGGTAGCGTTTTCTACTAGGTGCATGAAATTATTGAATTTTGTAATGCAGAAAGTAACGACGCGCACGGCCTCTGCTCTGATAGCGTTGCAAAAATCAGTTTTTTCATGATCGCGTTTGTCAAGAAATATTTACGCAATCTATAGGGAATACTTCCGAGCTTTTTAGTAATTGGGAATAAATGATAATTTTTACCAAAAATCGCAATTTTAATACTGAATATTGGGCGATTTCAACAATCGATCTTGTTTTATCTTAAACTTGAAGCTTTTAAAAAATACACTAAATATTGTCGTTTTTAACTGTAGTGAAATACAACTAACAAGTATCACTACCGGACTACATACACTAGGTAGGGTAAATATTTACCTATCAGATGTATATGGTCCCAATATGCGGAGACCTGCGACACCGATGCGTAAGCCATAAAATTCCTACCGTTTACCTAATTGGAAGTAAATATTAAGTTTTTTCCTAATTAATACAAAAAGGGTAAACCCGTTTTTTTGTTCTACCTAAAAAATATAACATAAAGAGATAATTGTTCCTCTCGTTTGCGACAGTTTATTTTTAACTTCAAAAGTGTTAAACGAAATTACACTTCCTCAACGTTAGGGTTAGGACTTAGACGATTCAAGGAAAGAGGTGAACTTCTACGAATATGGAATTTCTCCGTTTCATTGCAGAATAAAGTATATGAATTTTATTTTGAAGCTTGCTTACACATCTCGTGGGGATCTTCAGAGTATGAAGGAGATTATACAAGCTGAATTCTCTCGGAAGCTGGGACCGAAAATTGGCTGCCCAAAGTACGGATACGGAAACAAACGAATGATGGAAATAAATGATTTTTTGTAAATAACGAAATAACATCTTTTATAACAGGTGTTAGCCAAGAGATCATTAAAAGGTTGGCTGTTATCTTGAACGTTATAAATTGCAAGGAAACGGTAAATAGTGAAAAATTTTAAGAATATGCTTCAAAAACTGCTTAACTTTTGACTGAATTGTATCCGCAAAAAAACTTACCCCAACGGTACATAGGATTTTGGCTCACGGAAAGGATTTAATAAAATATCAGTGTTTACCAATTGGAGAAGAAGCACAGGAATGTAAAAATAAGGAGTACAAAAGGTTCAGATATACTAATACATGAATAACTTCTAGTGTTAGACAAAATAAAGACCTTTTTAAAATGGTGGCAGCCTTTTCCTACCAATTATTGCATCAAAAATAGCAACTTCATTCCCGAAATGTTGAGTTTATTAGCTATTGACGTAAATATTGAAAATTATTTTGAAAAAAATCAGCCAAAAATAGCAAATTTTCATAAAAAAAAATGTACATTTTTATTTTTTACTTTTTGTAATTATGTTAGAAAATTAAATTAAAACATTAAAAATTGTTACATAGTCATTTAAAGCAACGAAAAATTTCGTTTGTGATTGCAAAAAATCGGGTTCGCTCCATTTTATAAAAGAAAAACATGCTTGGAAATATTTTCTGACTTTGAATTTTTAACGTTTTATTTTAACGTTTCATTTGATTTAACATTTTGAAACGCCCTTTATGTATACCATATGACGGATCCTTCTAGATAAAGGGTATCTATAGTTCCCTCCGTCCGCCTCTGTTACAGGTGCTAATTATCGCTTGAATGCAATTGCAGTCAGTAGAAGAGGTCAATGGGAAATATATCGACTACGTAGATCGATATCACATTTTCGATCATAAATTTAGCGGTGCGCTCAATCATTAAGTTCCCTCTGCCTATAAGTGGTGCCCGAGATCACGATACAGTTTTCCCCTCCCCCGTAAATCTTAAAAGTGCGCCCCTCTGATCAAAAACTTTGCGTAAAACGTGTTCAAAAAGCCCGAATTTGGTTCGAGTTCATTCATTCAGCTTGAATCTTATTATATGAACGATTAATAATTAAAGACTGCCATGATTGGATCCCAGTTTGAGGAATTTTTGATCAGAGGATGTAATGCAAATAAAACAAATGAAATTGCAACACTTTCTAAAGAATGCAATTATCACAATTTCGTGGGATCTATTTGTAGAAAACATGCTTTTTTTTTGTCATCTCAAGGGGTTAGCTACTCCTGTTGTGACATAATGACTTTGGCAGCTGACGGAGACGACAGCCTCCTGCTCCCTGGCTCCCGGATTCTGTCATATGCGACGAGGCGTGCAAAAATCATTTTTCTCGCACATTTTTCAAATTCATCCCCCCTTTCCCATTAACGTTCCTGGAGGAAGAGAGGGGAAATGATATAAGGAGAGGACGGAAATTCCAGCTTTTCCTGCCCCTGACAGTTAATTATTTGTAAAAATTGCAACAGCTGTTCACCGGAAAAGAATCGCTAGGGGCTCTAAGCGCAGTAAAGTGTTATCAACAACAACAAAAAAAAAAAAAATAAATAAACCATTGCAATTTATTTTCGACAGATGTCAAAGTCAAAAAACTTTTTAACAAATATTTGTATTCCAGCAAAATACTTTAAAAAATACGCAATTTTCTGCAAATATATTTTTACATGATTGTATTTCGATTTACAAAAGCAAATAAATGAATAACCTGGGAACCAGTTTAGCCAATTTATTTTAGGTGGAAACCCTAAACATATTCCACACTTTCCAGCACTTGTTACTATGATTTATCAACACTTCTTTCCATGATTTTCCAAAACTGGAGAATATACAATTTTTATACCCTTGCAGAGGGTATTATAAAATTGGTCAGATGTTTGTAACGCACAGAAGGAAACGTTTCCGACCCCATAAAGTATATATATTCTTGATCAGCATGAGAAGCTGAGTCGATATAGCCATGTCCGTCTGTCAGTCCGTCCGTCCGTCTGTGCAAATCAACTTCACGCTGTCATCTTAAGAGCTATCGGAATGAAATTTCATATTTGAGCTACTTTTAGCAGGGAGATGATAAAGTATGAAAATTGTCAGGATCGGACTACTATATCATATAGCTCTAGAACAAAAATTTTTGCAAAAATTGGAGTATCCCCATGAAATTTACCAATATAATAGAACTTGATATAAAATCTCAGATCCCAAACTTTGAATTTGATCGGATAAATAGAACACAAGTTACAGTCAATACAAATCGGTTCTACGTCATCAGCACATGCATACGCACACACAGACGTAGCGCTATACGTATGTATGTGTGTGTATGCGTGTTGTGCTTTGCTTAAAAATTTTTAGTAAAAAGAGAAATAATTTGAATGTTTTGTTTGTGTGTTGATGAATTGAGTTGCAAGGAAAGAAATTTCAAAATGTAAAAAAAATATTGCCAAGGACTGCAAGGGTATATAAACTTCGGCATTGCCGAATTTAGCTTCTTTGATATTTTCAATTCATTGTGGTCAAGTAGGCTCTGAAAGTTTTTGTTAGACCTCATCTCACAATTGACTTCACTTGTTTGGAAGCAGTCAAAGAATCAAGTTCAAATTTGTTCCTCTTTTTGCCTGGTCCTTCTCCTTTAAAGCATTTTAAAATTTACAATGCTCTCATTTATTCATTCACCATATGAACTCAGCGCTTCTTGTGATAGGCAACCTTTTAGATCCATTAAGGTTAAGACATTTCAGTCATATAACATTTTGTTTCCTTATTTGTTTTCTTTCCATCAAAAGATTTTATAATTTTATTTTACTATATTTAGACGGTATAACATTTTTATACCATACACCCATAGGGTGAAATGGTATATTAAAGTCGCCAAAATGTATGTAACAGGCAAAAGGAAGCTTTTCCGACCCCATAAAGTATATATATTCTTGATCAGTATCAACAGCCGAGTCGATCTAGCCATGTCCGTCTGTCCGTCCGTCTGTCCGTCTGACCGTTCGTCCGTCTGTCCGTCCGTATGAACGCCTAGTTCTCGGAGACTATAAGAGATAGAGCCACCAAATTTGAAATGTAGGCTCGTGTGGTATGTAGAGTGATCGAGTTTGTTTCAAATTTTTGCCACGCCCCTTTCCGCCCCCGCAATTCAAAAAAAACGTTTATCTCAAAAACTATTGCAGCTAGAGACACCATATTTGGTATGTATATTTGCTTAGTAAATGCGCACATTTTGTAATTATAAAGATTTTGCCACGCCCCTTTCCGCCCCCGCAATTCAAAAAAAACGTTTATCTCAAAAACTATTGCAGCTAGAGACACCATATTTGGTATGTATATTTGCTTAGTAAATGCGCACATTTTGTAATTATAAAGATTTTGCCACGCCCCTTTCCGCCCCCGAAATTTGAAAAGCTCGATTATTTACCGTAATTTTCTACCTTGTGGAATAAAATTTGGCACACTGAAATTTTACACTAATATTCAGCAAAATACCAAATTTGATCAAAATCGGACAAAAAATAGCCAAGTTATGCCAAGTTCTGTTCACATGCTTTTTACAAGCATATCTACTAAGTATCTCGCTCACTCATGCATTTGAGCACCCTAGCGCCCCACCCGGCAACGGCCAACTCCGGCCTTATGGAAAAACGGTTCACCCTCAGCTTGAAAACAATAAATATTTTATAGCCTCCTTCACTTGCTATCGAAATTTATAAGGGGGCAATAGAATAGAATGAGATAAGGATCGAAAAGTTGCAACATTTTCCACACATTGACGCACATTGAGAGCACTTTGGTCCTGTGGGAATTTCTTATTTGCCCAAAAACCCGCATCTCAAGACTGTTTACTACCCAGTGGCGGAAATGCTCATTATTACATCGATTAATAATGGATTTTTTCTCGCCTGTGTACATTCAAAAACCTTATACAAGCTCCATTACTTTCTTAATGAATGGTAGCGTTTTCTACTAGGTGCATGAAATTATTGAATTTTGTAATGCAGAAAGTAACGACGCGCACGGCCTCTGCTCTGATAGCGTTGCAAAAATCAGTTTTTTCATGATCGCGTTTGTCAAAAAATATTTACGCAATCTATAGGGAATACTTCCGAGCTTTTTAGTAATTGGGAATAAATGATAATTTTTACAAAAAATCGGAACTTTAATACTGAATATTGGGCGATTTCAACAATCGATCTTGTTTTATCTTAAACTTGAAGCTTTTAATAAATACACTAAATATTGGCGTTTTTAACTGTAGTGAAATACAACTAACAAGTATCAACTAGTATCACTACCGGACTACATACACTAGGTAGGGTAAATATTTACCTATCAGATGTATATGGTCCCAATATGCGGAGACCTGCGACACCGATGCGTAAGCCATAAAACTAAGGCAACGTTTTTATTTCCGTTTACCTAATTGGAAGTAAATATTAAGTTTTTTCCTAATTAATACAAAAAGGGTAAACCCGTTTTTTAGTTCTACCTAAAAAAATATAACATAAAGAGCTAATTGTTCCTCTCGTTTGCGACAGTTTATTTTTAACTTCAAAAGTGTTAAACGAAATTACAAACACTTCCTCAACGTTAGGGTTAGGACTTAGACGATTCAAGGAAAGAGGTGAACTGCTACGAATATGGAATTTCTCCGTTTCATTGCAGAATAAAGTGTATGAATTTTATTTTGAAGCTTGCTTACACATCTCGTGGGGATCTTCAGAGTATGAAGGAGATTATACAAGCTGAATTCTCTCGGAAGCTGGGACCGAAAATTGGCTGCCCAAAGTACGGATACGGAAACAAACGAATGATGGAAATTAAAGATTTTTTGTAAATAACGAAATAACATCTTTTATAACAGGTGTTAGCCAAGAGATCATTAAAAGGTTGGCTGTTATCTTGAACGTTATAAATTGCAAGGAAATGGTAAATGGTGAAAAATTTTAAGAATATGCTTCAAAAACTGCTTAACTTTTGACTGAATTGTATCCGCAAAAAAACTTACCCCAACGGTACATAGGATTTTGGCTCACGGAAAGGATTTAATAAAATATCAGTGTTTACCAATTGGAGAAGAAGCACAGGAATGTAAAAACAAGGAGTACAAAAGGTTCAGATATACTAATACATGAATAACTTCTAGTGTTAGACAAAATAAAGACCTTTTTAAAATGGTGGCAGCCTTTTCCTACCCATTATTGCATCACTGAGACACATGCGATCACGAAACGATTTGGAAAATAGCAACTTCATTCCCGAAATGTTGAGTTTATTAGCTATTGACGTAAATATTGAAAATTATTTTGAAAAAAATCAGCCAAAAATAGCAAATTTTCATAAAAAAAATGTACATTTTTATTTTTTACTTTTTGTAATTATGTTAGAAAATTAAATTAAAACATTAAAAATTGTTACATAGTCATTTAAAGCAACGAAAAATTTCGTTTGTGATTGCAAAAAACCGGGTTCGCTCCATTTTATAAAGGAAAAACATGCTTGGAAATATTTTCTGACTTTGAATTTTTAACGTTTTATTTTAACGTTTCATTTGATTTAACATTTATGTATACTATATGACGGATCCTTCTAGATAAAGGGTATCTAAATCAAAAACGTGCCCACAAAGCACAAATGCCAGACATCGCTACAGTTCCCTCCGTTCGCCTCTGTTACAGGTGCTAATTATCGCTTGAATGCAATTGCAGTCAGTAGAAGAGGTCAATGGGAAATATATCGACTAAGTAGATCGATATCACATTTTCGATCATAAATTTTGCGGTGCTCTCAATCATTAAGTTCCCTCTGCCTATACGTGGTGCCCGAGATCACGATACAGTTTTCCCCTCCCCGTAAATCTTAAAAGTGCGTCCCTCTGATCAAAAACTTTGCGTAAATCGTGTTCAAAAAGCCCGAATTTGGTTCGAGTTCATTCATTCAGCTTGAATCGTATTATACAACCGATCAATAATTAACGACTGTCATGAATGGATCCCATACGATTTGGAAAATAGCAACTTTAGTCCCGAAATGTTGAGTTTATAAGATATTGATGCAAATATTAAAAATTATTTTGAAAAAAATCATCCAAAAATAGCAAATTTTCAAAACTAACCTACAAAAAATTTACAAAATTTTTATTTCTTATTTTTTGTTATGTTAGAATATTAAAATAAAACATTGCAAATTGTTACATAGTCATTTAAAACAATGAAAAATTTCGTTTGTAAAAAAATTTCGTGAAAAAACCGGGTTTCGCTTTATTTTATAAAGGAAAAACATGCGTGGAAATATTTTCTGACTTTGACCTTTTAACGTTTCATTTTAACTTTTCATTTAATTTAACATTTCGAACCGCCCTTTATGTATACTATATAACGGATCCTTCTAGATAAAGGGTGTCTAAATCAAATACGTGGCAAAAAACCACAAAGGTCAGATGTCGCTACAGCTCCCTCCGTCCACCTCTGTTACAGCTGCTAATTGTCGCTTGAATGCAATTGCAGTGAGTAGAAGAGGGAACTGCAGCAGCACTTCATTAAAAAAGTAATGCGGAGGTAGAGACCAACAGCTTTACCTCTTCCACAGTTAGAGGCAGCAAGTCAACTCAACACAAAAATACAAGATGAAATCCCGCTCCAACTTAACTCTCTTCCATGTTGACTCCCACTTAACAGAAAGTCTGCAGTGAGCTCGACTCTCTTTCTCTTCAAATGTGCCTAACAAGGAATCGTCATCCACTGTTACTCCTTGACTTAGCCATTGTTGTGCTCTTGTTGACATAACGAATGCCTTAACTTTTTATACCCTTGCAGAGGGTATTATAAAATTGATCAGATGTTTGTAACGCACAGAAGGAGACGTTTCCGACCCCATAAAGTATATATATTCTTGATCAGCTTGAGAAGCTGAGTCGATATAGCCATGTCCGTCTGTCCGTCTGTCCGTCTGTCCGTCTGTCCGTCTGACCGTCTGTCCGTCTGTCCGTCTGTCCGTCCGTCTGTGCGTATGCGTTTTACTCAGCCATCTTAAGAGATATCGGGTTGAAATTTTTTTTGGAGACTCTTTATTACCTGTGTGAGATAAAGTATGAAAATCATCGGGATCGGACTACTATATCATATATTGTTTAATAATCATTAAATGTGTTTTGAATTCAGTAGTTTGAAGTATGCGTTTTACTCAGCCATCTTAAGAGATATCGGGTTGAAATTTTTTTGGAGACTCTTTATTACCTGTGTGAGATAAAGTATGAAAATCATCGGGATCGGACTACTATATCATATATTGTTTAATAATCATTAAATGTGTTTTGAAAATGCGTTTTACTCAGCCATCTTAAGAGATATCGGGTTGAAATTTTTTTTGGAGACTCTTTATTACCTGTGTGAGATAAAGTATGAAAATCATCGGGATCGGACTACTATATCATATATTGTTAAATAATCATTAAATGTGTTTTGAATTCAGTAGTTTGAAAAATATTTGAGCATATTCATAATACGACAACTAATGCTGTTGATGTATGAAATTTCACTTTTCTTATCGAATTAAATATAATAAAGAACTGCAAGGGTATATAAACTTCGGCAAGGCCGAAGTTAACTTCCATAGCTCGTTTTGAGATGGCTTTGTTGCTTTCCCTCTCCACTAACCATTCCGCTCAACGAGGCCACAACATAACCGTTGCTGTCTCTAAGAGATGGCAAAAGCTTCAAGGAGTAAATTTATAGTACTAAAGTCAATGTGAAATATATCGACTACGTAGATCGTTATCACATTTTCGGTCATAAATTTAGCGGTGCTCTCAATCATTAAGTTCCCTCTGCCTATAAGTGGTGCCCGAGATCACGATACAGTTTTCCCCTCCCCCGTAAATCTTAAAAGTGCGCCCCTCTGATCAAAAACTTTGCGTAAAACGTGTTCAAAAAGCCCGAATTTGGTTCGAGTTCATTCATTCAGCTTGAATCTTATTATATGAACGATTAATAATTAAAGACTGTCATGATTGGATCCCAGTTTGAGGAATTTTTGATCAGAGGATGTAATGCAAATAAAACAAATGAAATTGCAACACTTTCTAAAGAATGCAATTATCACAATTTCGTGGGATCTATTTGTAGAAAACATGCTTTTTTTTGTCATCTCAAGGTGTTAGCTACTCCTGTTGTGACATAATGACTTTGGCAGCTGACGGAGACGACAGGCTCCTGCTCCCTGGCTCCCGGATTCTGTCATATGCGACGAGGCGTGCAAAAATCATTTTTCTCGCACATTTTTCAAATTCATACCCCCGTTCCCATTAAGGTTCCTGGAGGAAGAGAGGGGAAATGATATAAGGAGAGGACGGAAAATCCAGCTTTTCCTGCCCCTGACAGTTAATTATTTGTAAAAATTGCAACAGCTGTTCACCGGGAAAAGAATCGCTAGGGGCTCTAGGCGCAGTAAATTGTTATCAACAACAACAAAAAAATAAATAAATAAACCCTTGCAATTTATTTTCGACAGATGTCAAAGTCAAAAAACTTTTTAACAAATATTTGTATTCCAGCAAAATACTTTAAAAAATACGCAATTTTCTGCAAATATATTTTTACATGATTGTATTTCGATTTACAAAAGCAAATAAATAAATAACCTGGGAACCAGTTTAGCCAATTTATTTTAGGTGGAAACCCTAAACATATTCCACACTTTCCAGCACTTGTTACTATGATTTATCAACACTTCTTTCCATGATTTTCCAAAACTGGAGAATATACAATTTTTATACCCTTGCAGAGGGTATTATAAAATTGGTCAGATGTTTGTAACGCACAGAAGGAGACGTTTCCGACCCCATAAAGTATATATATTCTTGATCAGCATGAGAAGCTGAGTCGATATAGCCATGTCCGTCTGTCAGTCCGTCCGTCCGTCTGTGCAAATCAACTTCACGCTGTCATCTTAAGAGCTATCGGAATGAAATTTCATATTTGAGCTACTTTTAGCAGGGAGATGATAAAGTATGAAAATTGTCAGGATCGGACTACTATATCATATAGCTCTAGAACAAAAATTTTTGCAAAAATTGGAGTATCCCCATTTACCAATATAATAGAACTTGATATAAAATCTCAGATCCCAAACTTTGAATTTGATCGGATAAATAGAACACAAGTTACAGTCAATACAAATCGGTTCTACGTCATCAGCACATGCATACGCACACACAGACGTAGCGCTATACGTATGTATGTGTGTGTATGCGTGTTGTGCTTTGCTTAAAAATTTTTAGTAAAAAGAGAAATAATTTGAATGTTTTGTTTGTGTGTTGATGAATTGAGTTGCAAGGAAAGAAATTTCAAAATGTAAAAAAAATATTGCCAAGGACTGCAAGGGTATATAAACTTCGGCATTGCCGAATTTAGCTTCTTTGATATTTTCAATTCATTGTGGTCAAGTAGGCTCTGAAAGTTTTTGTTAGACCTCATCTCACAATTGACTTCACTTGTTTGGAAGCAGTCAAAGAATCAAGTTCAAATTTGTTCCTCTTTTTGCCTGGTCCTTCTCCTTTAAAGCATTTTAAAATTTACAATGCTCTCATTTATTCATTCACCATATGAACTCAGCGCTTCTTGTGATAGGCAACCTTTTAGATCCATTAAGGTTAAGACATTTCAGTCATATAACATTTTGTTTCCTTATTTGTTTTCTTGTTTCTTTGTTTAGAGTGATCGAGTTTGTTTCAAATTTTTGCCACGCCCCTTTCCGCCCCCGCAATTCAAAAAAAACGTTTATCTCAAAAACTATTGCAGCTAGAGACACCATATTTGGTATGTATATTTGCTTAGTAAATGCGCACATTTTGTAATTATAAAGATTTTGCCACGCCCCTTTCCGCCCCCGCAATTCAAAAAAAACGTTTATCTCAAAAACTATTGCAGCTAGAGACACCATATTTGGTATGTATATTTGCTTAGTAAATGCGCACATTTTGTAATTATAAAGATTTTGCCACGCCCCTTTCCGCCCCCGAAATTTGAAAAGCTCGATTATTTACCGTAATTTTCTACCTTGTGGAATCAAATTTGGCACACTGAAATTTTACACTAATATTCAGCAAAATACCAAATTTGATCAAAATCGGACAAAAAATAGCCAAGTTATGCCAAGTTCTGTTCACATGCTTTTTACAAGCATATCTACTAAGTATCTCGCTCACTCATGCATTTGAGCACCCTAGCGCCCCACCCGGCAACGGCCAACTCCGGCCTTATGGAAAAACGGTTCACCCTCAGCTTGAAAACAATAAATATTTTATAGCCTCCTTCACTTGCTATCGAAATTTATAAGGGGGCAATAGAATAGAATGAGATAAGGATCGAAAAGTTGCAACATTTTCCACACATTGACGCACATTGAGAGCACTTTGGTCCTGTGGGAATTTCTTATTTGCCCAAAAACCCGCATCTCAAGACTGTTTACTACCCAGTGGCGGAAATGCTCATTATTACATCGATTAATAATGGATTTTTTCTCGCCTGTGTACATTCAAAAACCTTATACAAGCTCCATTACTTTCTTAATGAATGGTAGCGTTTTCTACTAGGTGCATGAAATTATTGAATTTTGTAATGCAGAAAGTAACGACGCGCACGGCCTCTGCTCTGATAGCGTTGCAAAAATCAGTTTTTTCATGATCGCGTTTGTCAAAAAATATTTACGCAATCTATAGGGAATACTTCCGAGCTTTTTAGTAATTGGGAATAAATGATAATTTTTACAAAAAATCGGAACTTTAATACTGAATATTGGGCGATTTCAACAATCGATCTTGTTTTATCTTAAACTTGAAGCTTTTAATAAATACACTAAATATTGGCGTTTTTAACTGTAGTGAAATACAACTAACAAGTATCAACTAGTATCACTACCGGACTACATACACTAGGTAGGGTAAATATTTACCTATCAGATGTATATGGTCCCAATATGCGGAGACCTGCGACACCGATGCGTAAGCCATAAAACTAAGGCAACGTTTTTATTTCCGTTTACCTAATTGGAAGTAAATATTAAGTTTTTTCCTAATTAATACAAAAGGGTAAACCCGTTTTTTAGTTCTACCTAAAAAATATAACATAAAGAGCTAATTGTTCCTCTCGTTTGCGACAGTTTATTTTTAACTTCAAAAGTGTTAAACGAAATTACAAACACTTCCTCAACGTTAGGGTTAGGACTTAGACGATTCAAGGAAAGAGGTGAACTGCTACGAATATGGAATTTCTCCGTTTCATTGCAGAATAAAGTGTATGAATTTTATTTTGAAGCTTGCTTACACATCTCGTGGGGATCTTCAGAGTATGAAGGAGATTATACAAGCTGAATTCTCTCGGAAGCTGGGACCGAAAATTGGCTGCCCAAAGTACGGATACGGAAACAAACGAATGATGGAAATAAAAGATTTTTTGTAAATAACGAAATAACATCTTTTATAACAGGTGTTAGCCAAGAGATCATTAAAAGGTTGGCTGTTATCTTGAACGTTATAAATTGCAAGGAAATGGTAAATGGTGAAAAATTTTAAGAATATGCTTCAAAAACTGCTTAACTTTTGACTGAATTGTATCCGCAAAAAAACTTACCCCAACGGTACATAGGATTTTGGCTCACGGAAAGGATTTAATAAAATATCAGTGTTTACCAATTGGAGAAGAAGCACAGGAATGTAAAAACAAGGAGTACAAAAGGTTCAGATATACTAATACATGAATAACTTCTAGTGTTAGACAAAATAAAGACCTTTTTAAAATGGTGGCAGCCTTTTCCTACCCATTATTGCATCACTGAGACACATGCGATCACGAAACGATTTGGAAAATAGCAACTTCATTCCCGAAATGTTGAGTTTATTAGCTATTGACGTAAATATTGAAAATTATTTTGAAAAAAATCAGCCAAAAATAGCAAATTTTCATAAAAAAAAATGTACATTTTTATTTTTTACTTTTTGTAATTATGTTAGAAAATTAAATTAAAACATTAAAAATTGTTACATAGTCATTTAAAGCAACGAAAAATTTCGTTTGTGATTGCAAAAAACCGGGTTCGCTCCATTTTATAAAGGAAAAACATGCTTGGAAATATTTTCTGACTTTGAATTTTTAACGTTTTATTTTAACGTTTCATTTGATTTAACATTTTGAAACGCCCTTTATGTATACTATATGACGGATCCTTCTAGATAAAGGGTATCTAAATCAAAAACGTGCCCACAAAGCACAAATGCCAGACATCGCTACAGTTCCCTCCGTTCGCCTCTGTTACAGGTGCTAATTATCGCTTGAATGCAATTGCAGTCAGTAGAAGAGGTCAATGGGAAATATATCGACTAAGTAGATCGATATCACATTTTCGATCATAAATTTTGCGGTGCTCTCAATCATTAAGTTCCCTCTGCCTATACGTGGTGCCCGAGATCACGATACAGTTTTCCCCTCCCCCGTAAATCTTAAAAGTGCGTCCCTCTGATCAAAAACTTTGCGGAAATCGTGTTCAAAAAGCCCGAATTTGGTTCGAGTTCATTCATTCAGCTTGAATCGTATTATACAACCGATCAATAATTAACGACTGTCATGAATGGATCCCATACGATTTGGAAAATAGCAACTTTAGTCCCGAAATGTTGAGTTTATAAGATATTGATGCAAATATTAAAAATTATTTTGAAAAAAATCATCCAAAAATAGCAAATTTTCAAAACTAACCTACAAAAAATTTACAAAATTTTTATTTCTTATTTTTTGTTATGTTAGAATATTAAAATAAAACATTGCAAATTGTTACATAGTCATTTAAAACAATGAAAAATTTCGTTTGTAAAAAAATTTCGTGAAAAAACCGGGTTTCGCTTTATTTTATAAAGGAAAAACATGCGTGGAAATATTTTCTGACTTTGACCTTTTAACGTTTCATTTTAACTTTTCATTTAATTTAACATTTCGAACCGCCCTTTATGTATACTATATAACGGATCCTTCTAGATAAAGGGTGTCTAAATCAAATACGTGGCAAAAAACCACAAAGGTCAGATGTCGCTACAGCTCCCTCCGTCCACCTCTGTTACAGCTGCTAATTGTCGCTTGAATGCAATTGCAGTGAGTAGAAGAGGGAACTGCAGCAGCACTTCATTAAAAAGTAATGCGGAGGTAGAGACCAACAGCTTTACCTCTTCCACAGTTAGAGGCAGCAAGTCAACTCAACACAAAAATACAAGATGAAATCCCGCTCCAACTTAACTCTCTTCCATGTTGACTCCCACTTAACAGAAAGTCTGCAGTGAGCTCGACTCTCTTTCTCTTCAAATGTGCCTAACAAGGAATCGTCATCCACTGTTACTCCTTGACTTAGCCATTGTTGTGCTCTTGTTGACATAACGAATGCCTTAACATTTTTTTGAGATGGCTTTGTTGCTTTCCCTCTCCACTAACCATTCCGCTCAGCGAGGCCACAACATAACCGTTGCTGTCTCTAAGAGATGGCAAAAGCTTCAAGGAGTAAATTTATAGTACTAAAGTCAATGTGAAATATATCGACTACGTAGATCGTTATCACATTTTCGGTCATAAATTTAGCGGTGCTCTCAATCATTAAGTTCCCTCTGCCTATAAGTGGTGCCCGAGATCACGATACAGTTTTCCCCTCCCCCGTAAATCTTAAAAGTGCGCCCCTCTGATCAAAAACTTTGCGTAAAACGTGTTCAAAAAGCCCGAATTTGGTTCGAGTTCATTCATTCAGCTTGAATCTTATTATATGAACGATTAATAATTAAAGACTGTCATGATTGGATCCCAGTTTGAGGAATTTTTGATCAGAGGATGTAATGCAAATAAAACAAATGAAATTGCAACACTTTCTAAAGAATGCAATTATCACAATTTCGTGGGATCTATTTGTAGAAAACATGCTTTTTTTTTGTCATCTCAAGGTGTTAGCTACTCCTGTTGTGACATAATGACTTTGGCAGCTGACGGAGACGACAGGCTCCTGCTCCCTGGCTCCCGGATTCTGTCATATGCGACGAGGCGTGCAAAAATCATTTTTCTCGCACATTTTTCAAATTCATACCCCCGTTCCCATTAAGGTTCCTGGAGGAAGAGAGGGGAAATGATATAAGGAGAGGACGGAAAATCCAGCTTTTCCTGCCCCTGACAGTTAATTATTTGTAAAAATTGCAACAGCTGTTCACCGGGAAAAGAATCGCTAGGGGCTCTAGGCGCAGTAAATTGTTATCAACAACAACAAAAAAAAATAAATAATTAAACCCTTGCAATTTATTTTCGACAGATGTCAAAGTCAAAAAACTTTTTAACAAATATTTGTATTCCAGCAAAATACTTTAAAAAATACGCAATTTTCTGCAAATATATTTTTACATGATTGTATTTCGATTTACAAAAGCAAATAAATAAATAACCTGGGAACCAGTTTAGCCAATTTATTTTAGGTGGAAACCCTAAACATATTCCACACTTTCCAGCACTTGTTACTATGATTTATCAACACTTCTTTCCATGATTTTCCAAAACTGGAGAATATACAATTTTTATACCCTTGCAGAGGGTATTATAAAATTGGTCAGATGTTTGTAACGCACAGAAGGAGACGTTTCCGACCCCATAAAGTATATATATTCTTGATCAGCATGAGAAGCTGAGTCGATATAGCCATGTCCGTCTGTCAGTCCGTCCGTCCGTCTGTGCAAATCAACTTCACGCTGTCATCTTAAGAGCTATCGGAATGAAATTTCATATTTGAGCTACTTTTAGCAGGGAGATGATAAAGTATGAAAATTGTCAGGATCGGACTACTATATTATATAGCTCTAGAACAAAAATTTTTGCAAAAATTGGAGTATCCCCATGAAATTTACCAATATAATAGAACTTGATATAAAATCTCAGATCCCAAACTTTGAATTTGATCGGATAAATAGAACACAAGTTACAGTCAATACAAATCGGTTCTACGTCATCAGCAAATCAAACAGAGCACATGCATACGCACACACAGACGTAGCGCTATACGTATGTATGTGTGTGTATGCGTGTTGTGCTTTGCTTAAAAATTTTTAGTAAAAAGAGAAATAATTTGAATGTTTTGTTTGTGTGTTGATGAATTGAGTTGCAAGGAAAGAAATTTCAAAATGTAAAAAAAATATTGCCAAGGACTGCAAGGGTATATAAACTTCGGCATTGCCGAATTTAGCTTCTTTGATATTTTCAATTCATTGTGGTCAAGTAGGCTCTGAAAGTTTTTGTTAGACCTCATCTCACAATTGACTTCACTTGTTTGGAAGCAGTCAAAGAATCAAGTTCAAATTTGTTCCTCTTTTTGCCTGGTCCTTCTCCTTTAAAGCATTTTAAAATTTACAATGCTCTCATTTATTCATTCACCATATGAACTCAGCGCTTCTTGTGATAGGCAACCTTTTAGATCCATTAAGGTTAAGACATTTCAGTCATATAACATTTTGTTTCCTTATTTGTTTTCTTTCCATCAAAAGATTTTATAATTTTATTTTACTATATTTAGACGGTATAACATTTTTATACCATACACCCATAGGGTGAAATGGTATATTAAAGTCGCCAAAATGTATGTAACAGGCAAAAGGAAGCTTTTCCGACCCCATAAAGTATATATATTCTTGATCAGTATCAACAGCCGAGTCGATCTAGCCATGTCCGTCCGTCTGTCCGTCTGTCCGTTCGTCCGTCTGTCCGTCCGTATGAACGCCTAGTTCTCGGAGACTATAAGAGATAGAGCCACCAAATTTGAAATGTAGGCTCGTGTGGTATGTAGAGTGATCGAGTTTGTTTCAAATTTTTGCCACGCCCCTTTCCGCCCCGCAATTCAAAAAAAACGTTTATCTCAAAAACTATTGCAGCTAGAGACACCATATTTGGTATGTATATTTGCTTAGTAAATGCGCACATTTTGTAATTATAAAGATTTTGCCACGCCCCTTTCCGCCCCGCAATTCAAAAAAAACGTTTATCTCAAAAACTATTGCAGCTAGAGACACCATATTTGGTATGTATATTTGCTTAGTAAATGCGCACATTTTGTAATTATAAAGATTTTGCCACGCCCCTTTCCGCCCCCGCAATTCAAAAAAAACGTTTATCTCAAAAACTATTGCAGCTAGAGACACCATATTTGGTATGTATATTTGCTTAGTAAATGCGCACATTTTGTAATTATAAAGATTTTGCCACGCCCCTTTCCGCCCCCGAAATTTGAAAAGCTCGATTATTTACCGTAATTTTCTACCTTGTGGAATCAAATTTGGCACACTGAAATTTTACACTAATATTCAGCAAAATACCAAATTTGATCAAAATCGGACAAAAAATAGCCAAGTTATGCCAAGTTCTGTTCACATGCTTTTTACAAGCATATCTACTAAGTATCTCGCTCACTCATGCATTTGAGCACCCTAGCGCCCCACCCGGCAACGGCCAACTCCGGCCTTATGGAAAAACGGTTCACCCTCAGCTTGAAAACAATAAATATTTTATAGCCTCCTTTACTTGCTATCGAAATTTATAAGGGGGCAATAGAATAGAATGAGATAAGGATCGAAAAGTTGCAACATTTTCCACACATTGACGCACATTGAGAGCACTTTGGTCCTGTGGGAATTTCTTATTTGCCCAAAAACCCGCATCTCAAGACTGTTTACTACCCAGTGGCGGAAATGCTCATTATTACATCGATTAATAATGGATTTTTTCTCGCCTGTGTACATTCAAAAACCTTATACAAGCTCCATTACTTTCTTAATGAATGGTAGCGTTTTCTACTAGGTGCATGAAATTATTGCATTTTGTAATGCAGAAAGTAACGACGCGCACGGCCTCTGCTCTGATAGCGTTGCAAAAATCAGTTTTTTCATGATCGCGTTTGTCAAAAAATATTTACGCAATCTATAGGGAATACTTCCGAGCTTTTTAGTAATTGGGAATAAATGATAATTTTTACAAAAAATCGGAACTTTAATACTGAATATTGGGCGATTTCAACAATCGATCTTGTTTTATCTTAAACTTGAAGCTTTTAATAAATACACTAAATATTGGCGTTTTTAACTGTAGTGAAATACAACTAACAAGTATCAACTAGTATCACTACCGGACTACATACACTAGGTAGGGTAAATATTTACCTATCAGATGTATATGGTCCCAATATGCGGAGACCTGCGACACCGATGCGTAAGCCATAAAACTAAGGAAACGTTTTTATTTCCGTTTACCTAATTGGAAGTAAATATTAAGTTTTTTCCTAATTAATACAAAAAGGGTAAACCCGTTTTTTAGTTCTACCTAAAAAATATAACATAAAGAGCTAATTGTTCCTCTCGTTTGCGACAGTTTATTTTTAACTTCAAAAGTGTTAAACGAAATTACAAACACTTCCTCAACGTTAGGGTTAGGACTTAGACGATTCAAGGAAAGAGGTGAACTGCTACGAATATGGAATTTCTCCGTTTCATTGCAGAATAAAGTGTATGAATTTTATTTTGAAGCTTGCTTACACATCTCGTGGGGATCTTCAGAGTATGAAGGAGATTATACAAGCTGAATTCTCTCGGAAGCTGGGACCGAAAATTGGCTGCCCAAAGTACGGATACGGAAACAAACGAATGATGGAAATAAAAGATTTTTTGTAAATAACGAAATAACATCTTTTATAACAGGTGTTAGCCAAGAGATCATTAAAAGGTTGGCTGTTATCTTGAACGTTATAAATTGCAAGGAAATGGTAAATGGTGAAAAATTTTAAGAATATGCTTCAAAAACTGCTTAACTTTTGACTGAATTGTATCCGCAAAAAAACTTACCCCAACGGTACATAGGATTTTGGCTCACGGAAAGGATTTAATAAAATATCAGTGTTTACCAATTGGAGAAGAAGCACAGGAATGTAAAAACAAGGAGTACAAAAGGTTCAGATATACTAATACATGAATAACTTCTAGTGTTAGACAAAATAAAGACCTTTTTAAAATGGTGGCAGCCTTTTCCTACCCATTATTGCATCACTGAGACACATGCGATCACGAAACGATTTGGAAAATAGCAACTTCATTCCCGAAATGTTGAGTTTATTAGCTATTGACGTAAATATTGAAAATTATTTTGAAAACCAGAGGGCCGGGGCTAACTTCGACCGCGTCAAAGTTTGTATACCCTTGCAAGTTTGTTAGTAACTCTTTTATCTAAACTAATTGTTTTATCTAAAAAGGGTAATGTTTGCGAAAGAACGGCCTTCAATCTTAGCATAGGATATAACGAACTTTCTGATGAAAGTCACTGTTTTCCACCGATACTTCCTATGGGAGCTATATGATATAGTTACCCGATCCTTACCAAATTCGGCACAGTCATTAACAGATATATTAAACTGACAAATGTTAAATTTGAAAGCAATCGCATCAAAAGTAACGAAGTTATTGACAAAAGTCACTGTTTTTGACCGATCGTTCCTATGGGAGCTATATGATTTAGTCACCCGATCTTTATCAAATTTTGCACAGTGTTTTATAGTTACAATAAACTTACTTATATTAAATTTCACGACAATAGCTTAAAAAGTAACGAAGTTATTGAAAAAAGTCACTGTTCGTGACTTTGCCGTTTGTATGGGAGCTATATGATATAGTCACCCGATCTTGATCAAATTTGGCACAATTATTAATAAGAACACAAAACTGACCAAAACCAATTTTTATGGCAATTGCTTATAAGATAACGAAGTTATTGAGAAAAGTCACTGTTCGTGACTTTGCCGTTTGTATGGGAGCTATATGATATAGTGGTCCGATCCGACTGAATCCGAGATATACAAACCCTGCAGTATATACAAGCCTACGTGCAAAATTTCAGCTCTGTAGCTTCTACGGTCTAGGAGGAGTTTGCATCGATCCAGACGGACGGACGGACGGACGGACGGACGGACGGACGGACGGACATGGTTATTTGAACTCGTCTCGTCGTGCTGATCAAGAATATATATACTTTATATGGTCGGAGATGCTTCCTTCTATGCGTTGCACACTTCTGACCAAAATTAATATACCCTTTTTGCAAGGGTATAAAAATCAGCCAAAAATAGCAAATTTTCATTAAAAAAAATGTACATTTTTATTTTTTACTTTTTGTAATTATGTTAGAAAATTAAATTAAAACATTAAAAATTGTTACATAGTCATTTAAAGCAACGAAAAATTTCGTTTGTGATTGCAAAAAACCGGGTTCGCTCCATTTTATAAAGGAAAAACATGCTTGGAAATATTTTCTGACTTTGAATTTTT
Organism: Drosophila paulistorum; assembly: GCA_018152135.1. Classification (NCBI taxonomy): domain Eukaryota; kingdom Metazoa; phylum Arthropoda; class Insecta; order Diptera; family Drosophilidae; genus Drosophila; species Drosophila paulistorum. The sequence goes on along the minus strand of JAECXG010000396.1, from coordinate 134,541 downwards.
AACGTTTTATTTTAACGTTTCATTTGATTTAACATTTTGAAACGCCCTTTATGTATACTATATGACGGATCCTTCTAGATAAAGGGTATCTAAATCAAAAACGTGCCCACAAAGCACAAATGCCAGACATCGCTACAGTTCCCTCCGTTCGCCTCTGTTACAGGTGCTAATTATCGCTTGAATGCAATTGCAGTCAGTAGAAGAGGTCAATGGGAAATATATCGACTAAGTAGATCGATATCACATTTTCGATCATAAATTTTGCGGTGCTCTCAATCATTAAGTTCCCTCTGCCTATACGTGGTGCCCGAGATCACGATACAGTTTTCCCCTCCCCGTAAATCTTAAAAGTGCGTCCCTCTGATCAAAAACTTTGCGTAAATCGTGTTCAAAAAGCCCGAATTTGGTTCGAGTTCATTCATTCAGCTTGAATCGTATTATACAACCGATCAATAATTAACGACTGTCATGAATGGATCCCATACGATTTGGAAAATAGCAACTTTAGTCCCGAAATGTTGAGTTTATAAGATATTGATGCAAATATTAAAAATTATTTTGAAAAAATTATCCAAAAATAGCAAATTTTCAAAACTAACCTACAAAAAATTTACAAAATTTTTATTTCTTATTTTTTGTTATGTTAGAATATTAAAATAAAACATTGCAAATTGTTACATAGTCATTTAAAACAATGAAAAATTTCGTTTGTAAAAAAATTTCGTGAAAAAACCGGGTTTCGCTTTATTTTATAAAGGAAAAACATGCGTGGAAATATTTTCTGACTTTGACCTTTTAACGTTTCATTTTAACTTTTCATTTAATTTAACATTTCGAACCGCCCTTTATGTATACTATATAACGGATCCTTCTAGATAAAGGGTGTCTAAATCAAATACGTGGCAAAAAACCACAAAGGTCAGATGTCGCTACAGCTCCCTCCGTCCACCTCTGTTACAGCTGCTAATTGTCGCTTGAATGCAATTGCAGTGAGTAGAAGAGGGAACTGCAGCAGCACTTCATTAAAAAAGTAATGCGGAGGTAGAGACCAACAGCTTTACCTCTTCCACAGTTAGAGGCAGCAAGTCAACTCAACACAAAAATACAAGATGAAATCCCGCTCCAACTTAACTCTCTTCCATGTTGACTCCCACTTAACAGAAAGTCTGCAGTGAGCTCGACTCTCTTTCTCTTCAAATGTGCCTAACAAGGAATCGTCATCCACTGTTACTCCTTGACTTAGCCATTGTTGTGCTCTTGTTGACATAACGAATGCCTTAACATTTTTTTGAGATGGCTTTGTTGCTTTCCCTCTCCACTAACCATTCCGCTCAACGAGGCCACAACATAACCGTTGCTGTCTCTAAGAGATGGCAAAAGCTTCAAGGAGTAAATTTATAGTACTAAAGTCAATGTGAAATATATCGACTACGTAGATCGTTATCACATTTTCGGTCATAAATTTAGCGGTGCTCTCAATCATTAAGTTCCCTCTGCCTATAAGTGGTGCCCGAGATCACGATACAGTTTTCCCCTCCCCCGTAAATCTTAAAAGTGCGCCCCTCTGATCAAAAACTTTGCGTAAAACGTGTTCAAAAAGCCCGAATTTGGTTCGAGTTCATTCATTCAGCTTGAATCTTATTATATGAACGATTAATAATTAAAGACTGTCATGATTGGATCCCAGTTTGAGGAATTTTTGATCAGAGGATGTAATGCAAATAAAACAAATGAAATTGCAACACTTTCTAAAGAATGCAATTATCACAATTTCGTGGGATCTATTTGTAGAACACATGCTTTTTTTTGTCATCTCAAGGTGTTAGCCACTCCTGTTGTGACATAATGACTTTGGCAGCTGACGGAGACGACAGGCTCCTGCTCCCTGGCTCCCGGATTCTGTCATATGCGACGAGGCGTGCAAAAATCATTTTTCTCGCACATTTTTCAAATTCATACCCCCGTTCCCATTAAGGTTCCTGGAGGAAGAGAGGGGAAATGATATAAGGAGAGGACGGAAAATCCAGCTTTTCCTGCCCCTGACAGTTAATTATTTGTAAAAATTGCAACAGCTGTTCACCGGGAAAAGAATCGCTAGGGGCTCTAGGCGCAGTAAATTGTTATCAACAACAACAAAAAAAAAAATAAATAAATAAACCCTTGCAATTTATTTTCGACAGATGTCAAAGTCAAAAAACTTTTTAACAAATATTTGTATTCCAGCAAAATACTTTAAGAAATACGCAATTTTCTGCAAATATATTTTTACATGATTGTATTTCGATTTACAAAAGCAAATAAATAAATAACCTGGGAACCAGTTTAGCCAATTTATTTTAGGTGGAAACCCTAAACATATTCCACACTTTCCAGCACTTGTTACTATGATTTATCAACACTTCTTTCCATGATTTTCCAAAACTGGAGAATATACAATTTTTATACCCTTGCAGAGGGTATTATAAAATTGGTCAGATGTTTGTAACGCACAGAAGGAGACGTTTCCGACCCCATAAAGTATATATATTCTTGATCAGCATGAGAAGCTGAGTCGATATAGCCATGTCCGTCTGTCAGTCCGTCCGTCCGTCTGTGCAAATCAACTTCACGCTGTCATCTTAAGAGCTATCGGAATGAAATTTCATATTTGAGCTACTTTTAGCAGGGAGATGATAAAGTATGAAAATTGTCAGGATCGGACTACTATATTATATAGCTCTAGAACAAAAATTTTTGCAAAAATTGGAGTATCCCCATGAAATTTACCAATATAATAGAACTTGATATAAAATCTCAGATCCCAAACTTTGAATTTGATCGGATAAATAGAACACAAGTTACAGTCAATACAAATCGGTTCTACGTCATCAGCAAATCAAACAGAGCACATGCATACGCACACACAGACGTAGCGCTATACGTATGTATGTGTGTGTATGCGTGTTGTGCTTTGCTTAAAAAATTTTTAGTAAAAAGAGAAATAATTTGAATGTTTTGTTTGTGTGTTGATGAATTGAGTTGCAAGGAAAGAAATTTCAAAATGTAAAAAAATATTGCCAAGGACTGCAAGGGTATATAAACTTCGGCATTGCCGAATTTAGCTTCTTTGATATTTTCAATTCATTGTGGTCAAGTAGGCTCTGAAAGTTTTTGTTAGACCTCATCTCACAATTGACTTCACTTGTTTGGAAGCAGTCAAAGAATCAAGTTCAAATTTGTTCCTCTTTTTGCCTGGTCCTTCTCCTTTAAAGCATTTTAAAATTTACAATGCTCTCATTTATTCATTCACCATATGAACTCAGCGCTTCTTGTGATAGGCAACCTTTTAGATCCATTAAGGTTAAGACATTTCAGTCATATAACATTTTGTTTCCTTATTTGTTTTCTTTCCATCAAAAGATTTTATAATTTTATTTTACTATATTTAGACGGTATAACATTTTTATACCATACACCCATAGGGTGAAATGGTATATTAAAGTCGCCAAAATGTATGTAACAGGCAAAAGGAAGCTTTTCCGACCCCATAAAGTATATATATTCTTGATCAGTATCAACAGCCGAGTCGATCTAGCCATGTCCGTCTGTCCGTCCGTCTGTCCGTTCGTCCGTCTGTCCGTCCGTATGAACGCCTAGTTCTCGGAGACTATAAGAGATAGAGCCACCAAATTTGAAATGTAGGCTCGTGTGGTATGTAGAGTGATCGAGTTTGTTTCAAATTTTTACCACGCCCCTTTCCGCCCCCGGAATTCAAAAAAAACGTTTATCTCAAAAACTATTGCAGCTAGAGACACCATATTTGGTATGTATATTTGCTTAGTAAATGCGCACATTTTGTAATTATAAAGATTTTGCCACGCCCCTTTCCGCCCCCGCAATTCAAAAAAAAAACGTTTATCTCAAAAACTATTGCAGCTAGAGACACCATATTTGGTATGTATATTTCTTAGTAAATGCTCTCATTTTGTATGTATAAAGATTTTTCCACGCCCCTTTCCGCCCCCGAAATTTGAAAAGCTCGATTATTTATTTACAAGTTATGCATAAAACCGTTTTTCCATAAGGCCGGAGTTGGCCGTTGCCGGGTGGGGCGCTAGGGTGCTCAAATGCATGAGTGAGCGAGATACTTAGTAGATATGCTTGTAAAAAGCATGTGAACAGAACTTTATTAAAATAGGCAAATGCATTTGTTATTAGAAATTTGAAATATTTGTTTTACTGGTGTATGGTATACCTAAGTCGGCGAGACGACTTACTTACTTCATTTTCCTTAATAAGTATTTGCAAGTTCTCCAGATTTCATTTTGTTGTCTTTCCACTAGCTCCAATAATATTTTCCTTTGGTCTTTTAAAGCATTTTAAAATTTAAAAAGCTTCACTTTATTAGTTCGTCATTTGAAAAAATACTAACTGACATTTTTTCGCTGGATTAAGAGTAAGGTTCATCATGAAACATATATTTTGCCCTATTTCTTTTTATTCCATAAAATAATTTTAAATAAAAATTGCGTTTGAGATTGTTCGCTGTTTGTGCAAACTAATGAACGTAGTTTTGATTCTAATTTTCCTTAATATAAAAATGCGAATTACGCAAAAATATACATAAACAAAAAATTGCAGCTACTTGGCATTTCAAAATTTCTGAAATAAATTCTCGTTTAAAGGTAATATTTTATTCCACATATCGTATTATGAATTAGACTTAGTTCCTGCTCCTGTTGTTGATCCTCTCTCTACTGTTGAAGTTCCCAAGCAACCATAGTTCTTCTCCTTCTGTAGCTACTGAGTTGATGGTCCCAAGCAACCAAAGTTCTCCTTCTGTAGCTGCTGTGTTGATGTTCCTAACTAACCAAAGTTCTTCTCCTTTAGTAGCTGCTGTGTTAATGGTCCCAAGCAACCAAATTTATTTTCCTTCAGTAGCTGCTGTGTATCCTTTCACCCTCAGCTTGAAAACAATAAATAGCCTCCTTCACAGTTGCTGCTCCTGTTGTTGATCCTCTTTCTACTGTTGAAGTTCCCAAGCAACCAAAGTTCTTCTCCTTCTGTAGCTACTGAGTTGATGGTCCCAAGCAACCAAAGTTCTCCTTCTGTAGCTGCTGTGTTGATGTTCCTAACTAACCAAAGTTCTTCTCCTTTAGTAGCTGCTGTGTTAAAGGTCCCAAGCAACCAAATTTATTGTCCTTCAGTAGCTGCTGTGTATCCTTTCACCCTCAGGTTGAAAACAATAAATATTTTATAGCCTCCTTCACTTGCTATCGAAATTGATAAGGGGGCAATAGAAGAGAATGAGATAAGGATCGAAAAGTTGCAACATTTTCCACACATTGACGCACATTGAGAGCACTTTGGTCCTGTGGGAATTTCTTATTTGCCCAAAAACCCGCATCTCAAGACTGTTTACTACCCAGTGGCGGAAATGCTTATTATTACATCGATTACTAATGGATTTTTTCTCGCCTGTGTACATTCAAAAACCTTATACAAGCTCCATTACTTTCTTAATGAATGGTAGCGTTTTCTACCAGGTGCATGAAATTATTGAATTTTGTAATGCAGAAAGTAACGACGCGCACGGCCTCTGCTCTGATAGCGTTGCAAAAATCAGTTTTTTCATGATCGCGTTTGTCAAAAAATATTTACGCAATCTATAGGGAATACTTCCGAGCTTTTTAGTAATTGGGAATAAATGATAATTTTTACAAAAAATCGGAACTTTAATACTGAATATTGGGCGATTTCAACAATCGATCTTGTTTTATTTTAAACTTGAAGCTTTTAATAAATACACTAAATATTGGCGTTTTTAACTGTAGTGAAATACAACTAACAAGTATCAACTAGTATCACTACCGGACTACATACACTAGGTAGGGTAAATATTTACCTATCAGATGTATATGGTCCCAATATGCGGAGACCTGCGACACCGATGAGTAAGCCATAAAATTCCTACCGTTTACCTAATTGGAAGTAAATATTAAGTTTTTTCCTAATTAATACAAAAAGGGTAAACCCGTTTTTTAGTTCTACCTAAAAAATATAACATAAAGAGCTAATTGTTCCTCTCGTTTGCGACAGTTTATTTTTAACTTCAAAAGTGTTAAACGAAATTACAAACACTTCCTCAACGTTAGGGTTAGGACTTAGACGATTCAAGGAAAGAGGTTAACTGCTACGAATATGGAATTTCTCCGTTTCATTGCAGACTAAAGTGTATGAATTTTATTTTGAAGCTTGCTTACACATCTCGTGGGGATCTTCAGAGTATGAAGGAGATTATACAAGCTGAATTCTCTCGGAAGCTGGGACCGAAAATTGGCTGCCCAAAGTACGGATACGGAAACAAACGAATGATGGAAATAAAAGATTTTTTGTAAATAACGAAATAACATCTTTTATAACAGGTGTTAGCCAAGAGATCATTAAAAGGTTGGCTGTTATCTTGAACGTTATAAATTGCAAGGAAATGGTAAATGGTGAAAAATTTTAAGAATATGCTTCAAAAACTGCTTAACTTTTGACTGAATTGTATCCGCAAAAAAACTTACCCCAACGGTACATAGGATTTTGGCTCACGGAAAGGATTTAATAAAATATCAGTGTTTACCAATTGGAGAAGAAGCACAGGAATGTAAAAACAAGGAGTACAAAAGGTTCAGATATACTAATACATGAATAACTTCTAGTGTTAGACAAAATAAAGACCTTTTTTAAAATGGTGGCAGCCTTTTCCTACCCATTATTGCATCACTGAGACACATGCGATCACGAAACGATTTGGAAAATAGCAACTTCATTCCCGAAATGTTGAGTTTATTAGCTATTGACGTAAATATTGAAAATTATTTTGAAAAAAATCAGCCAAAAATAGCAAATTTTCATAAAAAAAAATGTACATTTTTATTTTTTACTTTTTGTAATTATGTTAGAAAATTAAATTAAAACATTAAAAATTGTTACATAGTCATTTAAAGCAACGAAAAATTTCGTTTGTGATTGCAAAAAACCGGGTTCGCTCCATTTTATAAAGGAAAAACATGCTTGGAAATATTTTCTGACTTTGAATTTTTAACGTTTTATTTTAACGTTTCATTTGATTTAACATTTTGAAACGCCCTTTATGTATACTATATGACGGATCCTTCTAGATAAAGGGTATCTAAATCAAAAACGTGCCCACAAAGCACAAATGCCAGACATCGCTACAGTTCCCTCCGTTCGCCTCTGTTACAGGTGCTAATTATCGCTTGAATGCAATTGCAGTCAGTAGAAGAGGTCAATGGGAAATATATCGACTAAGTAGATCGATATCACATTTTCGATCATAAATTTTGCGGTGCTCTCAATCATTAAGTTCCCTCTGCCTATACGTGGTGCCCGAGATCACGATACAGTTTTCCCCTCCCCCGTAAATCTTAAAAGTGCGTCCCTCTGATCAAAAACTTTGCGGAAATCGTGTTCAAAAAGCCCGAATTTGGTTCGAGTTCATTCATTCAGCTTGAATCGTATTATACAACCGATCAATAATTAACGACTGTCATGAATGGATCCCATACGATTTGGAAAATAGCAACTTTAGTCCCGAAATGTTGAGTTTATAAGATATTGATGCAAATATTAAAAATTATTTTGAAAAAAATCATCCAAAAATAGCAAATTTTCAAAACTAACCTACAAAAAATTTACAAAATTTTTATTTCTTATTTTTTGTTATGTTAGAATATTAAAATAAAACATTCAAAATTGTTACATAGTCATTTAAAACAATGAAAAATTTCGTTTGTAAAAAAATTTCGTGAAAAAACCGGGTTTCGCTTCATTTTATAAAGGAAAAACATGCGTAGAAATATTTTCTGACTTTGACCTTTTAACGTTTCATTTTAACTTTTCATTTAATTTAACATTTTGAACCGCCCTTTATGTATATTATATGACTGATCCTTCTAGATAAAGGGTGTCTAAATCAAATACGTGGCAAAAAACCACAAAGGTCCGATGTCGCTACAGCTCCCTCCGTCCACATCTGTTACAGCTGCTAATTGTCGCTTGAATGCAATTGCAGTGAGTAGAAGAGGGAACTGCAGCAGCACTTCATTAAGAAAGTAATGCGGAGGTAGAGACCAACAGCTTTACCTCTTCCACAGTTAGAGGCAGCAAGTCAACTCAACACAAAAATACAAGATGAAATCCCGCTCCAACTTAACTCTCTTCCATGTTGACTCCCACTTAACAGAAAGTCTGCAGTGAGCTCGACTCTCTTTCTCTTCAAATTTGAGTGATGTAATGTGCCTAACAAGGAATCGTCATCCACTGTTACTCCTTGACTTAGCCATTGTTGTGCTCTTGTTGACATAACGAATGCCTTAACATTTTTTTGAGATGGCTTTGTTGCTTTCCCTCTCCACTAACCATTCCGCTCAACGAGGCCACAACATAACCGTTGCTGTCTCTAAGAGATGGCAAAAGCTTCAAGGAGTAATTTTATAGTACTAAAGTCAATGTGAAATATATCGACTACGTAGATCGTTATCACATTTTCGGTCATAAATTTAGCGGTGCTCTCAATCATTAAGTTCCCTCTGCCTATAAGTGGTGCCCGAGATCACGATACAGTTTTCCCCTCCCCCCGTAAATCTTAAAAGTGCGCCCCTCTGATCAAAAACTTTGCGTAAAACGTGTTCAAAAAGCCCGAATTTGGTTCGAGTTCATTCATTCAGCTTGAATCTTATTATATGAACGATTAATAATTAAAGACTGTCATGAATGGATCCCAGTTTGAGGAATTTTTGATCAGAGGATGTAATACAAATAAAACAAATGAAATTGCAACACTTTCTAAAGAATGCAATTATCACAATTTCGTGGGATCTATTTGTAGATAACATGCTTTTTTTTTGTCATCTCAAGGTGTTAGCTACTCCTGTTGTGACATAATGACTTTGGCAGCTGACGGAGACGACAGGCTCCTGCTCCCTGGCTCCCGGATTCTGTCATATACGACGAGGCGTGCAAAAATCATTTTTCTCGCACATTTTTCAAATTCATCCCCCCGTTCCCATTAAGGTTCCTGGAGGAAGAGAGGGGAAATGATATAAGGAGAGGACGGAAATTCCAGCTTTTCCTGCCCCTGACAGTTAATTATTTGTAAAAATTGCAAAAGCTGTTCACCGGGAAAAGAATCGCTAGGGGCTTTAGGCGCAGTAAAGTGTTATCAACAACAACAAAAAAATAAATAAATAAACCATTGTAATTTATTTTCGACAGATGTCAAAGTCAAAAAACTTTTTAACAAATATTTGTATTCCAGCAAAATACTTTAAAAAATACGCAATTTTCTGCAAATATATTTTTACATGATTGTATTTCGATTTACAAAAGCAAATAAATAAATAACCTGGGAACCAGTTTAGCCAATTTATTTTAGGTGGAAACCCTAAACATATTCCACACATTCCAGCACTTGTTACTATAATTTATCAACACTTCTTTCCATGATTTTCCAAAACTGGAGAATATACATTTTTTATACCCTTGCAGAGGGTATTATAAAATTGGTCAGATGTTTGTAACGCACATATTCTTGATCAGCATGAGAAGCTGAGTCGATATAGCCATGTCCGTCTGTCCGTCCGTCCGTCCGTCTGTGCAAATCAACTTCACGCTGGCATCTTAAGAGCTATCGGAATGAAATTTCATATTTGAGCTACTTTTAGCAGGGAGATGATAAAGTATGAAAATTGTCAGGATCGGACTACTATATCATATAACTCTAGAACAAAAATTTTTGCAAAAACTGGAGTATGCCCGTGAAATTTACCAATTTAATAGAACTTGATATAAAATCTCAGATCCCACACTTTTAATTTGATCGGATAAATCGAACACAAGTTACAGTCACTACAAATCGGTTCTACGTCATCAGCAAATCAAACAGAGCACATGCATACGCACACACAGACGTAGTGCTATACGTATGTATGTATGTGTATGCGTGTTGTGCTTTCCTTAAAAATTTGTAGTAAAAAGAGAAATAATTTGAATGTTTTGTTTGTGTGTTGATGAATTGAGTTGCAAGGAAAGAAATTTCAAAATGTAAAAAAAATATTGCCAAGGACTGCAAGGGTATATAAACTTCGGCATTGCCGAAGTTAGCTTCTTTGATATTTTCAATTCATTGTGGTCAAGTAGGCTCTGAAAGTTTTTGTTAGACCTCATCTCACAATTGACTTCACTTGTTTGGAAGCAGTCAAAGAATCAAGTTCGAATTTGTTCCTCTTTTTGCCTGGTCCTTCTCCTTTAAAGCATTTTAAAATTTACAATGCTCTCATTTATTCATTCACCATATGAACTCAGCGCTTCTTGTGATAGGCAACCTTTTAGATCCATTAAGGTTAAGACATTTCAGTCATATCATTTTGTTTCCTTATTTGTTTTCTTTCCATCAAAAGATTTTATAATTTTATTTTACTATATTTAGACGGTATAACATTTTTTTCCTTAATAAGTATTTGCAAGACCAAAATTACACTATCGTTATCAATAGAAATATTATAAGTTCTCCCGATTTCATTTTGTTGTCTTTCCACTAGCTCCAATAATATTTTCTTTGGTCTTTTAAAGCATTTTAAAATTTAAAATGCTTTACTTTATTAGTTTGTCATTCGAAAAAATACTAACTGACATTTTTTCGCTGGATTAAGAGTAAGGTTCATCATGAAATATATATTTTGCCCTATTTCGTTTCATTCCATAAAATAATTTTAAATAAAAATTGCGTTTGAGATTGTTTGCTGTTTGTGCAAACTAATGAACGTAGTTTTGATTCTAATTTTCCTTAATATAAAAATGCGAATTGCGCAAAAATATACATAAACAAAAAATTGCAGCTACTTGGCATTTCAAAATTTCTGAAATAAATTTTCGTTTAAAGGTAATATTTTATTCCACATATGAATTAGACTTAGTTCCTGTTCCTGATCCTCTCTCTACTGTTGAAGTTCCCAAGCAACCATAGTTCTTCTCCTTCTGTAGCTACTGAGTTGATGGTCCCAAGCAACCAAAGTTCTCCTTCTGTAGCTGCTGTGTTGATGTTCCTAACTAACCAAAGTTCTTCTCCTTTAGTAGCTGCTGTGTTAATGGTCCCAAGCAACCAAATTTATTTTCCTTCAGTAGCTGCTGTGTATCCTTTCACCCTCAGCTTGAAAACAATAAATATTTTATAGCCTCCTTCACAGTTCCTGCTTCTGTTGTTGATCCTCTCTCTACTGTTGAAGTTCCCAAGCAACCAAAGTTCTTCTCCTTCTGTAGCTACTGAGTTGATGGTCCCAAGCAACCAAAGTACTCCTTCTGTAGCTGCTGTGTTGATGTTCCTAACTAACCAAAGTTCTTCTCCTTTAGTAGCTGCTGTGTTAAAGGTCCCAAGCAACCAAATTTATTGTCCTTCAGTAGCTGCTGTGTATCCTTTCACCCTCAGGTTGAAAACAATAAATATTTTACAGCCTCCTTCACGGTTTTTATCTTGCTATCGAAATTGATAAGGGGGCAATTGAAGAGAATGAGATAAGGATCGAAAAGATGCAACATTTTCCACACATTGACGCACATTGAGAGCACTTTGGTCCTGTGGGAATTTCTTATTTGCCCAAAAACCCGCATCTCAAGAGATTTGCTCATTTCCAGTGGCGGAAATGCTCATTATTACATCGATTACTAATGGATTTTTTCTCGCCTGTGTACATTCAAAAACCTTATACAAGCTCCATTACTTTCTTAATGAATGGTAGCGTTTTCTACTAGGTGCATGAAATTATTGAATTTTGTAATGCAGAAAGAAACGACGCGCACGGCCTCTGCTCTGATAGCGTTGCAAAAATCAGTTTTTTCATGATCGCGTTTGTCAAGAAATATTTACGCAATCTATAGGGAATACTTCCGAGCTTTTTAGTAATTGGGAATAAATGATAATTTTTACAAAAAATCGGAACTTTAATACTGAATATTGGGCGATTTCAACAATCGATCTTGTTTTATCTTAAACTTAAAGCTTTTAAAAAATACACTAAATATTGGCGTTTTTAACTGTAGTGAAATACAACTAACAAGTATCACTACCGGACTACATACACTAGGTAGGGTAAATATTTACCTATCAGATGTATATGGTCTCAATATGCGGAGACCTGCGACACCGATGCGTAAGCCATAAAACTAAGGCAACCTTTTTATTTCCGTTTACCTAATTGGAAGTAAATATTATTAAATATTAGCATGAAGGAGATTATACAAGCTGAATTCTCTCGGAAGCTGGGACCGAAAATTGGCTGCCCAAAGTACGGATACGGAAACAAACGAATGATGGAAATAAAAGATTTTTTGTAAATAACGAAATAACATCTTTTATAACAGGTGTTAGCCAAGAGATCATTAAAAGGTTGGCTGTTATCTTGAACGTTATAAATTGCAAGGAAATGGTAAATGGTGAAAAATTTAAGAATATGCTTCAAAAACTGCTTAACTTTTGACTGAATTGTATCCGCAAAAAAACTTACCCCAACGGTACATAGGATTTTGGCTCACGGAAAGGATTTAATAAAATATCAGTGTTTACCAATTGGAGAAGAAGCACAGGAATGTAAAAACAAGGAGTACAAAAGGTTCAGATATACTAATACATGAATAACTTCTAGTGTTCAAATGGTGGCAGCCTTTTCCTACCCATTATTGCATCACTGAGACACGTGCGATCACGAAACGATTTGGAAAATCGCAACTTCATTCCAAACAAAAATGTTCATTTTTATTTTTTACTTTTTGTAATTATGTTAGAAAATTAAATTAAAACATTAAAAATTGTTACATAGTCATTTAAAGCAACGAAAAATTTCGTTTGTGATTGCAAAAAACCGGGTTCGTTCCATTTTATAAAGGAAAAACATGCTTGGAAATATTTTCTGACTTTGAATTTTTATTTTAACGTTTCATTTGATTTAACATTTTGAAACGCCCTTTATGTATACTATATGACGGATCCTTCTAGATAAAGGGTATCTAAATCAAAAACGTGCCCACAAAGCACAAATGCCAGACGTCGCTACAGTTCCCTCCGTCCACCTCTGTTACAGGTGCTAATTATCGCTTGAATGCAATTGCAGTCAGTAGAAGAGGTCAATGTGAAATATATCGACTAAGTAGATCGATATCACATTTTCGATCATAAATTTTGCGGTGCTCTCAATCATTAAGTTCCCTCTGCCTATACGTGGTGCCCGAGATCTATACAGTTTTCCCCTCCCCCGTAAATCTTAAAAGTGCGTCCCTCTGATCAAAAACTTTGCGTAAATCGTGTTCAAAAAGCCCGAATTTGGTTCGAGTTCATTCATTCAGCTTGAATCGTTTTATACAACCGATTAATAATTAAAGACTGTCATGAATGGATCCCATACGATTTGGAAAATAGCAACTTTAGTCCCGAAATGTTGAGTTTATTAGATATTGATGCAAATATTAAAAATTATTTTGAAAAAAATCAGCCAAAAATAGCAAATTTTCAAAACTAACCTACAAAAAATTTACAAAATTTTTATTTCTTACTTTTTGTTATGTTAGAAAATTAAAATAAACATTTAAAACAATGAAAATTTCGTTTGTAATTGTAAAAAACCGGGTTTCGCTCCATTTTATAAAGGAAAATAATGCGTGGAAATATTTTCTGACTTTGACCTTTTAACGTTTCATTTTAACGTTGCATTTAATTTAACATTTCGAACCGCCCTTTATGTATACTATATAACGGATCCTTCTAGATAAAGGGTGTCTAAATCAAAAACGTGGCCACAAACCACAAAGGCCAGACGTCGCTACAGTTCCCTCCGTCCACCCCTGTTACAGCTGCTAATTGTCGCTTGAATGCAATTGCAGTGAGTAGAAGAGGGAACTGCAGCAGCACTTCATTAAGAAAGTAATGCGGAAGTAGAGACCAACAGCTTTACCTCTTCCACAGTTAGAGGCAGCAAGTCAACTCAACACAAAAGTACAAGATGAAATCCCGCTCCAACTTAACTCTCTTCCATGTTGACTCCCACTTAACAGAAAGTCTGCAGTGAGCTCGACTCTCTTTCTCTTCAAATTTGAGTGATGTAATGTGCCTAACAAGGAATCGTCATCCACTGTTACTCCTTGACTTAGCCATTGTTGTGCTCTTGTTGACATAACGAATGCCTTAAAATTTTTTTGAGATGGCTTTGTTGCTTTCCCTCTCCACTAACCATTCCGCTCAACGAGGCCACAACATAACCGTTGCTGTCTCTAAGAGATGGCAAAAGCTTCAAGGAGTAAATTTATAAGTCAACGTTTATAAGTTTACGTTATATATATCGACTATGTAGATCGTTATCACATTTTCGATCATAAATTTTGCGGTGCTCTCAATCATTAAGTTCCCTCCGCCTATAAGTGGTGCCCGAGATCACGATACAGTTTTCCCCTCCCCCGTAAATCTTAAAAGTGCGCCCCTCTGATCAAAAACTTTGCGTAAAACGTGTTCAAAAAGCCCGAATTTGGTTCGAGTTCATTCATTCAGCTTGAATCTTATTATATGAACGATTAATAATTAAAGACTGTCATGAATGGATCCCAGTTTGAGGAATTTTTGATCAGAGGATGTAATGCAAATAAAACAAATGAACTCCTGCTTCCTGGCTCCCGTACTCTCACATGCGACGAGGCATGCAAAAATCATTTTATCACAGTAAAGGGTTATTTTATTTATTTATTTATTTATTAATTCACGTCAACTAAATCAGCAGTCGAAGAAAAAGCTTAAGCTAAAATACATATAATAATTAATTCACGAAGGTAGCTTAGCTTTCTGCACAATTAAACATCCCCGACCCCGTGGAGGTGTTTTATTTGCAACAAGGTGCCAGCTATGACCCGATTCACAGCCAATGTAGTCAGGGATGAGTTGCAGCCAATCAAATATCCAGTCCAGAATATTTTCAGTGGTTTCGCTGTAGATAATTAAAAAGTATAGCGCGAAGAGAAGTGACAGATAGATGAGGAGAAATAAGGTGAGAAAGGTTGATAAAAGGATAACAAAGAACACGAAAAGATTCGTGAAGAAAGTAGTTAGTCAAACATCTACTAAGGTGAAGAGGAAAAAAGTTTCTGGTCCGACGTGAGGGAACACAAAAATATAGCGCATATAGTAAATTGGAAGAAATGACTTCGCCGTTGACTAGTTTATGGAGAAAGAGAATGCCAAATACGAACCTACGGTTGTAAAGTGAAGAAAGATTAATAAGAAGAAGTCTGTCAGAATAAGAAGGTAGGCGAAGACTCGGGTCCCAATTAAGACCGCGAGCTTAAGGAATTCAATACTACGCTGGTGAACATCATATTGAGGGTTCCACACTGGCGAGCAATATTCTAGAGTAGGGCGAACTAACGAAGTGTATAAAACCTTTGTCACATATGGATCATCAAATTCTTTGGCCCAACGTTTAATGAAGCCAAGAAGACTGCATGCTCTATTGACAATTGAAGATATATGAACATTAAATGAAAGTTTTGGGTCAAACATAACGCCTAAGTCTTTGAATGATGGTACACAATTTAACAGACCAGACTTAATTAAGTAATGAGCTAGGAACGGCGACAAACGACTGAAAGTCATAAAAGAGCACTTAGAGACATTATGGTGTAATTTATTAACGTGACACCAATCACAGAACGCATCGAGATCTGATTGCAAGTACTGTTGGAAAGAAGGATCATTATATGAATAACAAATCTTGACGTCATCAGCAAACATGAGCACGCGTGAATGAGCCAAGGCCAAAGGCAAATCATTAACATAAACATAAATAACAGTGGGCCCAGATGACTGCCTTGGGGGACACCTGACGTAACTCGAACAGTTTTAGATATCGAGGAACGAAAAGACACCTTTTGGGTTCTGCCAATAAGATACGACTTTAACCAAGCCAATAGTTTTAAGGAAAAACCCATGATGTTAAGTTTCATGAGAAGCAAGGAATGATCAACCGTATCGAAAGCCTTACTAAAGTCAGTACGGAAGCCATGGTGTACAAGGGTAGTCAATTCTAAAAGGTTAGTAAGCGACGAACGACCTTTCATGAAGCCATGCTGACAAGGAGAAATAGTGGATTTGGATAGGTGCTGAAGGGAAGACGTAATAATTTTCTCAAACCGCTTAGGTATTGCCGAAAGTTTGGCAATGCCACGGTAGTTAGAAATATCCGATTTCCTACCCTTTTTAAAAAGCGGAATAATAAAAGACTCCTTCCAAATATCAGGAAAGCTATAAGTCTCACTCGATACAAAGAATAACCGAGATAAAGCCTTAGATAGGGAAATCGAACACATTTTAAGGATGCAACTAGGTATATTATCAGGCCCGGGTACGAAGGAAGACGTCATAGATGATAAGCTAGAGATAATACAGTCTTCAGTAATATTAGGAAAAAACATACAATTTAAATGTGGAATTGTGAAGGGATAAGGTGTGGGATCCGAAGCAGTAGAAGAATAAGTCGACTGAAAGAATTTAGCAAACAGATCTTCAATATCTGAATCACAATTAGCAGTCTGGTCATTAAGTCTGAAGGTGGAAGGTAGTAAATTAGAGCGTCTTTTGGAATTAACAAAGTTATAAAATCTTTTGGGGTTCATATAAAATTCAACCTTACAGCGAACGATATAATTATTGTAGCCTTGTGTATTTAAAAGACAAAATTGAAATTTGGCTACACAATAATTTGCATAGTCAAGTCGCGAACCTGTTTTTTAAATTTTTTTAAAATATCTCGATTTAATGGTACAGAGATTAGAGAGCCTACGTGTGAACCAGACTGGCGCACTGGAGACGGTAGAGACATTCACATAAGGAACGCATTTATCAATTAGAGAATTAAGAGCAGAGTGGAAAAAATTCACTGCACAATCTATATCACAGCACTCAAAATCAAAAGAGAAAATGAGGCTGTTAAGAAGATTGAAATTTGTTTTACGAAACATCTACGACGAGAATTTGAGATGTTATTAAATGAATTATTAACGGAATTGTAAGAAATAGTAACTTCAATGGTGGGGTGATAAGGATCTTCAGGCTTCACTAGGGGCTGTGTTTGTGATACAGCAATAACAGTGGGATCCGAGACAAAAACAAGATCGAGCATTCTTTTAGAAGAGTTAAGAAAAGAATTCAACTGATATAGCATGCATTCAAGTAGGCTATCAAGAAAAACATGTTGAGATGAAGGAATTAAGAAAGATAGATTATCATCAACAAGCCAAGAAACCATAGGCAAGTTAAAATCGCCTAAAACCATAAGAAAATCACGATCTTTAAGACGACTAAAAATAGATCGCAAAGCGTTAGCATGGTGCATGTAGATCATCATATCAGAAGCTGGAAGAATGTATGAACAAGAGATATATAAGCTAAAGTTACAACATGTAAGGGGAGATCAATCGGCACAACACTTGAGCACAGATTCAAGTTGACAGCAATGAGTACTCCACCGCCATGACGACCAACACGACCAAGCCTATAAGAAATAAAGTTATTAGAAAGAATTTCATTATCCAAAACAGAAGAACAGCCAAGCTAATATGTCAGCCGAAAAGGTTTGGCTATCACAGAACAGTTTCGAGAGCTTGGTAAGAAGAACTCTTACATTTTGATAACGAATGCAAAGACTAGACGTTATTAGTTTTTTGAAGCAGAAGATACATTAGGAAGGTGGACAGGCAAAGGACGGGAGCGGCCAAAAGTTAGGGTCAACCATAGCTGAGAAATACTCATTTGGTACTGTAATTTTAAACGAGGAGATTTCGCGAGGCCTAGAAAACTTAAACTTTTAAATTGAAACTTTAGCAGGGCATAATTGTAAGCTGCCACACACGACTCAGAAGTATCTGGAGCAAGCCTAGAAATAAATAATTGTTTGCGATGAGGTACTACAGTTAGTGGAGGCGGAGGAGCATTGGGATCCGCAAGTGATTGAGGGCCAGCATGATCAGACTTCCCGTGAGGGATAGATTGAGGTACACCAGGGCTTGTAATGGGTACTTCAATCTGAAATAAAGAGCATAAAGAGGAACAAGAAGATGGTTTTGGCCAAAGTAAAATGGGAGAAGATGTAATAGAGAGTGCGGGCGACTGCTTATGAGGCAACTCAAGAGTACATTTCTTGGGCAATTCCTTAGAAGGTGGACCAAACTTGAATTGCGACAATAAATGTATGCTAGAGTCACACTCGTTAGACAGCTGTTTGGCCATTTTATTTAAAGAAAGAAACTTTAAACGAAGATCCCTGTACATTCGGCTAAAATCAAGCTGCTGGCTGGCACAAGATGGGCAAGTCCAGCGCATTAAGCCAAGCTCAGGTTTAGACACAGACAAACCAGAAAATTTGTCGTAGTCGCGGCCATTGAGGCCAGCACATTTTAAGTGAATAAGATTAGCGCAGAGCCATCAAGATATTGTTATATACTGATCGTCAAAACGATCAGAATGCTTGCAAGTAGGTAGACAACAAGCCATTGAAAAGCCAAAAGAAACACAGGGCAAAAAAAAAAAAATAAATATTTAGAAAAACACAGCACAAAGATAATTATCGATAAAAAATCAATAATTACAAATAAAACAAAGAGACAGCTAAAGTACACAGCACAAGAGAGAGTGCAAGAACAGTTATAAGTCGAGCTTTGAGAGGCGGCCTTACAAAAGTGATTACGCGGGAGAGAAGCTGAGCACAAGCACAAAGCAGAGAGAACAACAAAACCAATAGCACTGATGGTATGATGGGGGCGATGAGGGGAGCATTGCAGAAGCTATGACGAGAGAGAACAATAAATAAAAATTTAAATGCACCATACACTAATCACGAAAAACTGTTTAATTTAGCGAATTAAACTGGAGAACTGGAGAATATACAATTTTGGAAAATCATGGAAAGAAGTGTTTTGTATGTGTTTTAGTTGGCGTTTTGTTCCACAATTGGAGTTTTATGGTTGTAACACACACGGTTGATGTTTCCGCACACAGTTGGCGTTTTTGTTCCACAATTGGAGTTTATGGTTGTAACACACACAGTTGATATTTCCGCACACAGTTGCCGTTTTTGATCCACAATTGGAATATTAATTTTTTGTTGGTTGCAACACACAGTTGATATTTCCGCGCACAGTTGGCGTAAATATTTTTCACTCTTGTAGACCTTTGAGCGTTCCCGTAGGTTCTTGATGTCGGATCGGAGTTTTATAGTGATTATTCACTAATTCTATGTAACGCACGGATAATAATTCTATGTGTCACACGGATAGAATAACAAGTTCACTTTTACCAATCCTACCGACTGCGCCAATTATATATCTTGTCTTTCCAAAAGGGAAAAAAAGATATTGTTTTATTTGAGTTAAAAGCGGGGACTTTATTCGTTGGATGAATACTTAAAAGTAAAGTACAAAATGTCTTACAGTTATATTTATAGGATAAATATGTGAGCCCTTCAGTGGCGTGATCGATATTGATGTGATTTGATTGGCCCGAATTTTAATACTGAATTAGCGTTCTCACGCTTTTGATTTTAGGGGGACAATTATTATTGCAAGTGTTCAATTGTTTATAAATAAAACGGATTTTATTGCTTGTGCTTTAATTATGAGTTAGCGTTCAATTGTTATTGCAAGTGTCCAATTGTTTATTATAAAAAACCGATGTTTACTTTAAAGTTTGATATTAGGGGGCGAAAAGTTTATAAGGTTTTGTGTATTGAAGTTGGATATATGACTATATATTCTTGATCAGTATCAACAGCCGAGTCGATCTAGCCATGTCCGTCTGTCCGTCCGTCTGTCCGTCCGTATGAACGCCTAGATTCGGAGACTATAAGAGATAGAGCAACTAAATTTGGAATGTAGGCTCCTGTAGTATGTAGAGTGATCGAGTTTGTTTCAAATTTTTGGCACGCCACTTTCCGACCCCGCAATTTAAAAAAAAAGCTTTTTTCTCAAAAACTATTGCAGCTAGACACACCATATTTGGTATGAATATTTGCTTAGTAAATGCGTTCATTTTGTAATTATAAAGGTTTTGTCACGCCCCTTTCCGCCGCCGAAATTTGAAAAACACGATTATCTCCCGTAATTTTTTACTCTGTGGAATCAAATTTGGCACACTTAAAATTGATACTAATACCCAGCAAAAAACCAAATTTGATCAAAATCGGACAAAAAATAGCCAAGTTATGCATATAAACGGTTTTCCATAAGGCCGGAGTTGGCCGTTGGCGGGCGGTAGCGCTAGGGTGCTCAGATGCATGAGTGAGTGAGATACTAAGATATGCTTGTAAAAAGCATGTGAACAGAATTTTTTTGAAATAGGCAAATGCATTTCTTATTACAAATTTGAAATATTTGTTTTGCTGGTGTATGGTGTACCTAAGTCTGCGAGACGACTTACTTACTTCATTAAATGTGGGGTCAGCTAGCACGTAAGTTTGCCATTTTGACATATCCACGTTTGCTATTTTTAACGGAAGAGCTTTCATTAATTGCGGTAATACAATTGCTTCAACCTTAATAAGTTCCTTCTCCAAATCACGTGTCTTCATTTCAATATTTACCTTATACTTCGACGTTCTACTTTTTGTTGCAGCTACGCCACTTATTTCTGTTTGTTTCTTGATCTTAAGTAATTTTAACATTTAAGCGGCTTCTTCAGATAAAATAGTGCTCTGAGAGCCATTATCAATTAAGGCTCTTAATGTTTCATACTCTCCATTTATTTTTATACCATACACCCATAGGGTGAAATGGTATATTAAAGTCGCCAAAATGTATGTAACAGGCAGAATGATGCTTTTCCGACCCCATAAAGTATGTATATTCTTGATCAGTATCAACAGCCGAGTCGTCTGTCCGTCCGTCTGTCTGTCTGTCCGTCCGTATGAACGCCTAGATCTCGGAGACTATAAGAGATAGAGCCACCAAATTTGGAATGTAGGCTCGTGTAGTATGTAGAGTGATCAAGTTTGTTTCAAATTTTTGCCACGCCCCTTTCCGCCCCCGCAATTTAAAAAAACTTTTATCTCAAAAACTATTGCAGCTAGAGACACCATGTTTGGTATGTATATTTGCTTAGTAATTGCGCATATTTTGTATGTATAAAGGTTTTGCCACGCCCCTTTTTGCCCCCGCAATTCAAAAAAAAACGTTTTTCTCAAAAACTATTGCAGATAGACACACCATATTTGGTATGAATATTTGCTTAGTAAATGCGCACATTTTGTATGTATAAAGATTTTGCCACGCCACTTTGCCACGAAATTTGAAAAACTCGATTATCTCCCGTAATTTCTTACCTTGTGGAATCAAATTTGATACTAATACCCAGCAAAATACCAAATTTGATCAAAATCGGACAAAAAATAGCCAAGTTATGCATATAAACGTTTTTCCATAAGGCCGGAGTTGGCCGTTGGCGGGTGGTGGCGCTAAGGTGCTCATATGCATGAGTGAGGGAGATACTAAGATATGCTTGCAAAAAGCATGTGAACAGAATTTTTTTAAAATAGGCAAATGCATTTGTTATTACAAATTTGAAATATTTGTTTTACTGGTGTATAGTATACCTAAGTCGGCGAGACGACTTACTTACTTCATTTTAACTTGTATTAGACCTGTGGCCAACAGTTTTTGTTGTTCCGTAACACAAGTATTTACCTTCGCCTGTTTTTCCCCAAAATGAAGCATGATGCAGCCCCTTGCTGCACATTGAGCAGACTATTTCATTAGTGCATCTCTTGTTGCTTGAATGCTTCAAGCATCGTATACACAATTGCACTTTTTTGGCTATTTCCACCCTGTATTTTCGGCAACACTGGTAGTTCGCTTCTTACGGTAACATTCTCAGCTTTCAAATTATTCTGATCGTTTATTTTCTCTTCTAGAGCTGACAAGATATTCTGAACGTCGAACTCTAGTTGTTCTATGACTTCTTTAAACGTTTCATTACATATAAGTTCATCTATAAGCTTGGCACATCTGTACCTTCTTGAACAAGAATTCTATTTTTTTACAATACACCCATAGGGTGAAATGGTATATTAAAGTCGCCAAAATGTATGTAACAGGCAGAAGGAAGCTTTTCCGACCCCATAAAGTATATATATTCTTGATCAGTATCAACAGCCGAGTCGATCTAGCCATGTCCGTCTGTCCGTCCGTCTGTCGGTCTGTCAAAAAATAACCAAGTTATGCATATAAACGTTTTTCCATAAGGCCGGAGTTGGCCGGGAGGAAGGGAGATACTAAGATATGCTTGTAAAAAGCATGTGAACAGAATTTTTTTAAAATAGGCAAATGCATTTGTTATTACAAATTTGAAATATTTGTTTTACTGGTGTATGGTATACCTAAGTCGGCGAGACGACTTACTTGCTTCATTATACCATACACCAATAGGTGAAATGGTATATTAAAGTCGCCAAAAAGTATGTAACAGGCTGAAGGAAGCTTTTCCGACCCCATAAAGTATTCTTGATCAGTATCAACAGCCGAGTCGATCTAGCCATGTCCGTCTGTCCGTCCGTCTGTCCGTCTGTCAAAAAATAACCAAGTTATGCATATAAACGTTTTTCCATAAGGCCGGAGTTGGCCGTTGGCGGGTGGTGGCGCTAAGGTGCTCATATGCATGAGTGAGGGAGATACTAAGATATGCTTGTAAAAAGCATGTGAACAGAATTTTTTTAAAATAGGCAAATGGATTTGTTATTACAAATTTGAAATATTTGTTTTACTGGTGTATGGTATACCTAAGTCGGCGAGACGACTTACTTGCTTCATTATACCATACACCCATAGGGTGAGATAGTATATTAAAGTCGCCAAAATGTATGTAACAGGCAGAAGAAGTATCAACAGCCGAGTCGATCTAGCCATGTCCGTCTGTCCGTCCGTATGAACGCCTAGATCTCGGAGACTATAAGAGATAGAGCCACCAAATTTGGAATGTAGTAGAATGTAGAGTGACCAAGTTTGTTTTAAATTTTTGCCACGCCACTTTCCGCCCCCGAATTGAAAAAAAAACGTTTATCTCAAAAACTATTGCAGCTAGAGACACCATATTTGGTATGTATATTTGCTTAGTAATTGCGCATATTTTGTATGTATAAAGGTTTTGCCACGCCCCTTTCCGCCACCGCAATTAAAAAAAAAACGTTTTTCTCAAAAACTATTGCAGCTAGACACACCATATTTGGTATGAATATTTGCTTAGTAAATGCGCACATTTTGTATGTATAAAGATTTTGCCACGCCACTTTCCGCCCCCGCAATTGGAAAAACTCGATTATCTCCCGTAATTTCTTACCTTGTGGAATCAAATTTGGCACAGTTAAATTTGATACTAATACCCAGCAAAAAACCAAATTTGATTAAAATCGGACAAAAAATAGCCAAGTTATGTATAAAACCGTTTTTCCAAAGGGCGGAGTTGGCCGTTGGCGGGTGGGGCGCTAGGGTGCTCATATGCATGAGTGAGCGAGATACTAAGATATGCTTGTAAAAAGCATGTGAACAGAACTTTTTTAAAATAGGCAAATGCATTTGTTATTACAAATTTGAAATATTTGTTTTACTGGTGTATGGTATACCTAAGTCGGCGTGACGACTTACTTACTTCATTATACCATACTGTAGTGCCCAGTTTCTGCCGTTAGTTTTGTTTTTAAATTTTAAGGCGTTAGTTTGTAATTCCGTAAGTGGTGGGTAATTTTGTCGATCAAAATGATCAGCTGAGCTTAGAAGTTCGATAGCTCTACTAGTGCAACCCTACCGAGGAGGCATTATGCGCGATCGCATGCATTGGTCACACTCTTTTCTGACGAACTTCCGCCCTGGCTAGACGCCTAAACCACGCCGCTCCTCCAGAAAAATAAACATAAAAATTTAAATCTGAAATTTTCTCGGCCATCAGCCGAATTATTAATTAAATACTAATCTGGAGCATATAGGACAATAATTATTGTGGAGTTTTGTGTTATTTTTTTTGGATATTCAATTTTTTGGAAGTTTCTAATAAGTTCTTTTGAAAACTTAGCTACAATTAATTTGTATTGTGGAAGCCTGAGCCAGGAATTTCATAATTGAGTTCCGAATAAACGCCAGGGATATTTTTTTGATTTTTTTTGATCTCACCGATTGGAATAGCCGCCCGAATCGGATACGGGCAGAGAAAGTTTCATCAGTGCGGATTGAGAGTCCACCAGATGGCCTGTATTGAATAGGAATGCCAAACGCTTGATTTAACTTAACATTTTATTCCTAAGCATCATCCAGAGGACGACGAAGGCCTTCGACGGACCGTACGGATGGGTAAGTCCTAAGTTCTGAATCATAAATCATGTTCGTTCTGGCATTTTCCTGTTTTTGTTTGCAAAAAGAAAGAAAGTTCTGCGTCAAATAATCCGCGAATAAGAAAAAGGCCCTCTCTAGTTTAATAACGTAAAAGAAAATTATTAAAGTTGAAGTAAATCGCCTTTGACTGTGTGAGCGAGTCTACGTTTATAATTTAAATAATTTTAATTAAAGACTTCCAAATTTCATTTGACCTTTTTATTTTGATTACTAATAAGTTTATATATATCCACCTTACAATTAAGATTCACCAAAACAAAACAAGTTATCCCTAATTTGGCTATTGGATGCCCGAAATGATCCAATTGTTTAATTTGATTATCGTCTATTATAATAATCATCATTTTAGTTTAGCTAAATCGGATTATGTTTCCGACTTATTGAAGTATTTTGGAATTCCGTAACCCTCGTGAATAAATATCATTTATAATGTTTGAGTAAAAGTTGTGTGATCTTCCTTGTAGCGAAATGTGAGCGGTGAGCTGAATTATATTGGGATTTTCCAGAATCTTGCGACAGGAAAATCATTGGTTGGGAGGGTTTAGACGCGAAGCTATAATACCATCCTCATAGCTTTACTATTCGTGTGATACTAATATAATCTCTTTCTCTATCCTTCTAGATAAATTCTTTTATTATGTAATTGTGTAATATTCGTGCTCTAGGGACTTTGTTTTATTTTATGTAGCACGGGTGAATTGAGAAATTGGTGGTCCAAAGAACCCCCCCAAAGACTGTTTGCTAGCCGACAGCCAGAAGTCCCACCCGGACCAAAACTTCTCGGTACATTCAGCCCGTACATGTTGGCTTCGGCCTGATTTGTGGTGCTCTCGCCCCTCATAATATCTGATAAATCGGGACTGCGAGAGTTACTACATATACATAGGCCAAACCTGACCTCATCTTGGATCAAATAACATTCTTTGACTAAGAGGGGATGTGCATGATCTGGATTCATTTCGGATTGTGTACATTACAATACACCCATAGGGTGAAATGGTATATTAAAGCTGCCAAAATGTATATAACAGGCAGAAGGAAGCTTTTCCGACCCCATAAAGTATATTCTTCATCAGTATCAACAGCCGAGTCGATCTAACCATGTCCGTCTGTCCGTCCGTATGAACGCCTAGATCTCGGAGACTATAAGAGATAGAGCCACCAAATTTGGAATGTAGGCTTGTGTAGTATGTAGAGTGATCGAGTTTGTTTCAAATTTTTGCCACGCCCGTTTCCGCCCCGCAATTCAAAAAAAACGTTTATCTCAAAAACTATTGTAGCTAGAGACACCATATTTGGTATGTATATTTGCTTAGTAAATGCGCTCATTTTGAAATTATAAAGATTTTGCCACGCCCCTTTCCGCCCCCGAAATTTGAAAAACTCGATTATCTCCCGTAATTTTTTACCCTGTGGAATCGAATTTGGCACACTTGAAATTGATACTAATACCCAGCAAAATACCAAATTTGATCAAAATCGAACAAAAAATTGCCAAGTTATGCATATAAACGTTTTTCCTTAAGGCCGGTGTTGGCCGTTGACGGGCGGTAGCGCTAGGGTGCTCAGATGCATGAGTGAGTGAGATACTAAGATATGCTTGTAAAAAGCATGTGAACAGAATTTTTTTGAAATAGGCAAATGCATTTGTTATTACAAATTTGAAATATTTGTTTTGCTGGTGTATGGTATACCTAAGTCGGCGAGACGACTTACTTGCTTCATTTTTTTTAATATACATTTCGCCTGTTCTATTGTCTATCATACGTAAATCTTTGCTCACCATGTCCAAATATTGCTGGAGCTGACGGACCTTTTCTTGAAATTTTTCCTGGCTAACATTAGCGTTTTCATTACTGGAGGTCGCATTCCCGCGCGACTCTCCTTTGCTATCCTCAAACATTTCTGACCTATCTGCTTCTGTTTCAACTAACACCGACTTACTAGTGCCTGGTTTTTCTGACTCTCCTGTAGCTATTATTTTGGCAACTATCTTTAAAACCTCTTCATGTACTTTATCTCTGTAGTACTGATGATCGAAAACCCCCTGTTGGAGCAATCTCTCATGGTTAGGCATCCATCGACTACTAATCACTTTTACTTCCTCAATCTCCTTGTTAGTAATGTTTCTGGGATCTAGTGCTTCCAACTGCCTTAACCTGGTATGCAACTCTACCTGCTTCTCTAACAATTTCGCAGTCTTATTAGTGAACATTTTATCTTGTGCGAATATTAGGATATCGATATAAGTATATAATAGTAAAAATATATAGATGTACTTATAACAATCTTAATATATATCTTATCTGATAATCCTGTTGTTGACACCTTTCGCCACTGTTGTCCGCCAAGTAGGGTTAGCCAAGAAGGCTTTGCCGATAGTCTGCTGCTGCTTGTCTGCCAATGGGTCGGATTTACCGTTTTTTTATATGTGCCTCGCCTCCAGTCGCCTCTTCTTTGCAACTATCTTGTTGCTCTGATGCTATTTCTAGTTGCCGACTTGCAACTGTATATAGTGTGTATGTACACTAGTAAATTCTTTTTATACCATACACCCATAGGGTGAAATGGTATATTAAACTCGCCAAAATGTATGTAATAGGCAGAAGGAAGCTTTTCCGACCCCATAAAGTATATATATTCTTGATCAGTATCAACAGCCGAGTCGATCTAGCCATGTCCGTCCGTCTGTCCGTCCGTATGAACGCCTAGATCTCGGAGAGTATAAAAGATAGAGCCACCAAATTTTGAATGTAGGCTCGTGTAGTATGTAGAGTGATCGAGTTTGTTTCAAATTTTTGCCACGCCCCTTTCCGCCGCCGCAATTAAAAAAAAAACGTTTATCTCAAAAACTATTGCAGCTAGAGACACCATATTTGGTATGTATATTTGCTTAGTAAATGCGCTCATTTTGTAATTATAAAGATTTTGCCACGCCCCTTTCCGCCCCCGAAGTTTGAAAAACTCGATTATCTCCCGTAATTTTTTACCCTGTGGAATCGAATTTGGCACACTTGAAATTGATACTAATACCCAGCAAAATACCAAATTTGATCAAAATCGAACAAAAAATAGCCAAGTTATGCATATAAACGTTTTTCCATAAGGCCGGAGTTGGCCGTTGGCGGGCGGTAGCGCTAGGGTGCTCAGATGCATGAGTGAGTGAGATACTAAGATATGCTTGTAAAAAGCATGTGAACAGAATTTTTTTGAAATAGGCAAATGCATTTGTTATTACAAATTTGAAATATTTGTTTTGCTGGTGTATGGTATACCTAAGTCGGCGAGACGACTTACTTGCTTCATTTTTTTTAATATACATTTCGCCTGTTCTATTGTCTATCATACGTAAATCTTTGCTCACCATGTCCAAATATTGCTGGAGCTGACGGACCTTTTCTTGAAATTTTTCCTGGCTAACATTAGCGTTTTCATTACTGGAGGTCGCATTCCCGCGCGACTCTCCTTTGCTATCCTCAAACATTTCTGACCTATCTGCTTCTGATTCAACTAACACCGACTTACTAGTGCCTGGTTTTTCTGACTCTCCTGTAGCTATTATTTTGGCAACTATCTTTAAAACCTCTTCATGTACTTTATCTCTGTAGTACTGATGATCGAAAACCCCCCTGTTGGAGCAATCTCTCATGGTTAGGCATCCATCGACTACTAATCACTTTTACTTCCTCAATCTCCTTGTTAGTAATGTTTCTGGGATCTAGTGCTTCCAACTGCCTTAACCTGGTATGCAACTCTACCTGCTTCTCTAACAATTTCGCAGTCTTATTAGTGAACATTTTATCTTGTGCGAATATTAGGATATCGATATAAGTATATAATAGTAAAAATATATAGATGTACTTATAACAATCTTAATATATATCTTATCTGATGATCCTGTTGTTGACACCTTTCGCCACTGTTGTCCGCCAAGTAGGGTTAGCCAAGAAGGCTTTGCCGATAGTCTGCTGCTGCTTGTCTGCCAATGGGTCGGATTTGCCGTTTCTTTATATTTGCCTCGCCTCCAGTCGCCTCTTCTTTGCAACTATCTTGTTGCTCTGATGCTATTTCTAGTTGCCGACTTGCAACTGTATATAGTGTGTATGTACACTAGTAAATTCTTTTTATACCATACACCCATAGGGTGAAATGGTATATTAAACTCGCCAAAATGTATGTAATAGGCAGAATAAAGCTTTTCCGACCCCATAAAGTATATATATTCTTGATCAGTATCAACAGCCGAGTCGATCTAGCCATGTCCGTCTGTCCGTCCGTCCGTCCGTCTGTCCGTCCGTATGAACGCCTAGATCTCGGAGACTATAAGAGATAGAGTCACCAAATTTGGAATGTAGGCTCGTGTAGTATGTAGAGTGATCAAGTTTGTTCAAATTTTTGCCACGCCTCTTTCCGCCCCCGCAATTCAAAAAAAAAACGTTTTTCTCAAAAACTATTGCAGATAGAGACACCATATTTGGTATGTATATTTGCTTAGTAAATGCGCTCATTTTGTATGTATAAAGATTTTGCCACGCCCTTTTCCGCCCCCGAAATTTGAAAAACTCGATTATCTCTAGTAATTTTTTACCTTGTGGAATCAAATTTGGCACACTTGAATTTGATACTAATACCCAGCAAAATACCAAATTGGATCAAAATCGGACAAAAAATAGCCAAGTTATGCATATAAACGTTTTTCCATAAGGCCGGAGTTGGCCGTTGCCGGGTGGGGCGCTAGGGTGCTCATTTGCATGAGTGAGTGAGATACTAAGATATGCTTGTAAAAAGCATGTGAACAGAATTTTTTTGAAATAGGCAAATGCATTTGTTATTAGAAATTTGAAATATTTGTTTTACTGGTGTATGGTATACCTAAGTCGGCGAGACGATTTACTTACTTCATTTTTTTTTTTTACTTTCGATATTAGGGCTTCGAATACCCCACACACAAAAACTCCCGCCGCCGAAATTACTACAGTTGCTCCACTAGCCAAACTGACTTTATTTTTTAAGCAAAATTTTGCCTTTTTATATTATACTCTGTCTCTTACCACTGGTGGGGGAAAACAAGAGTTAATTTATTTTGCTACCTATAGCTGATCTTAGCATTTACACTTGCATAAGAATTCAGACTTTAAGGAGCTGATTCACACTTTGAGTTTCTTACCACTGGTGGGGGAAAACTGCAGAGTTCCTTTATTCGAAGGACCAAAATGAATAGGGATTAAGAACCACAACTAAAAAACCCAATCTTCATTCGTTGAATTCAAAATATGAACTGACTTTATTTACAAAAGTACGGAGTTTATATAGGATTATCTTAGGCTCTAGTAGGTAACAATTGTTCTTAGAAGATCTTATTTCAGACTCAGACCCTCGTATTTGGGGGTTGAAAAATTATTATTTTGGGCACTGCGTCGGCCACTTGACATCCTGTCGTTATGGTCTTTTGGGTTAGTTTAGATTTACAAGTGCTTTTCTCACACCGCGTTCCATCAACTTGTACAGCTGTTTTGTAAAGAATGGTTGCTATAAGACTCAAAATGGAGCCAGTATTACGGTTCCAGCAGCTTCGGTAGCTGTTATGTAAAAAATGGCGGCCATAAGACTCAAAATGGCGGCAGTAGAACGGTTCCATCAGCTTTTATAGCTGTTATATAAGGGATAACGGCTATGAGACTCAAAATGGCGGCTGTAGAATGGTTCCAGCAGCTTCTAAAGCTGTTATATAAAAGATGGCGACTATAATACTCAAAATAGCGGCAGTAGAAAGGTTCCAGCAGCTGGTTGTATAGCTGTTATGTAAACGATGGCGACTATACGACTCAAAATGGCGGCAGTATTACGGATCCAGCAGCTTGTATAGCTATGATGTAAATGATGGCGGCTATAAGACTCAAAATGGCGGGTGTAGAATGGTTCCAGCAGCTTGTATAGCTGTTATATAAAGGATGGTTGCTGTAAAGCTCAAAATGGCGGCAGTATTACGGTTCCACCAGCTTGTATAGCTGTTATATAAAGGATAACGGCTATAAGACTCGAAATGGCGCCTGTAGAATGGTTCCAGCAGCTTGTATAGCTGTTATATAAAGAATGGTGGCTATAAGAGTCAAAATGGAGGCCCGATTGTAGTTCCATCAACTTGTATAGCTGTTATGTAAAGGATGGTTGCTATAAGACGCAAAATGGAGCCAGTATTACGGTTCCAGCAGCTTCGGTAGCTGTTATGTAAAAAATGGCGGCCATAAGACTCCAAATGGCGGCTGTATTATGGTTCCAGCAGCTTGTATAGCTGTTATGTAAAGGATGGTGGCTATAAAAGTCAAAATGGAGGCTCGATTATGGTTCCTTCAACTTGTATAGCTGTTATGTAAAGGATAGCAGCTACAGGACTTAAAATGGCAGCTGTAGAATGGTTTCAGCAGCTTCTACAGCTGTAGAATGGTTTCAGCAGCTTCTGCAGCTGTTATATGAAAGATGGCGGCTAAAAGAACGGTTTCAACAGCTTGTATAGCTGTTATATAAAGGACGGCGGCTATAAGAACGAAAATAACGGCCGTATTATGGTTCCAGCAGCTTGTATAGCTGTTATAGAAAGAAGGGCGGCTATAAGACTCAAAATGTCGCTTCTAGAATGGGTCCAGCAGCTCGTATAGCTGTATACAAACGACGGCCGCTATAAAAATGGAGCCTGTATTATGGTTCCATCAACTTATATAGCTGTTATGTAAAGGATGGCGGCTATAAGACTCAAAATGGCGGCATTAGAACGGTTCCAGCAGCTTGTATAGCTGTTATATGAAAGATGGCGGTTATGAGACTCAAAATGGCGACTGTAAAATGGTCCCAGCAGCTTGTATAGCTGTTATATAAAGGATGGTGGCTATAAGAGTCAAAATAGAGGCCCGATTGTAGTTCCATGAATTTGTATAGCTGTTATGTAACGGATGGTTGCTATAAGACTCAAAATGGCGGCAGTATTACGGTTCCCCCAGCTTGTACAGCTGTTATATAAAGGATAACGGCTATAAGACTCAAAATGGCGGCTGTTGAATGGTTCCAGCAGCTTGTATAGATGTAATATAAAGGATGGCACAAGCTTGTTAAGCTCTTATATAAAGGATGCTGCCTAGAAGAGTCAAAATAGAGGCCCGATTGTAGTTCCATCAATTTGTATAGCTGTTATGTAACGGATGGTTGCTATAAGACGCAAAATGGAGCCAGTATTACGGTTCCAGCAGCTTCGGTAGCTGTTATGTAAAAAATGGCGGCCATAAGACTCAAAATGGCGGCAGTAGAACGGTTCCACCAGCTTCTACAGCTGTTATATAAAAGATGGCGACTATTATATTCAAAATAGCGGCAGTAGAAAGGTTTCAGCAGCTGGCTGTATAGCTGTTATGTAAAGGATGGCGTCTATAAGACTCAAAATGGCGGCAGTAGAAAGGTTCCAGCAGCTAGTTGTATAGCTGTTATAGAAAAAATGGCGGCCATAAGACTCAAAATGGCGGCTGTATTATGGTTCCAGCAGCTTGTATAGTTGCTATGTAAATAATGGCGGCTATACGACTCGAAATAAAAGAACGGTTCCAACAGCTTGTATAGCTGCTATATAAAGGATGGCGGCTATAAAAACGAAAATGGCGGCTGTATTATGGTTCCAGCAGCTTGTGTAGCTGTTATAGAAAGAAGGGCGGCTATAAGACTCAAAATGTCGCTTCTAGAATGGGTCCAGCAGCTCGTATAGCTGTTATACAAACGAAGGCCGCTATAAAAATGGAGCCTGTATTATGGTTCCATCAACTTATATAGCTGTTATGTAAAGGATGGCGGCTATAAGACTCAAAATGGCGGCATTAGAACGGTTCCAGCAGCTTGTATAGCTGTTATATAAAAGATGGCGGCTAAAAGAACGGTTTCAACAGCTTGTATAGTAGTTCCATCAATTGTAGTTCCATCCGATTGTAGTTCCATCAACTTTTATAGCTGTTATGTAAAGGATGGTTGCTATAAGACGCAAAATGGAGCCAGTATTACGGTTCCAGCAGCTTCGGTAGCTGTTATGTAAAAAATGGCGGCCATAAGACTCAAAATGGCGGCTGTAGAATGGTTCCAGCAGCTTCTAAAGCTGTTATATAAAAGATGGCGACTATAATACTCAAAATAGCGGCAGTAGAAAGGTTCCAGCAGCTGGTTGTATAGCTGTTATGTAAACGATGGCGGCTATACGACTCAAAATGGCGGCAGTATTACGGATCCAGCAGCTTGTATAGCTATGATGTAAATGATGGCGGCTATAAGACTCAAAATGGCGGGTGTAGAATGGTTCCAGCAGCTTGTTTAGCTGTTATATAAAGAATGGCGGCTATAAGACTCAAAATGTCGCTTGAGGAATCGTTCCAGCAGCTCATATTGCTGTTATAGAAACGATGGCGTCTATACGACTCAAAATGGCAGCAGTATTACGGATTCAGCAGCATTTATAGATATGATGTAAAGGATGGCGGCTATAAGACTCAAAATGGCGCTTGTAGAATGGTTCAAGCAGCTTGTATAGCTGTAATATAAAGAATGGCGGCTTTGAGACTCAAAATGGCGGCAGTAGAACGGTTCCAGCAGCTTGTATAGCTGCTATATAAAGGATGGTTGCTAGTAAACTCAAAATTGCGGCAGTATTACGGTTCCACCAGCTTGTATAGCTGTTATATAAAGGATAACGGCTATAAGACTCGAAATGGCGCCTGTAGAATGGTTCCAGCAGCTTGTATAGCTGTTATATAAAGAATGGTGGCTATAAGAGCCAAAATGGAGGCCCGATTGTAGTTCCATCAACTTGTATAGCTGTTATGTAAAGGATGGTTGCTATAAGACGCAAAATGGAGCCAGTATTACGGTTCCAGCAGCTTCGGTAGCTGTTATGTAAAAAATGGCGGCCATAAGACTCAAAATGGAGGCATTAGAACGGTTCCACCAGCTTCTACAGCTGTTATATAAAAGATGGCGACTATAATATTCAAAATAGCGGCAGTAGAAAGGTTCCAGCAGCTGCTTGTATAGCTGTTATGTAAAGGATGGCGGCTATAAGACTCAAAATGGCGGCAGTAGAAAGGTTCCAGCAGCTAGTTGTATAGCTGTTATAGAAAAAATGGCGGCCATAAGACTCAAAATGGCGGCTGTATTATGGTTCCAGCAGCTTATATAGCTGTTATGTAAAGGATGGCGGCTGTACGACTCGAAATAAAAGAACGGTTCCAACAGCTTGTATAGGTGTTATATAAAGGATGGCGGCTATAAAAACGAAAATGGCGGCTGTATTATGGTTCCAGCGGCTTGTATAGCTGTTATAGAAAGAAGGGCGGCTATAAGACTCAAAATGTCGCTTCTAGAATGGGTCCAGCAGCTCGTATAGCTGTTATACAAACGACGGCCGCTATAAAAATGGAGCCTGTATTATGGTTCCATCAACTTATATAGCTGTTATGTAAAGGATGGCGGATGTTATATAAAGGATGGTGGCTATAAGAGTCAAAATAGAGGCCCGATTGTAGTTCCATGAATTTGTATAGCTGTTATGTAACGGATGGTTGCTATAAGACTCAAAATGGCGGCAGTATTACTTGTACAGCTGTTATATAAAGGATAACGGCTATAAGACTCAAAATGGCGGCTGTTGAATGGTTCCAGCAGCTTGTATAGATGTAATATAAAGGATGGCACAAGCTTGTTAAGCTCTTATATAAAGGATGCTGCCTAGAAGAGTCAAAATAGAGGCCCGATTGTAGTTCCATCAATTTGTATAGCTGTTATGTAACGGATGGTTGCTATAAGACTCAAAATGGCGGCAGTATTACGGTTCCACCAGCTTGTATAGCTGTTATATAAAGGATAACGGCTATAAGACTCAAAATGGCGGCTGTAGAATGCTTCCAGCAGCTTGTATAGCTGTAATAAAAAGGATGGCACCAGCTTATTAAGCTCATATATAAAGAATGGTGGCTATAAGAGTCAAAATGGAGGCCCGATTGTAGTTCCATTAACTTGTATAGCTGTTATGTAAAGGATGGTTGCAATAAGATTAAAAATGGAGCCAGTATTACGGTCCCAGCAGCTTGGATAGATATGATGTAAAGGATGGCGGCTATAAGACTCAAAATGGCGCTTGTAGAATGGTTCAAGCAGCTTGTATAGCTGTTATATAATGAATAACAGCTTTGAGACTCAAAATGGCGGCAGTAGAACGGTTCCAGCAGCTTGTATAGCTGTTATGAAAAAGATGGCGGCTATAAGAGTCACAATGAAGGCCCGATTGTAGTTCCATCAACTTGTATATCTGTAATGTAAAGGATGGTTGCTATAAGACTCAAAATTGTAGTATTACGGTTCCAGCAGCTTCGGTAGCTGTTATGTAAAAAATGGCGGCCATAAGACTCCAAATGGCGGCTGTATTATGGTTCCAGCAGCTTGTATAGCTGTTATGTAAAGGATGGTGGCTATAAAAGTCAAAATGGAGGCTCGATTATGGTTCCATCAACTTGTATAGCTGTTATGTAAAGGATAGCAGCTACAGGACCTAAAATGGCAGCTGTAGAATGGTTTCAGCAGCTTCTACAGCTGTAGAATGGTTTCAGCAGCTTCTACAGCTGTTATATGAAAGATGGCGGCTAAAAGAACGGTTTCAACAGCTTGTATAGCTGTTCTATAAAGGACGGTGGCTATAAGAACGAAAATAACGGCCGTATTATGGTTCCAGCAGCTTGTATAGCTGTTATAGAAAGAAGAGCGGCTATAAGACTCAAAATGTCGCTTCTAGAAAGATTCCAGCAGCTCGTATAGCTGTTATACAAACGATGGCGGCTATAAAAATGGAGCCTGTATTATGGTTCCATCAACTTATATAGATTTTATGTAAAGGATGGCGGCTATAAGACTCAAAATGGCGGCATTAGAACGGTTCCAGCAGATTGTACAGCTGTTATATAAAAGATGGCGGCTATGAGACTCAAAATGGCGACTGTAGAATGGTCCCAGCAGCTTGTATAGCTGTTATATAAGTACAAAATACAGGCCCGATTGTAGTTCCATCAATTTGTATAGCTGTTATGTAACGGATGGTTGCTATAAGACTCAAAATGGCGGCAGTATTACGGTTCCACCAGCTTGTATAGCTGTTATATAAAAGATAACGGCTATAAGACTCAAAATGGCGGCTGTATTATGGTTCCAGCAGGTTGTATAGCTATTATATAAAGAATGGCGGCTTTAAGACTCAAAATGGCGGCATTAGAAAAGTTCCAGCAGCTTGTATAGCTGTAATATAAAGGATGGCTCCAGCTTGTTAAGCTCTTATATAAAGGATGGTGCCTATAAGAACGAAAATGGTGGCTGTATTATGGTTCCAGCAGCTTGTATATATGTTATATAAAAGATGGCGGCTATAAGACTAAAAATGGCGGCACAAGAACGG
Organism: Drosophila paulistorum; assembly: GCA_018152135.1. Taxonomy (NCBI): domain Eukaryota; kingdom Metazoa; phylum Arthropoda; class Insecta; order Diptera; family Drosophilidae; genus Drosophila; species Drosophila paulistorum. Next base: position 98,633 of record JAECXG010000396.1, on the reverse strand, counting down.
TTCCAGCAGCTTGTATAGTTGTTATATAAAGAATGGTGGCTATAGGAGTCAAAATTGAAGCCCGATTATAGTTCCATCAACTTGTATAGCTGTTATGTAAAGGATGGTTGCTATAAGACTCAATATGGAGCCAGTATTACGGTTCCAGCAGCTTCGGTAGCTGTTATGCAAAAAATGGCGGCCATAAGACTCAAAATGGCGGCTGTATTATGGTTCCAGCAGGTTGTATAGCTGTTATAAAAAGGATGGCGGCTATAAGACTCAAAATGGCGGCAGTAGAACGGTTCCACCAGCTTGTATAGCTGCTATATAAAGGATAACGGCTATGAGACTCAAAATGGCGGCTGTAGAATAGTTCCAGCAGCTTCTACAGCTGTTATATAAAAGATGGCGACTATAATACTCAAAATAGCGGCAGTAGAAAGGTTCCAGCAGCTGGTTGTATAGCTGTTATAGAAACGATGGCGGCTATACGACTCAAAATGGCGGCAGTATTACGGATCCAGCAGCTTGTATAGCTATGATGTAAATGATGGCGGCTATAAGACTCAAAATGGCGGGAGTAGAATGGTTCCAGCAGCTTGTATAGCTGTTATATAAAGAATGGCGGCTATAAGACTCAAAATGTCGCTTGAAGAATCGTTCCAGCAGCGCATATAGTTGTTATAGAAACGATGGCGTCTATACGACTCGAAATTGCGGCATTATTACGGATCCAGCAGCTTGTATAGATGGTTCCAGCAGCTTGTATAGCTGTTATATAAAGAATGGCGGCTATAAGACTCAAAATGTCGCTTGAAGAATCGTTCCAGCAGCGCATATAGTTGTTATAGAAACGATGGCGTCTATACGACTCGAAATTGCGGCATTATTACGGATCCAGCAGCTTGTATAGATGGTTCAAGCAGCTTGTGTAGCTGTTATATAAAGGATGGCGGCTATTAGAATAAACATGGAGCCTGTAGTATGGTTCCATCATCTTGTATAGCTGTTATGTAAAGAATGGCGGCTATAAGACTCAAAGTGGCGGCTGTAAAATGGTTCCAGCAGCTTCTACAGCTGTTATATAAAAGATGGCGAACGTAATACTCAAAATACAATGGTTCCATCAGCTGGTTTAGCTTTTATGTTGCTTTAGAAAGGTTTCAGCAGCTTGTACAGCTGTTATATTAAATATGGCTTAAAATGGAGGCTGTATTAGGGTTCCATCCGCTTCGGTAGCTGTTATGTAAAAAATGGCGGCCATAAAACTCAAAATGGCGGCTGTAAAATGGTTCCAGCAGCTTCTACAGCTGTTATATAAAAAATGGCGACTATAATACTTAAAATAGCGGCAGTAGAAAGGTTCCAGCAGCTGGTTGTATAGCTGTTATAGAAACGATGGCGGCTATAGGATTCAAAATGGCGGCAGTATTACGGATCCAGCAGCTTGTATAGCTATGATGTAAATGATGGCGGCTATAAGACTCAAAATGGCGGATGTGGAATGGTTCCAGCAGCTTGTATAGCTGTTATATAAAGGATGGTGGCTATAAGAGTCAAAATACAGGCCCGATTGTAGTTCCATCAATTTGTATAGCTGTTATGTAACGGATGGTTGCAATAAGACTCAAAATGGCGGCAGTATTACGGTTCCACCAGCTTGTATAGCTGTTAAATAAAGGATAACGGCTATAAGACTCAAAATGGCGGCTGTAGAATGATTCCAGCAGCTTCTGCAGCTGTTATATAAAAGATGGCGACTATAATACTCAAAATAGCGGCAGTAGAAAGGTTCCAGCAGCTGGTTGTATAGGTGTTATAGAAACGATGGCGGCTATACGACTCAAAATGGCGGCAGTATTACGGAGAATGCTTCCAGCAGCTTGTATAGCTGTAATATAAAGGATAGCACCAGCTTGTTAAGCTCATATATAAAGAATGGTGGCTATAAGAGTCAAAATGGAGGCCCGATTGTAGTTCCATTAACTTGTATAGCTGTTATGTAAAGGATGGTTGCTATAAGACTCAATATGGAGCCAGTATTACGGTTCCAGCAGCTTCGGTAGCTGTTATGCAAAAAATGGCGGCCATAAGACTCAAAATGGCGGCTGTATTATGGTTCCAGCAGGTTGTATAGCTATTATATAAAGAATGGCGGCTTTAAGACTCAAAATGGCGGCATTAGAACGGTTCCAGCAGATTGTATAGCTGTTATATAAAAGATGGCGGCTATGAGACTCAAAATGGCGACTGTAGAATGGTCCCAGCAGCTTGTATAGCTGTTATATAAAGGATGGCACCAGCTTGTTAAGCTCTTATATAAAGGATGGTGCCTATAAGAACGAAAATGGTGGCTGTATTATGGTTCCAGCAGCTTGTATATATGTTATATAAAAGATGGCGGCTATAAGACTAAAAATGGCGGCACAAGAACGGTTCCAGCAGCTTGTATAGTTGTTATATAAAGAATGGTGGCTATAGGAGTCAAAATTGAAGCCCGATTATAGTTCCATCAACTTGTATAGCTGTTATGTAAAGGATGGTTGCTATAAGACTCAATATGGAGCCAGTATTACGGTTCCAGCAGCTTCGGTAGCTGTTATGCAAAAAATGGCGGCTATAAGACTCAAAATGGCGGCAGTAGAACGGTTCCACCAGCTTGTATAGCTGTAATATAAAGGATGGCTCCAGCTTGTTAAGCTCTTATATAAAGGATGGTGCCTATAAGAACGAAAATGGTGGCTGTATTATGGTTCCAGCAGCTTGTATATATGTTATATAAAAGATGGCGGCTATAAGACTAAAAATGGCGGCACAAGAACGGTTCCAGCAGCTTGTATAGTTGTTATATAAAGAATGGTGGCTATAGGAGTCAAAATTGAAGCCCGATTATAGTTCCATCAACTTGTATAGCTGTTATGTAAAGAATGGCGGCTATAAGACTCAAAGTGGCGGCTGTAAAATGGTTCCAGCAGCTTCTACAGCTGTTATATAAAAGATGGCGACTGTAATACTCAAAATACAACGGTTCCATCAGCTGGTTTAGCTTTTATGTTGCTTTAGAAAGGTTTCAGCAGCTTGTACAGCTGTTATATTAAATATGGCTTAAAATGGAGGCTGTATTAGGGTTCCATCCGCTTCGGTAGCTCTTATGTAAAAAATGGCGGCCATAAAACTCAAAATGGCGGCTGTAAAATGGTTCCAGCAGCTTCTACAGCTGTTATATAAAAAATGGCGACTATAATACTTAAAATAGCGGCAGTAGAAAGGTTCCAGCAGCTGGTTGTATAGCTGTTATAGAAACGATGGCGGCTATACGACTCAAAATGGCGGCAGTATTACGGATCCAGCAGCTTGTATAGCTATGATGTAAATGATGGCGGCTATAAGACTCAAAATGGCGGATGTGGAATGGTTCCAGCAGCTTGTATAGCTGTAATATAAAGAATGGCGGCTTTGAGACTCAAAATGGCGGCAGTAGAACGGTTCCAGCAGCTTGTATAGCTGTTATATAAAGGATGGTGGCTATAAGAGTCAAAATACAGGCCCGATTGTAGTTCCATCAATTTGTATAGCTGTTATGTAACGGATGGTTGCAATAAGACTCAAAATGGCGGCAGTATTACGGTTCCACCAGCTTGTATAGCTGTTAAATAAAGGATAACGGCTATAAGACTCAAAATGGCGGCTGTAGAATGATTCCAGCAGCTTCTGCAGCTGTTATATAAAAGATGGCGACTATAATACTCAAAATAGCGGCAGTAGAAAGGTTCCAGCAGCTGGTTGTATAGGTGTTATAGAAACGATGGCGGCTATACGACTCAAAATGGCGGCAGTATTACGGAGAATGCTTCCAGCATCTTGTATAGCTGTAATATAAAGGATAGCACCAGCTTGTTAAGCTCATATATAAAGAATGGTGGATATAAGAGTCAAAATGGAGGCCCGATTGTAGTTCCATTAACTTGTATAGCTGTTATGTAAAGGATGGTTGCAATAAGATTAAAAATGGAGCCAGTATTACGGTTCCAGCAGCTTGGATAGCTGTAATATAAAGATTTGCGACTACTAGACTTAAAATTGCGGTAGTACAACGGTTCCATCGGCTGGTTTAGCTGTTATGTTGCTGTAGAAAGGTTTCAGCAGCTTGTACAACTGTTATAGAATCGATGGCGTCTATACGACTCAAAATGGCGGCAGTATTACGGATCCAGCAGCTTGTATTGATATGATGTAAAGGATGGCTGCTATAAGCTTCAAAATGGCGGATGTTGAATGGTTCCAGCAGCTTGTATAGCTGTTATATAAAGAATTGCGGCTATAAGACTCAAAATGTCGCTTGAAGAATCATTCCAGCAGCTCATATAGCTGTTATAGAAACGATGGCGTCTATACGACTCAAAATGGCGGCAGTATTACGGATCCAGCAGCTGGAATTGATATGATGTAAAGGATGGCGGCTATAACACTCAAAATGGCGCTTCTAGAATGGTTCAAGCAGGTTGTATAGCTGTTATATAAAGAATAACGGCATTGAGACTCAAAATGACGGCAGTATTACGGATCCAGCAGCTTGTATAGATATGATGTAAAGGATGGCGGCTATAAGACTCAAAATGGCGCTTGTAGAATGGTTCAAGCAGCTTGTATAGCTGTTATAAAAAGAATAACAGCTTTGAGACTCAAAATGGCGGCAGTAGAACGGTTCCAGCAGCTTGTATAGCTGTTGTAAAAGAGATGGCGGCTATAAGAGTCAAAATGATTGTAGTTCCATCAACTTGTATAGCTGTTATGTAAAGGATGGTTGCTATAAGACTCAAAATTGGAGCCAGTATTACGGTTCCAGCAGCTTCGGTATCGGGTTTGTAAAAAATGGCGGCCATAAGACTCCAAATGGCGGCTGTATTATGGTTCCAGCAGCTTGTATAGCTGTTATGTAAAGGATGGTGGCTATAAAAGTCAAAATGGAGGCTCGATTATGGTTTCATCAACTTGTATAGCTGTATGTAAAGTATGTAAAGGATAGCAGCTACAGGACTTAAAATGGCAGCTGTAGAATGGTTTCAGCAGCTTCTACAGCTGTTATATGAAAGATGGCGGCTAAAAGACTCAAAATGTCGCTTCTAGAATGGTTCCAGCAGCTCGTATAGCTGTTATACAAACGATGGCGGCTATAAAAATGGAGCCTGTATTATGGTTCCATCAACTTATATAGCTGTTATGTAAAAGAATGGCGGCTATAAGGCTCAAAATGGCGGCATTAGAACGGTTCCAGCAGATTGTACAGCTGTTATATAAAAGATGGCGGCTATGAGACTCAAAATGGCGACTGTAAAATGGTCCCAGCAGCTTGTATAGCTGTTATATAAATACAAAATACAGGCCCGATTGTAGTTCCATCAATTTGTATAGCTGTTATGTAACGGATGGTTGCTATAAGACTCAAAATGGCGGCAGTATTACGGTTCCACCAGCTTGTATAGCTGTTATATAAAGGATAACGGCTATAAGACTCAAAATGGCAGCTGTAGAATGATTCCAGCAGCTTCTACAGCTGTTATATAAAAGATGCCGACTATAATGCTCAAAATAGCGGCAGTAGAAACGTTCCCACAGCTTGTATAGCTGTAATATAAAGAATGGCACCAGCTCGTTAAGCTCTTATATAAAGGATGGTGCCTATAAGAACGAAAATGGTGGCTGTATTATGGTTCCAGCAGCTTGTATATATGTTATATAAAAGATGGCGGCTATAAGACTCAAAATGGCGGCAGTAGAACGGTTCCACCAGCTTGTATAGCTGTTATATAAAGGATAACGGCTATGAGACTCAAAATGGCGGCTGTAGAATAATTCCAGCAGCTTCTACAGCTGTTTTATAAAAGATGGCGACTATAATACTCAAAATAGCGGCAGTAGAAAGGTTCCAGCAGCTGGTTGTATAGCTGTTATTGAAACGATGGCGGCTATACGACTCAAAATGGCGGCAGTATTACGGATCCAGCAGCTTGTATAGCTATGATGTAAATGATGGCGGCTATAAGACTCAAAATGGCGGGAGTAGCAATGTTCCAGCAGCTTGTATAACTGTTATATAAAGAATGGCGGCTATAAGACTCAAAATGTCGCTTGAAGAATCGTTCCAGCAGCGCATATAGTTGTTATAGAAACGATGGCGTCTATACGACTCAAAATTGCGGCATTATTACGGATCCAGCAGCTTGTATAGATGGTTCCATCATCTTGTATATATGTTATATAAAAGATGGCGGCTATAAGACTAAAAATGGCGGCACAAGAACGGTTCCAGCAGCTTGTATAGTTGTTATATAAAGAATGGTGGCTATAGGAGTCAAAATTGAAGCCCGATTATAGTTCCATCAACTTGTATAGCTGTTATGTAAAGGATGGTTGCTATAAGACTCAATATGGAGCCAGTATTACGGTTCCAGCAGCTCGTATAGCTGTTATACAAACGATGGCGGCTATAAAAATGGAGCCTGTATTATGGTTCCATCAACTTATATAGCTGTTATGTAAAGGATGGCGGCTATAAGGCTCAAAATGGCGGCATTAGAACGGTTCCAGCAGATTGTACAGCTGTTATATAAAAGATGGTGGCTATAAGAATCAAAATGGATGCCCGATTGTAGTTCCATCAACTTGTATAGCTGTTATGTAAAGGATGGCTGCTATAAGACTCAAAATGGCGGCAGTATTACGGTTCCAGCAGCTTGTATAGCTGTTATGTAAAGGATGGCGGCTATACGACTCGAAATATATAAAGGATGGAGGCTATAAGAACGAAAATGGCGGTGTGTTATGATTCCAGCAGCTTGTATAGCAGTTATATAAAGGATGGCGGCTTTAATACTCAAAATGGCGGCAGTATTATGGATCCAGCAGCTTGTATAGCTGTTATGTAAAGGATGGCGGCTATACGACTCGAAATATATAAAGGATGGTGGCTATAAGACTCAAAATGGACGCTGTAGAATGGTCCCAGTAGCTTGTATAGCTGGTATATAAAGGATGGTGGCTATAAAAGTCAAAATGGAGGCCCGATTATGGTTCCATCAACATGTATAGCTGCTATGTAAAAGATGGCGGCTACAAGACTCAAAATGGCGGCTGTAGAATGGTTCCAGCAGCTTCTACAGCTGTTATGTAAAAGAATGGCGGCTAAATAACGGTTCCAACAGCTTGTATGCTGTTATATAAAGGATAGCGGCTATAAGAACGACAATGGCGGCTGTATTATGGTTCCAGCAGCTGTACAAGCTGCTATAGAAAAAATGGCGGCTATAAGACTCAAAATGTCACTTGTAGCATGGTTCCAGCAGCTCGTATAGCTGTTATACAAACGGTGGCGGCAATAACAATGGAGCCTGTATTATGGTTCCATCAACTTGTATAGCTGTTATGTAAAGGATGGCGGCTATAAGACTCAAAATGGCGGCAGAAGAACGGTTCCAGCAGCTTGTATAGCTGTTATATAAAAGATAGCGGCTATGAGACTCAAAATGGCGACTGTAAAATGGTCCCAGCAGCTTGTATAGCTGTTATATAAAGGATGGTGGCTATAAGAATCAAAATGGAGGCCCGATTGTAGTTCCATCAACTTGTATAGCTATTATGTAAAGGATGGCTGCTGTAAGACTCAAAATGGCGGCAGTATTACGGTTCCAGCAGCTTCGATAGCTGTAATGTAAAAGATGGCGCCCATACGACTCAGATTGGCGGCTGTATTATGGTTCCAGCCGGTTGTGTAGCTGTTATAAAAAGGATGGTGGCTATAAGACTCAAAATGGCGGTAGTAGAACGGTTCCAGCAGCTTGTATAGCTGTTATATAAAAGATGGCGGCTATAAGAGTCAAAATGGCGGCTGTGAAATGATTCCAGCAGGTTGTATAGCTGTTATATAAAGCATGGGGGCTAAAAGCGTCAAAATGGAGGCCCGATTATGGTTCCGTCAACTTGTATAGCTGTTATGTAAGAGATGGCGACTATAAGACTCAAAATGGCGCCATTATTACGTCTCCAGCAGCTTCGATAGCTGTAGTGTAAAAAATGGCGGCCATAAGACTCAAAATAGCGGCTGTATTATGGTTCCAGCAGGTTGTATAACTGTTATTAAAAGGATGGCGGATATAAGACTCAAAATGGCGGTTGTAGAATGGTTCCAGCAGCTTGTATAGCTGTTATATAAAGGATGGTGGCTATAAGAGTCAAAACGGAGGCCCGATTATGGTTCCATCAACTTGTATAGCTGTTATGTAAAGGATGGCGGCTATAAGACTCAAAATGGCTGCTGTATTATGGTTCCATCAACTTGTATAGCTGTTATGTAAAGGATAGCGGATGGCGGCTATAAGAACGACAATGGCGGCTGTATTATGGTTCCAGCAGCTTGTATAGCTGTTATAGAAAAAATGGCGGCTATAAGACTCAAAATGTCACTTGTAGAATGGTTTCAGCAGCTCGTATAGCTGTTATACAAACGGTGGCGGCTATAAAAATGGAGCCTGTATTATGGTTCCATCAACTTGTATAGCTGTTATGTAAAGGATGGCTGCTATAAGACTCAAAATGGCGGCAGTATTATGGTTCCAGCCGGTTGTGTAGCTGTTATAAAAAGGATGGTGGCTATAAGACTCAATATGGCGGCTGTATTATGGTTCCAGCAGCTTGTATAGCTAGGATGGCGGCTATGAGACTCAAAATGGCGGCAGTAGAACTGTTCCAGCAGCTTGTATACCCAATATATAAAGGATGGCGGCTATAATACTCACAATGGCGGTTGTAGAATGGTTTCAGCAGCTTGTATAGCTGTTATTTATTTATTTATTTATTTATTTATTTACGTCAACTAAGTCAGCAGTCGACGAAAAAGCTTAAGCTAAAATACAAATAGTAATTAATTCATTAAGGTAGCTTAGCTATATGCACAACATCCCCGACCCGATGGAGGTGTTTTATTTGCAACAAGGTGCCAGCTATGCCCCGATTCACAGCCAATGTGGTCAGGGATGAGTTGCAGCCAATCAAATATCCAGTCCAGAATACTTTCAGTGGTTACGCTGTAGATAATTAAAAAGTATAGCGCGAAGAGAAGTGACAGATAGATGAGGAGAAATAAGGTGAGAAAGGTTGTTAAAAGATTGGCAAAGAACACGAAGAGGTTCGTGAAGAGAGTAGTTAGTCAAACATCTACTAAGGTGAAGAGGAAAAAAGTTTCTGGTCCGACGTGAGGGAACACAAAAATATAGCGTATCTAGTAAATTGGTAGAACTGACTTCGCCGTTGACTACTTTATGTAGAAAGAGAATCCCAAATACGAGCCTACGGTTGTAAAGTGAAGGAAGATTAATAAGAAGAAGTCTGCCAGAATAAGAAGGTAGGCGAAGATTCGGGTCCCAATTAAGACCGCGTAACGCAAACTTAAGGAATTGCTTCTGTACCGATTCAATACTACGCTGGTGAACATCATATTGAGGGTTCCACACTGGTGAGCAATATTCTAGAGTAGGGCGAACTAACGAAGTGTATAAAACCTTTGTCACATATGGATCATCAAATTCTTTGGCCCAACGTTTAATGAAGCCAAGAAGACTGCATGCTCTATTAACAATTGAAGATATATGAATATTAAAAGAAAGTTTTGGGTCAAACATAACGCCTAAGTCTTTAAATGATGGTACACAATCTAACAGAACAGACTTAATAGAGTATTGAGCTAGGAACGGCGACAAACGACTGAAAGTCATAAAAGAGCATTTAGAGGCATTAAGGTGTAATTTATTAACGTGACACCAAACACAGAACGCATCGAGATCTGATTGCAAGTACTGTTGGAAAGAAGGATCATTATATGAATAGCAAATCTTCACGTCATCCGCAAACATGAGCACGCGTGAATGAGCCAAGGCCAAAGGCAAATCGTTTATAAACAAGGTAAATAACAGTGGGCCCAGATGACTGCCTTGGGGGACACCTGACGTAACTCGAACAGTTTTAGATATCGAGGAACGAAAAGACACCTTTTGGGTTCTGCCAATAAGATACGACTTTAACCAAGCCAATAGTTTCGGGGAAAAACCCATGATGTTAAGTTTCATGAGAAGCAAGGAATGATCAACCGTATCGAAAGCCTTACTAAAGTCAGTATAAATAACATCAGTTTGACACTTTTACGGAAGCCATGGTGTACAAGGGTAGTCAATTCTAAAAGGTTGGTAAGCGACGAACGACCTTTCATGAAGCCATGCTGACAAGCAGAAATAGCGGATCTGGATAGGTGTTGAAGGGAAGACGTAATAATTTTCTCAAACAGCTTAGGTATTGCCGAAAGTTTGGCAATGCCACGGTAGTTAGAAATATCCGATTTGTTACCCTTTTTAAAAAGCGGAATAATAAAAGACTCCTTCCAAATATCAGGGAAGCGACAAGTCTCACTCGATATAAAGAATAACCGAGATAAAGGCTTAGATAGGGAAATCGAACACATTTTAAGGATGCAACTAGGTATATTATCAGGCCCGGGTACGAAGGAAGACGTCATAGATGACAAGCTAGAGATAATACAGTCTTCAGTAATATTAGGAAAAAACATACAATTTAAATGTGGAATTGTGAAGGGATAAGGTGTGGGATCCGAAGCAGTAGAAGAATAAGTCGACTGAAAGAATTTAGCAAACAGATCTGCAATATCTGAATCACAATTAGCAGTCTGGTCATTAAGTCTAAAGGTGGAAGGTAGTAAATTACAGCGTCTTTTGGAATTAACAAAGTTATAAAATCTTTTGGGGTTATTATAAAATTCAACCTTACAGCGAACGATATAATTATTGTAGCATTGAGTATTTAAAAGGCAAAATTGAGATTTGGCTACACAATAATTTGCATAGTCAAGTCGCGAACCAGTTTTTTTAAATCTTTTAAAATATCTCGATTTAATGTTACGGAGATTAGAGAGCCTACGTGTGAACCAGACTGGCGCACTGGAGACGGTAGAGACATTCACATAAGGAACGCATTTATCAATTAGAGAATTAAGAGCAGAGTAGAAAAAATTTACTGCACAATCTATATCACAGCACTCAAATAGAAATGACCAATCAAAAGAGAAAATAAGGCTGTTAAGAAGATTGAAATTTGTTTTACGAAAACATCTGCGACGAGAATTTGAGATGTTATTGAATGAATTATTAACGGAATTGTAAGAAATAGTAATTTCAATGGTAGGGTGATAAGTATCTTCAGGCCTCACTAGGGGCTGTGTTTGTGATACAGCACTAACAGTGGGATCAGAGACAAAAACAAGATCGAGGATTCTTTTAGAAGAGTTAAGAAAAGAATTCAACTGATATAGCGGACATTCAAGTAGGCTATCAAGAAAAACATGTTGAGATGAAGGAATTAAGAAAGATAGATTATCATCAGCAAGCCAAGAAACATTAGGCAAGTTAAAATCACCTAAAGCTATAAAAAAATCACGATCTTTAAGACGACTAAAAATAGTTCGCAAAGCATCAGCATGGTGCATGTAGATCATCATATCAGAAGCTGGAGGAATGTATGAACAAGAGATATATAAGCTAAAGTTAGAACATGTAACTTCGACGCAAATAACCTCAACACCTAAGGGGAGATCAATCGGCACAACACTTGAGCACAGATTCGAGTTGACTGCAATGAGTACTCCGCCGCCACGACGACCAACACGATCAAGCCTATAAGAAATAAAGTTATTAGAAAGAATTTCATTATCCAGAACAGAGGAGTTAAGCCAAGTTTCAGAGAAAGCTAATATGTCAGCCGAAAAGGTTTGGCTATCGCAGAATAGTTTCGAGAGCTTGGTAAGAAGTCCTCTTACATTTTGATAGTGAATGCAAAGACTAGACGTTATATAAAGGATGGCGGATAAAAGAACGAAAATGGCGGCTGTATTATGGTTCCAGCAGCTTGTATAGCTGTTATATAAAGGATGTCGGCTATAAGACTCAAAATGGCGGCAGAAGAACGGTTTCAGCAGATTGTATAGCTGTTATATAAAAGATGGCGGCTATGAGACTCAAAATGGCGACTGTAAAATGGTCCCAGCAGCTTGTATAGCTGTTATATAAAGGATGGTGGCTATAAGAGTCAAAATGGAGGCCCGATTGTAGTCCCATCAACTTGTATAGCTGTTATGTAAAGGATGGCTGCTATAAGACTCAAAATGGCGGCAATATTACGGTTCCAGCAGCTTCGATAGCTGAAATGTAGAAGATGGCGGCCATAAGACTCAAAATGGCAGCTGTATTATGGTTCCAGCAGGTTGTGTAGCTGTTATAAAAAGGATGGTGGCTATAAGACTCAAAATGGCGGCAGTAGAACGGTTCCATCAACTTGTATAGCTGTTATGTAAAAGATGGCGGCTATAAGACTCAAAATGGCGGCTGTAGAATGGTTCCAGCAGCTTCTACAGCTGTTATATAAAACATGCCGGCTAAAAGAACGGTTCCAACAGCTTGTATAGCTGTTATATAAAGGATGGCGTCTATAAGAACGACAATGGCAGCTGTAGAATGGTTCTAGCAGCTTCTACAGCTGTTATATAAAAGATGGCGGCTAAAAGAACGGTTCCAGCAGCTTGTATAGCTGTTATATAAAAGATGGTGGCTATAAGAATCAAAATGGAGGCCCGATTGTAGTTCCATCAACTTGTATAGCTGTTATGTAAAGGATGGCTGCTATAAGACTCAAAATGGCGGCAGTATTACGGTTCCAGCAGCTTCGATAGCTGTAATTAAAAAGATGGCGGCCATACGACTCAGAATGGCGGCTGTATTATGGTTCCAGCCGGTTGTGTAGCTGTAATAAAAAGGATGGTGGCTATAAGACTCCATATGGCGGCAGTAGAACTGTTCCAGCAGCTTGTATAGCTGTTATATAAAAGATGGCGGCTATAAGTCTGAAAATGGCGGCTGTGAAATGGTTCCAGCAGCTTCGATAGCTGTTATATAAAGGATGGTGGCTATAAGAGTCAAAATGGAGGCCCGATTATGGTTTCGTCAACTTGTATAGCTGTTATGTAAGAGATGGCGGCTATAAGACTCAAAATGGCGCCATTATTACGTCTCCAGTAGCTTCGATAGCTGTTATGTAAAAAATGGCGGCCATAAGACTCAAAATAGCGGCTGTATTATGGTTCCAGCAGGTTGTATAACTGTTATTAAAAGGATGGCGGATATAAGACTCAAAATGGCGGTTGTAGAATGGTTCCAGCAGCTTGTATAGCTGTTATATAAAGGATGGTGGCTATAAGAGTCAAAACGGAGGCCAGATTATGGTTCCATCAACTTGTATAGCTGTTATGTAACGGATGGCGGCTATAAGACTCAAAATGGCGGTTGTATTATGGTTCCATCAACTTGTATAGCTGTTATGTAAAGGATAGCGGCTATAAGACTCAAAATGGCGGCAGTATTATGGTTCCAGCAGCTTCGATAGCTGATATCTAAAAAATGGCGGCCTTAAGACCCAAAATGGAGGTTGTAGAATGGTTCCAGCAGCTTGTATAGCTGTTATATAAAGGATGGTGGCTATAAGAGTCAAAACGGAGGCCCGATTATAGTTCCATCAACTTGTAAAGCTGGTTTGTAAAGGAAGGCGGCTATAAGACTCAAAATGGAGCCTGTATTATGGTTCCATCAACTTGTATAGCTGTTATGTAATGGATGGCGGCTATAAGACTCAAAATGGCGGCAGAAGAACGGTTCCAGCAGTTTGTATAGCTGTTACATATAAAATGGCGGCTATGAGACTCAAAATGGCGACTGTAAAATGGTCCCAGTAGCTTGTATAGCTGTTATATAAAGGATGGTGGCTATAAGAGTCAAAATGGAGGCCCGATTGTAGTTCCATCAACTTGTATAGCTGTTATCTAAAGGATGGCTGCTATTAGACTCAAAATGGCGGCAGTATTACGGTTCCAGCAGCTTCGATAGCTCTAATGTAAAAGATGGCGGCCATAAGACTCAAAATGGCGGCAGTAGAACGGTCCCAGCAGCTTGTATAGCTGTTATGTAAAGGATGGCGGCTATAAGAACAAAAATGGCGGCTGTATTATGGTTCCAGCAGCTTGATGGCTATAAGACTCAAAATGGCGGCTGTATTATGGTTCCATCAACTTGTATAGCTGTTATGTAAAGGATAGCGGCTATAAGACTCAAAATGGCGGCAGTATTATGGTTCCAGCAGCTTCGATAGCTGATATCTAAAAAATGGCGGCCTTAAGACTCAAAATGGAGGTTGTAGAATGGTTCCAGCAGCTTCGATAGCTGATATCTACAAAATGGCGGCCTTAAGACTCAAATTGGAGGTTGTAGAATAGTTCCAGCAGCTTGTATAGCTGTTATATAAAGGATGGTGGCTATAAGACTCAAAATGGAGCCTGTATTATGGTTCCATCAACTTGTATAGCTGTTATGTAATGGATGGCGGCTATAAGACTCAAAATGGCGGCAGAAGAACGGTTCCAGCAGCTTGTATAGCTGTTATATAAAGGATGTCGGCTATAAGACTCAAAATGGCGCCAGAAGAACGGTTCCAGCAGCTTGTATAGCTGTTATATAAAAGATGGCGGCTATGAGACTCAAAATGGCGACTGTAAAATGGTCCCAGCAGCTTGTATAGCTGTTATGTAAAGGATGGCGGCTATAAGAACAAAAATGGCGGCTGTATTATGGTTCCAGCAGCTTGATGGCTATAAGACTCAAAATGGCGGCTGTATTATGGTTCCATCAACTTGTATAGCTGTTATGTAAAGGATAGCGGCTATAAGACTCAAAATGGCGGCAGTACTATGGTTCCAGCAGCTTCGATAGCTGATATCTAAAAAATGGCGGCCTTAAGACTCAAAATGGAGGTTGTAGAATGGTTCCAGCAGCTTGTATAGCTGTTATATAAAGGATGGTGGCTATAAGAGTCAAAACGGAGGCCCGATTATGGTTCCATCAACTTGTATAGCTGGTTTGTTTAGGAAGGCGGCTATAAGACTCAAAATGGAGCCTGTATTATGGTTCCATCAACTTGTATAGCTGTTATGTAATGGATGGCGGCTATAAGACTCAAAATGGCGGCAGAAGAACGGTTCCAGCAGTTTGTATAGCTGTTACATATAAAATGGCGGCTATGAGACTCAAAATGGCGACTGTAAAATGGTCCCAGTAGCTTGTATAGCTGTTATATAAAGGATGGTGGCTATAAGAGTCAAAATGGAGGCCCGATTGTAGTTCCATCAACTTGTATAGCTGTTATGTAAAGGATGGCTGCTATAAGACTCAAAATGGCGGCAGTATTACGGTTCCAGCAGCATCGATAGCTCTAATGTAAAAGATGGCGGCCATAAGACGCTAAATGGCGGCAGTAGAACGGTTCCAGCAGCTTGTATAGCTGTTATATAAAGGATGGCGGCTATAAGAACGAAAATGGCGGCTGTATTATGGTTCCAGCAGCTTGTATAGCTGTTATATAAAGGATGGCGGCTATGAGACTCAAAATGGCGGCAGTAGAACGGTTCCAGCAGCTTGTATACCCAATATATAAAGGATGGCGGCTATAATACTCAAAATGGCGGTTGTAGAATGGTTCCAGCAGCTTGTATAGCTGTTATATAAAGGATGGCGGCTATAAGAACGAAAATGGCGGCTGTATTATGGTTCCAGCAGCTTGTATAGCTCTTATATAAAGGATGGTGGTTATAAGACTCAAAATGGCGGCAGAAGACCCGTTCCAGCAGCTTGTATACCCAATACATAAAGGATGGCAGCTTTAATACTCAAAATGGCGGCAGTATTACCGTTCAGGCAGCTTCGATAGCTGTTATGTAAAAAATGCCGGCCTTAAGACTCAAAACGGAGCCTGTATTATGGATCCAGCAGCTTGTATAGCTGTTGTGTAAAGGATGGCGGCTATACGACTCGAAATATATAAATATAAATATATAAATATGTAATATAAAGGATGGCGGCTATAAGAACGACAATGGCGGCTGTATTATGGTTCCAGCAGCTTGTATAGCTGTTATAGAAAAAATGGCGGCTATAAGACTCACAATGTCACTTGTAGAATGGTTCCAGCAGCTCGTATAGCTGTTATACAAACGGTGGCGGCTATAAAAATGGAGCCTGTATTATGGTTCCATCAACTTGTATAGCTGTTATGTAAAGGATGGCTGCTATAAGACTCAAAATGGCGGCAGTATTACGGTTCCAGCAGCTTCGATAGCTGTAATTAAAAAGATGGCCGCCATACGACTCAGAATGGCGGCTGTATTATGGTTCCAGCCGGTTGTGTAGCTGTTATAAAAAGGATGGTGGCTATAAGACTCAATGTGGCGGCAGTAGAACGGTTCCAGCAGCTTGTATAGCTGTTATGTAAAGAATGGCGGCTATGAGACTCAAAATGCCGGCTGTGAAATGGTTCCAGCAGCTTCGATGGCTGTTATATAAAGGATGGTGGCTATAAGAGTCAAAATGAAGGCCCGATTATGGTTCCGTCAACTTGTATAGCTGTTATGTAAGAGATGGCGGCTATAAGACTCTTCAGTAGCTTCGATAGCTGTTATGTAAAAAATGGCGGCCATAAGACTCAAAATAGCGGCTGTAGTATGGTTCCAGCAGGTTGTATAACTGTTATTAAAAGGATGGCGGATATAAGACTCAAAATGGCGGTTGTAGAATGGTTCCAGCAGCTTGTGTAGCTGTTATATAAAGGATGGTGTCTATAAGAGTCAAAACGGAGGCCCGATTATGGTTCCATCAACTTGTATAGCTGTTATGTAAAGGATGGCGGCTATAAGACTCAAAATGGCGGCTGTATTATGGTTTCACCAACTTGTATAGCTGTTATGTAAAGGAAGGCGGCTATAAGACTCAAAATGGCGACAGTATTATGGTTCCAGCAGCTTCGATAGCTGTTATCTAAAAAATGGCGGCCTTAAGACTTAAAATAGCGGCTGTATTATGGTTCCAGCAGCATGAATAGCTGTTATGTAAAGGATGGCGGCTATACGACTCGAAATATATAAAGGATGGTGGCTATAAGACTCAAAATGGAAGCTGTAGAATGGTCCCTGCAGATTGTATAGCTGTAATAAAGGATGGTGGCTATAAAAGTCAAAATGGAGGCCCGATTATGGTTCCATCAACATGTATAGCTGTTATATAAATTATGGCGGCTAAAAGAACGAAAATGGCGGCTTAATTATGGATCCAGCAGCTTGTATAACTGTTATCGAAAGAATGGCGGCTATAAGGCTCAAAATGTCACTTGTAGAATGGTTCCAGCAGCTCGTATAGCTGTTATACAAACGATGGCGGCTATAAAAATGGAGCCTGGATGGCGGCTATAAGACTCAAAATGGCGGCAGAAGAACGGTTCCAGCAGTTTGTATAGCTGTTACATATAAAATGGCGGCTATGAGACTCAAAATGGCGACTGTAAAATGGTCCCAGTAGCATGTATAGCTGTTATATATAGGATGGTGGCTATAAGAGTCAAAATGGAGGCCCGATTGTAGTTCCATCAACTTGTATAGCTGTTATCTAAAGGATGGCTGCTATAAGACTCAAAATGGCGGCAGTATTACGGTTCCAGCAGCTTCGATAGCTCTAATGTAAAAGATGGCGGCCATAAGACTCTAAATGGCGGCAGTAGAACGGTTCCAGCAGCTTGTATAGCTGTTATATAAAGGATGGCGGCTATAAGAACGAAAATGGCGGCTGTATTATGGTTCCAGCAGCTTGTATAGCTGTTATAGAAAGGATGGCGGCCATGAGACTCAAAATGGCGGCAGTAGAATGGTTCCAGCAGCTGGTATACCCAATATATAAAGGATGGCGGCTATAATACTAAAAATGGCGGTTGTAGAATGGTCCCAGCAGCTTGTATAGCTGTTATATAAAGGATGGCGGATAAAAGAACGAAAATGGCGGCTGTATTATGGTTCCAGCAGCTTGTATAGCTGTTATAGAAAGGATGGCGGCCATGAGACTCAAAATGGCGGCAGAAGAACGGTTCCAGCAGTTTGTATAGCTGTTACATATAAAATGGCGGCTATGAGACTCAAAATGGCGACTGTAAAATGGTCCCAGTAGCATGTATAGCTGTTATATATAGGATGGTGGCTATAAGAGTCAAAATGGAGGCCCGATTGTAGTTCCATCAACTTGTATAGCTGTTATCTAAAGGATGGCTGCTATAAGACTCAAAATGGCGGCAGTATTACGGTTCCAGCAGCTTCGATAGCTCTAATGTAAAAGATGGCGGCCATAAGACTCTAAATGGCGGCAGTAGAACGGTTCCAGCAGCTTGTATAGCTGTTATATAAAGGATGGCGGCTATAAGAACGAAAATGGCGGCTGTATTATGGTTCCAGCAGCTTGTATAGCTGTTATAGAAAGGATGGCGGCCATGAGACTCAAAATGGCGGCAGTAGAATGGTTCCAGCAGCTGGTATACCCAATATATAAAGGATGGCGGCTATAATACTAAAAATGGCGGCAGAAGAACGGTTCCAGCAGCTTGTATAGCTGTTATATAAAAGATGGCGGCTATGAGACTCAAAATGGCGACTGTAAAATGGTCCCAGCAGCTTGTATAGCTGTTATATAAAGGATGGTGGCTATAAGAGTCAAAATGGAGGCCCGATTGTAGTTCCATCAACTTGTATAGCTGTTATGTAAAGGATGGCTGCTATAAGACTCAAAATGGCGGCAATATTACGGTTCCAGCAGCTTCGATAGCTGAAATGTAGAAGATGGCGGCCAAAAGACTCAAAATGGCAGCTGTATTATGGTTCCAGCAGGTTGTGTACCTGTTATAAAAAGGATGGTGGCTATAAGACTCAAAATGGCGGCAGTAGAACGGTTCCATCAACTTGTATAGCTGTTATGTAAAAGATG
The DNA here is from genome assembly GCA_018152135.1 of Drosophila paulistorum. Classification (NCBI taxonomy): domain Eukaryota; kingdom Metazoa; phylum Arthropoda; class Insecta; order Diptera; family Drosophilidae; genus Drosophila; species Drosophila paulistorum. The sequence continues at coordinate 79,701 of JAECXG010000396.1, read as the reverse complement.
GCGACTATAAGACTCAAAATGGCGGCTGTAGAATGCTTCCAGCAGCTTCTACAGCTGTTATATAAAACATGGCGGCTAATAGAACGGTTCCAACAGCTTGTATAGCTGTTATATAAAGGATGGCGGCTATTAGAACGCCATGAAAACCAAAATGGCGGCAGTAGAACGGTTCCAGCAGCTTGTATACCCAATATATAAAGGATGGCGGCTATAATACTCAAAATGGCGGTTGTAGAATGGTTCCAGCAGCTTGTATAGCTGTTATATAAAGGATGGCGGCTATAAGAACGAAAATGGCGGCTGTATTATGTTCCAGTAGCTTGTATAGCTGTTATATAAAGGATGTCGGCTATAAGACTCAAAATGGCGGCAGAAAAACGGTTCCAGCAGCTTGTATAGCTGTTATATAAAAGATGGCGACTATGAGACTAAAAATGGCGACTGTAAAATGGTCCCAGCAGCTTATATAGCTGTTATATAAAGAATGGTGGCTATAAGAGTCAAAATGGAGGCCCGACTGTAGTTCCATCAACTTGTATAGCTGTTATGTAAAGGATGGCTGCTGTAAGACTCAAAATGGCGGCTGTATTATGGTTCCAGCCGGTTGTGTAGCTGTTATAAAAAGGATGGTGTCTATAAGACTCAATGTGGCGGCAGTAGAACGGTTCCAGCAGCTTGTATAGCTGTTATATAAAGGATGGTGGCTATAAGAGTCAAAATGGAGGCCCGATTGTAGTTCCATCAACTTGTATAGCTGTTATGTAAAGGATGGCTGCAATAAGACTCAAAATGGCGGCAGTATTACGGTTTCAGCAGCATCGATAGCTCTAATGTAAAAGATGGCGGCCATAAGACGCTAAATGGCGGCAGTAGAACGGTTCCAGGAGCTTGTATAGCTGTTATATAAAGGATGGCGGCTATAAGAACGAAAATGGCGGCTGTATTATGGGTCCAGCAGCTTCGATAGCTGTTATATAAAGGATGGCGGCTATGAGACTTAAAATGGCGGCAGTAGAACGTTTCCAGCAGCTTGTATACCCAATATATAAAGGATGGCGGCTATAATACTCAAAATGGCGGTTGTAGAATGGTTCCAGCAGCTTGTATAGCTGTTATATAAAGGATGGCGGCTATGAGACTCAAAATGGCGGCAGTAGAACAGTTCCAGCAGTTTGTATACCCAATATATAAAGGATGGCGGCTATAATACTCAAAATGGCGGTTGTAGAATGGTTCCAGCAGCTTGTATAGCTGTTATATAAAGGATGGCGGCTATAAGAACGAAAATGGCGGCTGTATTATGTTCCAGCAGCTTGTATAGCTGTTATATAAAGGATGTCGGCTATAAGACTCAAAATGGCGGCAGAAAAACGGTTCCAGCAGCTTGTATAGCTGTTATATAAAAGATGGCGGCTATGAGACTAAAAATGGCGACTGTAAAATGGTCCCAGCAGCTTATATAGCTGTTATATAAAGAATGGTGGCTATAAGAGTCAAAATGGAGGCCCGATTGTAGTTCCATCAACTTGTATAGCTGTTATGTAAAGGATGGCTGCTGTAAGACTCAAAATGGCGGCTGTATTATGGTTCCAGCCGGTTGTGTAGCTGTTATAAAAAGGATGGTGTCTATAAGACTCAATGTGGCGGCAGTAGAACGGTTCCAGCAGCTTGTATAGCTGTTATATAAAGGATGGTGGCTATAAGAGTCAAAATGGAGGCCCGATTGTAGTTCCATCAACTTGTATAGCTGTTATGTAAAGGATGGCTGCAATAAGACTCAAAATGGCGGCAGTATTACGGTTCCAGCAGCATCGATAGCTCTAATGTAAAAGATGGCGGCCATAAGACGCTAAATGGCGGCAGTAGAACGGTTCCAGCAGCTTGTATAGCTGTTATATAAAGGATGGCGGCTATAAGAACGAAAATGGCGGCTGTATTATGGTTCCAGCAGCTTCGATAGCTGTTATATAAAGGATGGCGGCTATGAGACTCAAAATGGCGGCAGTAGAACGTTTCCAGCAGCTTGTATACCCAATATATAAAGGATGGCGGCTATAATACTCAAAATGGCGGTTGTAGAATGGTTCCAGCAGCTTGTATAGCTGTTATATAAAGGATGGCGGCTATAAGAACGAAAATGGCGGCTGTATTATGGTTCCAGCAGCTTGTATAGCTGTTATATAAAGGATGGCGGCCATGAAACTCAAAATGGCGGCAGTAGAATGGTTCCAGCAGCTTGTATACCCAATATATAAAGGATGGCGGCTATAATACTCAAAATGGCGGTTGTAGAATGGTTCCAGCAGCTTGTATAGCTGTTATATAAAGGATGGCGGATAAAAGAACGAAAATGGCGGCTGTATTATGGTTCCAGCAGCTTGTATAGCTGTTATATAAAGGATGTCGGCTATAAGACTCAAAATGGCGGCAGAAGAACGGTTCCAGCAGCTTGTATAGCTGTTATATAAAAGATGGCGGCTATGAGACTCAAAATGGCGACTGTAAAATGGTCCCAGCAGCTTGTATAGCTGTTATATAAAGGATGGTGGCTATAAGAGTCAAAATGGAGGCCCAATTGTAGTTCCATCAACTTGTATAGCTGTTATGTAAAGGATGGCTGCTATAAGACTCAAAATGGCGGCAATATTACGGTTCCAGCAGCTTTGATAGCTGAAATGTAGAGAATGGCGGCATTAAGACTCAAAATGGCAGCTGTATTATGGTTCCAGCAGGTTGTGTAGCTGTTATAAAAAGGATGGTGGCTATAAGACTCAAAATGGCGGCAGTAGAACGGTTCCATCAACTTGTATAGCTGTTATGTAAAAGATGGCGGCTATAAGACTCAAAATGGCGGCTGTAGAATGGTTCCAGCAGCTTCTACAGCTGTTATATAAAACATGGCGGTTAAAAGAACGGTTCCAACAGCTTGTATAGCTGTTATATAAAGGATGGCGGCTATAAGAACGACAATGGCGGCTGTAGAATGGTTCTAGCAGCTTCTACAGCTGTTAAGTAAAAGATGGCGGCTAAAAGAACGGTTACAGCAGCTTGTATAGCTGTTATATAAAAGATGGTGGCTATAAGAATCAAAATGGAGGCCCGATTGTAGTTTCATCAACTTGTATAGCTGTTATGTAAAGGATGGCTGCTATAAGACTCAATATGGCGGCAGTAGAACGGTTCCAGCAGCTTGTATAGCTGTTATATAAAAGATGGCGGCTATAAGACTCAAAATGGCGGCTGTGAAATGGTTCCAGCAGCTTCGATAGCTGTTATATAAAGGATGGTGGCTATAAGAGTCAAAATGAAGGCCCGATTATGGTTCCGTCAACTTGTATAGCTGTTATGTAAGAGATGGCGGCTATAAGACTCAAAATGGCGCCATTATTACGTCTCCAGTAGCTCCGATAGCTGTTATGTAAAAAATGGCGGCCATAAGACTCAAAATAGCGGCTGTATTATGGTTCCAGCAGGTTGTATAATGGTTCCAGCAGCTTGTATAGCTGTTATATAAAGGATGGCGGCTATGAGACTCAAAATGGCGGCAGTAGAACAGTTCCAGCAGCTTGTATACCCAATATATAAAGGATGGCGGCTATAATACTCAAAATGGCGGTTGTAGAATGGTTCCAGCAGCTTGTATAGCTGTTATATAAAGGATGGCGGCTATAAGAACGAAAATGGCGGCTGTATTATGTTCCAGCAGCTTGTATAGCTGTTATATAAAGGATGTCGGCTATAAGACTCAAAATGGCGGCAGAAAAACGGTTCCAGCAGCTTGTATAGCTGTTATATAAAAGATGGCGGCTATGAGACTAAAAATGGCGACTGTAAAATGGTCCCAGCAGCTTATATAGCTGTTGTATAAAGAATGGTGGCTATAAGAGTCAAAATGGAGGCCCGATTGTAGTTCCATCAACTTGTATAGCTGTTATGTAAAGGATGGCTGCTGTAAGACTCAAAATGGCGGCTGTATTATGGTTCCAGCCGGTTGTGTAGCTGTTATAAAAAGGATGGTGTCTATAAGACTCAATGTGGCGGCAGTAGAACGGTTCCAGCAGCTTGTATAGCTGTTATATAAAGGATGGTGGCTATAAGAGTCAAAATGGAGGCCCGATTGTAGTTCCATCAACTTGTATAGCTGTTATGTAAAGGATGGCTGCAATAAGACTCAAAATGGCGGCAGTATTACGGTTCCAGCAGCATCGATAGCTCTAATGTAAAAGATGGCGGCCATAAGACGCTAAATGGCGGCAGTAGAACGGTTCCAGCAGCTTGTATAGCTGTTATATAAAGGATGGCGGCTATAAGAACGAAAATGGCGGCTGTATTATGGTTCCAGCAGCTTCGATAGCTGTTATATAAAGGATGGCGGCTATGAGACTCAAAATGGCGGCAGTAGAACGTTTCCAGCAGCTTGTATACCCAATATATAAAGGATGGCGGCTATAATACTCAAAATGGCGGTTGTAGAATGGTTCCAGCAGCTTGTATAGCTGTTATATAAAGGATGGCGGCTATAAGAACGAAAATGGCGGCTGTATTATGGTTCCAGCAGCTTGTATAGCTGTTATATAAAGGATGGCGGCCATGAAACTCAAAATGGCGGCAGTAGAATGGTTCCAGCAGCTTGTATACCCAATATATAAAGGATGGCGGCTATAATACTCAAAATGGCGGTTGTAGAATGGTTCCAGCAGCTTGTATAGCTGTTATATAAAGGATGGCGGATAAAAGAACGAAAATGGCGGCTGTATTATGGTTCCAGCAGCTTGTATAGCTGTTATATAAAGGATGTCGGCTATAAGACTCAAAATGGCGGCAGAAGAACGGTTCCAGCAGCTTGTATAGCTGTTATATAAAAGATGGCGGCTATGAGACTCAAAATGGCGACTGTAAAATGGTCCCAGCAGCTTGTATAGCTGTTATATAAAGGATGGTGGCTATAAGAGTCAAAATGGAGGCCCAATTGTAGTTCCATCAACTTGTATAGCTGTTATGTAAAGGATGGCTGCTATAAGACTCAAAATGGCGGCAATATTACGGTTCCAGCAGCTTTGATAGCTGAAATGTAGAGAATGGCGGCATTAAGACTCAAAATGGCAGCTGTATTATGGTTCCAGCAGGTTGTGTAGCTGTTATAAAAAGGATGGTGGCTATAAGACTCAAAATGGCGGCAGTAGAACGGTTCCATCAACTTGTATAGCTGTTATGTAAAAGATGGCGGCTATAAGACTCAAAATGGCGGCTGTAGAATGGTTCCAGCAGCTTCTACAGCTGTTATATAAAACATGGCGGTTAAAAGAACGGTTCCAACAGCTTGTATAGCTGTTATATAAAGGATGGCGGCTATAAGAACGACAATGGCGGCTGTAGAATGGTTCTAGCAGCTTCTACAGCTGTTAAGTAAAAGATGGCGGCTAAAAGAACGGTTACAGCAGCTTGTATAGCTGTTATATAAAAGATGGTGGCTATAAGAATCAAAATGGAGGCCCGATTGTAGTTTCATCAACTTGTATAGCTGTTATGTAAAGGATGGCTGCTATAAGACTCAATATGGCGGCAGTAGAACGGTTCCAGCAGCTTGTATAGCTGTTATATAAAAGATGGCGGCTATAAGACTCAAAATGGCGGCTGTGAAATGGTTCCAGCAGCTTCGATAGCTGTTATATAAAGGATGGTGGCTATAAGAGTCAAAATGAAGGCCCGATTATGGTTCCGTCAACTTGTATAGCTGTTATGTAAGAGATGGCGGCTATAAGACTCAAAATGGCGCCATTATTACGTCTCCAGTAGCTTCGATAGCTGTTATGTAAAAAATGGCGGCCATAAGACTCAAAATAGCGGCTGTACTATGGTTCCAGCAGGTTGTATAACTGTTATTAAAAGGATGGCGGATATAAGACTCAAAATGGCGGTTGTAGAATGGTTCCAGCAGCTTGTATAGCTGTTATATAAAGGATGGTGGCTATAAGAGTCAAAACGGATGCCCGATTATGGTTCCATCAACTTGTATAGGTGTTATGTAAAGGATGGTGGCTATAAGACTCAAAATGGCGGCAGTAGAACGGTTCCATCAACTTGTATAGCTGTTATGTAAAAGATGGCGGCTATAAGACTCAAAATGGCGGCTGTAGAATGGTTCTAGCAGCTTCTACAGCTGTTATGTAAAAGATGGCGGCTAAAAGAACGGTTACAGCAGCTTGTATAGCTGTTATATAAAAGATGGTGGCTATAAGAATCAAAATGGAGGCCCGATTATGGTTCCGTCAACTTGTATAGCTGTTATGTAAGAGATGGCGGCTATAAGACTCAAAATGGCGCCATAATTACGTCTTCAGTAGCTTCGATAGCTGTTATGTAAAAAATGGCGGCCATAAGACTCAAAATAGCGGCTGTATTATGGTTCCAGCAGGTTGTATAACTGTTATTAAAAGGATGGCGGATATAAGACTCAAAATGGCGGTTGTAGAATGGTTCCAGCAGCTTGTATAGCTGTTATATAAAGGATGGTGGCTATAAGACTCAAAATGGCGGCTGTATTATGGTTCCATCAACTTGTATAGCTGTTATGTAAAGGATAGCGGCTATAAGACTCAAAATGGCGGCAGTATTATGGTTCCAGCAGCTTCGATAGCTGATATCTAAAAAATGGCGGCCTTAAGACTCAAAATGGAGGTTGCAGAATGGTTCCAGCAGCTTGTATAGCTGTTATATAAAGGATGGTGGCTATAAGAGTCAAAACGGAGGCCCGATTATGGTTCCATCAACTTGTATAGCTGGTTTGTAAAGGAAGGCGGCTATAAGACTCAAAATGGAGCCTGTATTATGGTTCCATCAACTTGTATAGCTGTTATGTAATGGATGGCGGCTATAAGACTCAAAATGGCGGCAGAAGAACGGTTCCAGCAGGTTGTATAGCTGTTACATATAAAATGGCGGCTATGAGACTCAAAATGGCGACTTTAAAATGGTTCCAGTAGCTTGTATAGTTGTTATATTAAGGATGGTGGCTATAAGAGTCAAAATGGAGGCCCGATTGTAGTTCCATCAACTTGTATAGCTGTTATGTAAAGGATGGCTGCTATAAGACTCAAAATGGCGGCAGTATTACGGTTCCACCAGCATCGATAGCTCTAATGTAAAAGATGGCGGCCATAAGACGCTAAATGGCGGCAGTAGAACGGTTCCAGCAGCTTGTATAGCTGTTATATAAAGGATGGCGGCTATAAGACTCAAAATGGCGGCAGTATTACGGTTCCAGCAGCATCGATAGCTCTAATGTAAAAGATGGCGGCCATAAGACGCTAAATGGCGGCAGTAGAACGGTTCCAGCAGCTTGTATAGCTGTTAGATAAGGGATGGCGGCTATAAGAACGAAAATGGCGGCTGTATTATGGTTCCAGCAGCTTCTACAGCTGTTATGTAAAAGATGGCGGCCATGAAACTCAAAATGGCGGCAGTGGAATGGTTCCAGCAGCTTGTATACCCAATATATAAAGGATGGCGGCTATAATACTCAAAATGGCGGTTGTAGAATGGTTCCAGCAGCTTGTATAGCTGTTATATAAAGGATGGCGGATAAAAGAACGAAACTGGCGGCTGTATTATGGTTCCAGCGGCTTGTATAGCTGTTATATAAAGGATGGCGGCTATGAGACTCAAAATGGCGGCAGTAGAACGGTTCCAGCAGCTTGTATACCCAATATATAAAGGATGGCGGCTATAATACTCAAAATGGCGGTTGTAGAATGGTTCCAGCAGCTTGTATAGCTGTTATATAAAGAATGGCGGATAAAAGAACGAAAATGGCGGCTGTATTATGGTTCCAGCAGCTTGTATAGCTGTTATATAAAGGATGGCGGCTATGAGACTCAAAATGGCGGCAGTAGAACGGTTCCAGCAGCTTGTATACCCAATATATAAAGGATGGCGGCTATAATACTCAAAATGGCGGTTGTAGAATGGTTCCAGCAGCTTGTATAGCTGTTATATAAAGGATGGCGGCTATAAGAACGAAAATGGCGGCTGTATTATGGTTCCAGCAGCTTGTATAGCTGTTATATAAAGGATGGCGGCCATGAAACTCAAAATGGCGGCAGTAGAATGGTTCCAGCAGCTTGTATACCCAATATATAAAGGATGCCGGCTATAATACTCAAAATGGCGGTTGTAGAATGGTTCCAGCAGCTTGTATAGCTGTTATATAAAGGATGGCGGATAAAAGAACGAAAATGGCGGCTGTATTATGGTTCCAGCAGCTTGTATAGCTGTTATATAAAGGATGTCGGCTATAAGACTCAAAATGGCGGCAGAAAAACGGTTCCAGCAGCTTGTATAGCTGTTATATAAAGGATGGCGGCTATAAGAACGAAAATGGCGGCTGTATTATAGTTCCATCAGCTTGTATAGCTGTTATATAAACATGGCGGCTATGAGACTCAAAATGGCATCAGTAGAGCGGTTCCAGCAGCTTGTATACCCAATATATAAAGGATGGCGGCTATAATACTCAAAATGGCGGTTGTAGAATGGTTCCAGCAGCTTGTATAGCTGTTATATAAAGGATGGCGGCTATAAGAACGAAAATGGCGGCTGTATTATGGTTCCAGCAGCTTGTATAGCTGTTATATAAAGGATGTCGGCTATAAGACTCAAAACGGAGGCCCGATTATGGTTCCATCAACTTGTATAGCTGGTTTGTAAAGGAAGGCGGCTATAAGACTCAAAATGGAGCCTGTATTATGGATCCATCAACTTGTATAGCTGTTATGTAATGGATGGCGGCTATAAGACTCAAAATGGTGGCAGAAGAACGGTTCCAGCAGCTTCGAAAGCTCTAATGTAAAAGATGGCGGCCATAAGACGTTAAATGGCGGCAGTAGAACGGTTCCAGCAGCTTGTATAGCTGTTATATAAAGGATGGCGGCTATAAGACTCAAAATAGCGGCTGTATTATAGTTCCAGCAGGTTGTATAACTGTTATTAAAAGGATGGCGGATATAAGACTCAAAATGGCGGTTGTAGAATGGTTCCAGCAGCTTGTATAGCTGTTATATAAAGGATGGTGGCTATAAGAGTCAAAACGGAGGCCCGATTATGGTTCCATCAACTTGTATAGGTGTTATGTAAAGGATGGCGGCTATAAGACTCAAAATGGCGGATGTATTATGGTTCCATCAACTTGTATAGCTGTTATGTAAAGGATAGCGGCTATAAGACTCAAAATGGCGGCAGTATTATGGTTCCAGCAGCTTCGATAGCTGATATCTAAAAAATGGCGGCCTTAAGACTCAAAATGGAGGTTGTAGAATGGTTCCAGCAGCTTGTATAGCTGTTATATAAAGGATGGTGGCTATAAGAGTCAAAACGGAGGCCCGATTATGGTACCATCAACTTGTATAGCTGGTTTGTAAAGGAAGGCGGCTATAAGACTCAAAATGTAGCCTGTATTATGGTTCCATCAACTTGTATAGCTGTTATGTAATGGATGGCAACTATAAGACTCAAAATGGCGGCAGAAGAACGGTTCCAGCAGGTTGTATAGCTGTTACATATAAAATGGCGGCTATGAGACTCAAAATGGCGACTGTAAAATGGTCCCAGTAGCTTGTATAGTTGTTATATTAAGGATGGTGGCTATAAGAGTCAAAATGGAGGCCCGATTGTAGTTCCATCAACTTGTATAGCTGTTATGTAAAGGATGGCTGCTATAAGACTCAAAATGGCGGCAGTATTACGGTTCCACCAGCATCGATAGCTCTAATGTAAAAGATGGCGGCCATAAGACGCTAAATGCCGGCAGTAGAACGGTTCCAGCAGCTTGTATAGCTGTTATATAAGGGATGGCGGCTATAAGAACGAAAATGGCGGCTGTATTATGGTTCCAGCAGCTTCTACAGCTGTTATGTAAAAGATGGCGGCCATGAAACTCAAAATGGCGGCAGTAGAATGGTTCCAGCAGCTTGTATACCCAATATATAAAGGATGGCGGCTATAATACTCAAAATGGCGGTTGTAGAATGGTTCCAGCAGCTTGTATAGCTGTTATATTTAAAGATTGCGGATAAAAGAACGAAAATGGCGGCTGTATTATGGTTCCAGCAGCTTGTATAGCTGTTATATAAAGGATGGCGGCTATGAGACTCAAAATGGCGGCAGAAGAACGGTTCCAGCAGCTTGTATACCCAATATATAAAGGATGGCGGCTATAATACTCAAAATGGCGGTTGTAGAATGGTTCCAGCAGCTTGTATAGCTGTTATATAAAGGATGGCGGCTATAAGAACGAAAATGGCGGCTGTATTATGGTTCCAGCAGCTTGTATAGCTGTTATATAAAGGATGGCGGCCATGAAACTCAAAATGGCGGCAGTAGAATGGTTCCAGCAGCTTGTATACCCAATATATAAAGGATGCCGGCTATAATACTCAAAATGGCGGTTGTAGAATGGTTCCAGCAGCTTGTATAGCTGTTATATAAAGGATGGCGGATAAAAGAACGAAAATGGCGGCTGTATTATGGTTCCAGCAGCTTGTATAGCTGTTATATAAAGGATGTCGGCTATAAGACTCAAAATGGCGGCAGAAAAACGGTTCCAGCAGCTTGTATAGCTGTTATATAAAGGATGGCGGCTATAAGAACGAAAATGGCGGCTGTATTATAGTTCCATCAGCTTGTATAGCTGTTAAATAAACATGGCGGCTATGAGACTCAAAATGGCATCAGTAGAACGGTTCCAGCAGCTTGTATACCCAATATATAAAGGATGGCGGCTATAATACTCAAAATGGCGGTTGTAGAATGGTTCCAGCAGCTTGTATAGCTGTTATATAAAGGATGGCGGCTATAAGAACGAAAATGGCGGCTGTATTATGGTTCCAGCAGCTTGTATAGCTGTTATATAAAGGATGTCGGCTATAAGACTCAAAACGGAGGCCCGATTATGGTTCCATCAACTTGTATAGCTGGTTTGTAAAGGAAGGCGGCTATAAGACTCAAAATGGAGCCTGTATTATGGTTCCATCAACTTGTATAGCTGTTATGTAATGGATGGCGGCTATAAGACTCAAAATGGTGGCAGAAGAACGGTTCCAGCAGCTTCGAAAGCTCTAATGTAAAAGATGGCGGCCATAAGACTCAAAATGGCGGCAGAAAAACGGTTCCAGCAGCTTGTATAGCTGTTATATAAAGGATGGCGGCTATAAGAACGAAAATGGCGGCTGTATTATAGTTCCATCAGCTTGTATAGCTGTTATATAAACATGGCGGCTATGAGACTCAAAATGGCATCAGTAGAACGGTTCCAGCAGCTTGTATACCCAATATATAAAGGTTGGCGGCTATAATACTCAAAATGGCGGTTGTAGAATGGTTCCAGCAGCTTGTATAGCTGTTATATAAAGGATGGCGGCTATAAGAACGAAAATGGCGGCTGTATTATGGTTCCAGCAGCTTGTATAGCTGTTATATAAAGGATGTCGGCTATAAGACTCAAAACGGAGGCCCGATTATGGTTCCATCAACTTGTATAGCTGGTTTGTAAAGGAAGGCGGCTATAAGACTCAAAATGGAGCCTGTATTATGGTTCCATCAACTTGTATAGCTGTTATGTAATGGATGGCGGCTATAAGACTCAAAATGGTGGCAGAAGAACGGTTCCAGCAGCTTCGAAAGCTCTAATGTAAAAGATGGCGGCCATAAGACGTTAAATGGCGGCAGTAGAACGGTTCCAGCAGCTTGTATAGCTGTTATATAAAGGATGGCGGCTATAAGAACGAAAATGGCGGCTGTATTATAGTTCCAGCAGCTTGTATACCCAATATATAAAGGATGGCGGCTATAATACTCAAAATGGCGGTTGTAGAATGGTTCCAGCAGCTTGTATAGCTGTTATATAAAGGATGGCGGCTATAAGGACGAAAATGGCGGCTGTATTATGGTTCCAGCAGCTTGTATAGCTGTTATATAAAGGATGTCGGCTATAAGACTCAAAATGGCGGCAGAAAAACGGTGCCAGCAGCTTGTATAGCTGTTATGTAAAAGATGGCGGCTATGAGACTAAAAATGGCGACTGTCAAATGGTCCCAGCAGCTTGTATAGCTGTTATATAAAGAATGGTGGCTATAAGAGTCAAAATGGAGGCCCGATTGTAGTTCTATCAACTTGTATAGCTGTTATGTAAAGGATGGCTGCTGTAAGACTCAAAATGGCGGCTGTATTATGGTTCCAGCCGGTTGTGTAGCTGTTATAAAAAAGATGGTGGCTATAAGACTCAATGTGGCTGCAGTAGAACGGTTCCAGCAGCTTGTATAGCTGTTATATAAAGGATGGTGGCTATAAGAGTCAAAATGGAGGCCCGATTGTAGTTCCATCAACTTGCATAGCTGTTATGTAAAGGATGGCTGCTATAAGACTCAAAATGGCGGCAGTATTACGGTTCCAGCAGCATCGATAGCTCTAATGTAAAAGATGGCGGCCATAAGACGCTAAATGGCGGCAGTAGAACGGTTCCAGCAGCTTGTATAGCTGTTATATAAAGGATGGCGGCTATAAGAACGAAAATGGCGGCTGTATTATGGTTCCAGCAGCTTGTATAGCTGTTATATAAAGGATGGCGGCTATGAGACTCAAAATGGCGGCAGTAGAACGGTTCCAGCAGCTTGTATACCCAATATATAAAAGATGGCGGCTATAATACTCAAAATGGCGGTTGTAGAATGGTTCCAGCAGCTTGTATAGCTGTTATATAAAGGATGGCGGCTATAAGAACGAAAATGGCGGCTGTATTATGGTTCCAGCAGCTTGTATAGCTCTTATATAAAGGATGGTGGTTATGAGACTCAAAATGGCGGCAGAAGAACGGTTCCAGCAGCTTGTATACCCAATATATTAAGGATGGCGGCTATAATACTCAAAATGGCGGTTGTAGAATGGTTCCAGCAGCTTGTATAGCTGTTATATAAAGGATGGCGGCTATAAGAACGAAAATGGCGGCTGTATTATGTTCCAGCAGCTTGTATAGCTGTTATATAAAGGATGTCGGCTATAAGACTCAAAATGGCGGCAGAAAAACGGTTCCAGCAGCTTGTATAGCTGTTATATAAAAGATGGCGACTATGAGACTAAAAATGGCGACTGTAAAATGGTCCCAGCAGCTTATATAGCTGTTATATAAAGAATGGTGGCTATAAGAGTCAAAATGGAGGCCCGACTGTAGTTCCATCAACTTGTATAGCTGTTATGTAAAGGATGGCTGCTGTAAGACTCAAAATGGCGGCTGTATTATGGTTCCAGCCGGTTGTGTAGCTGTTATAAAAAGGATGGTGTCTATAAGACTCAATGTGGCGGCAGTAGAACGGTTCCAGCAGCTTGTATAGCTGTTATATAAAGGATGGTGGCTATAAGAGTCAAAATGGAGGCCCGATTGTAGTTCCATCAACTTGTATAGCTGTTATGTAAAGGATGGCTGCAATAAGACTCAAAATGGCGGCAGTATTACGGTTTCAGCAGCATCGATAGCTCTAATGTAAAAGATGGCGGCCATAAGACGCTAAATGGCGGCAGTAGAACGGTTCCAGGAGCTTGTATAGCTGTTATATAAAGGATGGCGGCTATAAGAACGAAAATGGCGGCTGTATTATTGGTCCAGCAGCTTCGATAGCTGTTATATAAAGGATGGCGGCTATGAGACTTAAAATGGCGGCAGTAGAACGTTTCCAGCAGCTTGTATACCCAATATATAAAGGATGGCGGCTATAATACTCAAAATGGCGGTTGTAGAATGGTTCCAGCAGCTTGTATAGCTGTTATATAAAGGATGGCGGCTATGAGACTCAAAATGGCGGCAGTAGAACAGTTCCAGCAGTTTGTATACCCAATATATAAAGGATGGCGGCTATAATACTCAAAATGGCGGTTGTAGAATGGTTCCAGCAGCTTGTATAGCTGTTATATAAAGGATGGCGGCTATAAGAACGAAAATGGCGGCTGTATTATGTTCCAGCAGCTTGTATAGCTGTTATATAAAGGATGTCGGCTATAAGACTCAAAATGGCGGCAGAAAAACGGTTCCAGCAGCTTGTATAGCTGTTATATAAAAGATGGCGGCTATGAGACTAAAAATGGCGACTGTAAAATGGTCCCAGCAGCTTATATAGCTGTTATATAAAGAATGGTGGCTATAAGAGTCAAAATGGAGGCCCGATTGTAGTTCCATCAACTTGTATAGCTGTTATGTAAAGGATGGCTGCTGTAAGACTCAAAATGGCGGCTGTATTATGGTTCCAGCCGGTTGTGTAGCTGTTATAAAAAGGATGGTGTCTATAAGACTCAATGTGGCGGCAGTAGAACGGTTCCAGCAGCTTGTATAGCTGTTATATAAAGGATGGTGGCTATAAGAGTCAAAATGGAGGCCCGATTGTAGTTCCATCAACTTGTATAGCTGTTATGTAAAGGATGGCTGCAATAAGACTCAAAATGGCGGCAGTATTACGGTTCCAGCAGCATCGATAGCTCTAATGTAAAAGATGGCGGCCATAAGACGCTAAATGGCGGCAGTAGAACGGTTCCAGCAGCTTGTATAGCTGTTATATAAAGGATGGCGGCTATAAGAACGAAAATGGCGGCTGTATTATGGTTCCAGCAGCTTCGATAGCTGTTATATAAAGGATGGCGGCTATGAGACTCAAAATGGCGGCAGTAGAACGTTTCCAGCAGCTTGTATACCCAATATATAAAGGATGGCGGCTATAATACTCAAAATGGCGGTTGTAGAATGGTTCCAGCAGCTTGTATAGCTGTTATATAAAGGATGGCGGCTATAAGAACGAAAATGGCGGCTGTATTATGGTTCCAGCAGCTTGTATAGCTGTTATATAAAGGATGGCGGCCATGAAACTCAAAATGGCGGCAGTAGAATGGTTCCAGCAGCTTGTATACCCAATATATAAAGGATGGCGGCTATAATACTCAAAATGGCGGTTGTAGAATGGTTCCAGCAGCTTGTATAGCTGTTATATAAAGGATGGCGGATAAAAGAACGAAAATGGCGGCTGTATTATGGTTCCAGCAGCTTGTATAGCTGTTATATAAAGGATGTCGGCTATAAGACTCAAAATGGCGGCAGAAGAACGGTTCCAGCAGCTTGTATAGCTGTTATATAAAAGATGGCGGCTATGAGACTCAAAATGGCGACTGTAAAATGGTCCCAGCAGCTTGTATAGCTGTTATATAAAGGATGGTGGCTATAAGAGTCAAAATGGAGGCCCAATTGTAGTTCCATCAACTTGTATAGCTGTTATGTAAAGGATGGCTGCTATAAGACTCAAAATGGCGGCAATATTACGGTTCCAGCAGCTTTGATAGCTGAAATGTAGAGAATGGCGGCATTAAGACTCAAAATGGCAGCTGTATTATGGTTCCAGCAGGTTGTGTAGCTGTTATAAAAAGGATGGTGGCTATAAGACTCAAAATGGCGGCAGTAGAACGGTTCCATCAACTTGTATAGCTGTTATGTAAAAGATGGCGGCTATAAGACTCAAAATGGCGGCTGTAGAATGGTTCCAGCAGCTTCTACAGCTGTTATATAAAACATGGCGGTTAAAAGAACGGTTCCAACAGCTTGTATAGCTGTTATATAAAGGATGGCGGCTATAAGAACGACAATGGCGGCTGTAGAATGGTTCTAGCAGCTTCTACAGCTGTTAAGTAAAAGATGGCGGCTAAAAGAACGGTTACAGCAGCTTGTATAGCTGTTATATAAAAGATGGTGGCTATAAGAATCAAAATGGAGGCCCGATTGTAGTTTCATCAACTTGTATAGCTGTTATGTAAAGGATGGCTGCTATAAGACTCAATATGGCGGCAGTAGAACGGTTCCAGCAGCTTGTATAGCTGTTATATAAAAGATGGCGGCTATAAGACTCAAAATGGCGGCTGTGAAATGGTTCCAGCAGCTTCGATAGCTGTTATATAAAGGATGGTGGCTATAAGAGTCAAAATGAAGGCCCGATTATGGTTCCGTCAACTTGTATAGCTGTTATGTAAGAGATGGCGGCTATAAGACTCAAAATGGCGCCATTATTACGTCTCCAGTAGCTCCGATAGCTGTTATGTAAAAAATGGCGGCCATAAGACTCAAAATAGCGGCTGTATTATGGTTCCAGCAGGTTGTATAATGGTTCCAGCAGCTTGTATAGCTGTTATATAAAGGATGGCGGCTATGAGACTCAAAATGGCGGCAGTAGAACAGTTCCAGCAGCTTGTATACCCAATATATAAAGGATGGCGGCTATAATACTCAAAATGGCGGTTGTAGAATGATTCCAGCAGCTTGTATAGCTGTTATATAAAGGATGGCGGCTATAAGAACGAAAATGGCGGCTGTATTATGTTCCAGCAGCTTGTATAGCTGTTATATAAAGGATGTCGGCTATAAGACTCAAAATGGCGGCAGAAAAACGGTTCCAGCAGCTTGTATAGCTGTTATATAAAAGATGGCGGCTATGAGACTAAAAATGGCGACTGTAAAATGGTCCCAGCAGCTTATATAGCTGTTATATAAAGAATGGTGGCTATAAGAGTCAAAATGGAGGCCCGATTGTAGTTCCATCAACTTGTATAGCTGTTATGTAAAGGATGGCTGCTGTAAGACTCAAAATGGCGGCTGTATTATGGTTCCAGCCGGTTGTGTAGCTGTTATAAAAAGGATGGTGTCTATAAGACTCAATGTGGCGGCAGTAGAACGGTTCCAGCAGCTTGTATAGCTGTTATATAAAGGATGGTGGCTATAAGAGTCAAAATGGAGGCCCGATTGTAGTTCCATCAACTTGTATAGCTGTTATGTAAAGGATGGCTGCAATAAGACTCAAAATGGCGGCAGTATTACGGTTCCAGCAGCATCGATAGCTCTAATGTAAAAGATGGCGGCCATAAGACGCTAAATGGCGGCAGTAGAACGGTTCCAGCAGCTTGTATAGCTGTTATATAAAGGATGGCGGCTATAAGAACGAAAATGGCGGCTGTATTATGGTTCCAGCAGCTTCGATAGCTGTTATATAAAGGATGGCGGCTATGAGACTCAAAATGGCGGCAGTAGAACGTTTCCAGCAGCTTGTATACCCAATATATAAAGGATGGCGGCTATAATACTCAAAATGGCGGTTGTAGAATGGTTCCAGCAGCTTGTATAGCTGTTATATAAAGGATGGCGGCTATAAGAACGAAAATGGCGGCTGTATTATGGTTCCAGCAGCTTGTATAGCTGTTAATAAAGGATGGCGGCCATGAAACTCAAAATGGCGGCAGTAGAATGGTTCCAGCAGCTTGTATACCCAATATATAAAGGATGGCGGCTATAATACTCAAAATGGCGGTTGTAGAATGGTTCCAGCAGCTTGTATAGCTGTTATATAAAGGATGGCGGATAAAAGAACGAAAATGGCGGCTGTATTATGGTTCCAGCAGCTTGTATAGCTGTTATATAAAGGATGTCGGCTATAAGACTCAAAATGGCGGCAGAAGAACGGTTCCAGCAGCTTGTATAGCTGTTATATAAAAGATGGCGGCTATGAGACTCAAAATGGCGACTGTAAAATGGTCCCAGCAGCTTGTATAGCTGTTATATAAAGGATGGTGGCTATAAGAGTCAAAATGGAGGCCCAATTGTAGTTCCATCAACTTGTATAGCTGTTATGTAAAGGATGGCTGCTATAAGACTCAAAATGGCGGCAATATTACGGTTCCAGCAGCTTTGATAGCTGAAATGTAGAGAATGGCGGCATTAAGACTCAAAATGGCAGCTGTATTATGGTTCCAGCAGGTTGTGTAGCTGTTATAAAAAGGATGGTGGCTATAAGACTCAAAATGGCGGCAGTAGAACGGTTCCATCAACTTGTATAGCTGTTATGTAAAAGATGGCGGCTATAAGACTCAAAATGGCGGCTGTAGAATGGTTCCAGCAGCTTCTACAGCTGTTATATAAAACATGGCGGTTAAAAGAACGGTTCCAACAGCTTGTATAGCTGTTATATAAAGGATGGCGGCTATAAGAACGACAATGGCGGCTGTAGAATGGTTCTAGCAGCTTCCTACAGCTGTTAAGTAAAAGATGGCGGCTAAAAAGAACGGTTACAGCAGCTTGTATAGCTGTTATATAAAAGATGGTGGCTATAAGAATCAAAATGGAGGCCCGATTGTAGTTTCATCAACTTGTATAGCTGTTATGTAAAGGATGGCTGCTATAAGACTCAATATGGCGGCAGTAGAACGGTTCCAGCAGCTTGTATAGCTGTTATATAAAAGATGGCGGCTATAAGACTCAAAATGGCGGCTGTGAAATGGTTCCAGCAGCTTGGATAGCTGTTATATAAAGGATGGTGGCTATAAGAGTCAAAATGAAGGCCCGATTATGGTTCCGTCAACTTGTATAGCTGTTATGTAAGAGATGGCGGCTATAAGACTCAAAATGGCGCCATTATTACGTCTCCAGTAGCTTCGATAGCTGTTATGTAAAAAATGGCGGCCATAAGACTCAAAATAGCGGCTGTACTATGGTTCCAGCAGGTTGTATAACTGTTATTAAAAAGATGGCGGATATAAGACTCAAAATGGCGGTTGTAGAATGGTTCCAGCAGGTTGTGTAGCTGTTATAAAAAGGATGGTGGCTATAAGAGTCAAAACGGATGCCCGATTATGGTTCCATCAACTTGTATAGGTGTTATGTAAAGGATGGTGGCTATAAGACTCAAAATAGCGGCAGTAGAACGGTTCCATCAACTTGTATAGCTGTTATGTAAAAGATGGCGGCTATAAGACTCAAAATGATATATAAAAGATGGCGGCTAAAAGAACGGTTCCAGCAGCTTGTATAGCTGTTATATAAAGGATGGTGGCTATAAGAGTCAAAATGGAGGCCCGATTGTGGTTCCGTCAACTTGTATAGCTGTTATGTAAGAGATGGCGGCTATAAGACTCAAAATGGCGCCATAATTACGTCTTCAGTAGCTTCGATAGCTGTTATGTAAAAAATGGCGGCCATAAGACTCAAAATAGCGGCTGTATTATGGTTCCAGCAGGTTGTATAACTGTTATTAAAAGGATGGCGGATATAAGACTCAAAATGGCGGTTGTAGAATGGTTCCAGCAGCTTGTATAGCTGTTATATAAAGGATGGTGGCTATAAGACTCAAAATGGCGGCTGTATTATGGTTCCATCAACTTGTATAGCTGTTATGTAAAGGATAGCGGCTATAAGACTCAAAATGGCGGCAGTATTATGGTTCCAGCAGCTTCGATAGCTGATATCTAAAAAATGGCGGCCTTAAGACTCAAAATGGAGGTTGCAGAATGGTTCCAGCAGCTTGTATAGCTGTTATATAAAGGATGGTGGCTATAAGAGTCAAAACGGAGGCCCGATTATGGTTCCATCAACTTGTATAGCTGGTTTGTAAAGGAAGGCGGCTATAAGACTCAAAATGGAGCCTGTATTATGGTTCCATCAACTTGTATAGCTGTTATGTAATGGATGGCGGCTATAAGACTCAAAATGGCGGCAGAAGAACGGTTCCAGCAGGTTGTATAGCTGTTACATATAAAATGGCGGCTATGAGACTCAAAATGGCGACTGTAAAATGGTTCCAGTAGCTTGTATAGTTGTTATATTAAGGATGGTGGCTATAAGAGTCAAAATGGAGGCCCGATTGTAGTTCCATCAACTTGTATAGCTGTTATGTAAAGGATGGCTGCTATAAGACTCAAAATGGCGGCAGTATTACGGTTCCACCAGCATCGATAGCTCTAATGTAAAAGATGGCGGCCATAAGACGCTAAATGGCGGCAGTAGAACGGTTCCAGCAGCTTGTATAGCTGTTATATAAAGGATGGCGGCTATAAGACTCAAAATGGCGGCAGTATTACGGTTCCAGCAGCATCGATAGCTCTAATGTAAAAGATGGCGGCCATAAGACGCTAAATGGCGGCAGTAGAACGGTTCCAGCAGCTTGTATAGCTGTTAGATAAGGGATGGCGGCTATAAGAACGAAAATGGCGGCTGTATTATGGTTCCAGCAGCTTCTACAGCTGTTATGTAAAAGATGGCGGCCATGAAACTCAAAATGGCGGCAGTGGAATGGTTCCAGCAGCTTGTATACCCAATATATAAAGGATGGCGGCTATAATACTCAAAATGGCGGTTGTAGAATGGTTCCAGCAGCTTGTATAGCTGTTATATAAAGGATGGCGGATAAAAGAACGAAACTGGCGGCTGTATTATGGTTCCAGCGGCTTGTATAGCTGTTATATAAAGGATGGCGGCTATGAGACTCAAAATGGCGGCAGTAGAACGGTTCCAGCAGCTTGTATACCCAATATATAAAGGATGGCGGCTATAATACTCAAAATGGCGGTTGTAGAATGGTTCCAGCAGCTTGTATAGCTGTTATATAAAGAATGGCGGATAAAAGAACGAAAATGGCGGCTGTATTATGGTTCCAGCAGCTTGTATAGCTGTTATATAAAGGATGGCGGCTATGAGACTCAAAATGGCGGCAGTAGAACGGTTCCAGCAGCTTGTATACCCAATATATAAAGGATGGCGGCTATAATACTCAAAATGGCGGTTGTAGAATGGTTCCAGCAGCTTGTATAGCTGTTATATAAAGGATGGCGGCTATAAGAACGAAAATGGCGGCTGTATTATGGTTCCAGCAGCTTGTATAGCTGTTATATAAAGGATGGCGGCCATGAAACTCAAAATGGCGGCAGTAGAATGGTTCCAGCAGCTTGTATACCCAATATATAAAGGATGCCGGCTATAATACTCAAAATGGCGGTTGTAGAATGGTTCCAGCAGCTTGTATAGCTGTTATATAAAGGATGGCGGATAAAAGAACGAAAATGGCGGCTGTATTATGGTTCCAGCAGCTTGTATAGCTGTTATATAAAGGATGTCGGCTATAAGAACGAAAATGGCGGCTGTATTATAGTTCCATCAGCTTGTATAGCTGTTATATAAACATGGCGGCTATAAGACTCAAAATGGCGGCAGAAAAACGGTTCCAGCAGCTTGTATAGCTGTTATATAAAGGATGGCGGCTATAAGAACGAAAATGGCGGCTGTATTATAGTTCCATCAGCTTGTATAGCTGTTATATAAACATGGCGGCTATGAGACTCAAAATGGCATCAGTAGAGCGGTTCCAGCAGCTTGTATACCCAATATATAAAGGATGGCGGCTATAATACTCAAAATGGCGGTTGTAGAATGGTTCCAGCAGCTTGTATAGCTGTTATATAAAGGATGGCGGCTATAAGAACGAAAATGGCGGCTGTATTATGGTTCCAGCAGCTTGTATAGCTGTTATATAAAGGATGTCGGCTATAAGACTCAAAACGGAGGCCCGATTATGGTTCCATCAACTTGTATAGCTGGTTTGTAAAGGAAGGCGGCTATAAGACTCAAAATGGAGCCTGTATTATGGATCCATCAACTTGTATAGCTGTTATGTAATGGATGGCGGCTATAAGACTCAAAATGGTGGCAGAAGAACGGTTCCAGCAGCTTCGAAAGCTCTAATGTAAAAGATGGCGGCCATAAGACGTTAAATGGCGGCAGTAGAACGGTTCCAGCAGCTTGTATAGCTGTTATATAAAGGATGGCGGCTATAAGACTCAAAATAGCGGCTGTATTATAGTTCCAGCAGGTTGTATAACTGTTATTAAAAGGATGGCGGATATAAGACTCAAAATGGCGGTTGTAGAATGGTTCCAGCAGCTTGTATAGCTGTTATATAAAGGATGGTGGCTATAAGAGTCAAAACGGAGGCCCGATTATGGTTCCATCAACTTGTATAGGTGTTATGTAAAGGATGGCGGCTATAAGACTCAAAATGGCGGATGTATTATGGTTCCATCAACTTGTATAGCTGTTATGTAAAGGATAGCGGCTATAAGACTCAAAATGGCGGCAGTATTATGGTTCCAGCAGCTTCGATAGCTGATATCTAAAAAATGGCGGCCTTAAGACTCAAAATGGAGGTTGTAGAATGGTTCCAGCAGCTTGTATAGCTGTTATATAAAGGATGGTGGCTATAAGAGTCAAAACGGAGGCCCGATTATGGTACCATCAACTTGTATAGCTGGTTTGTAAAGGAAGGCGGCTATAAGACTCAAAATGTAGCCTGTATTATGGTTCCATCAACTTGTATAGCTGTTATGTAATGGATGGCAACTATAAGACTCAAAATGGCGGCAGAAGAACGGTTCCAGCAGGTTGTATAGCTGTTACATATAAAATGGCGGCTATGAGACTCAAAATGGCGACTGTAAAATGGTCCCAGTAGCTTGTATAGTTGTTATATTAAGGATGGTGGCTATAAGAGTCAAAATGGAGGCCCGATTGTAGTTCCATCAACTTGTATAGCTGTTATGTAAAGGATGGCTGCTATAAGACTCAAAATGGCGGCAGTATTACGGTTCCACCAGCATCGATAGCTCTAATGTAAAAGATGGCGGCCATAAGACGCTAAATGCCGGCAGTAGAACGGTTCCAGCAGCTTGTATAGCTGTTATATAAGGGATGGCGGCTATAAGAACGAAAATGGCGGCTGTATTATGGTTCCAGCAGCTTCTACAGCTGTTATGTAAAAGATGGCGGCCATGAAACTCAAAATGGCGGCAGTAGAATGGTTCCAGCAGCTTGTATACCCAATATATAAAGGATGGCGGCTATAATACTCAAAATGGCGGTTGTAGAATGGTTCCAGCAGCTTGTATAGCTGTTATATTTAAAGATTGCGGATAAAAGAACGAAAATGGCGGCTGTATTATGGTTCCAGCAGCTTGTATAGCTGTTATATAAAGGATGGCGGCTATGAGACTCAAAATGGCGGCAGTAGAACGGTTCCAGCAGCTTGTATACCCAATATATAAAGGATGGCGGCTATAAGACTCAAAATGGCGGCAGAAAAACGGTTCCAGCAGCTTGTATAGCTGTTATATAAAGGATGGCGGCTATAAGAACGAAAATGGCGGCTGTATTATAGTTCCATCAGCTTGTATAGCTGTTAAATAAACATGGCGGCTATGAGACTCAAAATGGCATCAGTAGAACGGTTCCAGCAGCTTGTATACCCAATATATAAAGGATGGCGGCTATAATACTCAAAATGGCGGTTGTAGAATGGTTCCAGCAGCTTGTATAGCTGTTATATAAAGGATGGCGGCTATAAGAACGAAAATGGCGGCTGTATTATGGTTCCAGCAGCTTGTATAGCTGTTATATAAAGGATGTCGGCTATAAGACTCAAAACGGAGGCCCGATTATGGTTCCATCAACTTGTATAGCTGGTTTGTAAAGGAAGGCGGCTATAAGACTCAAAATGGAGCCTGTATTATGGTTCCATCAACTTGTATAGCTGTTATGTAATGGATGGCGGCTATAAGACTCAAAATGGTGGCAGAAGAACGGTTCCAGCAGCTTCGAAAGCTCTAATGTAAAAGATGGCGGCCATAAGACTCAAAATGGCGGCAGAAAAACGGTTCCAGCAGCTTGTATAGCTGTTATATAAAGGATGGCGGCTATAAGAACGAAAATGGCGGCTGTATTATAGTTCCATCAGCTTGTATAGCTGTTATATAAACATGGCGGCTATGAGACTCAAAATGGCATCAGTAGAACGGTTCCAGCAGCTTGTATACCCAATATATAAAGGTTGGCGGCTATAATACTCAAAATGGCGGTTGTAGAATGGTTCCAGCAGCTTGTATAGCTGTTATATAAAGGATGGCGGCTATAAGAACGAAAATGGCGGCTGTATTATGGTTCCAGCAGCTTGTATAGCTGTTATATAAAGGATGTCGGCTATAAGACTCAAAACGGAGGCCCGATTATGGTTCCATCAACTTGTATAGCTGGTTTGTAAAGGAAGGCGGCTATAAGACTCAAAATGGAGCCTGTATTATGGTTCCATCAACTTGTATAGCTGTTATGTAATGGATGGCGGCTATAAGACTCAAAATGGTGGCAGAAGAACGGTTCCAGCAGCTTCGAAAGCTCTAATGTAAAAGATGGCGGCCATAAGACGTTAAATGGCGGCAGTAGAACGGTTCCAGCAGCTTGTATAGCTGTTATATAAAGGATGGCGGCTATAAGAACGAAAATGGCGGCTGTATTATAGTTCCAGCAGCTTGTATACCCAATATATAAAGGATGGCGGCTATAATACTCAAAATGGCGGTTGTAGAATGGTTCCAGCAGCTTGTATAGCTGTTATATAAAGGATGGCGGCTATAAGGACGAAAATGGCGGCTGTATTATGGTTCCAGCAGCTTGTATAGCTGTTATATAAAGGATGTCGGCTATAAGACTCAAAATGGCGGCAGAAAAACGGTGCCAGCAGCTTGTATAGCTGTTATGTAAAAGATGGCGGCTATGAGACTAAAAATGGCGACTGTCAAATGGTCCCAGCAGCTTGTATAGCTGTTATATAAAGAATGGTGGCTATAAGAGTCAAAATGGAGGCCCGATTGTAGTTCTATCAACTTGTATAGCTGTTATGTAAAGGATGGCTGCTGTAAGACTCAAAATGGCGGCTGTATTATGGTTCCAGCCGGTTGTGTAGCTGTTATAAAAAAGATGGTGGCTATAAGACTCAATGTGGCTGCAGTAGAACGGTTCCAGCAGCTTGTATAGCTGTTATATAAAGGATGGTGGCTATAAGAGTCAAAATGGAGGCCCGATTGTAGTTCCATCAACTTGCATAGCTGTTATGTAAAAGATGGCGGCCATAAGACGCTAAATGGCGGCAGTAGAACGGTTCCAGCAGCTTGTATAGCTGTTATATAAAGGATGGCGGCTATAAGAACGAAAATGGCGGCTGTATTATGGTTCCAGCAGCTTGTATAGCTCTTATATAAAGGATGGTGGTTATGAGACTCAAAATGGCGGCAGAAGAACGGTTCCAGCAGCTTGTATACCCAATATATAAAGGATGGCGGCTATAATACTCAAAATGGCGGTTGTAGAATGGTTCCAGCAGCTTGTATAGCTGTTATATAAAGGATGGCGGCTATAAGAACGAAAATGGCGGCTGTATTATGGTTCCAGCAGCTTGTATAGCTGTTATATAAAGGATGGCGGCCATGAAACTCAAAATGGCGGCAGTAGAATGGTTCCAGCAGCTTGTATACCCAATATATAAAGGATGCCGGCTATAATACTCAAAATGGCGGTTGTAGAATGGTTCCAGCAGCTTGTATAGCTGTTATATAAAGGATGGCGGCCATGAAACTCAAAATGGCGGCAGTAGAATGGTTCCAGCAGCTTGTATACCCAATATATTAAGGATGGCGGCTTTAATACTCAAAATGGCGGCAGTATTACCGTTCCAGCAGCTTCGATAGCTGTTATGTAAAAAATGGCGGCCTTAAGACTCAAAACGGAGCCTGTATTATGAATCCAGCAGCTTGTATAGCTGTTATCTAAAGGATGGCGGCTATACGACTCGAAATATATAAATATAAATATATAAATATATAAATATGTAATATAAAGGATGGCGGCTATAAGAACGACAATGGCGGCTGTATTATGGTTCCAGCAGCTTGTATAGCTGTTATAGAAAAAATGGCGGCTATAAGACTCAAAATGTCACTTGTTGAATGGTTCCAGCAGCTCGTATAGCTGTTATACAAACGGTGGCGGCTATAAAAATGGAGCCTGTATTATGGTTCCATCAACTTGTATAGCTGTTATGTAAAGGATGGCTGCTATAAGACTCAAAATGGCGGCAGTATTACGGTTCCAGCAGCTTCGATAGCTGTAATTAAAAAGATGGCCGCCATACGACTCAGAATGGCGGCTGTATTATGGTTCCAGCCGGTTGTGTAGCTGTTATAAAAAGGATGGTGGCTATAAGACTCAATGTGGCGGCAGTAGAACGGTTCCAGCAGCTTGTATAGCTGTTATATAAAGGTTGGCGGCTATAAGACTCAAAATGCCGGCTGTGAAATGGTTCCAGCAGCTTCGATGGCTGTTATATAAAGGATGGTGGCTATAAGAGTCAAAATGAAGGCCCGATTATGGTTCCGTCAACTTGTATAGCTGTTATGTAAGAGATGGCGGCTATAAGACTCTTCAGTAGCTTCGATAGCTGTTATGTAAAAAATGGCGGCCATAAGACTCAAAATAGCGGCTGTAGTATGGTTCCAGCATGTTGTATAACTGTTATTAAAAGGATGGCGGATATAAGACTCAAAATGGCGGTTGTGGAATGATTCCAGCAGCTTGTATTGCTGTTATATAAAGGATGGTGGCTATAAGAGTCAAAACGGAGGCCCGATTATGGTTCCATCAACTTGTATAGCTGTTATGTAAAGGATGGCGGCTATAAGACTCAAAATGGCGGCTGTATTATGCTTCCACCAACTTGTATAGCTGTTATGTAAAGGAAGGCGGCTATAAGACTCAAAATGGCGACAGCATTATGGTTCCAGCAGCTTCGATAGCTGTTATCTAAAAAATGGCGGCCTTAAGACTCAAAATAGCGGCTGTATTATGGTTCCAGCAGCTTGTATAGCTGTTATGTAAAGGATGGCGGCTATACGACTCGAAATATATAAAGGATGGTGGCTATAAGACTCAAAATGGAAGCTGTAGAATGGTCCCTGCAGATTGTATAGCTGTTAAATAAAGGATGGTGGCTATAAAAGTCAAAATGGAGGCCCGATTATGGTTCCATCAACATGTATAGCTGTTATGTAAATGATGGCGGCTACAAGACTCAAAATGGCGGCGGTAGAATGAATCCAGCAGCTTCTACAGGTGTTATATAAATTATGGCGGCTAAAAGAACGGTTCCAACAGCTTGTATAGCTGTTATATAAAGGATGGCAGCTATAAGAACGAAAATGGCGGCGGTATTATGGTTCCAGCAGCTTGTATAACTGTTATCGAAAGAATGGCGGCTATAAGGCTCAAAATGTCACTTGTAGAATGGTTTCAGCAGCTCGTATAGCTGTTATACAAACGATGGCGGCTATAAAAATGGAGCCTGTATTATGGTTCCATCAACTTGTATAGCTGTTATGTAATGGATGGCGGCTATAAGACTCAAAATGGCAGCAGAAGAACGGTTCCAGCAGTTTGTATAGCTGTTACATATAAAATGGCGGCTATGAGACTCAAAATGGCGACTGTAAAATGGTCCCAGTAGCTTGTATAGCTGTTATATATAGGATGGTGGCTATAAGAGTCAAAATGGAGGCCCGATTGTAGTTCCATCAACTTGTATAGCTGTTATCTAAAGGATGGCTGCTATAAGACTCAAAATGGCGGCAGTATTACGGTTCCAGCAGCTTCGATAGCTCTAATGTAAAAGATGGCGGCCATAAGACGCTAAATGGCGGCAGTAGAACGGTTCCAGCAGCTTGTATAGCTGTTATATAAAGGATGGCGGCTATAAGAACGAAAATGGCGGCTGTATTATGGTTCCAGCAGCTTGTATAGCTGTTATATAAAGGATGGCGGCCATGAGACTCAAAATGGCGGCAGTAGAATGGTTCCAGCAGCTTGTATACCCAATATATAAAGGATGGCGGCTATAATACTCAAAATGGCGGTTGTAGAATGGTCCCAGCAGCTTGTATAGCTGTTATATAAAGGATGGCGGATAAAAGAACGAAAATGGCGGCCGTATTATGGTTCCAGTAGCTTGTATAGCTGGTCTATAAAGGATGTCGGCTATAAGACTCAAAATGGCGGCAAAAGAACGGTTCCAGCAGCTTGTATAGCTGTTATATAAAAGATGGCGGCTATGAGACTCAAAATGGCGACTGTAAAATGGTTCCAGCAGCTTGTATAGCTGTTATATAAAGGATGGTGGCTATAAGAGTCAAAATGGAGGCCCGATTGTAGCTCCATCAACTTGTATAGCTGTTATGTAAAGGATGGCTGCTATAAGACTCATAATGGCGGCAGTATTACGGTTCCAGCAGCTTCGATAGCTGTAATTAAAAAGATGGCGGCCATACGACTCAGAATGGCGGCTGTATTATGGATCCAGCCGGTTGTGTAGCTGTAATAAAAAGGATGGTGGCTATAAGACTCAATATGGCGGCAGTAGAACGGTTCCAGCAGCTTGTATAGCTGTTATATAAAAGATGGCGGCTATAAGACTCAAAATGGCGAATGCGAAATGGTTTCAGCAGCTTCGATAGCTGTTATATAAAAGATGGCGGCTATGAGACTCAAAATGGCGACTGTAAAATGGTCCCAGCAGCTTGTATAGCTGTTATCTAAAGGATGGCTGCTATAAGACTCAAAATGGCGGCAGTATTACGGTTCCAGAAGCTTCGATAGCTCTAATGTAAAAGATGGCAGCCATAAGACTCTAAATGGCGGCAGTAGAACGGTTCCAGCAGCTTGTATAGCTGTTATATAAAGGATGGCGGCTATAAGAACGAAAATGGCGGCTGTATTATGGTTCCAGCAGCTTGTATAGCTGTTATATAAAGGATGGCGGCCATGAGACTCAAAATGGCGGCAGTAGAAAGGTTCCAGCAGCTTGTATACCCAATATATAAAGGATGGCGGCTATAATACTCAAAATGGCGGTTGTAGAATGGTCCCAGCAGCTTGTATATCTGTTATATAAAGGATGGCGGATAAAAGAACGAAAATGGCGGCTGTATTATGGTTCCAGCAGCTTGTATAGCTGGTCTATAAAGGATGTCGGCTATAAGACTCAAAATGGCGGCAGTAGAACGGTTCCATCAACTTGTATAGCTGTTATGTAAAAGATGGCGGCTATAAGACTCAAAATGGCGGCTGTAGAATGGTTCCAGCAGCTTCTACAGCTGTTATATAAAACATGGCGGCTAAAAGAACGGTTCCAACAGCTTGTATAGCTGTTATATAAAGGATGGCGGCTATTAGAACGACAATGGCGGCTGTAGAATGGTTCTAGCAGCTTCTACAGCTGTTATATAAAAGATGGCGGCTAAAAGAACGGTTCCAGCAGCTTGTATAGCTGTTATATAAAAGATGGTGGCTATAAGAATCAAAATGGAGGCCCGTTTGTAGTTCCATCAACTTGTATAGCTGTTATGTAAAGGATGGCTGCTATAAGACTCATAATGGCGGCAGTATTACGGTTCCAGCAGCTTCGATAGCTGTAATTAAAAAGATGGCGGCCATACGACTCAGAATGGCGGCTGTATTATGGATCCAGCCGGTTGTGTAGCTGTAATAAAAAGGATGGTGGCTATAAGACTCAATATGGCGGCAGTAGAACGGTTCCAGCAGCTTGTATAGCTGTTATATAAAAGATGGCGGCTATAAGACTCAAAATGGCGAATGTGAAATGGTTTCAGCAGCTTCGATAGCTGTTATATAAAGGATGGTGGCTATAAGAGTCAAAATGGAGGCCCGATTATGGTTCCGTCAACTTGTATAGCTGTTATGTAAGAGATGGCGGCTATAAGACTCAAAATGGCGCCATTATTACGTCTCCAGTAGCTTCGATAGCTGTTATGTAAAAAATGGCGGCCATAAGACTCAAAATAGCGGCTGTATTATGGTTCCAGCAGGTTGTATAACTGTTATTAAAAGGATGGCGGATATAAGACTCAAAATGGCGGTTGTAGAATGGTTCCAGCAGCTTGTATAGCTGTTATATAAAGGATGGTGGCTATAAGAGTCAAAACGGAGGCCCGATTATGGTTCCATCAACTTGTATAGGTGTTATGTAAAGGATGGCGGCTATAAGACTCAAAATGGCGGCTGTATTATGGTTCCATCAACTTGTATAGCTGTTATGTAAAGGATAGCGGCTATAAGACTCAAAATGGCGGCAGTATTATGGTTCCAGCAGCTTCGATAGCTGATATCTAAAAAATGGCGGCCTTAAGACTCAAAATGGAGGTTGTAGAATGGTTCCAGCAGCTTGTATAGCTGTTATATAAAGGATGGTGGCTATAAGAGTCAAAACGGAGGCCCGATTATGGTTCCATCAACTTGTATAGCTGGTTTGTAAAGGAAGGCGGCTATAAGACTCAAAATGGAGCCTGTATTATGGTTCCATCAACTTGTATAGCTGTTATGTAATGGATGGCGGCTATAAGACTCAAAATGGCGACAGAAGAACGGTTCCAGCAGGTTGTATAGCTGTTACATATAAAATGGCGGCTATGAGACTCAAAATGGCGACTGTAAAATGGTCCCAGTAGCTTGTATAGCTGTTATATAAAGGATGGTGGCTATAAGAGTCAAAATGGAGGCCCGATTGTAGTTCCATCAACTTGTAAAGCTGTTATGTAAAGGATGGCTGCTATAAGACTCAAAATGGCGGCAGTATTACGGTTCCAGCAGCTTCGATAGCTCTAATGTAAAAGATGGCGGCCATAAGACGCTAAATGGCGGCAGTAGAACGGTTCCAGCAGCTTGTATAGCTGTTATATAAAGGATGGCGGCTATAAGAACGAAAATGGCGGCTGTATTATGGTTCCAGCAGCTTGTATAGCTGTTATATAAAGGATGTCGGCTATGAGACTCAAAATGGCGGCAGAAGAACGGTTCCAGCAGCTTGTATAGCTGTTATATAAAAGATGGCGGCTATGAGACTAAAAATAACGACTGTAAAATGGTCCCAGCAGCTTGTATAGCTGTTATATAAAGGATGGTGGCTATAAGAGTCAAAATGGAGGCCCGATTGTAGTTCCATCAACTTGCATAGCTGTTATGTAAAGGATGGCTGCTATAAGACTGAAAATGGCGGCAATATTACGGTTCCAGCAGCTTCGATAGCTGAAATGTAGAAGATGGCGGCCATAAGACTCAAAATGGCAGCTGTATTATGGTTCCAGCAGGTTGTGTAGCTGTTATAAAAAGGATGGTGGCTATAAGACTCAAAATGGCGGCAGTAGAACGGTTCCATCAACTTGTATAGCTGTTATGTAAAAGATGGCGGCTATAAGACTCATAATGGCGGCTGTAGAATGGTTCCAGCAGCTTCTACAGCCGTTATATAAAAGATAGCGGCTAAAAGAACGGTTCCAACAGCTTGTATAGCTGTTATATAAAGGATGGCGGCTATAAGAACGACAATGGCGGCTGTAGAATGGTTCTAGCTGCTTCTACAGCTGTTATATAAAAGATGGCGGCTAAAAGAACGGTTCCAGCAGCTTGTATAGCTGTTATATAAAAGATGGTGGCTATAAGAATCAAAATGGAGGCCCGATTGTAGTTCCATCAACTTGTATAGCTGTTATGTAAAGGATGGCTGCTATAAGACTCAAAATGGCGGCAGTATTACGGTTCCAGCAGCTTTGATAGCTGTAATTAAAAAGATGGCGGCCATACGACTCAGAATGGCGGCTGTATTATGGTTCGAGCCGGTTGTGTAGCTGTAATAAAAAGGATGGTGGCTATAAGACTGAATATGGCGGCAGTAGAACGGTTCCAGCAGCTTGTATAGCTGTTATATAAAAGATGGCGGCTATAAGACTCAAAATGGCGGCTGTGAAATGGTTCCAGCAGCTTCGATAGCTGTTATATAAAGGATGGTGGCTATAAGAGTCAAAATGGAGGCCCGATTATGGTTCCGTCAACTTGTATAGCTGTTATGTAAGAGATGGCGGCTATAAGACTCAAAATGGCGCCATTATTACGTTTCAGTAGCTTCGATAGCTGTTATGTAAAAAATGGCGGCCATAAGACTCAAAATAGCGGCTGTATTATGGTTCCAGCAGGTTGTATAACTGTTATTAAAAGGATGGCGGATATAAGACTCAAAATGGCGGTTGTAGAATGGTTCCAGCAGCTTGTATAGCTGTTATATAAAGGATGGTGGCTATAAGAGTCAAAACGGAGGCCCGATTATAGTGCCATCAACTTGTATAGCTGTTATGTAAAGGATGGCGGCTATAAGACTCAAAATGGCGGCTGTATTATGGTTCCATCAACTTGTATAGCTGTTATGTAAAGGATAGCGGCTATAAGACTCAAAATGGCGGCAGAAGAACGGTTCCAGCAGCTTGTATAGCTGTTATATAAAAGATGGCGGCTATGAGACTAAAAATGGGGACTGTAAAATGGTCCCAGCAGCTTGTATAGCTGTTATATAAAGGATGGTGGCTATAAGAGTCAAAATGGAGGCCCGATTGTAGTTCCATCAACTTGTATAGCTGTTATGTAAAGGATGGCTGCTCAAAATGGCGGCAATATTACGGTTCCAGCAGCTTCGATAGCTGATATGTAGAAGATGGCGGCCATAAGACTCAAAATGGCAGCTGTATTATGGTTCCAGCAGGTTGTGTAGCTGTTATAAAAAGGATGGTGGCTATAAGACTCAAAATGGCGGCAGTAGAACGGTTCCATCAACTTGTATAGCTGTTATGTAAAAGATGGCAGCTATAAGACTCAAAATGGCGGCTGTAGAATGGTTCCAGCAGCTTCTACAGCTGTTATATAAAAGATGGCGGCTAAAAGAACGGTTCCAACAGCTTGAATAGCTGTTATATAAAGGATGGCGGCTATAAGAACGTCAATGGCGGCTGTAGAATGGTTCTAGCTGCTTCTACAGCTGTTATATAAAAGATGGCGGCTAAAAGAACGGTTCCAGCAGCTTGTATAGCTGTTATATAAAAGATGGTGGCTATAAGAATCAAAATGGAGGCCCGATTGCAGTTCCATCAACTTGTATAGCTGTTATGTAAAGGATGGCTGCTATAAGACTCAAAATGGCGGCAGTAATACGGTTCCAGCAGCTTCGATAGCTGTAATTAAAAAGATGGCGGCCATACGACTCAGAATGGCGGCTGTATTATGGTTCGAGCCGGTTGTGTAGCTGTAATAAAAAGGATGGTGGCTATAAGACTTAATATGGCGGCAGTAGAACGGTTCCAGCAGCTTGTATAGCTGTTATATAAAAGATGGAGGCTATAAGACTCAAAATGGCGGCTGTGAAATGGTTCCAGCAGCTTCGATAGCTGTTATATAAAGGATGGTGGCTATAAGAGTCAAAATAGAGGCCCGATTATGGTTCCGTCAACTTGTATAGCTGTTATGTAAGAGATGGCGGCTATAAGACTCAAAATGGCGCCATTATTACGTTTCAGTAGCTTCGATAGCTGTTATGTAAAAAATGGCGGCCATAAGACTCAAAATAGCGGCTGTATTATGGTTCCAGCAGGTTGTATAACTGTTATTAAAAGGATGGCGGATATAAGACTCAAAATGGCGGTTGTAGAATGGTTCCAGCAGCTTGTATAGCTGTTATATAAAGGATGGTGGCTATAAGAGTCAAAACGGAGGCCCGATTATAGTTCCATCAACTTGTATAGCTGTTATGTAAAGGATGGCGGCTATAAGACTCAAAATGGCGGCTGTATTATGGTTCCATCAACTTGTATAGCTGTTATGTAATGGATGGCGGCTATAAGACTCAAAATGGCGGCAGAAGAACGGTTCCAGCAGTTTGTATAGCCGTTACATATAAAATTGCGGCTATGAGTCTCAAAATGGCGACTGTAAAATGGTCCCAGTAGCTTGTATAGCTGTTATGTAAAGGATGGTGGCTATAAGAGTCAAAATGGAGGCCCGATTGTAGTTCTATCAACTTGTATAGCTGTTATGTAAAGGATGGCTGCTATAAGACTCAAAATGGCGGCAGTATTACGGTTCCAGCAGCTTCGATAGCTCTAATGTAAAAGATGGCGGCCATAAGACTCAATATGGCGGCAGTAGAACGGTTCCAGCAGCTTCTATAGCTGTTATATAAAAGATGGCGGCTATAAGACTCAAAATGGCGGCTGTGAAATTGTTCCAGCAGCTTCGATAGCTGTTATATAAAGGATGGTGACTATAAGAGTCAAAATGGAGGCCCGATTGTAGTTCCATCAACTTGTATAGCTGTTATGTAAAGGATGGCTGCTATAAGACTCAAAATGGCGGCAGTATTACGGTTCCAGCAGCTTCGATAGCTGTAATTAAAAAGATGGCGGCCATACGACTCAGAATGGCGGCTGTATTATGGTTCCAGCCGGTTGTGTAGCTGTTATAAAAAGGATGGTGGCTATAAGACTCAATATGGCGACAGAAGAACGGTTCCAGCAGCTTGTATAGCTGTTATATAAAAGATGGCGGCTATAAGACTCAAAATGGCGGCTGTGAAATGGTTCCAGCAGCGTCGAGAGCTGTTATATAAAGGATGGTGGCTATAAGAGTCAAAACGGAGGCCCGTTTATGGTTCCGTCAACTTGTATAGCTGTTATGTAAGAGATGGCGGCTATAAGACTCAAAATGGCGCCATTATTACGTTTCCAGTAGCTTCGATAGCTGTTATGTAAAAAATGGCGGCCATAAGACTCAAAATAGCGGCTGTATTATGGTTCCAGCAGGTTGTATAACTGTTATTAAAAGGATGGCGGATATAAGACTCAAAATGGCGGTTGTAGAATGGTTCCAGCAGCTTGTATAGCTGTTATATAAAGGATGGTGGCTATAAGAGTCAAAACGGAGGCCCGATTACGGTTCCATCAACTTGTATAGCTGTTATGTAAAGAATGGCGGCTATAAGACTCAAAATGGCGGCTATATTATGGTTCCATCAACTTCTATAGCTGTTATGTAAAGGATAGCGGCTATAAGACTCAAAATGGCGGCAATATTATGGTTCCAGCAGCTTCGATAGCTGTTATCTAAAAAATGGCGGCCTTAAGACTCAAAATAGCGGCTGTGTTAGGGTTCCAGCAGCTTGTATAGCTGTTATATAAAGGATGGCGGCTAAAAGAGCGAAAATGGCGGCGGTATTATGGTTCCAGCAGCTTGTATATCTTATATATAAAGAATGGCGGATATAAGATTCAAAATGGCGGTTGTAGAATGGTTCCAGCAGCTTGTATAGCTGTTATGTAAAGGATGGCGGCTACAAGACTCAAAATGTCGCTTGTAGAAAGGTTCCAGGAGCTCGTATATTTGTTATAGAAACGATGGCGGCTATACGACTCAATATGGTGGCAGTATTATGGATCCAGCAGATTGTGTAGCTATGATGTAATGGATGGCGGCTATAAGACTCCAAATGGCGGCTGTAGTATGGTTCCAGCAGCTTGTATAGCTGTTATATAAAGGATGGTGGCTATAAGAGTCAAAACGGAGGCTCGATTATGGTTCCATCAACTTGTATAGCTGTTATGTGAAGAATGGTGGCTATAAGACTCAAAATGGCGGCTGTATTATGGTTCCAGCTGTTATGTAAAGGATGGCGGCTACAAGACTCAAAATGTCGCTTGCAGAATGGTTCCAGCAGCTCGTATATTTGTTATAGAAACGATGGCTGCTATACGACTCAATATGGTGGCAGTATTATGGATCCAGCAGATTGTGTAGCTATGATGTAATGGATAGCGGCTATAAGACTGTAGTATGGTTCCAGCAGCTTCTACAGCTGTTAGATAAAGGATGGCGGCTGTAAAACTCAAAATGGCGGCAAAAGAAAGGTTCCAGCAGCTTGTATAGCTGTTATTTAAAAGTTGGCGGTTAAAAGAACCAAAATGGCGGCTGTATTATGGTTCCAGCAACTTGAACAGACGTTATATAAAGGATGGCGGCTATAAGACACAAAATGGCGGTTGTATTCTGGTTCCAGCAGCTTGTATATCTGTTATATAAAATATGGCGGCTATAAGAGTCAAAATGGAGGCCCGATTATGGTTCCATAAACTTGCTTTTATGTAATGGATAGGGGCTAAAATACACGGCAGTATTACGGTTCCAGCAGTTTCAATAGCTGTTATGGAAAAAATGGCGGCCTTAAGACTCAAAATGGCGGCTGTAATATGGCTCCAGCAGCTTGTATAGCTGTTATGTAAAGGATGGCGGCTATACGACTCGAAATATATAAAGGATGGTGGCTATAAGACTCAAAATGGACGCTGTAGAATGGTCCCAGCAGCTTGTATAGCTGTTATATAAAGGACGGTGGCTATAAAATTCAAAATGGAGGCCCGATTATGGTTCCATCAACATGTATTGCTGTTATGTAAAGGATGGTGACTACAAGACTCAAAACAGCGGCTGTAGAATGGTTCCAGCAGCTTCTACAGCTGTTATATAAAAGATGGCGACTAAAAGAACGGTTCCAACAGCTTATACAGCTGTTATATAAAGGATGGCGGCTATAAGAACGATAGTGGCGGCTGAATTATGGTTCCAGCAGCTTGTATAGCTGTTGTAGAAAAAATGGCGGCTATAAGACTCAAAATGTCACTCGTAGAATGGTTCCAGCAGCTCGAATAGCTGTTATACAAACGGCGGCGGCTATAAAAATGGAGCCTGTATTATGGTTCCATCAACTTGTATACCTCTTATGTAAAGGATGGTGGCTATAAGACTCAAAATGGCGGCAGAAGAACGGTTCCAGCAGCTTGTATAGCTGTTATATAAAAGGTGGCGTCTATGAGACTCAAAATGGCGACTGTAGAATGGTTGCAGCAGGTTTTGTAGCTGTTACAAAAAGGATGGTGGCTATAAGACTCAAAATGGCGGCAGTAGAACGGATCCAGCAGCTTCTACAGCTGTTATATAAAAGATGGCGGCTAAAAGAACGGTTCCAACAGCTTGTATAGCTGTTATATAAAGGATGGCGGCTATAAGAACGACAATGGCGGCTGTATTATGGTTTCAGCAGCTTGTACTCGATAGCTTCGATAGCTGTAATGTAAAAGATGGCGGCCATAAGACTCTAAATGGCGGTCGTAGAACGGTTGCAGCAGCTTGTATAGCTGTTATATAAAGGATGGCGGCTATAGGAACGAAAATGGCGCCTGTGTTAGCGTTCCAGCAGCTTGTATAGCTGTTATATTAAGGATGGCGGCTATGAGACTCAAAATGGTGGCAGTAGAACGGTTCCAGCAGCTTGTATACCCAATGTATAAAGGATGGCGGCTATAATACTCAAAATGGCGGTTGTAGAATGGTTCCAGCAGCTTGTGTAGCTGTTATATAAAGAATGGCACCAGCTTGTTAAGCTCTTATATAAAAGATGGCGGCTATAAGACTCAAAACGGCGTCTGTGAAATGGTCCCAGCAGCTTGTATAGCTGTTATAAAAAAAATGGTGGCTATAAGACTCAAAATGACGGCTGTGTTATGGTTATGGTTATGGTGTATGTTATGGTGCCAGCAGCTTGAATAGCTGTTATATAAAGGATGGCGGCTTTGAGACTCAAAATGGCGGCAGTAGAACGGTTCCAGCAGCTTGTATATCCAATATATAAAGGATGGCGGCTATAATACTCAAAATGGCGGTTGTAGAATGGTTCCAGCAGCGTGTATAGATGTTATATAAAGGATGGCACCAGCTTGTTAAGCTCTTATATAAAGGATGGTGGCTAAAAGAACGAAAATGGCGGCGGTATTATGGTTCCAGCAGTTTGTATATCTTATATATAAAGAATGGCGGATATAAGATTCAAAATGGCGGTTGTAGAATGGTTCCAGCAGCTTGTATAGCTGTTATATAAAGAATGGCACCAGCTTGTTAAGCTCTTATATAAAAGATGGCAGCTATAAGACTCAAAACGGCGTCTGTGAAATGGTCCCAGCAGCTTGTATAGCTGTTATAAAAAGAATGGTGGCTATAAGAGTCAAAACGGAGGCTCGATTATGGTTCAATCAACTTGTATAGCTGTTATGTAAAGAATGGTGGCTATAACACTCAAAATGGCGGCTGTATTATGGTTCCAGCAGCTTGTATAGCTGTTATGTAAAGGATGGCGGCTACAAGACTCAAAATGTCGCTTGTAGAATGGTTCCAGCAGCTCGTATATTTGTTATAGAAACGATGGCGGCTATACGACTCAATATGGTGGCAGTATTATGGATCCAGCAGATTGTGTAGCTGTTATAAAAAAAATGGTGGCTATAAGACTCAAAATGACGGCTGTGTTATGGTGCCAGCAGCTTGAATAGCTGTTATATAAAGGATGGCGGCTTTGAGACTCAAAATGGCGGCAGTAGAACGGTTCCAGCAGCTTGTATATCTTATATATAAAGGATGGCGGCTATAAGACTCAAAATGGCGGCTGTAGTATGGTTCCAGCAGCTTCTACAGCTGTTATATAAAAGATGGCGGCTGCAAAACTCAAAATGGCGGCAAAAGAAAGTTTCCAGCAGCTTGTATAGCTGTTATATAAAAGTTGGCGGTTAAAAGAACCAAAATGGCGGCTGTATTATGGTTCTAGCAACTTGAATAGACGTTATACAAAAGATGGCGGCTACAAGACACAAAATGGCTGTTGTATTATGGTTGCAGCAGCTTGTATATGGCGGCTATAAGAGTCAAATTGGAGGCCCGATTATGGTTCCATAAACTTGTATAGCTGTTATGTAAAGGATAGCGGCTAAAATACTTAAAATGGCGACAGTTTTACGGTTCCAGCAGTTTCGATAGCTGTTATGGAAAAAATGGCGGCCTTAAGACTCAAAATGGCGGCTGTATTATGGTTCCAGCAGCTTGTATAGCTGTTATGTAAAGGATGGCGGCTATACGACTCGAAATATATAAAGGATGGTGGCTAAAAGACTCAAAATGGACGCTGTAGAATGGTCCCAGCAGCTTGTATACCTGTTATATAAAGGACGGTGGCTATAAAATTCAAAATGGAAGCCCGATTATGGTTCCATCAACTTGTATAGCTGTTATGTAATGGATGGCGACTACAAGACTCAAAACAGCGGCTGTAGAGTGGTTCCAGCAGCTTTTACAGCTGTTATATAAAAGATGGCGGCTAAAAGAACGGTTCCAACAGCTTGTATAGCTGTTATATAAAGGATGGCGGCTATAAGAACGACAATGGCGGCTGCATTATGGTTCCAGCAGCTTGTATAGCTGTTATAGAAATAATGGCGGTTATAAGACTCAAAATGTCACTCGTAGATTGGTTCCAGCAGCTTGAATAGCTGTTATATAAATGATGGCGGCTATGAGACTCAAAATGGCGACTGTAAAATAGTCCCAGCAGCTTGTATAGCTGTTATATAAAGGATAGTGGCTATAAGAGTCAAAATGGAGGCCCGATTGTAGTTCCATCAACTTGTCTAGCTGTTATGCCAGCTGCCAGCCAGCAGCTTGATTTTAGCCGAATGTACAGGGATCTTCGTTTAAAGTTTCTTTCTCTAAATAAAATGGCCAAACAGCTGTCTAATGAGTGTGACTCTAGCATAAATTTATTGTCGCAATTCAAGTTTGATCCACCTTCTAAGGAATTGCCCAAGAAATGTACCCTTGAGTTGCCTCATAAGCAGTCGCCCGCACTTTCTATTACATCTCCCATTTTACTTTCGCCTACACCATCTTCTTGTCCCTCTCTATGCTCTTCTTTTCAGATTGATGTACCCACTACAAGCCTTGGTGTACCTCAATCTATCCCTCACGGGAACTCTGATCAATTACTGGATCATGCTGGCTTTCAATCACTTGCGGATCCCAATGCTCCTCCGCCTCCACTAACTGTAGTGCCTCATCGTAAACAATTATTTATCTCTAGGCTTGCTCCAGATACTTCTGAATCGTCTCTGGCAGCTTACATTGGTAATATATGCCCTGCTAAGGTTTTAATTCAAAAGTTTAAGTTTTCTAGGCCTCGCGAAATCTCCTCTTTTAAAATTAATGTACCAAATGAGTATTTCTCAGCTATGGTTGACCCTAACTTTTGGCCAGAGGGCCTAGTTGTACACGAATTTGCGCCCAATAAGCGCTCCTTTGCCTGTCCACCTTCCTAATGTATCTTCTGCTTCAAAAAACTAATAACGTCTAGTCTTTGCATTCACTATCAAAATGTAAGAGGACTTCATACCAAGCTCTCGAAACTATTCTGCGATAGCCAAACCTTTTCGGCTGACATATTAGCTTTCTCTGAAACTTGGCTTAACTCCTCTGTTTTGGATAATGAAATTCTTTCTAATAACTTTATTTCTTATAGGCTTGATCGTGTTGGTCGTCGTGGCGGCGGAGTACTCATTGCAGTCAACTCGAATCTGTGCTCAAGTGTTGTGCCGATTGATCTCCCCTTAGGTTTTGAGTTTATTTGCGTCGAAGTTACATGTTCTAACTTTAGCTTATATATCTCTTGTTCATACATTCCTCCAGCTTCTGATATGACGATCTACATGCACCATGCTGATGCTTTGCGAACTATTTTTAGTCGTCTTAAAGATCGTGATTTTTTTATAGCTTTAGGTGATTTTAACTTGCCTAATGTTTCTTGGCTTGCTGATGATAATCAATCTTTCTTAATTCCTTCATCTCAACATGTTTTTCTTGATAGCCTACTTGAATGTCCGCTATATCAGTTGAATTCTTTTCTTAACTCTTCTAAAAGAATCCTCGATCTTGTTTTTGTCTCTGATCCCACTGTTAGTGCTGTATCACAAACACAGCCCCTAGTGAAGCCTGAAGATACTTATCACCCTACCATTGAAATTACTATTTCTTACAATTCCGTTAATAATTCATTCAATAACATCTCAAATTCTCGTCGCAGATGTTTTCGTAAAACAAATTTCAATCTTCTTAACAGCCTTATTTTCTCTTTTGATTGGTCATTTCTATTTGAGTGCTGTGATATAGATTGTGCAGTAAATTTTTTCTACTCTGCTCTTAATTCTCTAATTGATAAATGCGTTCCTTATGTGAATGTCTCTACCGTCTCCAGTGCGCCAGTCTGGTTCACACGTAGGCTCTCTAATCTCCATAACATTAAATCGAGATATTTTAAAAGATTTAAAAAAACTGGTTCGCGACTTGACTATGCAAATTATTGTGTAGCCAAATCTCAATTTTGCCTTTTAAATACTCAATGCTACAATAATTATATCGTTCGCTGTAAGGTTAAATTTTATAAGAACCCCAAAAGATTTTATAACTTTGTTAATTCCAAAAGACGCTCTAATTTACTACCTTCCACCTTCAGACTTAATGACCAGACTGCTAATAATGATTCAGATATTGAATTGCAGATCTGTTTGCTAAATTCTTTCAGTCGACTTATTCTACTACTGCTTCGGATCCCACACCTTATCCGTTCTCAATTCCACATTTAAATTGTATGTTTTTTTCCTAGTATTACTGAAGACTGTATTATCTCTAGCTTGTCATCTATGGCGTCTTCCTTCGTACCCGGGCCTGATAATATACCTAGTTGCATCCTTAAAATGTGTTCGATTTCCCTATCTAAGCCTTTATCTCGGTTATTCTTTATTTCGAGTGAGACTTGTCGCTTCCCTGATATTTGGAAGGAGTCTTTTATTATTCCGATTTTTAAAAAGGGTAACAAATCGGATATTTCTAACTACCGTGGCATTGCCAAACTTTCGGCAATACCTAAGCTGTTTGACAAAATGATTACGTCTTCCCTTCAACACCTATCCAGATCCGCTATTTCTGCTTGTCAGCATGGCTTCATGAAAGGTCGTTCGTCGCTTACCAACCTTTTAGAATTGACTACCCTTGTACACCATGGCTTCCGTAAAAAGTGTCAAACTGATGTTATTTATACTGACTTTAGTAAGGCTTTCGATACGGTTGATCATTCCTTGCTTCTCATGAAACTTAACATCATGGGTTTTTCCCCGAAACTATTGGC
This sequence comes from Drosophila paulistorum, assembly GCA_018152135.1. Taxonomy (NCBI): domain Eukaryota; kingdom Metazoa; phylum Arthropoda; class Insecta; order Diptera; family Drosophilidae; genus Drosophila; species Drosophila paulistorum. The sequence goes on along the minus strand of JAECXG010000396.1, from coordinate 38,059 downwards.
TTGGTTAAAGTCGTATCTTATTGGCAGAACCCAAACGGTGTCTTTTCGTTCCTCGATATCTAAAACTGTTCGAGTTACGTCAGGTGTCCCCCAAGGCAATCATCTGGGCCCACTGTTATTTACCTTGTTTATAAACGATTTGCCTTTGACCTTGGTTCATTCACGCGTGCTCATGTTTGCGGATGACGTGAAGATTTGTTATTCATATAATGATCCTTCTTTCCAACAGTACTTGCAATCAGATCTCGATGCGTTCTGTGTTTGGTGTCACGTTAATAAATTACACCTTAATGTATAGCTGTTATATAAAGGATGGCGGCTATAAGAACGACAATGGCGGCTGCATTATGGTTCCAGCAGCTTGTATAGCTGTTATAGAAAAAAAGGCGGTTATAAGACTTAAAATATCACTCGTCGACTGACTCAAAAAGGCGGCTGTAGAATGGTTCCAGCAGCTTCTACAGCTGTTATATAAAAAATGACGGCTAAAAGAACGGTTCCAACAGCTTGTATAGCTGTTATATAAAGGATGGCGGCTATAAGAACGAAAATGGCGCCTGTGTTAGGGTTCCAGCAGCTTGTATAGCTGTTATATAAAGGATGGCGGCTATGAGACTCAAAATGGCGGCAGTAGAACGGTTCCAGCAGCTTGTATACCCAATATATAAAGGATGGTGGCTATAATACTCAAAATGGCGGTTGTAGAATGCAGCTTGTATAGCTGTTATATAAAGAATGGAACCAGCTTGTTAAGCTCTTATATAAAAGATGGCGGCTAAAAGACTCAAAACGGCGTCTGTGAAATGGTCCCAGCAGCTTGTATAGCTGTTATAAAAAGAATGGTGGCTATAAGACTCAAAATGGCGGCAGTAGAACGGTTCCAGCAGCTTGTATACCCAATATATAAAGGATGGCGGCTATAAAACTCAAAATGGCGATTGTAGGATGGTTCCAGCAGCTTGTATAGCTGTTATAAAAAGAATGGTGGCTATAAGAGTCAAAACGGAGTCTCGATTATGGTTCCATCAACTTGTATAGCTGTTATGTAAAGAATGGTGGCTATAACACTCAAAATGGCAGCTGTATTATGGTTCCAGCAGCTTGTATAGCTGTTATGTAAAGGATGGCGGCTACAAGACTCAAAATGTCGCTTGTAGAATGGTTCCAGCAGCTCGTATATTTGTTATAGAAACGATGGCGGCTATACGACTCAATATGGTGGCAGTATTATGGATCCAGCAGATTGTGTAGCTATTATGTAAAGGATGGCGGCTATAAGACTCAAAATGGCGGCTGTAGTATAGTTCCAGCAGCTTCTACAGCTGTTATATAAAAGATGGCGGCTGTAAGACTCAAAATGGCGTCAAAAGAAAGGTTCCAGCAGCTTGTATAGCCGTTATATAAGAGTTGGCGGTTAAAAGAACCAAAATGGCGGCTGTAGTATGGTTCCAGCAGCTTCTACAGCTGTTATATAAAAGATGGCGGCTGTAAGACTCAAAATGGCGGCAAAAGAAAGGTTCCAGCAGCTTGTATAGCCGTTATATAAAAGTTGGCGGTTAAAAGAACCAAAATGGCGGCTGTATTATGGTTCCAGCAACTTGAATAGACGTTATATAAAGGATGGCGGCTATAAGACACAATATGGCGGTTGTATTATGGTTCCAGCAGCTTGTATTGCTGTTATATAAAGAATGGCACCAGCTTGTTAAGCTCTTATATAAAAGATGGCGGCTATAAGACTCAAAACGGCGTCTGTGAAATGGTCCCAGCAGCTTGTATAGTTGTTATAAAAAGAAATGGCGGCTGTGTTATGGTTCCAGCAGCTTGGATAGCTGTTATATAAAGGATGGCGGCCTTGAGACTCAAAATGGCGGCAGTAGAACGGTTCCAGCAGCTTGTATACCCAATATATAAAGGATGGCGGCTATAATACTCAAAATGGCGATTGTAGAATGGTTCCAGCAGCGTGTATAGCTGTTATATAAAGGATGGCACCAGCTTGTTAAGCTCTTATATAAAGGATGGTGGCTAAAAGAACGAAAATGGGGGCGGTATTATGGTTCCAGCAGCTTGTATATCTTATATATAAAGAATGGCGGATATAAGATTCAAAATGGCGGTTGTAGAATGGTTCCAGCAGCTTGTATAGCTGTTATATAAAGAATGGCACCAGGTTGTTAAGCACTTATATAAAAGATGGCGGCCTTGAGACTCAAAATGGCGGCAGTAGAACGGTTCCAGCAGCTTGTATACCCAATATATAAAGGATGGCGGCTATAATACTCAAAATGGCGATTGTAGAATGGTCCCAGCAGCTTGTATAGCTGTTATGTAAAGAATGGTGGCTATAACACTCAAAATGGCGGCTGTATTATGGTTCCAGCAGCTTGTATAGCTGTTATGTAAAGGATGGCGGCTTCAAGACTCAAAATGTCGCTTGTAGAATGGTTCCAGCAGCTGGTATATTTGTTATAGAAACGATGGCGGCTATACGACTCAATATGATGGCAGTATTATGGATGCAGCAGATTGTGTAGCTATGATGTAAAGGATGGTGGCTATAAGACTCAAAATGGACGCTGTAGAATGGTCCCAGCAGCTTGTATAGCTGTTATATAAAGGACGGTGGCTATAAAATTCAAAATGGAGGCCCGATTATGGTTCCATCAACATGTATTGCTGTTATGTAAAGGATGGTGACTACAAGACTCAAAATGGCGGCAAAAGAAAGGTTCCAGCAGCTTGTATAGCTGTTATATAAAAGTTGGCGGTTAAAAGATCCAAAATGGCGGCTGTATTATGGTTCCTGCAACTTGAATAGACGTTATATAAAAGATGGCGACTTTAAGACACAAAATGGCGGCTGTATTATGGTTCCAGCAGCTATACAAGCTGCTATAGCAAAAATGGCGGCTATAAGACTCAAAATGTCACTTGTAGAATGGTTCCAGCAGCTCGTATAGCTGTTATACAAACGGTGGCGGCTATAAAAATGGTTCCAGCAGCTTGTATATCTGTTATATTAAATATGGCGGCTATAAGAGTCAAAATGGAGGCCCGATTATGGTTCCATAAACTTGTATAGCTGTTATGTAAAGGATAGCGGCTAAAATACTTAAAATGGCCGCAGTTTTACGGTTCCAGCAGTTTCGATAGCTGTTATGGAAAAAATGGCGGCCTTAAGACCCAAAATGGCGGCCTTAAGACTCAAAATGGCGGCTGTATTATGGTTCCAGCAGCTTGTATTGCTGTTATGTAAAGGATGGCGGCTATACGACTCGAAATATATGAAGGATGGTGGCTAAAAGACTCAAAATGGACGCTGTAGAATGGTCCCAGCAGCTTGTATAGCTGTGATATAAAGGACGGTGGCTATAAAATTCAAAATGGAGGCCCGATTATGGTTCCATCAACATGTATAGCTGTTATGTAAAGGATGGCGACTACAAGACTCAAAACAGCGGCTGTAGAATGGTTCCAGCAGCTTCTACAGCTGTTATATAAAAGATGGCGGCTAAAAGAACGGTTCCAGCAGCTTGTACAGCTGTTATAGAAAAAATGGCGGCTATAAGACTCAAAATGTCACTCGTAGAATGGTTCCAGCAGCTCGTATAGCTGTTATACAAACGGTGGCGGCTATAAAAATGGAGCCTGTATTATGGTTCCATCAACTTGTATAGCTGTTATGTAAAGGATGGTGGCTATAAGATTCAAAATGGCGACAGAAGAACGGTTCCAGCAGCTTGAACAGGTGTTATATAAAAGATGGCGGCTATGAGACTCAAAATGGCGACTGTAAAATAGTCCCAGCAGCTTGTATAGCTGTTATATAAAGGATGGTGGCTATAAGAGTCAAAATGGAGGCCCGATTGTAGTTCCATCAACTTGTCTAGCTGTTATGTAAAGGATTGCTGCTGTAAGACTCAAAATGGCGGCAATATTACGCTTCCAGCAGCTTTGATAGCTGTAATGTAGAAGATGGCGGCCATAAGAATCAAAATGGCGGCTGTAGAATGGTTCCAGCAGTTTCTACAGCTGTTATATAAAAGATGGCGGCTAAAAGAACGGTTCCAACAGCTTGTATAGCTGTTATATAAAGGATGGCGGCTATAATAACGAAAATGGCGCCTGTGTTAGGGTTCCAGCAGCTTGTATGGCTGTTATAGAAAAAATGGCGGCTATAAGACTCAAAATTAAACTCGTAGAATGGTTCCAGCAGCTCGTATAGCTGTTATACAAACGGTGGCGGCTATAACAATGGAGCCTGTATTATGGTTCCAGCAGGTTGTGTAGCTGTTATAAAAAGGATAGTGGCTATAAGACTCAAAATGGCGGCAGTAGAACGGTTCCATCAACTTGTATAGCTGTTATGTAAAGGATGGCGGCTACAAGACTCAAAATGGCGGCTGTATTATGCAGGTTGTGTAGCTGTTATGTAAAAGATGGCGCCTATGAGACTCAAAATGGCGGCTGTAGAATGGTTCCAGCAGCTTCTACAGCTGTTATATAAAAGATGGCGGCTAAAAGAACGGTTCCAACATCTTGTATAGCTGTTATATAAAGGATGGCGACTATAAGAACGAAAATGGCGCCTGTGTTAGGGTTCCAGCAGCTTGTATGGCTGTTATAGAAAAAATGGCGGCTATAAGACTCAAAATTAAACTCGTAGAATGGTTCCAGCAGCTCGTATAGCTGTTATACAAACGGTGGCGGCTATAAAAATGGAGCCTGTATTATGGTTCCAGCAGGTTGTGTAGCTGTTATAAAAAGGATAGTGGCTATAAGACTCAAAATGGCGGCAGTAGAACGGTTCCATCAACTTGTATAGCTGTTATGCAGGTTGTGTAGCTGTTATAAAAAGGATAGTGGCTATAATACTCAAAATGGCAGTAGAACAGTTCCATCAACTTGTATAGCTGTTATGTAAAAGATGGCGCCTATAAGACTCAAAATGGCGGCTGTAGAATGGTTCCAGCAGCTTCTACAGCTGTTATATAAAAGATGGCGGCTAAAAGAACGGTTCCAACAGCTTGTATAGCTGTTATATAAAGGATGGCGACTATAAGAACGAAAATGGCGCCTGTGTTAGGGTTCCAGCAGCTTGTATAGCTGTTATATAAAGGATGGCGGCTATGAGACTCAAAATGGCGGCAGTAGAACGGTTCCAGCAGCTTGTATACCCAATATATAAAGGATGGCGGCTATAATACTCAAAATGGCGGTTGTAGAATGGTTCCAGCAGCTTGTATAGCTGTTATATAAAGAATGGCACCAGATTGTTAAGCTCTTATATAAAAGATGGCGGATATAAGACTAAAAACGGCGTCTGTGAAATGGTCCAAGCAGCTTGTATAGCTGTTATAAAAAGAATGGTGGCTCTAAGACTCAAAATGGCGGCTGTGTTATGGTTCCAGCAGCTTGAATAGCTGTTATATAAAGGATGGCGGCTTTGAGACTCAAAATGGCGGCAGTAGAACGGTTCCAGCAGTTTGTATACCCAATATATAAAGGATGGCAGCTATAATACTCAAAATGGCGATTGTAGAATGGTTCCAGCAGCGTGTATAGCTGTTACATAAAGGATGGCACCAGCTTGTTAAGCTCTTATATAAAGCATGGTGGCTAAAAGAACGAAAATGGCGGCGGTATTATGGTTCCAGCAGCTTGTTTAGCTGTTATGTAAAGAATGGTGGCTATAACACTCAAAATGGCGGCTGTATTATGGTTCCAGCAGCTTGTATAGCTGTTATGTAAAGGATGGCGGCTAAAAGAACGATTCCAGCAGCGTGTATAGCTGTTATATAAAGGATGGCGGCTATAAGAACGAAAATGGCGCCTGTGTTAGGGTTCCAGCAGCTTGTATAGCTTTTATATAAAGAATGGCGGCTATGAGACTCAAAATGGCGGCAGTAGAACGGTTCCAGCAGCTTGTATATCTTATATATAAAGAATGGTGGATATAAGATTCAAAATGGCGGTTGTAGAATGGTTCCAGCAGCTTGTTTAGCTGTTATAAAAAGAATGGCACCAGGTTGTTAAGCTCTTATATAAAAGATGGCGGCTATAAGACTCAAAACGGCGTCTGTGAAATGGTCCCAGCAGCTTGTATAGCTGTTATAAAAAGAATGGTGGCTATAAGAGTCAAAACGGAGGCTCGATTATGGTTCCATCAACTTGTATAGCTGTTATGTAAAGAATGGTGGGTATAACACTCAAAATGGCGGCTGTATTATGGTTCCAGCAGCTTGTATAGCTGTTATGTAAAGGATTGCGGCTAAAAGAACGATTCCAGCAGCGTGTATAGCTGTTATATAAAGGATGGCGGCTATAAGACTCAAAATGGCGGCAGTAGAACGGTTCCAGCAGCTTGTATACCCAATATATAAAGGATGGCGTCTATAATACTCAAAATGGCGGTTGAATAGGGATTAAGAACCACAACTAAAAAACCCAATCTTCATTCGTTGAATTCAAAATATGAACTGATTTTATTTACAAAAGTACGGAGTTTATATAGGATTATCTTAGGCTCTAGTAGGTAACAATTGTTCTTAGAAGATCTTATTTTAGACTCAGACCCTCGTATTTGGGCGTTGAAAAATTATTATTTTGGGCACGGTGTCGGCCACTTGACATCCTGTCGTTGTGATCTTTTGGGTTAGTTTAGAATTACAAGTGTTTTTCCCACACCGCGTGTGGCAGATTGTATTTCTAGTCATATGCTAGGTTAGTTGTTTGGTACAAAAGTACAGTTGTATTGTAATTTCTTTACTGCATCTGATTTGGTGAAGCCAGTTCAGATGAACACTATGTGTATTCTTAAACATTCTGCGAGGGGCCGCCAAATAGGGCGATTGGTATTCTTATATTTTTATTACGTTGTCTTAAGCAAATTATTATTATTATTATCATTAGTAAGATGACTAATATTAAGGAAGCATGACCAGCTACATGATGGAAGTTTAAACCTAATAATTCAATATGATGTTTTTTTAAGGATTGTAATTGACTTCCTATTCTTTCTAATTCTGCCGAATGGTTCACTATGTTTGCTTCTCCTGAATTCCATGATATATTTGCTATGTTGCTAATATCGCCTACGTGCGAATTTTTAATAGCTATGTACGACTCTGACAGAACGCTATGATGAGCTACTAAAATTTTATCTTCTGCCCTAGCTGTGCAGCCTGATCTGACGCTCAAAATTCCTTGTTCTGGTATATCCAGCACCTCCTGTTGTTCGTTACCGCATTGGACTCTGGTCTTAGTTCTAGGCGGTACCTTGAATAACCAACTGCTACTGCTATCTAATTCTACCCAGTAAGATCTTGTCTCCACAATCGTTGTGTATAAGCAGCTAGGTTTGTTATTCTGTTTAAAGGGTGTGAGCTCGCAGGCATTATCATTGGCACTACTCCATGGCCAACTTCCTTCACATGTTCTCCTGTTTGACTGCCAGCTCCGACATCTTTGCATAGCTGATTCAGACATTAAATGATACGAGTCTATTTCAAAATTATATATTAAGTACTGGCTTTCTATATGGACCATTACCATTTGATTATTATTTAATCGTACAGGTACTGGAATAACTTTATAGAGAAAAGACGGATGTCTACCAAAAAGTGGTATCTTTGCATTTATTATTATTTTGCTGTCAATAAAAATACCCTTAGCTGTCAACAGAGTACATATTTCTTTTAACTCAGTGCCTGTCCTTTTACCCGGTAGTACTAATGCTTCGGACATCTTGTCCTTTATTTTTGTTATTTCCAATTTTATTTGACTTGGTTTTAAAAAATTAGGGTTCAACCTACCATGGTTAATGTCTATTAAAAGATTTATAATTCCTGTCTGAATTTTTTCCCATTTATCAACTACGGAACTTAATTGCCTTATAATCATGAAGAACTGGATGGATTCTCTATATACGTAATAGCTTTCTTTAAGTAATTCTGTCATATTTTCAATCCGGTTGTTCATGTTGCGAAAATTGTCATTTAATTCATTTATAGTTGTCTTAAGAATGTTTGCCGTGGAGTCTACTACCGATGTCTGCTTTTCTTCTAGGTGTTTCAAGTTTTGCTGATTTGTAAGTAAATTTTTCATGTTTTCTTCCATTTGTACTCTGTCATTCGCATCCATGATGCCAAATAATATATGGTACAGTGAACCCGTGAATTCAAACGGTGCATGCTTGCTTCTTGGCTTATTTTGACTCATGAACAATCTATTATTTTCTTCGATTTCCGTAATTCGTTTTACCGTGCTGTTTAGTAAAAAATGGCACTGGTCTTCGAAATTATAAAACTTTTGACATAAATCCCTCATTTTAGGAATCATTTTGTCACCTTGACTAAGCATTTCAAAATATGCCGACATGTCATAGTATATTACCAGATCCCATGAGGACGCTACAACTTCCACTTCACCCATTGGATCTAAGTACAACGCGGCTGTTGCGTTTAGTTCTTTTACCGTAATTTTTGGTCGATTATCTTTAGTGCTTGCTGCATTCGAAAGTTGACAAAGCAGCATCAACATTGCTAATATCATTACGGTTCCTACTTTGGAAAGATGACCGAATCTGGTACTTTTCCGATATTGATTCTCCTCAACGTTTTCGGATGATTTTACCCCAACAAGTGGACAGATTTTATTTATAGGTCTTGTAATTGACCCTTCCTGCAATTTGACCACTCTTACTTTGTCGTCCCTGCCTTTGTGAATTTCTTCAATCTTGCCCAGAGGCCACCTAGCTGGGTGACAATTTTCATCTTTAATCAGTACGACCTGTCCATTTTCTAAATTTTCTGTGGTTTGTCGCCACTTGTTCCTTTGCTGGAGAGTATATAGATACTCGTCTTTCGATTTCAACCAGAAATCCTTTTTCATTTTTTGAATTAATTTCCATCTGACTAAATTTCCAATTTTTTCCTCTGATATGGACTCGGCTGCTTCTAATGTTGGTCTTCCAATTAGGAAATGACCGCGGGTTAACACTTCGTTGTTGTCCATATCTTCACCTGTCGTATACAACGGCCGTGAATTTAGTACCGCTTCTATCTGGCACAATAAAGTGGCCAATTCTTCATATGTAAGGTTACTATCTCCTATTACTCTTTTTAAATGATACTTGACCGACTTTACTCCAGCTTCCCAAAAACCTCCAAAGTGAGGTCCTGCCGAGGGGCTAAAATGCCAGCTGATCTGTTCTCGCTCTAGAACAGGGGCAACCTGTACGTTATCTTGAACTGCTTTTTTGAAGTCTCTATCGAGCATTCTAGCCGCGCCCACAAAATATGTACCATTATCGGAATATATGTTAGCGCATTTACCCCGTCTCGCAACAAATCTTCGAAATGCTGCTAGGAAGGCATCAGTTGTCAAATCACTCACAACTTCTAAATGAATTGCCTTAGTTGACAAGCACACGAATACTGCTATGTACCCTTTGAATGTTTTTTGACCCCGGGTTTTTGAGCATCTTATGTGATATGGACCGGCAAAATCAATCCCCGTGTTATTAAATGGAGGTGACACCGTTACCCTGTTTTTGGGTAGGTTACCCATAATTTGCTCCGCAGTTACTTGGCGGTATCTGGCACAAGTGACGCATTCCCTCAAGTATTTTTTAAGTGCATTTCTTAAACCGAAAATCCAGAATTTCCTTTGAATTTGGTTTCTCATAAGATTAATTCCTCCATGTAAGGTTTCCTTATGAGCATCTTTAATCAATAGCATTGTTAAATGTGACTTATCTAAGATCACTGGATGTTTAGTATTAAAGCATATATTGGCATTTTGTAATCGTCCCCCCACGCGTAATATTCCATCGTTATCTAAAAATGGATGTAGGCTTAGAATTTTGCTTTTCATATCAATTTGTTTGTTCTGAGTAAGATATGATATCTCTCTGCTAAATTGACGTGCCTGTTGGTGTCTAATAATCAGATTTTTAGCATTCTTAAGCTCATCGACGGTTAAATATGATGGATACACTTTATTTATTTTTTTAATGCCAATAAATCTTAATACATATGCGGTTATTCTGACTATCTTATTCATACAGGAATGCTTTTCAATTAGTTCCTGTATAATACTATTTTCTGTATTTAACACTGCGGTATTTACCATAATCTCGTCAGCACCCGTTTTTTCTCTAGGCCATTTTTCTTTTGACTTACTGAGCCATTTTGGCCCATTCCACCATAAGCTACAAATTTTTAATTTAGTTGGACAAATCCCTCTTGAAGCTACATCTGCAGGGTTATCCTCAGATTTTACATGGTTCCATGTTATTGCTTTTTTATTTCGGATATCTTCTATGCGGCGCCTTACGAATTTCTCCTTATTAGTGCCGTTTTGTATCCAGCACAGTGTTATAGTAGAGTCGCTCCAAGCATATGTTTCAGTTGGAACAGCAATATTTTGCTGGATTCTTTGTAGTAATTGTGATAACAAATGTGCTGCACATAACTCCAACTTCGGAATAGTCTTTCTATTTTTTATAGGATTGACTTTGCTTTTACTGGCTATTAAGGTAACTGTCTCACCTATTTTGGCATATACCACCGCTGCGTAGGCGTTTTCTGAAGCGTCAGCAAACCCATGAATCTGTAACAACATATTAGGCTGTGTCTTGATCCATCGTGGTAATCTGATTTCTTCCAAGCACACTAAATTGTTCCTGAAGGATTTCCATTCTGCTGTATTTTTATCGGACAACTCTTGATCCCAATTTTGTTCTGCTAACCACAATTTCTGCATGAACAATTTTCCTATTACCGTAACTGGTGCTAGCCAACCTAGCTGATCATATATCTTGGCTAGTGTGGATAGAACTACTCTTTTATTCATTTTTTCGTTCTTGTCACAGTGTACCTTAATCTTAAATTCGTCTTTAAATGGCTCCCACTGCAACCCTAAGGTTTTAATTGCTTCGTTCTCGTCAGTTTTTAGTACTTTATTATCGCCTGTATCAATTACCCCTTCAACAATTTCGGATCTATTCGAAATTCATTTTCTTAAATTCATACCTGCCTTTTCCAACTCTCTGGAAACCTGCTGAACTTTGTGTTTAGATTCTTGTAAGGTATCACCTCCTGTCATTAAATCATCCATGTAGAATTCATCTCGGATAATTTCACTAATCATTTTATCTTTGCATTTGTTTGCTATTTCCTTAAGCACCCTTGTAGCTAAATAAGGTGCTGATGCAGTACCGTACGTTACTGTTGTCAATTTATATTTTCTTAATTTTTTCTGTTGTGAATTCCTCCACAAAATATGTAAATATTTTTGGTCGTCTTGATCAATGTTTATCTGTCGATACATTTTCTCAATATCTGCAGATGCTACGAACTGCCATTTTCGCCATTTTAATATTATGTCGAATATGTCCTTTTGGAGCCGTGGCCCGATCCACATTACGTCATTTAGACTTTGTTATTTGTTGTTTTCGCGGATGCGTCAAATACAACTCTTAGTTTAGTTGTCAGACTTGTTTCTCTAACTACTGCTTGATGCGGCAGATAATTAACACCTTCATCTTTAGTTTCGACCATATGGCCCAAACCCAAATATTCTTTAATGAATTTTTTCATACTCTTCTTTGAGTTTTGGATTTTTCTGAAATTTTTTCTCTAAGTTAAGAAACCGCGCCCTTGCCTGAGCTTTTGAATCACCTAATTCTTTTTCTTGTTTAAATGGGATCGTTACTACATATCTTCCTGCGGCATCAATCCTAGTCGTTTTGTTAAAATTTTCTTCACATTCGTTAGCTTCTGTATCATCTTTTTCATCTGCTTCCATCTCCCAAAAACGCTCCATATCTGTGATATCTATTGTTGTAGCTACTATAGACTCATCTCCTTTTGATTTAGTACATCCTGATATGATCCAGCCAAATTGAGTGTTTTGTCCCAGCAAGCCATTAATCTTGGCACTTTTTAAGATGTGGGTATATACGTCTACCCCTATTATCATATCAACCCTACCAGGTTTACTAAATGTGGGGTCAGCTAGCACGTAAGTTTGCCATTTTGACATATCCACGTTTGCTATTTTTAACGGAAGAGCTTTCATTAATTGCGGTAATACAATTGCTTCAACCTTAATAAGTTCCTTCTCCGAATCACGTGTCTCCATTTCAATATTTACCTTATACTTCGACGTTCTACTTTTTGTTGCAGATACGCCACTTATTTCTGTTTGTTTCTTGATCTTAGGTAATTTTAACATTTGAGCGGCTTCTTCAGATAAAATAGTGCTCTGAGAGCCATTATCAATTAAGGCTCCTAATGTTTCATACTCTCCATTTATTTTTTTAACTTGTATTAGAGCTGTGGCCAACAGTTTTTGTTGTTCCGTAACACAAGTATTAACTCTCTCCTGTTTTTCCCCAAAATGAAGCAGGGTATGGTGCCCCTTGCTGCACATTGAGCAGACTATTTCATTAGTGCATCTCCTGTTGCTTGAATGCTTCAAGCATCTTGTACATAGTTGTACTTTTTTTGCTATTTCCGTCCTTTCTTTAGGTGTTAGCGCTTTAAACTTATAGCACAGAGGTGCGCTATGCCAGGGACCTTTGCAGATCGGACAACTATCTTTAAACACTGCAGCCGACGTTTTTTGTAACGGTTTTTTGTCTTCCTTTCTCATGGCACTTAGCGAGCAATACCTTTGCTCTAAGTACTCCATGACATCAGATAGCAATTGTATCTGCTTTGTTTTTCTAATTTGACTCTCATATAATTGTAGAGTCTCCCTGTCAAATTTCCGAAGTATGAGTTGAGCGACTATTACGTCAACTTCATCGGACAAATTTGCTTTAATTTTAATTAAGTGTATTGACTCATTAATTATGTCAATCACTCCTTTTGCGCTTTTTGCGGATTCATTGTTGATCATCGGTAAATCAACGATCCGACTTAATTGTTCGGAAAATACCCTCCGATTATTTTCATATCGCTTGTTTAATAATTCCCAAGCGGCACTGTAATTGTCAGCTGAACCTGACAATAGATGGGCTACCATGCTCCTTGCTTCGCCCTTTAACGCGGATTTTAAATAATTAAATTTAAGAGTCTGACTTAAATCTTCCCTTTTTTCAATTAATTCCGCAAATAATTCCACAAACAGGTCCCATTCTCGAGACTCTCCAGAAAATGTGGGTACCTGAATTTTTGGCAACACTGGTAGTTCGCCTCTCACGGTTACATTCTCAATCTTACTTTCCTTGTTGTTTAGTTTCATTTCTAATGCTGATACTGAATTCCGGACATCGAATTCTAAATCATCCATAGCATTATGAAATTTGGCATTTTTTGTCAAACCCTGGCACGCCTGTACTTTCTCCCATAAATAATTGATCTTATTAATATATACTATGCATGTCTCATTGCCTGTTGAATTATCTATAGTACGTAAATCTTTGGTTACCCTATCCACATATTCCTGGAGCTGTCGGGCTCTACCCAAAAATATCTCCTGGTGGTCATTAGCGTCTGTATTACTGGAGGTCGCATTCCCGCGCGACTCTTCTTTGCTATCATCCAACTTTTCAAACATCGTTGCATCTGCTTCACTGTTTTCCGAATCGACAGTGCCCTGCCTGCTTGACTCTCCTTTGGCTAATAATCTGGCTGCCATATCTAAACCTTCCTCATACTTTCCATCTGTGAAATAGTAGTGTTCGTTTACTCCACTCTGTAGCATTTGGCTATGGTAACTAATCCATTGCTTCTAAATCTCAGTTACCTCATTAAGAATCTTGCTAGTTAACTTACTAGCATCTAACTCTTCTAATTTTTTTAACCTTTTGTGCAACTCGTGTTGCTTCCCTAACAATTTTTCAGTTTTGGTAGGAAACATGATGATCCTGTTGACACCGTTCGCCACCGTTGTCCGCCAAGTAGAGTTTGCCAAGTAGGTTTTGCCGATAGTCTGCTACTGCTTGTCTGCCAATGGGTCGGATTTGCCGTTTATTTATATTTGCCTCGCCTCCAGTCGCCTCTTCTTTGCAACTATCTTGTTGCTCTGCTGCTATTTGTAGTTGCCGACTTGCATCTGTATATAGTGTGTATGTACACTAGTTAATTCTTTTTTTTTTTACTTTCGATATTAGGGCTTCGAATACGCCACACACAAAAACTCCCGCTGCCGAAATTACTACAGTTGCTCCACTAGCCAAACTGACTTTAAAATCGGACGCAAGCACTTTTTATTTATTAAGCAAAATTTTGCCTTTTATATTATACTCTGTCTCTTACCACTGGTGGGGGAAAACAAGAGTTATTTTATTTTTGCTACCTTTAGCTGATCTTAGCATTTACACTTGCATAAGAATTCAGACTTACAGGCGCTGATTTACCCTCTGAGCCTCTTACCACTGGTGGGGGAAAACTACAGAGTTCCTATCTCTCGAAGGACCAAAATGAATAGGGATTCCCGGAGAGAAGGAAAAAACCCAGTCTTCTTTCGTTGAATTCAAAATATGAACTGATTTTATTTACAAAAGTACGGAGTTTATATGGGATTATCTTAGGCTCTAGTAGGTAACAATTGTTCTTAGAAGATCTTATTTTAGACTCAGACCCTCGTATTTGGGGGTTGAAAAATTATTATTTTGGGCACGGTGTCGGCCACTTGACATCCTGTCGTTGTGATCTTTTGGGTTAGTTTAGAATTACAAGTGTTTTTCCCACACCGCGTATGGCAGATTGTATTTCTAGTCATATGCTAGGTTAGTTGTTTGGTACAAAAGTACAGTTGTATTGTATTTTCTTTACTGCATCTGATTTGGTGAAGCCAGTTCAGATGAACACTATGTTTATTCTTAAACAGCGGTTGTAGAATGGTTCCAACAGCTTGTATAACTGTTATATAAAGAATGGCACCAGCTTGTTAAGCTTTTATATAACAGATGGCGGCTATAAGACTCAAAACGGCGGCTGTGTTATGGTTCCAGCAGCTTGAATAGCTGTTATATAAAGGATGGCGGCTTTGAGACTCAAAATGGCGGCAGTAGAACGGTTCCAGCAGCTTGTATACCCAATATATAAAGGATGGCGGCTATAATACTCAAAATGGCGGTTGTAGAATGGTTCCAGCAGCTTGTATAGCTGTTATATAAAGAATGGCACCAGCTTGTTAAGCTCTTATATAAAAGATGGCGGCTATAAGACTCAAAACGGCGTCTGTGAAATGGTCCCAGCAGCTTGTATAGCTGTTATAAAAAGAATGGTGGCTATAAGAGTCAAAACGGAGGCTCGATTATGGTTCCATCAACTTGTATAGCTGTTATGTAAAAAATGGTGGCTATAACACTCAAAATGGCGGCTGTATTATGGTTCCAGCAGCTTGTATAGCTGTTATGTAAAGGATGGCGGCTAAAAGAACGGTTCCAGCAGCGTCTATAGCTGTTACATAAAGAATGGCACCAGCTTGTTAAGCTCTTATATAAAAGATGGTCCCAGCAGCTTGTATAGCTGTTATAAAAGAATGGTGGCTATAAGAGTCAAAACGGAGGCTCGATTATGGTTCCATCAACTTGAATAGCTGTTATGTAAAGAATGGTGGCTATAACACTCAAAATGGCGGCTGTATTATGGTTCCAGCAGCTTGTATAGCTGCTATGTAAAGGATGGCGGCTACAAGACTCAAAATGTCGCTGGTAGAATGGTTCCAGCAGCTCGTATATTTGTTATAGAAACGATGGCGGCTATACGACTCAATATGGTGGCAGTATTATGGATCCAGCAGATTGTGTAGCTATTATGTAAAGGATGGCGGCTATAAGACTCAAAATGGCGGCTGTAGTATGGTTCCAGCAGCTTCTACAGCTGTTATATAAAAGATGGCGGCTGTAAGACTCAAAATGGCGGCAAAAGAAAGGTTCCAGCAGCTTGTATAGCTGTTCTATAAAAGTTGGCGGTTAAAAGAACCAAAATGGCGGCTGTATTATGGTTCCAGCAACTTGAATAGACGTTATATAAAGGATGGCGGCTATAAGACACAAAATGGCGGTTGTATTATGGTTCCAGCAGCTTATATTGCTGTTATATAAAGAATGGCACCAGCTTGTTAAGCTCTTATATAAAAGATGGCGGCTATAAGACTCAAAACGGCGTCTGTGAAATGGTCCCAGCAGCTTGTTTGGTTTTATAAAAAGAAATGGCGGCTGTGTTATGGTTCCAGCAGCTTGAATAGCTGTTATATTAAGGATGGCGGCCTTGAGACTCAAAATGGCGGCAGTAGAACGGTTCCAGCAGCTTGTATACCCAATATATAAAGGATGGCGGCTATAATACTCAAAATGGCGGTTGTAGAATGGTTCCAGCAGCTTGTATAGCTGTTATATAAAGAATGGCACCAGCTTGTTAAGCTCTTATATAAAAGATGGCGGCTATAAGACTCAAAACGGCGGCTGTGTTATGGTTCCAGCAGCTTGAATAGCTGTTATATAAAGGATGGCGGCTTTGAGACTCAAAATGGCGGCAGTAGAACGGTTCCAGCAGCTTGTATACCCAATATATAAAGGATGGCGGCTATAATACTCAAAATGGCGGTTGTAGAATGGTTCCAGCAGCTTGTATAGCTGTTATATAAAGAATGGCACCAGCTTGTTAAGCTCTTATATAAAAGATGGTCCCAGCAGCTTGTATAGCTGTTATAAAAGAATCGTGGCTATAAGAGTCAAATCGGAGGCTCGATTATGGTTCCATCAACTTGTATAGCTGTTATGTAAAGAATGGTGGCTATAACACTCAAAATGGCGGCTGTATTATGGTTCCAGCAGCTTGTATAGCTGTTATGTAAAGGATGGCGGCTACAAGACTCAAAATGTCGCTTGTAGAATGGTTCCAGCAGCTCGTATATTTGTTATAGAAACGATGGCGGCTATACGACTCAATATGATGGCAGTATTATGGATCCAGCAGATTGTGTAGCTATTATGTAAATGATGGCGGCTATAAGACTCAAAATGGCGGCTGTAGTATGGTTCCAGCAGCTTCTACAGCTGTTATATAAAAGATGGCGGCTGTAAGACTCAAAATGACGGCAAAAGTAAGGTTCCAGCAGCTTGTATAGCTGTTATATAAAAGTTGGCGGTTAAAAGAACCAAAATGGCGACTGTATTATGGTTCCAGCAACTTGAATAGACGTTATATAAAGGATGGCGGCTATAAGACACAAAATGGCGGTTGTATTATGGTTCCAGCTGCTTATATTGCTGTTATATAAAGAATGGCACCAGCTTGTTAAGCTCTTATATAAAAGATGGCGGCTATAAGACTCAAAACGGCGACTGTGAAATGGTCCCAGCAGCTTGTATAGTTGTTATAAAAAGAAATGGCGGCTGTGTTATGGTTCCAGCAGCTTGAATAGCTGTTATATAAAGGATGGCGGCCTTGAGACTCAAAATGGCGGCAGTAGAACGGTTCCAGCAGCTTGTATACCCAATATATAAAGGATGGCGGCTATAATACTCAAAATGGCGATTGTAGAATGGTTCCAGCAGCGTGTATAGCTGTTATATAAAGGATGGCACCAGCTTGTTAAGCTCTTATATAAAGGATGGTGGCTAAAAGAACGAAAATGGGGGCGGTATTATGGTTCCAGCAGCTTGTATATCTTATATATAAAGAATGGCGGATATAAGATTCAAAATGGCGGTTGTAGAATGGTTCCAGCAGCTTGTATAGCTGTTATATAAAGAATGGCACCAGCTTGTTAAGCTCTTATATAAAAGATGGCCTCTATAAGACTCAAAACGGCGTCTGTGAAATGGTCCCAGCAGCTTGTATAGCTGTTATAAAAAGAATGGTGGCTATAAGAGTCAAAACGGAGGCTCGATTATGGTTCCATCAACTTGTATAGCTGTTATGTAAAGAATGGTGGCTATAACACTCAAAATGGCGGCTGTATTATGGTTTCAGCAGCTTGTATAGCTGTTATGTAAAGGATGGCGGCTACAAGACTCAAAATGTCGCTTGTTGAATGGTTTCAGCAGCTCGTATATTTGTTATAGAAACGATGGCGGATATACGACTCAATATGGTGGCAGTATTATGGATCCAGCAGATTGTGTAGCTATGATGTAAATGATGGTGGCTATAAGACTCAAAATGGCGGCTGTAGTATGGTTCCAGCAGCTTCTACAGCTGTTATATAAAAGATGGCGGCTGTAAGAATAAAAATGGCGGCAAAAGTAAGGTTCCAGCAGCTTGTATAGCTGTTATATGGCGGCTGTATTATGGTTCCAGCAACTTGAATAGACTTTATATTAAGGATGGCGGCTATAAGACACAAAATGGCGGTTGTATTATGGTTCCAGCAGCTTGTATATATGTTATATAAAATATGGCGGCTATAAGAGTCAAAATGGAGGCCCGATTATGGTTCCATAGACTTGTATAGCTGTTATGAAAAGGATAACGGCTAAAATACTTAAAATGGCGGTAGTATTACGGTTCCAGCAGTTTCGATAGCTTAAGACTCAAAATGGCGGCTGTATTATGGTTCCAGCAGCTTGTATAGCTGTTATGTTAAGGATGGCGGCTATACGACTCGAAATATATAAAGGATGGTGGCTATAAGACTCAAAATAGACGCTGTAGAATGGTCCCAGCAGCTTCTACAGCTGTTATATAAAAGAATGGCGGCTAAAAGAACGGTTCCAACAGCTTGTACAGCTGTTATATAAAGGATGGCGGCTATAAGAACGACAATGGTGGCTGTATTATGGTTCTAGCAGCTGAACAAGCTGCTATAGCAAAAATGGCGGCTATAAGACTCAAAATGTCACTTGTAGAATGGTTCCAGCAGCTCGTATAGCTGTTATACAAACGGTGGCGGCTATAAAAATGTAGCCTGTATTATGGTTCCATCAACTTGTATAGCTGTTATGTAAAGGATGGCTGCTATAAGACTCAAAATGGCGGCAGTATTACGGTTCCAGCAGCTTCGATAGCTGTAATGTAAAAGATGGCGGCCATACGACTCAGAATGGCGGCTGTATTCCAGCCGGTTGTGTAGCTGTTATAAAAAGGATGGTGGCTATAAGACTCAATATGGCGGCATTAGAACGGTTCCAGCAGCTTGTATAGCTGTTATATAAAGCATGGTGGCTATAAGAGTGAAAATGGAGGCCCGATTATGGTTCCGCCAACTTGTGTAGCTGTTATGTAAAGGATGGCGGCTATAAGACTCAAAATGGCGGCTGTATTATGGTTCCATCAACATGTATAGCTGTTATGTAAAGGATGGCGGCTATAAGACTCAAAATAGCGCCATTATTACGTCTCCAGCAGCTTCGATAGCTGTTATGTAAAAAATGGCGGCCATAAGACTCAAAATAGCGGCTGTATTATGGTTCCAGCAGGTTGTATAACTGTTATTAAAAGGATGGCGGATATAAGACTCAAAATGGCGGTTGTAGAATGGTTCCAGCAGCTTGTATAGCTGTTATATAAAGGATGGTGGCTATAAGAGTCAAAACGGAGGCCCGATTATAGTTCCATCAACTTGTATAGCTGTTATGTAAAGGATGGCGGCTATAAGACTCAAAATAGCGCCATTATTACGTCTCCAGCAGCTTCGATAGCTGTTATGTAAAAAATGGCGGCCATAAGACTCAAAATAGCGGCTGTATTATGGTTCCAGCAGGTTGTATAACTGTTATTAAAAGGATGGCGGATATAAGACTCAAAATGGCGGTTGTAGAATGGTTCCAGCAGCTTGTATAGCTGTTATATAAAGGATGGTGGCTATAAGAGTCAAAACGGAGGCCCGATTATAGTTCCATCAACTTGTATAGCTGTTATGTAAAGGATGGCGGCTATAAGACTCAAAATGGCGGCTGTATTATGGTTCCATCAACATGTATAGCTGTTATGTAAAGGATAGCGGCTATAAGTCTCAAAATGGCGGCAGTATAACGGTTCCAGCAGCTGTTCGATAGCTGTTATCTTAAAAATGGCGGCCTTAAGACTCAAAATAGCGGCTGTATTATGGTTCCAGCAGCTTGTATAGCTGTTATGTACAGGATGGCGGCTAAAGGAACGAAAATGGCGGCTGTGTTATGGTTCCAGCAGATTGCATAGCTGTTATATAAAGGATGGCGGCTATGAGACTCAAAATGGGGGCAGTAGAACGGTTCCAGCAGCTTGTATACCCAATATATAAAGGATGGCGGCTATAATACTCAAAATGGCGGTTGTAGAATGGTTCCAGCAGCTTGTATAGCTGTTATATAAAGAATGGCACCAGCTTGTTAAGCTCTTATATAAAAGATGGCGGCTATAAGACTCAAAACGGCGTCTGTGAAATGGTCCCAGCAGCTTGTATAGCTGTTATAAAAAGAATGGTGGCTATAAGACTCAAAATGGCGGCTATGTTATGGTTCCATCAACTTGTATAGCTGTTATGTAAAGGATAGCGGCTATAAGACTCAAAATGTCACAATGGTTCCAGCAGCTCGTATAGCTGTTATGCAAACGGTGGCGGCAATAAAAATGGAGCCTGTATTATGGTTCCATCAACTTGTATAGCTGTTATGTAAAGGATGGCGGCTATAAGACTCAAAATGGCGGCAGAAGAACGGTTCCAGCAGCTTGTATAGCTGATATATAAAAGGTGGCGGCTATGAGACTCAAAATGGCGACTGTTAAATGGTCCCAGCAGCTTGTATAGCTGTTATATAAAATATGGTGGCTGTAAGAATCAAAATGGAGGCCCGATTGTAGTTCCATCAACTTGTATAGCTGTTGTGTAAAGGATGGCGGCTATAAGACTCAAAATGGCGCCATTATTACGTCTCCAGTAGCTTCGATAGCTGTTATGTAAAAAATGGCGGCCATAAGACTCAAAATAGCGGCTGTATTATGGTTCCAGCAGGTTGTATAACTGTTATTAAAAGGATGGCGGATATAAGACTCAAAATGGCGGTTGTAGAATGGTTCCAGCAGCCTGTTATATAAAGGATGGTGGCTATAAGAGTCAAAACGGCGTCTGTGAAATGGTCCCAGCAGCTTGTATAGCTGTTATAAAAAGAATGGTGGCTATAAGAGTCAAAACGGAGGCTCGATTATGGTTCCATCAACTTGTATAGCTGTTATGTAAAGAATGGTGGCTATAACACTCAAAATGGCGGCTGTATTATGGTTTCAGCAGCTTGTATAGCTGTTATGTAAAGGATGGCGGCTTCAAGACTCAAAATGTCGCTTGTAGAATGGTTCCAGCAGCTGGTATATTTGTTATAGAAACGATGGCGGCTATACGACTCAATATGATGGCAGTATTATGGATCCAGCAGATTGTGTAGCTATGATGTAAATGATGGCGGCTATAAGACTCAAAATGGCGGCTGTAGTATGGTTCCAGCAGCTTCTACAGCTGTTATATAAAAGATGGCGGCTGTAAGACTCAAAATGACGGCAAAAGTAAGGTTCCAGCAGCTTGTATAGCTGTTATATAAAAGTTGGCGGTTAAAAGAACCAAAATGGCGGCTGTATTATGGTTCCAGCAACTTGAATAGACGTTATATTAAGGATGGCGGCTATAAGACACAAAATGGCGGTTGTATTATGGTTCCAGCAGCTTGTATATATGTTATATAAAATATGGCGGCTATAAGAGTCAAAATGGAGGCCCGATTATGGTTCCATAGACTTGTATAGCTGTTATGAAAAGGATAACGGCTAAAATACTTAAAATGGCGGCAGTATTACGGTTCCAGCAGTTTCGATAGCTTAAGACTCAAAATGGCGGCTGTATTATGGTTCCAGCAGCTTGTATAGCTGTTATGTTAAGGATGGCGGCTATACGACTCGAAATATATAAAGGATGGTGGCTATAAGACTCAAAATAGACGCTGTAGAATGGTCCCAGCAGCTTCTACAGCTGTTATATAAAAGAATGGCGGCTAAAAGAACGGTTCCAACAGCTTGTACAGCTGTTATATAAAGGATGGCGGCTATAAGAACGACAATGGTGGCTGTATTATGGTTCTAGCAGCTATACAAGCTGCTATAGCAAAAATGGCGGCTATAAGACTCAAAATGTCACTTGTAGAATGGTTCCAGCAGCTCGTATAGCTGTTATACAAACGGTGGCGGCTATAAAAATGTAGCCTGTATTATGGTTCCATCAACTTGTATAGCTGTTATGTAAAGGATGGCTGCTATAAGACTCAAAATGGCGGCAGTATTACGGTTCCAGCAGCTTCGATAGCTGTAATGTAAAAGATGGCGGCCATACGACTCAGAATGGCGGCTGTATTCCAGCCGGTTGTGTAGCTGTTATAAAAAGGATGGTGGCTATAAGACTCAATATGGCGGCATTAGAACGGTTCCAGCAGCTTGTATAGCTGTTATATAAAGCATGGTGGCTATAAGAGTGAAAATGGAGGCCCGATTATGGTTCCGTCAACTTGTGTAGCTGTTATGTAAGAGATGGCGGCTATAAGACTCAAAATAGCGCCATTATTACGTCTCCAGCAGCTTCGATAGCTGTTATGTAAAAAATGGCGGCCATAAGACTCAAAATAGCGGCTGTATTATGGTTCCAGCAGGTTGTATAACTGTTATTAAAAGGATGGCGGATATAAGACTCAAAATGGCGGTTGTAGAATGGTTCCAGCAGCTTGTATAGCTGTTATATAAAGGATGGTGGCTATAAGAGTCAAAACGGAGGCCCGATTATAGTTCCATCAACTTGTATAGCTGTTATGTAAAGGATGGCGGCTATAAGACTCAAAATGGCGGCAGAAGAACGGTTCCAGCAGCTTGTATAGCTGTTATATAAAAGGTGGCGGCTATGAGACTCAAAATGGCGACTGTTAAATGGTCCCAGCAGCTTGTATAGCTGTTATATAAAATATGGTGGCTGTAAGAATCAAAATGGAGGCCCGATTGTAGTTGCATCAACTTGAATAGCTGTTGTGTAAAGGATGGCGGCTATAAGACTCAAAATGGCGCCATTATTACGTCTCCAGTAGCTTCGATAGCTGTTATGTAAAAAATGGCGGCCATAAGACTCAAAATAGCGGCTGTATTATGGTTCCAGCAGGTTGTATAACTGTTATTAAAAGGATGGCGGATATAAGACTCAAAATGGCGGTTGTAGAATAGTTCCAGCAGCCTGTTATATAAAGGATGGTGGCTATAAGAGTCAAAACGGAGGCCCGCTTATGGTTCCATCAACTTGTATAGCTGTTATGAAAAGGATGGCGGCTATAAGACTCAAAATGGCGGCTGTATTATGGTTCCATCAACTTGTATAGCTGTTATGTAAAGGATAGCGGCTAAAAGACTCAAAATGGCGGCAGTATTATGGTTCCAGCAGCTTCGTTAGCTGTTATCTAAAAAATGGCGGCCTTAAGACTCAAAATAGCGGCTGTATTATGGTTCCAGCAGCTTGTATAGGTGTTATGTAAAGGATGGTGGCTATACGACTCGAAATATATAAAGGATGGTGGCTATAAGACTCAAAATGGAAGCTGTAGAATGGTCCCTGCAGATTGTATAGATGTTAAATAAAGGATGGTGGCTATAAAAGTCAAAATGGAGGCCCGATTATGGTTCCATCAACATGTATAGCTGTTATATAAATTATGGCGGCTAAAAGAACGGTTCCAACAGCTTGTATAGCTGTTATACAAACGATGGCGGCTATAAAAATGGAGCCTGTATTATGGTTCCATCAACTTGTGTAGCTGTTATGTAATGGATGGCGGCTATAAGACTCAAAATGGCGGCAGAAGAACGGTTCCAGCAGTTTGTATAGCTGTTACATATAAAATGGCGGCTATGAGACTCAAAATGGCGACTCTAAAATGGTCCCAGCAGCTTGTATAGCTGTTATATAAAGAATGGCACCAGCTTGTTAAGCTCTTATATAAAAGATGGCGGCTGTTTAAGAATAAACATCGTGTTCATCTGAACTGGCTTCACCAAATCAGATGCACTAAAGAAAATACAATACAACTGTACCTTTGTACCAAACAACTAACCTAGCATATGACTAGAAATACAATCTGCCACACGCGGTGTGGAAAAAACACTTGTAATTCTAAACTAACCCAAAAGATCACAACGACAGGATGTCAAGTGGCCGATGTGCCCAAAATAATAATTTTTCAACCCCCGAATACGTGGGTGTGAGTCTAAAATAAGATCTTCTAAGAACAATTGTTACCTACTAGAGCCTAAGATAATCCTATATAAACTCCGTACTTTTGTAAATAAAATCAGTTCATATTTTGAATTCAACGAATAAAGATTGGGTTTTTTAGTTGTGGTTCTTAATCCCTATTCAGCGGCCATACGACTCAGAATGGCGCCTGTATTCCAGCCGGTTGTGTAGCTGTTATAAAAAGGATGGTGGCTATAAGACTCAATATGGCGGCATTAGAACGGTTCCAGCAGCTTGTATAGCTGTTATATAAAAGATGGCGGCTATAAGAGTCAAAAGGGCGGCTGTGAAATGATTCCAGCAGGATGTATAGCTGTTATATAAAGCATGGTGGCTATAAGACTCAAAATGGCGGCAGAAAAACGGTTCCAGCAGCTTGTATACCCAATATATAAAGGATGGCGGCTTTAATACTCAAAATGGCGGCAGTATTACGTTCCAGGAGCTTCGATAGCTGTTATGTAAAAAATGGCGGCCTTAAGACTCAAAACGGAGCCTGTATTATGGATTCAGCAGCTTGTATAGCTGTTATGTAAAGGATGGAGGCTATACGACTCGAAATATATAAATATAAATATATAAATATATAAATATATAAATATATAAATATATAAATATATAAATATATAAATATATAAATATATAAATATATAAATATATAAATATATAAATATATAAATATATAAATATATAAATATATAAATATATAAATATATAAATATATAAATATATAAATATATAAATATATAAATATATAAATATATAAATATATAAATATATAAATATATAAATATATAAATATATAAATATATAAATATATAAATATAAAAATATATAAATATATAAATATATAAATATATAAATATATAAATATATAAATATATAAATATATAAATATATAAATATATAAATATATAAATATATAAATATATAAATATATAAATATATAAATATATAAATATATAAATATATAAATATATAAATATATAAATATATAAATATATAAATATATAAATATATAAATATATAAATATATAAATATATAAATATATAAATATATAAATATATAAATATATAAATATATAAATATATAAATATATAAATATATAAATATATAAATATATAAATATATAAATATATAAATATATAAATATATAAATATATAAATATATAAATATATAAATATATAAATATATAAATATATAAATATATAAATATATAAATATATAAATATATAAATATATAAATATATAAATATATAAATATATAAATATATAAATATATAAATATATAAATATATAAATATATAAATATATAAATATATAAATATATAAATATATAAATATATAAATATATAAATATATAAATATATAAATATATAAATATATAAATATATAAATATATAAATATATAAATATATAAATATATAAATATATAAATATATAAATATATAAATATATAAATATATAAATATATAAATATATAAATATATAAATATATAAATATATAAATATATAAATATATAAATATATAAATATATAAATATATAAATATATAAATATATAAATATATAAATATATAAATATATAAATATATAAATATATAAATATATAAATATATAAATATATAAATATATAAATATATAAATATATAAATATATAAATATATAAATATATAAATATATAAATATATAAATATATAAATATATAAATATATAAATATATAAATATATAAATATATAAATATATAAATATATAAATATATAAATATATAAATATATAAATATATAAATATATAAATATATAAATATATAAATATATAAATATATAAATATATAAATATATAAATATATAAATATATAAATATATAAATATATAAATATATAAATATATAAATATATAAATATATAAATATATAAATATATAAATATATAAATATATAAATATATAAATATATAAATATATAAATATATAAATATATAAATATATAAATATATAAATATATAAATATATAAATATATAAATATATAAATATATAAATATATAAATATATAAATATATAAATATATAAATATATAAATATATAAATATATAAATATATAAATATATAAATATATAAATATATAAATATATAAATATATAAATATATAAATATATAAATATATAAATATATAAATATATAAATATATAAATATATAAATATATAAATATATAAATATATAAATATATAAATATATAAATATATAAATATATAAATATATAAATATATAAATATATAAATATATAAATATATAAATATATAAATATATAAATATATAAATATATAAATATATAAATATATAAATATATAAATATATAAATATATAAATATATAAATATATAAATATATAAATATATAAATATATAAATATATAAATATATAAATATATAAATATATAAATATATATAAATATATAAATATATAAATATATAAATATATAAATATATAAATATATAAATATATAAATATATAAATATATAAATATATAAATATATAAATATATAAATATATAAATATATAAATATATAAATATATAAATATATAAATATATAAATATATAAATATATAAATATATAAATATAAATATATAAATATATAAATATATAAATATATAAATATATAAATATATAAATATATAAATATATAAATATATAAATATATAAATATATAAATATATAAATATATAAATATATAAATATATAAATATATAAATATATAAATATATAAATATATAAATATATAAATATATAAATATATAAATATATAAATATATAAATATATAAATATATAAATATATAAATATATAAATATATAAATATATAAATATATAAATATATAAATATATAAATATATAAATATATAAATATATAAATATATAAATATATAAATATATAAATATATAAATATATAAATATATAAATATATAAATATATAAATATATAAATATATAAATATATAAATATATAAATATATAAATATATAAATATATAAATATATAAATATATAAATATATAAATATATAAATATATAAATATATAAATATATAAATATATAAATATATAAATATATAAATATATAAATATATAAATATATAAATATATAAATATATAAATATATATAAATATATAAATATATAAATATATAAATATATAAATATATAAATATATAAATATATAAATATATAAATATATAAATATATAAATATATAAATATATAAATATATAAATATATAAATATATAAATATATAAATATATAAATATATAAATATATAAATATATAAATATATAAATATATAAATATATAAATATATAAATATATAAATATATAAATATATAAATATATAAATATATAAATATATAAATATATAAATATATAAATATATAAATATATAAATATATAAATATATAAATATATAAATATATAAATATATAAATATATAAATATATAAATATATAAATATATAAATATATAAATATATAAATATATAAATATATAAATATATAAATATATAAATATATAAATATATAAATATATAAATATATAAATATATAAATATATAAATATATAAATATATAAATATATAAATATATAAATATATAAATATATAAATATATAAATATATAAATATATAAATATATAAATATATAAATATATAAATATATAAATATATAAATATATAAATATATAAATATATAAATATATAAATATATAAATATATAAATATATAAATATATAAATATATAAATATATAAATATATAAATATATAAATATATAAATATATAAATATATAAATATATAAATATATAAATATATAAATATATAAATATATAAATATATAAATATATAAATATATAAATATATAAATATATAAATATATAAATATATAAATATATAAATATATAAATATATAAATATATAAATATATAAATATATAAATATATAAATATATAAATATATAAATATATAAATATATAAATATATAAATATATAAATATATAAATATATAAATATATAAATATATAAATATATAAATATATAAATATATAAATATATAAATATATAAATATATAAATATATAAATATATAAATATATAAATATATAAATATATAAATATATATAAATATATAAATATATAAATATATAAATATATAAATATATAAATATATAAATATATAAATATATAAATATATAAATATATAAATATATAAATATATAAATATATAAATATATAAATATATAAATATATAAATATATAAATATATAAATATATAAATATATAAATATATAAATATATAAATATATAAATATATAAATATATAAATATATAAATATATAAATATATAAATATATAAATATATAAATATATAAATATATAAATATATAAATATATAAATATATAAATATATAAATATATAAATATATAAATATATAAATATATAAATATATAAATATATAAATATATAAATATATAAATATATAAATATATAAATATATAAATATATAAATATATAAATATATAAATATATAAATATATAAATATATAAATATATAAATATATAAATATATAAATATATAAATATATAAATATATAAATATATAAATATATAAATATATAAATATATAAATATATAAATATATAAATATATAAATATATAAATATATAAATATATAAATATATAAATATATAAATATATAAATATATAAATATATAAATATATAAATATATAAATATATAAATATATAAATATATAAATATATAAATATATAAATATATAAATATATAAATATATAAATATATAAATATATAAATATATAAATATATAAATATATAAATATATAAATATATAAATATATAAATATATAAATATATAAATATATAAATATATAAATATATAAATATATAAATATATAAATATATAAATATATAAATATATAAATATATAAATATATAAATATATAAATATATAAATATATAAATATATAAATATATAAATATATAAATATATAAATATATAAATATATAAATATATAAATATATAAATATATAAATATATAAATATATAAATATATAAATATATAAATATATAAATATATAAATATATAAATATATAAATATATAAATATATAAATATATAAATATATAAATATATAAATATATAAATATATAAATATATAAATATATAAATATATAAACACTACACTATTTATACGGCGAATTGACCTTGAGCTTTTTTTTGGAACCGAGCTTACACGATCCACTTCCGTAGAAAAGCTCATACAAGAAAGTGCCCAAAAAAAAAAAATTGAGCTTGGATAGTGTGAGGGGAGTCTAGAATGGTCTGAGCGAGAGTGCGGTTGTGCGAATAAGAGGAGGGAGAAAGCGAAAGAAAAATCGCAAGGGCAAGAAATGCACGTGGAGTTACGTAACACTCCGTACCCCTCGTGGACATTACCTAAGTCCGCGCCTCTTTCTCAAGTTCCAACTATAATGAAGGAACAATAAAATTAATTCGCCACTGCCAGCGCGGTCCTGCCATCATTAAATGCAAGCGCGTACTCTTAATGTTAGCCATATAAGGCCAAAGAGACCAGTGCCAGACGACGACCCCATCCATGGTTTCGAGTCGAACTTTTGGGACTGCGACCAAATAAATGTCGACCCGGTTCTTGACTTGACCAGCGGATAAAGTTTTGGAGAGCTATTTGGCCATAAGTGCTCACACATATAGTTGTGGGGAGCGTAGCCAGCCAGCCTAATTCCTAGGCGAACCCTCGTTGGAGTGGATGATTCACCTTAGGACACGGGATAGCTCCGCCCACCATCACTGGAGATTTCTAGTGGAAGACGTTGTCGCAGACTCCAAACCCATCGTTGAGGAACCCTAACCTCGCCCCAGCCCGTAGTTGGCCGTCAACCAGCCGTTCTCTTTTTTTCATTTAAGTATCGTACAAACATGTGTTAAAATTTATAAGCTTGCAATTTATAATTAACTTTCTATATAGCAGGTGGTAAAAGTGATTCTTGTTGGTAATGAGAAGCAAGTTATATTTCGGTGCCACCACTATTAATATTTTTAACAGCATCTAGTGCTCCGCCCGTCTTCAGGCCTGCTGACTGGATTGGACCATGCAACTGTAAGTACGGCATAGCCGCAGAAAATCTTTTGGCAAAATATAACCGCTTGCCGTGACCGCAGAATTAGTTGGTTTTTTGTAATTGTTAAAAAGTGAAAAAATACGTAACGTAAAATTTAGTTCAAATCCAATTCAGACTTATAAATCTGCCCACACATTTTTGTACGTTACTCCTTACCGAATTAATTAGGAATTAAATATAATTGAGATTTTTGTTAATACTATGAATATAAGTTGGATATGAAATCCGATGTTAACTTCCTATCTTAAAGGCATATGCCATTTTTCCATTGAATTGAATATATGTATGAAATAATGAATTGCTGATTTAGTTCATTTGGGCACCTGATGTAAGAGATTTAACAGCCACAATATGGGTAATACTGAGATCCGAAGGTATTACAAGGTTGGGTGGGTATAGAGAAGGCCATGACATCTAGGTCCTTCGAATAACAACCATTCCCTCTGCACAAAGATCCCTATTTAGGTGTAGTCCTTTTTCCTTATCTCTGTCTTCATTTTATTTATGTAGCGCATGTTTTGGGAGAGCACAAGAACCACCCCATTTTCCCTGAGCTCAGCCGAGCCACTTGTTAGTAAGACAGAGAGTGCACTCCGACACCCGCGTGTTCGTTACATAGTAAATGGCGCCCAACGTGGGGCCCGAAGAAGCAAGGATTTTTTTTGCCCTACGTGTCCTTAAACCCCTCCTTTAATCCCACAACACCTTATACCTTGCAATATGATTGTAATATATATCACTTTGGAGAGGCCAGCCTATGAGTATTAGATTATAACTGGACCAAGTGAAATTATATACCTTTTCAATAATGTTTTCTTAATTTTCAACCAATCATTTTAAATAAATAGAAGTATGGGAAATTATGTAGCTTAGGAATAGGTTTCTGGATACAGTTCGGATACCTACCAGGCGCATACAGTTTCCTAGATATCAAATAAAATTGAGGTAGTGAGTTGAAATTGAGAATTGTTCTTGTTGGAATCGTTACTGGCAAGTCCCTCTTTCAACGAATTGCACCTTCAAATACAGCTGATATAAATAAAGTGCAGAGTGGTGGGTGTATTAATGCTGTTAAACTCTTATTGAAGGAGAAGTCCCAAATTTGTAAGGAAATTATTTTGATATTTAGAAGTTGAATCCAGAATTCGTGTTTACGAAATAGAATCATCAAATTATCTTCAATTGTCTTGTATTTTTCGTGGTTACGAAATATATTTACCTTTTGTTTTCTTGTTTTTCAAATATGGCCGTTAGACGAAGCCTAGAAAACTTGGCTTCTGCTATGCCAAGTGAAAATGCACTTGTATGCGCAATTTGCAATGATACCAGCGGACAGACAGATATCGTAGAGACCCTATTTCGGCACACGTTTCATAAACACTGTCTCAATAGTTGGCTCGAGAGCAACGATAGATTGACTACAAATGTTCAACCTCCAAGAGCTTCTCTGGGAGCAGAAAATTCTACCGCCTCAGGAGCAATACCAAAAAGACCCAATACAAGAGCAAATACTCGTGCAAACCCAAATCAGAATTCAAGAATGATGGGACTACCTCGACGTGAACAATCACGGAATCCAAGTACAAACCAGCCCCCAGTAGTGTCAGAAGAACGCTTTCAACAACTTATTGCAAACTCATTAGAGACTTATCGAGTTAATATGGCATCGGTAATTACCGACGAAATTCGTAACGCTATGAGAAATTTAAGCATCACAGGAGTTCAGGCGGAATCCAATGATGAACCTCAACTAGAGTGGGACTTTCCAGCACCCTCAGTTGCTCCTCGAAGAAATCTTGAGTATAGTATTAGGACTCGACCTTTCAATATTCGGAGTAATCCAACTGCAACGGACCAAGAGATAGTACCAGAAAGACCCGATCGAGTATCCAGTATAATTTTTAACTGGAATATACGATTCACGGGGTCTTCAAAAGATATAACTGTAGAAGATTTTATTTATCGAGTAAATTGTTTAACAACTCAAAGTTTAAATGGAGACCTTAACTTGCTTTATAAATTCGCTAATCTGCTCTTCTCGGGACCAGCCCTAACATTTTTCTGGCGATGTCATCGAACTTGGAATGAAATGAACTGGTTCGATCTATGCCATCGTTTAAGAGATAGGTATAAAGACCAAAGATCAGACAGAGACATTATGGATGCCCTTCGCAGACGGAAGCAGGCCACCAACGAAAATTTTGATGAATTCCTCGACTCGATGTTGGCTATTACAGATGCATTGCGAGAACCTTTAAATGATTCAGAATTTATAGCCGAAGTGCGAAACAATTTAAGACCCGACTTATTTCATGAAATTTTGCATGTAGAGACCCCAAACCTAGCTGCCTTGCGTAGGGAATGTCATAAGCATGAAGAATTTTTCCGTAGCTTTCGGTCAAGACAGGTAACGCGTCAAATAGGCAGTAAACGTATGGTGAATGCGATATTGCATGATGAACCAGTAGTTGATGAGCTAGATGACGAATCAGATGATCTTATTGATGTGTGTGCATTGCGTGCACCAGAGAAAATAAAATGCTGGAATTGTGACGAATTAGGACATGGTTATCAGAACTGTTTGCAACAACGCCGCATATTTTGTTATGGGTGTGGGCTAGTAGATGTGTATAAACCCAATTGTTTAAAATGTAATCCGCGTACGGGAAACCAGGCGCAGGATATCCGCCGATTGGTGAAGGGGGATGTCCGCCCGTAGTCTTGGATAAACCAAAGAATTTAATAATCAACTCAGCCGTGACCATAACTAAAAACTCTGACTTACATAATACTAAACAATTCAAACCATATCATGTGCGCTTGCAAGAGTATACGAAGCGAAGATCTGAAATATTTAAGGATACTGTGCAGCACTCGCGATCTAATCAACGATTGCGAACGTTTTGGACGAATAGACACAAGCTAAAGAAAATTACCATATCAGCCATAATTAACCCGGAGAACGATTTACGACCTTTCATTGATTTATCAATATGTGGACAAATTTACACTGCTTTACTAGACAGTGGTGCTAACAAAAGTGTAGTAGGAGGAAAATTAGCAACAAAACTTATGACCACCAAGCAATATTGTCCCAAAACGCGAGGTAACGTTAGGACAGCCGATGGACAATCGCAACAGGTTGTTGGTACGATTACGAGCAATCTCACTTATAACTCGAAAAACGCCAACTTAGAATTTCTCATAGTACCGACTATTACTCAAAATATAATTTGTGGTATGGACTTCTGGAGAACATTTGGTCTTTCCATTTCTCACGTCCAATCAGACCCTGAAATTGCCGAAGTTTCGTTTGAAGAGGATCATTTTCCATTGACAGCTAGTCAACATAGTCAATTACAAACTGTTATAACTGGATTTCCAACTTTTGAAAGAGATGGCTTAGGCTTTACGACCCTGTTAGAACATGTTATTGATACCGAAAACGCAAAGCCAATTAAACAAAAATTTTACCCTATATCACCAGCGAAAGAAAACTTATTATGTCTGGAGATAGACAAAATGTTAGAGCTAGGAGTGATAGAAGAAGCGCCCGCGTCCTCCTGGTCTTCCCCTTGCGTCTTGCTATTCAAACCAGGTAAGGTAAGATTCTGCCTTGATTCTCGTAAATTAAATGATGTTACAGTAAAAGACGCATATCCAATACCTAATCTAGAAGGACTGTTAAGAAGACTACCCCCGGTGCATTGTATTTCCAAGATAGACCTTAAAGATGCCTTTTGGCAAATCGGTCTAGAAGAATCATCGAAAGGAAAGACAGCATTTACAGTTCCCAACCGCCCATTGTACCAATTTAGGAGAATGCCATTCGGACTGTGTAATGCCCCTCAAACGATGTGTCGTCTAATGGATCAAGTTATTCCGTATCAGCTCAAAACTCAAGTATCAGTCTACCTTGATGACCTATTGATATTATCAAATCATTTCGATGAACATCTCGTGCATCTTAATGAACTATCTGCTCGTCTGAAACAGGCGGGGCTAACCATTAATATCCAAAAGAGCCAATTTTGTCTGCGAAAAGTAGAATACCTAGGATATATAGTCGGAGAGGGCACATTGAGAGTTAACCCAGACAAGGTCAAAGCCATATCCGAGTTTCCAGTCCCAAAAACCAAGCGACAGCTTAAGAGATTTTTAGGAATGACAGGATGGTACCAGCGATTTATCTCACAATATGCAACTATCACCTTTGCATTAACAGAATTATTACGTGGCAATTCTTTTTCTTGGAACGAAGAAGCACAATATGCTTTTGCGAACATCAAGTCTAAACTTAGCACTGCTCCGTTTTTAGCACATCCAAATTATAAGAAACCGTTTATAGTGCAATGTGATGCATGTATGCTTGGAATAGGTGCGGTTTTAGCCCAAGTCGATGAGTACGGATTCGAACGACCAATCACGTTTATGTCTAAAAAACTTAATAAAGCGCAACGTAACTATTCGGTTACCGAACTCGAATGTCTTGCGGTAGTGTTGGCCATTAAAAGATTTCGGATGTATATCGAAGGCCATGAGTTTAAAGTCGTAACTGATCACGCTAGTTTGCGGTGGCTAATGAATCAACAAGAACTAAGCGGTAGATTAGCACGCTGGTCAATGAAACTGCAGGGGTATAACTTTCAGATAGAACACCGGAAAGGTAGTGAAAATGTTGTTGCGGACGCTTTGTCGCGATCGTTTGAAAACGAAATAGCTTCCCTAGAAATTGAATTACTTCCCGAGATTGACTTGTCCTCGTCGGCATTTCAATCCGAAGAATATAGAACTCTGAGAGACAAATATGTGAAGGCAAATCTTCCGGATTTCCAAGTAATTGATCAATATATATATCATCGCACTGACTTTATGACTGGGAATTCAGCGGATAATGATAGATTGTGGAAGTTGCTAGTGCCTGAAGAACTCCGTGATAGTGTCATTAGAGCAGCCCACGATCCTCCCAACTCAGCCCATTGCGGCGTAGCAAAATGATTAGAGCGTATTCGACGTAACTTTTTCTGGCCACGATTAGTTGTAGACGTTAGGAAGTACATTCAACAGTGTGAGATATGCCAAACTTGCAAATACCCAACATGTAAACTAAAACCGCCTATGGGGAACCAAACCATAAGCGAACGTCCATTCCAAAGACTGTATGTGGATTTTATCGGTCCCTTCCCTCGCACAAAACAGGGAAATATCGGAATTTTTATCATTCTAGATCACTTTAGTAAATTTACCTTCTTAAAACCGGTAAAGAAATTTAACATTAATGTAATAATATCTATCTTAAGGGATGATATCTTTAGCTGCTTTGGAGTGCCACAGTATATAGTCAGTGATAATGGCACTCAGTTTAAAAGCCAGGAATTTACAACCTTTCTTAGGGATTATGGAGTGCAGCACGTATTTACCGCTGCTTACTCTCCACAGGCAAATGCGGCTGAACGAGTAAATCGATCAATTAATGCGGCCTTACGGTCCTATCTCCGTTCAGATCAACGTCACTGGGATAAGTTTCTCAGCAGTATAAACAGTGCCTTACGAAATCACATTCATCAATCCATTGGGATTTCACCCTATGTGGCGGTGTTTGGTCAGAACATGATAACCCCCGGAAAAGACTACAAATTACTGACCAACCTCAATCTACTGAATGAATCTACAGTTCGGCTAGATAGACTCGACAATTTCGTACGAATAAGATCTGATATTCAAAAATATTTAGACAAAGCTTATAATACTAATCAACGGACATATAACTTGAGAAGTAAAATACGCAACTTCGAAGTGGGCCAAACAGTCACTAAGCGTAACTTCAAACTCAGCAACCTCGCCAATAATTTTAATGCGAAGTTAGCACCAGTCGGAGTTAAAGTCAAGATCAAGAAAAAACTCGGAAATCATTTGTATGTAGTTGAAAACCTTTCAGGAAAAGATCTTAGAACATTCCATGCCAAGGACCTTTGGTAAACAGCTCAGCACCCTTTGATTTTTTTCAGCTTTGAGCCTCCACTTAGTAGGGCGTGTCATTGAAATCTGTGGTGTAAGGGCGCGCTGTTTCAAACATTAAGTTTTATAAATCTGCTAGCTAGACAAATATATTTGACATACACTATTTATACGGCGAATTGACCTTGAGCTTTTTTTTGGAACCGAGCTTACACGATCCACTTCCGTAGAAAAGCTCATACAAGAAAGTGCCCAAAAAAAAAAAATTGAGCTTGGATAGTGTGAGGGGAGTCTAGAATGGTCTGAGCGAGAGTGCGGTTGTGCGAATAAGAGGAGGGAGAAAGCGAAAGAAAAATCGCAAGGGCAAGAAATGCACGTGGAGTTACGTAACACTCCGTACCCCTCGTGGACATTACCTAAGTCCGCGCCTCTTTCTCAAGTTCCAACTATAATGAAGGAACAATAAAATTAATTCGCCACTGCCAGCGCGGTCCTGCCATCATTAAATGCAAGCGCGTACTCTTAATGTTAGCCATATAAGGCCAAAGAGACCAGTGCCAGACGACGACCCCATCCATGGTTTCGAGTCGAACTTTTGGGACTGCGACCAAATAAATGTCGACCCGGTTCTTGACTTGACCAGCGGATAAAGTTTTGGAGAGCTATTTGGCCATAAGTGCTCACACATATAGTTGTGGGGAGCGTAGCCAGCCAGCCTAATTCCTAGGCGAACCCTCGTTGGAGTGGACGATTCACCTTAGGACACGGGATAGCTCCGCCCACCATCACTGGAGATTTCTAGTGGAAGACGTTGTCGCAGACTCCAAACCCATCGTTGAGGAACCCTAACCTCGCCCCAGCCCGTAGTTGGCCGTCAACCAGCCGTTCTCTTTTTTTTCATTTAAGTATCGTACAAACATGTGTTAAAATTTATAAGCTTGCAATTTATAATTAACTTTCTATATAGCAGGTGGTAAAAGTGATTCTTGTTGGTAATGAGAAGCAAGTTATATTTCGGTGCCACCACTATTAATATTTTTAACAGCATCTAGTGCTCCGCCCGTCTTCAGGCCTGCTGACTGGATTGGACCATGCAACTTTTGGCAAAATATAACCGCTTGCCGTGACCGCAGAATTAGTTGGTTTTTTTTGTAATTGTTAAAAAGTGAAAAAATACGTAACGTAAAATTTAGTTCAAATCCAATTCAGACTTATAAATCTGCCCACACATTTTTGTACGTTACTCCTTACCCAATTAATTAGGAATTAAATATAATTGAGATTTTTGTTAATACTATGAATATAAGTTGGATATGAAGTCCGATGTTAACTTCCTATCTTAAAGGCATATGCCATTTTTCCATTGAATTGAATATATGTATGAAATAATGAATTGCTGATTTAGTTCATTTGGGCACCTGATGTAAGAGATTTAACAGCCACAATATGGGTAATACTGAGATCCGAAGGTATTACAAGGTTGGGTGGGTATAGAGAAGGCCATGACATCTAGGTCCTTCGAATAACAACCATTCCCTCTGCACAAAGATCCCTATTTAGGTGTAGTCCTTTTTCCTTATCTCTGTCTTCATTTTATTTATGTAGCGCATGTTTTGGGAGAGCACAAGAACCACCCCATTTTCCCTGAGCTCAGCCGAGCCACTTGTTAGTAAGACAGAGAGTGCACTCCGACACCCGCGTGTT